>JAVFKF010000035.1:1200000-2400000 GCA_036926295.1 Pachydiplax longipennis | reverse complement strand
ATAACTATATATAATTACATTAAATGCTAATATTTTATGAGCAAAACCCGGCCAAGAGGTTTTCATAATAAAACTCTATATTCTTATGATTAATTTAGAATTTCATTAGAAGATAATGGAAAATAATATTACATCCAAATGCCAACTTCAACTTTAAAAAAATAAACACCAAAACATCTCATAACCTAGCTAACATTTAAAATACATATTTAGATAAAATAACTTGGTCCTGCCTTCAACAACAAATAAGTTCCTAAGAATTAAATATAAGTCATCGGCTTCCTTAAGTAACAAATTAGTTTCATTTGAAACATCAGTAATAGTCATCATCAGAAATATCAAAAACTTCAAAATTCATTAGGTCGAAAGATGTTATTGGGTATGGGCAAACAGGTATTTTCTAATTATTGATTGAATTTTGTCAAGTTAATTTATGATGATGATCATTACTTAATTGATGCAAAAAATAAGTGCCTTAAAAGTAAAAAAATATCAAATCATCACAGCATTGAATCATTACTAATTCACAATTAATTATTCCATTCTTTCTAAACTTAAAAATATAATTTTCCCTAAAATTTAAAAAACATTATGTAATTCTGAAAACAGAGCTTAAACTTCATATTGTTTCAATTTAAAATATGAATCATATTACAGCAGCGGAACTACGTTCATAATCCTTTTCAAATTAAAGATATGTCCTCTCTTTGTTCCAAAGAATGGATCCATTTGGTCCAATTCAAAATGTTTTTGTTGGAATTACAAAAAGTAATTTAAAGATACATTTTTATGCACCTGATACATCTTTTGTACATGACATACATACTGATATTTGGTTTCATTGTATGATACAAATCATATGAGATCCACATAGATCAACCACAATCTGTAGTTCCATCACTGTAAAGTGATGTGCAAAAATAGTAGCAATAATAAGACATTCTTTTCATCATTAAAAGGGAAACATGGATCATTCCCATAACTTAATTGCTGCTTCATCAACATTTTCCATAAGAGAGGGAAGTGGAGGACAAGTGAGAGGGCAGCGCAATCCAGAAGTCCGAGCACAGACAGCATGGATCATGTGACCACATGGAAAGACCAGTAAACCTCCAGACATGCCCGATATCAGAACCTGACTGGCTATGGGGAGTGTGCAGCGAATGCATGAGGCACCCAAGGTTAAGGAACAACCCCAATGATGTTCAGATGCCTTATCTTGGGAGGGAGGCAGTGGAACAAAACCTCCATTGTTCTGCCAACTTGCACTATCTTTCACCATGGAACCTTCAATCAACTGTGACACCTGCAAACAAAAAAAGGCATACAACAAGAACTTCCTTGAAATTTACTTACACATCATCAACTAAAATTCCAATTGCTCTGTTTTGACTGTGAAGGAGAGGAGAGTTGTTGAAAAGCACTAACTGACAACTCTAACACTTACTAACTAGTCTGTATAAGAAGAAAATAACTTGCATTCTTTATTAAACATCTGAATTACTTATGTAATATTCACCTTCAAGTTCAGTAAATCAGATTTATTTTAATTAAAATAAATGGAAAATAATAAACCAATTTTCATAATATTCCCACCTCTAATGATAATTAAGCTATAGCTATGTAATGAATTACCACCCTTATGACACCAATTCTTAGACAAGTAAAGATTTTTATGTGAATCATGGAAAAGGCCATTTTATGATAGAGAAACAAGGTACTCAATCATTTCATACATCTGGCCTTTCATTGACAAAAATACTCACCATCCCTTGTCTAAAAAGATGTCATCATTTCATGAAGCAGTAAATCTCAAAATGTCAGAAATGAAGTTAATTTACAAAATCAAGAATTAATTTCTTCTGAGCATAATTTTGAAGGTGGCACACCTTCGTTGGTCAATCAGGCAATGTAATACTTAGCCCACCTTCAATATTAAACAAAAATAAAATCAAAAACTCTTTTGACATATAGATTTGAAATATTCCAAGTTATAACAATGTTTTTGGCTAAGGTGATGATTAATTCAATTTTATTTTCATTCAAAGATCGAACATTCATCGATATAGAAAGCGTCAAAGACAAATGAAATACAGAGTAAAACATGTGCTTCTTTAAAAAAGCAACTATTTTTTATGAAGAGTATATGCTGAACAGGAATCTTTAAGGTTATTCTTTAGCTTATTATAAAGAATAAGACTAATGGATTTAGGACCTAAGGCAGTTGCTTTAGTTCTTAAAAATGGTCAGTACAGGTCCTCACTCCTACGCGTTTCATAGTGGTGTACCTCATGGTTTATTATAAAGGTTGAAAGGGTCACCCTTGTGTACATTAGCATTACTAAAATATAAATTCATGGGAATGGCATGAGATATACTTTCTGAAATAAAGGAAAGTTAATCTCTTGCCATTTTTTATAATTTTTCATTTAAGATTAAATGAAGGATGACCTTCAAAATTTTAAGAAATTGTACTGCTAAAGCCAAAATAATGAACTGTTAAAAATTACCTTTGGAGAGAAGACCTTCCTATCAGATGAAAATCTTTGGAGAAACATCCTCATAACATTTGCTGATCCAGGATTTTTGTCAAGGACAAGGCTTGCAAAGGATGCACGCAAGCACAGTTTGTAGAAGCTGAAATTCATTGAAATATAGTAATAAACAATGCCCAGATGCTTGGTCATATCTCTAATGCATTTATAAATTTAACTGAAGTTGTCCTGAAAGCAAACACCAGCTGATATATTACTATACTAAAAAATAGCCAGAATAAAATTTTAAAATTAAGAGAGATGTGTATGAAAGAACTTTTTATAGAAAAGTTAAGAAGTTAAGCAAAATGGATGGAGCATTAACTGAGAATAACACATGTGAAAAATATTAGATGGAGGTAGATAATCAGTAAATAGAATTTAGAACAAATGAATAAGGAAAAGAAGAACAACATTAAATAATGGTACCTTTATTAAACTGAAGCATATTTCAATTTCTTTTGAACGAATGCTTTCAAAATCTATGGTTATTAAAAATTCCTTTTCTATCGTTAAAATGTCTTCAATCAAAATTATTTATCCTTCTAAATAGGTGAAAATTAGGCAACAGAATTCAGTAATTATATCAACCATTCATACAAGGTACATATAATGTCCCCTTATTGAGAAATTTTAAGGCAAGATATTTGTTTAGCAACCACAACTATTTTATTTTCTCTCTAACATCAGACTTCACAATCAAATAAATCTTTGATTCTCATAAGTAAGTCAAGTAGATAAATGATCCGATCAACTTAAAACAATGAAGTTATGAAAACAACAGTAACAATGATCTTACCTTGCATCCAACTGGCCTGTCCCATAAAGGGCACTGCTTTCCAACAGCAGCTGACAAGATGCTCTAGGTCCTATGCTTTCAATCATAAAAATGCCCAACTCTGTCCACGAAAAATCTGATGACACCACACCACTGCTGTTCATCGCATATCCTCTAGCTCTGCAACCAAAGCACTCTCCCTCCAAAACTGCCACTCTCAGCTGCAAAAATTTCCTCCACACATCTTCATCCATTTCTGCAAGCCATGTACTCAGACACCATTTGTCATCCAATGTAGCCAAGAGATGGAGCACCCCAAAATCCCACCATTGCCTGTTGTTGTTCCACCGTAGAGGAGAGTTAAGTACCATCTGGAAAGGCTTGCTTCCATTGGATTTTTCAACCAGGCACATTGAATGAAGCAGCCATAGCAACCAACGCCACAGTCCTGCATCCCAGAAAAGTTTTAAGCAGTCTTCCTTCCTTCCTAATTTCCAAAGTTTCTGAGCCAAAGAGATTCCAACACTGGCAAACTGCACATTAGAAAAGCTTTGAGCATTAAACCTGGGGAATCCACAGCGGCAGAAAACTTTCTTCCGCATATCCCTATTTGTGTCCATAAATGCTTCATAAGCAAATCTTTGGATGATTTTGTCTTGGAAATCACCCTCAGTGAGGAGTAAAAGCCTCAATAGGGAGAAATGGAAATTCTGTCTATTGTCATTTGCACAGAGCCACATGATGATGTAGAGGCAATGACGCAGTGGCACATTTTCTTTCAGAAGCATAGAGGGTGCTTTCTGTAAAACTTTTGAGCAATCAATTTCAGCAAAGTTTTTCAGCTTGATTAAGAGCATAGGAAAGGCAGTGGTAAGGCCTGATGGAAGACATGACAAAGTGAGACTTTTGAACCCATTATTAGTTTTATTACCATATTCTGCAATCAACATTTCTATCAACTTATGCCAAAGAAGGTAACGGCATGGGCCACTGGAATCACCTAAAAATGATAGTGTCCTTAATGGATCAATTATATCCTTAAAAATATCTAACAAGGCACAAAAATTAATATCGTCTTGAAGTTCTTTATCTGAATAACATCGTTTTGATAAAGGATGAATAGCTTCTCCGTCACTTACTTCATGACTAAATTTACCTTCCAACCACTCATTAGAACTATCTGAGCAAATTAAAATTGAGAATGATTTGACAATTACATCTATCACATCATTAGGAAAATAATATCTAAAAGGAAATGGCAGTGAATTTGAAATGTTGATTTGTTTCACATCAGTTTCAGGTTTTTCATTAACCTGACTATCATCTTCAGCATCCAACAAAGATTCCTCTTTACTTTTACTGCTAAATGAGTCAAAGGCCAAAAATAAGGCTTGAAAGAGGGAAAGTATTAATGATTTATCAACTTCCTCACTAGAAGAGAGGTCATTACATAAATCAAGCACAGATTTCAAATCTATAACAGGATGTAAGGGCTTGGTTTCAGGAAGTGACTTGCTGTGTAGCAAAAGACGATTACGAGACTGAACAATGATATCATTTTCAAAGTAGACTGCCTCTTGATCAGAAAGCTCTTTTTCTGCATCGACTCCTGACTCTTGAGAATCCTTCGAGCTGACATACCAAGTGACTGATTTAACACGATCCTCTACTTCATGCCATTTATCCCTCAGTTTTTTCTCTGCTGACTTAAGAGAAAGTGTTTCAACTGAGTTCTTCTGCACCTGAGCTGAAATGGAAACACCATTTTGACTAAGCTTCTCCTCTACTTTAAGTTTTGAATCACTGGTGGTCAGTGAACCATTTGGTTCAGTGCCAACATCCACAAGATCAGGTAAAGATGACGAAGGAGCTTCAGCAGAAGACTGATGCACAATTGGAGATTCATCTTTCTTTTTCCCAACAGCATCTTTAGCAGGAACATTTGATAAAGAGTTAAATTTCCTTAGACTAGAACCTGGAGAGGCACTTCTGGATCGAACTGCAGCTATTCTGCTACGCACATCACGAATTCCTTTGTGAGCAAGCTTGGAATCACGTCCTTCACCAATTACATGAATTCCAGATTCTAGTCTCCTCACTGGTTGGATCCTTCCCTCAGCTTTTTTTACAAGTCGAGTTATCTCTTCCAAAAGAGGTGTCAGCTCTTCTGGTATTGCCTGAACTTTTGTGCTCAATCCTGAAAGTGGTAGGATAGATTGAGCATGTGCAATCAAGTAGTCTACGTGCCGCATACATAAATCTGTACAATCTTTAAAGCGACCTAAAGAATAGAGATCCAGCACACACTCTTCCACAGTGAGCAAAGTTATGGCAAAAAGGGACCCTGACCACAGGTAAGCAATGTTTCCAATTGTGCGGGCATCTATGATTTCTTCTTTGCCTTCAAGTCTGCTCCATATAACAAGATGAGCTAACTCAGGATCAATTACATAAACAGACTGACGATCATAAGTAAAAAGGAATTCATCTCTGATTGGGTAAAGCTTAGAGAACCCTGTTGAAGTTGCTATTTCATGGGATGCTTGAAGTGGATGAAAAGAAATGTATGGAGATGGTGGAACTGCAAGGGCTTCCGCAAACTTGTGTGTGCTGAGAACATCTCCACCAATCCCAACCTCCCACAGCCTTGCTCCAGGTCTGGCACAGAATACCTTCACATTTTGCAAATCACCATTGTTGAGGAAACCAGGGGTTGAAGAAGTGTCCACAGAGTCCTCATTTCCATTGTAGATTCTTTGGAAGCAAGCCCCAAAATGTCCATCTCTTGGCCTACTACCTATGCGCCTGTACTGCTCTTGTACTGTATCACAGATATATGTGCGTGTCATGCTTGACACCAAGAGAAAATTATCATAGAGATCCATCTGCACAATTTTTGAATCAAGCTCCATAAGAGTGAAGGAGGGAGCCTGGAATATAGTTTTTGCCTAAAAACAAAGAAATTGAACTTGATAGTATTCTTTTTTCATAATAGGTGATGAGAATAATTTAACAAGTAATGATGACAGACTAAATAAGAATTCTTTCTCTCATCTTTAAATATTAAATTTCTTTACTCTTATTTAACATCACAACAAATTACAACTTATAAGTATCATTTCTGTTAATTCCTGCTCAAGTTTTTTTTCATTTTAAATTTACGATTGATAAGCTTTCCATGAAAAAATTGCCAAAAATGAGCATTATGTTTTCTTGATATTAATATTGAATTTGTTTGCTGTTATCAAATGCTAATTAAATAATCTCTTCATTGAATAAGAACCCATTACCCATTGTTAATATTTTATACAATGAAAATCCTACATAAGAACCTCATAAAATTCCAATCAAATAGTTCATTAACCTTTCAAAGAAATGAAATGATCCTTTGAATGTGCAAAACACTGCTTACCATGAAAAAAGAAAAGCTGACAACAGTAATTTTCCCTTTGTCATCCCCTATGTACAAATCGTTGCTCTTCTGGTTCCACTGAAAAGTTGTAACTTCTGCTCCACGATGGTCACTTGATACCTGGACTTTCCGGAAAGATCCTGTGGTGTTTTGTCCAATATTGTGATCTATGAGAAATACTATGCCTTTCACAGTAGCAAAGGCAATCATGTTCTCGTTGGGAGATATAGATACTCTGGTGACTGCTCCCTCCTGAAAAGTGATATTCAAAATGATAAACTTGAAGCATATCAGGGGTAATATACGACATGTATATCACCCTGACTTGTATATACGACTATACACTATACTATACGACTATTACATTGCTTAATTGAGGGACATTGGATTCATAAAATGATCTACTAGAACAAAAAATGAAGAGTCTTAAAAGAAACCTAAAAGGAGGACAACAAACAAGATCTGAACCAAAACCTGAAAAAAAGTTGTTATGGCCGGAGCAGAAATGGAAAAACTAAAGTTCTTGGATCCAAAGCAAAACTGGAGACAATTATGTTTTTCATTCTGATTATTGGCCACTCTCATCAAGTGCAAAAGTAGCTATATTTAATAGACATGGGTATGGGTGAATTTAAAACTCGCTGATTAACACTTAAATATCAATAACTGATTATTAATGATTTTCAATTATATTTATACGATCAACACTCGTATCAACACTGCCCTGCCAAAAAAGATATAAAATACATTTAAATAATTATGTATTATTCGTGATTAAAAGGGCTGATCAACTTCCAAGCAGAAAATTTCCAACAGAAAGTAAAAAAACTCACAATGCTCATTATCAAAGCATATAAGAGTGATGAAGTGTTCAGAAAATGCAAAGATTCCATCACTTCTAAGTCTGTCTAACTTGTTGGGGCAGAAGAGAATTTATTCCTAAAACCTAAATGAGAGTATAAGTATTACAAGGGAATAAGTGACAGTGAACTACATTATTGTGATGGAATTGAATTTAACCCTAAAGATGCGGGAGTATATTTTTTTGCGACAACCGTGTGCGGGAGGAAAGTTAGAGAAACCGTCCCTTCTCCTGGTGCGTCAGACTAGTCGCAGCAGGTAGAAAACCCCCATAATCCGGGTAGACCTTTTTCCGATGCCTGCGGTCAACGGTTATTGTTCAAGACTTTTGGTTGCTTCTCTAACGTAGAAGCAATTGCCAATGATTTAATTGTTTATTAACAATTTTTGATTTCAATTGGTGTCCTATTTCTTTTCGTTGCTGTTTGCTGATTAATTTGATACCAAACAGATAGTAGATACATTGATATTTAACAAAAAGTACGTATGCACTTTCAATTTCTGCAAATCTTGGATTTACCCGGAGGCCTGAAATCCCATAGAAAGGGTTTTCCACATTTAGGACAATGAAAAAGATTTTGCGAGGGTGCGTCTCATTCACAGGCAGGGCCATAAAATTGGGGAAGGCCAAGTATGGGGAAGGAAGAGCAGGTCAAACGTTTAAAAACGTTTTTCCCGCAGTTCTCTTAGGAAAACGTTTTTGTACGTTCCCCGCAGTTTAAGGGTTAAATAATAAAATGCATAGATTATGGATATAGAGAATGGCATTAAGGAGATGAAATGTAGCTGTGAAATAAGTTGTAGATAGGTAGAAGGTGGAGCATAAGAAAATAATAATTTGTAATTAATGAGTATGATTGGTTTTATACAAAGAGTATAAGAAGAAGAATGTTACAGAAATTTTTCTCAAACTTAGTAAACATCAAGTGAGGGTTTTTGGAAATATTGGTAACAGCATAGAATGGAATGAATATAGAATAGGAAGATGAAAAAAATGAGTAGGAGATTCAAGAAATGGACTAAAAAAGCTATACAAGAGAGAAAGGAGCAGAAAATGGCATGATGAACAAAAGACAGGATATGGTGGGAGATTAGTATGATCAGAGAAAGAGATAAACATAAATACAAAATTCATTCAATCAGTGTAACATGAGGTCAGTAATTCTAAACAGTTGGGAACATTCCCAATTGGCTATTGCACAAAAGGAAGGGTAGTAAGTTGGCTAGTGAAAATTATGGAGCCAGAAGTTAACTGAAATAAAGGCGAGCTAAGTAAGCATTGCATGACGAAGGAAGGAAGGGCAAAACAAGGCTTTATGTTTTCATGATTGTTCAACTAGTTCATGTGAGAAGAATGCGAATTTCAGAATTCTAAAGTTTTCAGGAAGGGAAACAGTGAGCAAATGCAATGATTTCCAAAAATGTGGTCATGACTGCAGAGTTGCCAAAAGTTATAAACATCTATCAGTGGAAGGAAAGCATTTCCGAACATCATGAAAGGATTGTGTTACATTGGTTCTGACTCAGAGTTGATGGATGAAATGAGTATGAAAAAGATGGTGAAGAGAATGTGAGTGGTCTAAAAGGAGAAGACAGAAGATGATGCATTGGAATGAGAAAACAACTCTGGACTCCTGGGTAGCCATGTGGGTAGTGTGTTCTACTTCAACAAAAGCAATCGTTTCATTCCCAGAGGGAACCCATGTGCAAAATTACCTTAGCTGTAGAAGCACTTCCAACAATACAATACAACAACAAACCAGATTTGAACATGAAAATTTAGATCTTAAAGAAAAGGGAAATAAATCGTCTCAGAAACAATAATGTATGTGAGAATGAAGCATATACATGCCTAACTCAAGAGACGAAAATAGAAAATTATCAATGAATGTTGGGAAAAGAATTAGTGAAAGTCCTTGAAAGGGAAGTGTCACTGCTGGATAATTTATATTAAGATTGTCACATTAAAATTTACATATAAGATGCAGAAAATCCTAACGCTGTTCAAAAATGTAACAATAATGGAAAATGCATTCCCTGGGAGTATTTTTATCATGAAAGCTTTTATTTATATATTAGATTAACTCCACAAATAGGTAAGACCAGGTGGCAGAGTTTGCTATTACAGTGAGTAATCATATGTTGTTTACAAAAGATACAGACTAGAGTACATTCAATGAGTAGGCATATTAAAAATGAAAAAGGCAAGTATAAAAATCAAGAAGTAAAATACTAATACAATTTGAATGATAAATAAAGATATATTTCAATCATCAACAAATGGAAATTTTTCATCGATTATTTATTATTTCTACATCAATAGCAGTTCGAGCACAAGTCTAGTTGCAATCCAATTGCAATAGAATGTCATAATCTATATAATCTGTCTAAAAACACCTTTTGAAACCCATGTATATTTTAAAAAATAAACCTTTTCTTTTCTTTCCCCTCTCCCCTAAGTTTTTCCAATACAATTCCTTCATCATAATCCCAACGCTATGGAGTCTACCATTCCTGCATAAGATACATCTTTGCCCTTCTCTCTAATACCTATTCCATACAAGTACAACACCAATATCTATTCAACTCTTGCTTTAAATTACAGTTTCAAATTATTTCTCATATTCCTTGGTGACACAAAGATCAGTTCATCTCAACTCTCAGCAAAGTAAGCACAGTTCTTATTGAATACATAACTCTTAACTGAAATTGCAATTCATAAGACCCACTGATCATTTTAGTATATTTCTAATTTTTACAATCAAACTACAGCCTATATCAGTGAAGGGGAACCTTTTTCCATTGAAAGGGTGCATTTATCATTATCACACTTTTTGTCGTCAAATAAACATTCAAACACTGAAATAATTTTAGCACTAAAATATAAAATGATTGATTTCACATATGAGTTAATGTTTTCATATGCCTTTAAGAATAATAGAAGACACAATAGAAAGTTAGGAAGTATTTTCAGTTACTATTTTCTCAAATTAAATTATTAAAACATTCATGCTAGAATTTCTTCTTGGCAGAGTAAAATTAAAAATTTTAATTATGGCATCTTGTACTAAAGAAGATATATTAAGAAAATCAAGGAATTCTTAATTATTCTTATTAAAGGCTTTAATCTGACAACTCTAGCAATCAAATATTGTTATCATTTTCTCATTACAACAGTTGATAACTGTGATGATCTTAAGATTATACTAGGATCTAATGTGTAATTGCAGCTTGCCCTCATTGTCAGGCACAAATACCCAATAGGTTATCCAGGACACTTGTTGGAGACACTCATAAAATTCTGATACTCAGTGATTGATGTCCTCTTTATTACTGAGTCCAGTCCAAATCTCATCATACATATCAATTACATTTGAAAATATGAATAGGGTTAGGGTGTCTTAGCACCTGGGAAAAATCCAAAATAGCAATAGATATAAATATAAGCCAATATATAAATATAAGCCTGCCAAATATACAGAATGGTATGTGAGAATGTTCTGCCCAGACAGCTCGATGGCTAGAGCGCCTGACTGGAAATTGGGCAATCTGAGTTCACGTTCTAGTCCTGCAAAACTCAGTTCATATCTATTTCTGCTTGGGATAAATACTTTCCAAAGATTTCTCTTTTATGTCCTTTCTTGTGAATTTCATGAAAGACGAGGAGTATAAAATATTTTCTAATCATAAAACCTGAAACAAAATGTAAAACACTCCATGGTCAAACCCATTAAAATACTTTGTCATGAATGAAAGGCATTCATGAGTCGATCAATGGAATTGCTTTTGGATAGGGTCCATAAAAGCTCTAAATAGCCACCCATAAAATTCCAATCAGGTCAGCCAAGTAGATCAACGTAACCAATTAAGCAGACCTAAATAAACCTCTTTTCTTATGGCCTTGAATCTCATTGGCTTTGTAAAGAGACTGACTGATTCAATTCCTATCCATATGTAAATGATTCATTTCCTTTCCAGAAAAAAAAATAAAGTTATAAATAAGCATGAAGAAAGTAATACCTCTAAGTCTCCTTAAATAGTAAAAGCGTCACAGAAGACCTTATGTAAAGCAGAGGTTAACCGAAAGAGCATATTTTTATTTCATTCCGAAATAATCTCTTTAAATCAGCTGAAAGAAAGTCTGATGTCAGAAAAATTAACTCCAGGTAGTTATTAAATAAATCTACCCCATGATGTAAGACTTTTTCTAAGAGAAAATTACGAGCTAAGGATGAAGGGTAGAAAGATAAACATAAGATTGATGAAACATAGGTGTTGTTGTAGTATCAAAGGTTTGCACAGAGTTGATTGCAGCAAGGTTCCATTGAGCTGTCAGGTAATCACAGAGAGGTAAATTTTAAAAAGACCATGGTTTTACATAGATTCTACCTTGCATTTTCAGGTTAAAGATAAAATTTATCTTTAACCTGAATAACTTTGATCTGAAGATATATAGTGGAATCTAGGCAAACTATAGTCTTTATTAAATCCTACATCACAGTGAACTACCTGAAAGTTCAATGGAATCATAGTTCTTGTTGATGAATTCTTTTATGTTACTTGAGGAATTTCGATCTTATATGAAGACAACAAAAAAGTTAAATTGATTGGAAATTTTCTGTAACAGCATATATTAAGTATATCAAAATAACACATAAATAGTATCACATTTAATTAGGAAATCACATTATGGTAGCAAATTATGGCTGTTATTACTTTAAGATGAACATATTGCAAAATCATTCCAAATATTACTGTCCTAGTATCCTAGATAAAGTTTTTAGATCCATTATTCGTTATGTATGCTTGAAAGAAGAATGAAATTGATGAAACTGTGAAATTTATCTGTCAGCAAAAACTTAAATGAATAATATTTATCAAACTGCGAAATGCGAGAAGAATTCACATTTGTGAAAAATGTGTGTTTAAAAGATCTTTTCCTTAAAAAATAAAATAGCTTTAACCAACGGAGATGGAAAAGCTATTGAAGAAATGACCTCTTGTCCTATCTACATCTTGAGAGTGCCCCTTGCAAATTTAAGCTAAGAAATTGCAATAAATCACGATAATCGATGGTAACTTCGATATAAACGACGATACCTATGTTAATCTAACCATATTCCGTCACGCTTTAAAATGCATGGAGGAAATATACGAAATAAGGAAATGCATTACATTGGAATGTTTTCATAGAAGGAAAACCTCGTCTCATGAGGATATTAGGGTTTAGATAACGAGGTGACGCTAGAAGCAATGTTCGTTGATTATTTCATGCGTAACCCTTTCCTGTTTTACATGAGAATATAAAAATATACTTTATCGAACACCACAAAAATTTAACTACAATTCTTCATCCTCACAAAAGAGAAACGCAGGGCAATGAAAAACCTGCTCCGCTTTCCTCGCCAAAGATATATTTCGAGTTTCCATACGAGAGATACATGTACTTTAATTTCTAAGAAAAAGTCGTTTCGGCGACAGTATATACAATACTCCTGTGGATTGTCTTTCCTACATCCAGGGATTTTAAATCCAACTTATTACACGAGAATTTATCTCTTCGAAGACATTCATCTTATACAAATAGAGAATACACGAGGAAGGGAGAAAAAGCTCATTTAGATATACCCGAATTACGTGGTGTTAATTACTGCAGAAAATTTGTTTATATCGATCTACTTATCATTAACTGATGAATTTTAAATCTGAAACGTGTATCAGAATTAATAACAATTATTTCACAGCCCATGATTACTCAAGAAAATAACTCTAGATATTCATCTACGATAGTGAGATTTTTAAGGTGATTTGATTAGATTATTTAAAATGCATGAGTTTTAAAAAATTGGCTGGATGATTCACCATCAGAGAGACACTTTTTGACCAAGGGGACTCAATAGCTACATGACCCCGGAAAAGATGTTAACGACGCACAAATTCGGGGTTAATGCAACAGCAGCTGAAGTCAGGGGTACCGTCCGGGAATCGGATTGCAGCCCCTCCCTACTAAGCTGCTTTGCCCAGGCTAGGCATCTCTAGGCTAGATCTATTACTCCCAGGATTTGCACAAGCGCACGCGCCCTTGCATTTTGCGATAAATCACTATATTGCGATTTTTTTTTCTCAACCAGCAAGAGCTACTCCGCGCAATTTATGCGGAAACACCCTCGCAGATAAACTGCTCACAGATTATCAATTCGTGCCGAACCTACGAGAACTATCAGAAATTTATACTTATTGAACTAACCTTTCTCAGATGTCACGCCACATCTAAAGATTTTTTGAATTGATGTGCTTTGATTACGTAAAAAAATCCGTTGAAATCGCGCTGCCCCTGAGTTTTGCTACTGAACACACCATTATAAGTGCGATCTGGTCAATCCTTTGAATTAAAGCGCATAAATATAAGCTCGAGCTTATTTGTCCGGTAATTTTGCTCCTCTGATTTTCCTCCG
The DNA here is from genome assembly GCA_036926295.1 of Pachydiplax longipennis. Classification (NCBI taxonomy): domain Eukaryota; kingdom Metazoa; phylum Arthropoda; class Insecta; order Odonata; family Libellulidae; genus Pachydiplax; species Pachydiplax longipennis. The sequence continues at coordinate 2,385,960 of JAVFKF010000035.1, read as the reverse complement.
GTAGTCATCTTCTATCGAATTTCTCCCTAACTCTAACGTGCTTTTAATCTCGATGCGAATGTATTTGAATACAATATCAAATTCGTTTCTATTTTAGAAACAATCATTGTAACGAAGAAACATAGCAACAATATCTCGTACATCCAGAGATTTACAATCTATGTTGAATAATTCATAAAACTAGTATCCCGTAAAGCAACTAAAACACATATTTTTGTAATTTTATGCATATAGTTATAAAATCCCTGAGCTCCGTCATTCACCAACGTGAATAAATTCCTACATCGAATTCCACTCAACCCCATACTATAGTTTTAACAAATAAGAGACATAATTGGTGCCCACCTCTTCTAGAACAGCCGATCCCTCCCATAACTGGGATGAAGAATTCGCCGATAACTTCCCAACAGATGATCATTTTCTCCTTGGCATCTTATGACGCAGTTACTTTTACATAAACACGACGCTGTTTCAATGCATTACTATTTAAAATGTAAAATATTTCTGTAATACAAAATATGAGAAATTATTTTTTCACAAAGATAATTGTCTGACATCGACAGTGAGAGAAAATTGATGGATTCAATCCACGATTCGTAAGAATCTCAATTTACTCAAGAACCAGTAGTAAGTCTTTGGCATACCTCATGACAAACTATTCCATTCTTCTAATTTAAAATTATCTGCTGCACCATATTTTACGGTATTCTGACTATCATATCCATTGACAATCTTTCCTTAGCCTCTCACAATCAAGATAACTCTTGCTTTACAATGCACTTATAGAATTCATCTCTAACAACCAACTATTCCCCAGAGTTAAGCTCTTTCTTCTTCTATCTCAGTCTACATCTTACAATGATTTGCAATTTAAATGCTATGAGAATTTCCAGACAAAGTCTAATTGTAGTCTTTCCTCAGATCCTAATGCAGATAATTTCACTTTCAAGCTTATTCTCTTTCTATTAGATATCAATGAATTTGTCAACTTACTCACATGAAAACATCTATTGTCATTCCTAGAAAGCATGTCTAGTACCAAACAACATCTCTTCTGCTGCCATTTATTGATCATATTCAGAGTAGGTTTTTGAAATGCCTCATAATATCATTTTAAAAATAAGAAACCTTAAATAAAAGATACAAAAATCAGAACCTTTCGTATATTGTTCTATATTTTTCTAATTTAAATTTTTCCCATGCACCGTGTTTTACAGCATTCTAATTCTCATATCCACTGACAGTCTCCCCTTAGTCTCTCACTATCAAATCTCTCTCTTAAATATGCATAGAATTCATCTCTTACACCCAACTGTCCCCTAACATTTGTTATTTATTATTTCTTTCTAACATATTTCAATAAACTTGTCATCTTACTCTCACGAAAACATCTATTGTCATGACATCCCTCGAAAACATAAATGCCTGAGACAAAACAACACTTCTGCTCTAATTCATTCACTTGCTACAAATTGAGTTACTCTATGGTACTACTATGAAAATGCTTTTACTGTAATACTGCAAGAGCATTCAAATTTAAGATTCTTACCCACTGACTCTTGTTATTACAGTTTACAAAAGACAAGACAAAGTGACAATAATTTATTTCTCAGAAAATTCTATCATATCTATAACATATCCGAATGCAATACTTGAACCCTAAATAATTTTTTTATGTCATCCATACAATAAAATATTTCATACTTCAGAGAGGAAAAAAGGGTAGATCTTGGCCATGATGACAAATATACAGAACTAGTTGAGGGGCCAGTTTATCCTCAACGAGGAAAAGTTTTTAAGTAACATACTAATTGCAATGCATTATACTCAAGGAAAGCAATAATTAGCCAATCAAACAAATGTGACATAAAATTACGTTATTATAACTTAGAATAATACAATGTTACATGAGAGACCAATTAGAGAAGTTGAGTCATGATGCATGCACTCCCTTCAAGCCACTGAAAGGAGGCTCTCAGGGTACAAACATATGTAGATTTGCTCAAACTAAAGCATATTTAGTTGCTTCCTTTTGCTGAGATCTCACTGTCAAAACCAGGCAGATTAATGCTTCTATTATGTAAAATTTTTCACTACAATTTGACATCATAACTGTAAATACTAAAACTTTCTCTTCCTGTACTTATTCATTGATTCTCACTATTACCTGAAACTGGACCAGATTTTCCTTTGTATTCTTATGAAAAAATACATGAGCTAGAATTTAACAATCACAGTGGTCATCTATGGGACAAGTTTTTTACAACCTCGACATTTAACAAAATTTTCATGTATTTTATCAAATTTCTCTGTTTCAAAGCAAAAAAAATATTCTACAACCAACATAAGAATCTCAATTTCCCCTTCTTTTGGTGCTTGTCTTGATCTCAGGACTATTGAATTTTGCAGAAGTAGTAAAGCCTGTATCGATAAAAATGATTTTATATGCATCCTCTATGGAAATGTAACCCATCTTGGTTTGAACCCAGCAAAATTAGTGAATAGAAGTGCTACAGTACTTCTTGAGAGTTATATGATTCTCAATCGATATTCTCACAATGTTGAAGAGAGGAATGTATAATAACAAGATTAAAATAATTTACCACACTGATTTACCTCTAGTTCATTCAGCCAGAAGAATCACTACTTTATCCATTTCATATTCATTTATCAGGGGCAACTAGAATATCACCAAAAGTTTCTGCTTGAAAAGGTGGTTTCAGCACTTTTCAAGCTCACTTTCTAGTAATATTTTACTGATTGAATCTGTTTGTAAAATTGTAAGGAGGTTGGTAAACCCATATTCCTAAAAAAATGTCTATACTGTTGACCACTTTCTTTTATGGAAAGAGGATAAGGAAGGGTGGGTTAGCCAATGAAATACAATTCATGTGAAATTTATAGAAAACTTTTTGGATAGCAAGGGTTGTGTTACATTTTACATTCAACCGTCATCCTACAAATAATTTTCTTCGTAGGTGGACTACTGATGGTGCTTACTTGCAACAACCGTTGTTCATTCATCAATCTCCTTTAGGTATGTACAACAATATTCAATCATATTTTATTAATCCAGCAAGTCTACACTTAAGTTTCAGAGATGAAATAATGGAGCTTCTGTGAAACGTTACATCTTGCTTGCTTAACTATTCCAAATATCCTTTGTTTTTCAATAAAATATGTCACTAAAAAGAATATTCAAATAGTACATTTGTATTCCTTCAAATAAATCTAGAGTACTTTCAAGAAAATATTTCCTATTTATCTGGTGAACTTGAACAAGGAAATAAGTTTCTTCTCGATTTAAGAAATTACATTTTCCCCAAGCTGGTATATTTCCATACTAAATTTTTCTTCTTACAGATAAAATTTGATTTGAATATTTCCCTCCATGAATATATAAGGCCTCACATCTGGAATGTTCCCTGACCACACCCAAGGTTTACTTCCTGAACCTACAGACCATGTATCTTACACTATGAATTTCTAAAATACAGATCTCAAAACAGAATTTTATCATGGTAAAGATGCAAATTATAGCACTGCAATTCCATGAATGCTCCATGAAAACATAATGGTACACCCTAAAACTTATAATGGAAGCAGTTGACTAAGTTTAATGTTCTCCAATATTTTCCTCAAAAGGATCTTATGAAGTTTTGAAAAGAGGTAATAAAATATACCATTTTTTAGTCTTTTTCTTCCATCCTTGATTGGTAGAGAGTGAAATAATCCCAAAATATCAGCATCTACTGATTCAACTAGTAATTCCAACTTGTAATCCATAAATTTTACATTATGAGATGGTAATAAAGTTTCCTTGGCAAATGTAAATCATTTTTATAACTTAATGCTGATTAACTTAAATTTTGGATAATTACTGCCCCTTCTAAAAATAATACGAATAAAATACCATTTTATGCAGAAAAAATAAAAACTTTTTATAGCAAATAAATTATGGACGACAGTTTCAAAATTCTTCCCCAAGCCTCATTCTAAACATATATTCTCTTTAAACCCTCACACCATATGCTAATATCAGCAATAACTTACATTACATTAGCTGAAATTTGAACACTAAAATACAATAATTATAACTTGATACTCAATTCTTCGGTTATTACATATCTTACAGGGACCTCATTTGAAATGCACTAAAGCTACGCAGCCCACAGAAAAAGAAAGAAACCTAACATGGGTGTGGTCCAAAGAACCTGACCATTCCCCCCCCCCCCCCACCCACCCACTCCATTTGCAATGAATAACCAATCACAAATTTCACCTTTCCAAGCCAGGAATTTTATTATATATATAATGGCATATACACTAAATTAAAATTCCAGAGCAAGATAAACAGGATGTGAAATTAAATGCATTATAGAGCTATTCCTGCTGCCAAGCCCCCACTTCACCACTAGATGCAGCAAAATGGCTATGAAACACAGGATGATATTTTTTAACACAAATAATTACACAATCAGGACTTCTCGTAGAAATAAGAGATGTGCTTACTTTAAATAAGGTACCAAAATTATTTACTAAAATGAACCCTTGGGCTACAAATTCTTAGATGCACCTATGAACAGAACTAAAATAATTTTTCTTCGTACTGACTTGAAGACTTAAAGAGGTTTAAGTTGGGAGGATGAATGAGGAGACATTTTGAATTACAGTTTCATATATTACATAATACATATGACAATACATACAGCTTTGATAAAATACTTTACAAAGTAAAAAGAAAGCGCAAAATATAACGAGCAAAGCATGCATGGAATGCACAAAAGAATGCCTTTTTTACAGCAATTAAGAGCTCTGAAAATATTGGAGCCACAGACAGAAGGGATTTCACAATTGAGGCTGCCAAAACAAAAGCGGCAATCATAATTAACATTAATTCGGGGGTAAAATAATTAATTTGCTTTAAATCTTCATGTTGACATGCATGATAGCTCTAGTATGTGGTAAAATAAAAAGTCGACATTCTTCAAAAATGAAAATGAATCGAAAATATACTACCACAAGGAGACTGGTCAAATTTCACTAATTTTTATAAATTTGTAATAGTCAATGGCAAAATAAACAGCAGCAAGCGAAAAACGGATTCGGGATAGTGTCATAAATTTCATAGCACGAACAAAATAATTCTAAATACTATCCGCCATTCATTTGAGGCCAGATAAAAATAAGGCAGCTTTATGCATCTTTAAGCTACTGACTTAGCATAAAATTGCCTTAATTGCAGTAAGAAGCAATAACAACTTTATACAAAATATTTAAGAATTCTATTACCGTGTTTGGAATTAACTGAAGAAAGACGCATGGTTTTCGTTGATAAACGTAGATTCCACCACTGGTAGCACCTATGACGATGAAGTTCTGCGATGCATCAAAGCATGTAAACTGTAAAAGATCGTCATATAACAAATTAGTATTTCATACTACAAACTAACACAATAAAGTATTACAGCACACGAAGGTGTGTGAAAGCTCAAATTACCTTAATGCGCTGTGATGACTTCAAAGGAGATGACAAGGGTGAAAAATCTTCAAGTTCTGCTAAAACGAAAGGTTGAATTTCCATCCCTACCCTCCTTGGTAACGACGTTTCGTATTTGCAGTCATAAAAAATATGCTCTCCAAAAATACAAAATTGCTATCTGTATGTATAGGAATCAAGAGCACATCACAAATCCTAAGTCCTACTATTGCTTTTAGTGCAAGTCACGAATACTGAACGTTTTCCTCATTTATCAAATGCACGATGTTAAAAAAGGAGTGAAATACATGCTTAGCTCTTCTTTTATCGTAAAACTGACAGAAATCAACGAAGAAAACCCCTGTATCTGAGAGATAACCTCATTACGACATTTACATCTACCATCCATGAATCCTAGTGACTCGCAGACGATATATCGGCGTGAAAGCTGCGATGCACCTAATCGATACAGAAAGCCCAGGGGTCCCGGGCAGTAGCTAAGTATTGATTTTATTGAGGTTTTCTAGGAATTGATGGTGCTGCACGTTTTTTTCAGTTCGTAAACTTGAAATTTATGAAACTTTTTTCTATATCTCTTCTGAAATGAAAAATGCTATATTTTTGTGACTAAAGTTGCTAATTAGAATAAGCCGAAATGTTTCTAGCCATCACAATAAGAGAAACAAAACATCGTGTGTTTCCGCGAATCATGCGTAACGATTAGTTTGATATGCCTCAGGAAAATTATTTTTTAATTGAATTTTATTTTCAATTTTAGTCGTATTTTTCCTCTGCTCTAAAATATATTTCCAAATGTTAGTTTCCATTGAAAGGATGTTCTTTTTTGCGATATTGGAAATTAAACTTATAAATTATTGGATTTTCATGTTATTTTTCTTTCTTCAGAGTGAGTAGTAACGAACGAAACTGAAAAGTTCCAAAAACACTCGCAAATAAAGCTTTTACTAATCCCTGTGAGATCTGTTTTATCGTCAAATATTATTTTGAGTATTACAAAGTGGCATTTTGTTGAGAAAAACGTCTTAATTGAAGTATTTAATGAGGAGTGGGCTAGGGAGAAAATATTTATGAATTGGTCTTTGTTTGATCTGGAAGGTTACATTTTAGGCCTAAGTCGACAGTCTGTCAACACTTAAGGAAATTGAATCGTTTTGCTTTCAGTTTCGTTCATGAATGAATGAAATGAATTCAGATCGTTGGTCTACACCTGGAACTATATGTATAACATGTTCAGTTCTTGATGGATATAATGGTTTCATTTCTTTAGAAATCTGACTATTGCTTTATTCAGCAAAGCTGACTAAGAACCCCTAAATTTGAATGTTTTTCATTGTCATATGCAGTGAGCCCCGGTGAGATTATTAAAACTTTGGATATGGCCATATGTTTTGTGTATCAGCATTTGTCAAAATGTTATTATCTTCTGGTGTGTGATTGAATTATATTATAATTGAGAAGCAATTAGGATAACCTTAACGTAGGTTAACTAAGAACGTAGAAGAAAACGAATTACCAACTTAGCCATTTTCCTTAAAATAGCACAGAATTTCAGGCCTCTTTCTGCCTAATCTTTCTACTCAGTTCTACTTTCTCTATGCTGATGACTAGGCTATTGTGTGCAATTCTGAAAGGGGTTTACATATCCTAGTAAATGCACTAAACGATAGAGCAAAAGAGTTCGGGATGAAGATAAATGTAAGAAAGACTAAAATTATGAGGTTTTCGAAGGGAAAGAAATGTAAGTTAACGATATAGGTGGATGGGGAAAAACTTGAACAAGAAGATCAATTTTCATACTTGGGCAGCCTTCTTTATAAGGATGGAAGATGCTCAACAGAAATTAGAAAGAGGATAGCAAAAGAAGCATTCATGAAGTAAAGGGAACTGATGACAAAGGGACTTGTTAAAGGAATCAGGAAGAGATTACTAAAATCCTAGGTGTGGAATGTAATGTTGTATGGGTGTGAAACGTGGACATTAAGAAGAGAGGATGTCAAAAGATTGGAGGCTTTTGAGATGTGGGTATGGTGTAGAATAGAGAAAGTAAGTTTGGTCGATAGAAAAACGAATGAGGAGGTTCTAGTGATGGTTGGGGAGAAAAGGGTAATGATTGGAGTAATTAGAAATTAACGAAAGAAAAGGGTGGGTCAAATATTGAGAGGAGAGTGATTGTTGAAGAAGATCGAGGGAAGAATGCTAGGGAAAAGACAGAGGGGAAGACAAAGACAGAAGTTGTTAGACGAATTAAGGGGTGGGATAAGTTACTGGGAGTTGAAGGAGAGGAAGCTGAATAGGGAAATGGGGGCACATGAACCTACCGAAAGGTAGAACAATAGGTACTTATATATATACATATCATAACAGAAATTTTAGGGCACTTGAGCCTACCCAAAGGTAGAAAGCTACTCTAGTGCTAAAACACTTGGAGACAGATGAAAGGCCAAGAGATTCAAAATGGATGATCTCATGCTAAAAGTGTTAGCCAGAATTCCATTTGGTTAGTAGAGGAAGATTTTAATGACTAATGACATTGGGTTTCGTTAAATTTTTATTTCAATCAATTATAATATGTAAGCTCTTGAACACATAAATCTTCTTATGGCATAAATAGGAAATCACAGTGATAATAATACCAGTGATTAGAAAGTATCACATATAGAAAACGAAATTAAATAATTAAGTATGAGTCAAAACTCAAATTGACTTCCAAATGTAACAAATAATTATGATTGTAATTTGAACACATTATTTTAACTTTCACAAACATTCAATAGTATTACATAATATACTATAATATTATATGCGAATGTACAAAATGTAGATAAAATTTTTCTGGTAATGGAAAATTATTTACATTAAGACAAGTCTTAACTTGGAAATACTGAAATTTAATCAATCATTTCATGATCAGTTCGTTAGAAATACAATGTACAATTACAATAATAAGATAAAACATGTAAGAATAAAGTAGCTGATAAAATACTTCCCAAAATACCATGAGTTATTAATGAATATGTAACACTTAAGACTGAATAATAACTGCAGAATTACAGTTTTTATGAAAATTCCATTTAACATAACATAAAAATGCAATGTGAAAATATTATATATCAAAAACCTTCCCAAATAAATAGTGAATGCAGGAAATTTATTAAGACCACAATACCACAACAAAGTTTGTACAACACACAATTTACCCACATATCCGGTTGGCTTGACGTTGATTTAAGACATTTATTACACTATTCTATAAAAAATCACAACCACCAAGCAGGCCAAGTAACAGTAAATGACTAGATGACTTCAAACTGACAGCATCAGATTGGCAGTGCATCTCTTTGTGCCTTTACAAACAAACTTTAATGCAAAACTGCCATCATACGATTCAGTAACCCTATTAAATAAATGCTTCTGCATCAATCATACGTCAGGCACTATTTACAGAAATAACTCTGTGAAAAATAAATGCATTTTCAGAATGTTATGTAACAAATATCAATCTAGTAAAGAGTCAACATTTTTTTCATCCAAGTAATCTTTGTACAACATTTTTATATAAAATATGCTCAACTTGCATAGAATTGCATTTTAGTCTGGCTAAAGCTGATGCTTTAAATTTATCCACTGATACAAAAATATAATTTTATTTTTTATAAAAATTCTTCTTAGTTTGTTCTGAAAGTAAAAGATAAACACACAAGATGTAAAGGCTAGAAATTAGAGGTGACTGATTTTTATTACCCTGGTTCCATTTTTCAGAGGATTATTAACAACATTTATTCCAACAGAATTTTTCTTTGGTATTTTCATACGTCTCACTGCATCCCATGTACCAATTATAGCACCAATGATTCCAAGGATTATAAGGAATATATCAAAGAATTTTTGTTTTTCGGTTAGTTTCCTGTAGATAGAAAGAACAGCTCAATCACCATATCGAGTAAAGATAAATGTAATCACACTTGTATCAACAAACACAAACAAGTCAAGGTTGTTATCCCAAATGACAAACGTGTTTGGAAGATAGAATGAAACCTTTCTCCTTGACAAACATGCATGAAAAAATAATAAAACAGAGTAAAAATCAAGAGAGAAAAATAATATTAAATTATACACATAGATTTGTGCAAATTAAATTTCTTGGTAAAAGTGATGGAAATAATGGATGAGATGATAGGAATAATACAAAATCATTTTGGATCAAAGAAGTGAATTTTGAATAAATAATCAGTCATTAATATTTCAAAAACTCAATAGTATATTAAAAATAAAGATAAACTCTAATAATAAAGCTATACAGTGAAAACCAAATTAATTGACTGACAAATCAATGGTCTATCTCCTTTCTCTAGACTTTGAATGAGTTTTGCAGTTTACATCAGTTTATTCCAATCTACGAGTATGTGCCAGGAGAGGAAATAACTGTGCCACCAAAGAATTATAAATATTTTATTCTCATAAGATGAAATTCTACAAATAAGTCACACCTTAAGCAATGCATTTTATGTATACATACATCTCTTAATTTTTACTTATATAAAGGATTATATTAATAAGTCATGTGCTGCCTAACCAAGTTCCTTTCCATAGTGTACTTTGGGGTAAAAAATTTTGGTGGACACCGGTCTACATCTCTGCACATAAATAAATATAGCAAATTACCCAAAAATGCTGGTTTTCAGCATATACCAACAACTAGGCACATAAAGCCTTTATAGCATGGTGCATACTCAAAAATCATTTTCCCTAATGTTTTTATTAATTAAGGAATAATACAGATGCAGGAGCATGAAAATTTTTAGTGTAGACATACTTTTCGTTATCTTTTCTCATAGCTATACATTTTTTAAAATGGATTTTTCCTTTTTCAATACAGCAAGTCCCCAACTTATGTGATTAATTTGTTCCAAAATTTTCAGGGTAAGTGAAAAACCTTGCAAGTCAAAATTTCCTCAAATATCATCAATTTCACCCAGTAACTTGACACTACATGTTTCACAGGTTTGAGGTACTCTTAAATGAAATTTTACAGTTCCAAAGAGTATAAATAAATACAAAAAATAAATAGTATGCAAACGTGAGAAAAATCAGACAATATAATATTATGTATGTATAATTAAAGTCCTTTATGTATTTATAAAAGTTGTGAGAAGTTATTTATTAACCAGATATGCACTAACCATGCCATGCAAATCAAGCATATTTAGTTAAATATTCTAGTTTTCCATGGCATTTCTTTTTCCAGAATACATATTTCCATACATTAGGTTACTTTTCTGTCCAAACTCTGAGGAATTGTGTAACTCAAACTGGCATAACTCAGTGACTCACTGTATTTCCATTTCTAGACAACAGAAATAAGTAGTCACATCAAATATTTGACAAGGAAAATCAGCAATGCTTAAACTTTTACTTTAACAGCAATGCTTTAACTTTTTGCTTAAGTAACCTTTATTCTTCTTCAGTTGTTACCATGAGTTGGAGGAAAACTTCTCAAATATTATGGATAGCAGATGTTTTTTTTTAACAACTAGAGATATTGGCATTTTTTTTACAAATATTGTAAAGTTTTTCCACATTCAAAAACATCTATAATTACTGCTATGAAATATTTTTAATTTTGATAAGGTAAACATGTAAAAAAATAGTTGATTGAAATCTCTATATCTTTCTCTATATTGTAAATATTAATAAAGAATGAAGAAAGATTGCCACATTAATAGCATTTAGAATTTTGTATTTCTTACAATATCAAACCAGTCAGTTACTTGACATCTACACTAAACTTTTATGATGTCTCATTTGATTTACTGCAAATTGGAGCACAGAATCATAATTATGCTACAAAGAGGAAAATGATACTGTGACCTAGCAAAGGAACAGAAAGAATTTAGCTAGGATGATGCATGACTTTTATCAACAAAAGGAGGAGACGAATTCCATAATCCAAATCTTGTTACTTATGGATAAGATAAAGAAAAGAAGGAAATAGAAAATTTTAACTAAATAATTTTAATTATGTTACAAAATGACAGATTTTGTAGGCACAAAATTTAATTAAAGGTGTTATTTACTTTATGCTGTTTATGCTAAAATTTTTCTTTACTGAGAGTGATACATTTCTTCAGTTAAGAGTATCAATACACCTAATAAAGGATATAAACAAGTGAGTAGAAACTGAGATAAGATCAAATTCATTTAAAATAAATCAACTCATGTAGTTGAAACAAATAATTATATCCTAAGTTGATGTTTTTAAGTAGCTCTGGCAGCAAATGAAGAGAGTTGTAATAATCTTAATCTAAATTAAGGCTAAGTTCTCATTCTCTAAATTAAGTTTGATAAATGAGAACTTATATATGCTTTTCTTGATTCAGGAAACTAAACCTATCCACTGAAATCATTCCAGGAGATTAACAATTGAATAATTCTGATTAAAGATGGAATAAATGCAAAAAAATTCTCACATATGATGAATATCAATATAGGATCAATAGCCACCTTTCTAAACTGATAACCGTTTCATATTAACTGTTTCCTTGATGTAATTTTGATATCAGAGAAAATGTTGCATTAAAATAGATTCATTCAAGTTCACAGCCTTCAATTTTTATGATGAAGTAAAAGTCAAATCTTAAAGTACATATTATAAATTTATATCATCAGGGCTGGACCAAACTGGTTGCCAAGATGCTATAAATTCACAGATCTTTGCTGATCCTGAATATCACTAACTGAGCTTAAATTAGCAATAATATTTTGACATTTGTATTTATGGATAATAACTTATTGGTGTTTGTTCACCCTAGATATAGCTTTAGGTCCACAAAAATACTTACTTATCAAAGATATAGAGATGTAAGATCCCTGGAAGAATAAAAGCAAGAAGTGTGCAGCACGTGGCTCCAACCAATGCCATAAGATTGCCAAAGTTTGGAACCGCAATCACAACCATCCCAGTCAGGGAAACTATAAAAAATCTCAAAGCATTCTGAAAATTCAAAGAGAAATTCAGTTGAGATAATAACATAGCATCCACTCAAAATATTCAGGTACAGTGCTGATTCAGTATTTTCAATGACCAATGACCCTTTCATAAGGTGGCTCTAACTTCTATAATTTTCTCTTTTGTCAATGTCTTACAAAACAAAATTATATATTTTCCTGCGGTTCTTTCATGAATTTCTCCTTTTCAAATTATAGTGCTTATGGTGAAGCAATTAGTATTTTCATGTGGAAATGGACAAAACAGATATAAAGAAATTTTTTCTTCTCCCTGTGTAAGACATCAATTTTGATTTAAGATAGAAGTGTTCCTATGTTAAAATGTGATAAGAATCCTAATTGAGACTTCAATTTTTATACAATGACAATCTAGCTAATTCACTGTATTATAGTCAACCATCACTGTAACAATAATTTTTTATAATCTTCCTCAAGAAATTTCTTGGATAAACCTCTTCAGAAAAGAACATTTGTGTTAGAAGATATGAATATCGACTCACCCCTTTGATGACATCATTTGAGGGTAGATATCTTGCTTCGAGAAGTTGTATTGCAGGGAAAATCATAATGGGATATGTTAAAAATAAGGATACACAAAGGCAAAAGGTAACCACATTTGCAAAGTTAAGGCCTTTACTCTTTGGCAAGTTGAAAGTGATAATATCACTTGTTTCTGTAAGTAGAGAAGAAAATTACATCTAAGAGAGGAACAAAACAGAGGGCTAATGACAAATGATAGTGTCAGCATTATTGCAATGTATTTTCCAAAAGCAAAAGATGAAAAATGCATTAAAAATTCCAACAACTCATTCATATTAGATTTACCACTAAGTATAATTCATAAAATTATAAAAGCTGATCTTAGTAGACAGCCTTGAGTTATTCAAAAAGCTTATCAATTCACTGCAATGCTATTTCTAAATCATAGTTAGTTAGAGATAGATGAGTACTTTTACTCATAAAGTACACATCTATGTCTAACTAACTACAATTATGATGTTCCACAACATCCATCAATCGTATTTCTAAATCAATCAATAGAATCAACTGGTGTTTGAGGGATGGTTTATGACTAGTTCTTTTATATTCTGAATGAATATTTGACATTGTTTTATGCATGCTAGTATGATTCCAAGAAAGAAAGGTTCTAGCTCTATTGAGGGGAAAGGTGAAAAAGATTTTACACCTTATTCATTATCCAGAAATATTAAAAATGAAGGTTTTCCTTCAGCCTAGACAAAGTTATATTTGAATCATTAAATAATAGTGCAGTTTACCTAAATTGTAATAAAAGTTTCATTTAGCAATGAAATTACCATGAGTAATAATATTCAGTATCAAATAGTTAATAATAACTCTTACCTGGGCCAAAGGATAAGTAACCAGATGCACCAAAGCAAATGTACAAAAGTGTCACTCCAACTATAGTGGACACAAAGTATTTATTAAACTTATGGCGGACTGTATCCGCTAGTGAATGCTCTAGAGACAGAATCATTCCAGCACCCTGAAAATACAAGATTTGAATATTTATCCCACAAATTTTTGAATTTAAATTAAAACTTAAGTATTATACACACCTCATAACAGTAAATGGATACAGCAAAGAAAAATGGAAATCCTTTGAGCGAAAATTCCTTAGGATGAAACTTAATGGCATTAAAATGCTCAAAATCAAACCAGAAAACCACAGAGAATGCAAAAAGATTCGTTATCTGTGCAAAGATACTGCAAGAAAAAAATCATTTACCACAAGCAGAAGCATTTCAATGGTTGACAATTTGTTCCACTTAACTTACCTGAATACAGCTAATTTGCTCAGATGCCTCAATAGTGTGAGGAAGAACAAAGGTGGCAATATAATTAAAAGCCACTGATAATGGCTGATGGATGGAAAAAACTGTGATAGATTTTCCATTATGAATATGAGATATGCACAACAAAAACCTGGAGATTTAGAAGTCGTTAATTAGATAATTACAATGAAATGGTCAATAAAAACTCAATGATAAAGTTTGAAAGACTAACCTATTTGTGATATTAGCACCACTGCGTCTATCAATCCTCTACCTTTATCACCTAGAGCGTAGTAACCTAGAATTGTAAATGAAATAATTTATTAAAACTTGCCTTGGATGTGTTAAGCAGAAAAATAAGATATTAAAAACTGACCAACGTCGCCATATGTCATAAGGGGATCAGAAGATCCCTTTGAAGTGATTTCCAATTCATCACTTTCATCTGAGAAGTTTAATAAAGGAAGCTTCAACTCTACTCGATCGCCACTTGGTAAATAAATCTCTGAAACTTTGACTTTGGGTCTCACATTCATGCTACACAGAGATTTTCGTCTGAGAATTTCTTCCTTGCAGTCGATGATCATAATCATTGCTTTAACACTTATAAATGCTACCGCTGTTAAAATAGTGATCCCCTCCAATATTCCGCTCTGAAAACAGAATAAGTTGGGCTTTAGCAATTTTGAACAAGTGATAATTATGAGCATTCTCATCATTGCATTCACCTCTTTAAATGCATATGGTAATCCAAGAACTCCAGCACCAATAAACGAAATAAATATATTTGCCACTATTTTCAATGGACTTCTGGCTCCGCCGTCAGAAGATACTCCAACTGCCATTATTTTGCCTTATTTGCATTCTACTACGATGTTTGATATTGACATACAACAAATTGTTAAGTTTTAATGCTAGCACATAACACCTGTTGAAGTTGCTAGATTACAAATTTATATGCGGCAAAATGCCAACTCACCTAAACGAGCAAAACGAGACAATTGTACTGACAACCTCATGCAGCGGTTACTCTTGAAATTTCATCTGGCAGTTTTCATTGTTAAAAGACTTTTTAATGTTAGTGCTGTTAAAATCAGCTATGTGTAGACTCCATCCAAGATATTCTCACAATCTACTCGTATGCGACGGCTATCCGTCTGCTACGTAACGCGTCATGGTCGGCGTTTTTTACATTCTCTTTAATTTCAGAGAGTTTTGCTCGTTTTGCTATTTACGAAATTGAAAACATTAATTAAAATTTCTACGAATATGGGAGGAACGTAATGATAAACAGGGAATTAAATCTATCTTTTATTGTATTAGTTAATCCCTTCCAAAAATGTTTTACCCACTTCGTAATGTAAGTGCCAATATAAGTTTGTTAGCACACGTATGCCCTTGATAAGATATTTCGCGCGTTATAAGATAGCTGAAAGGGTACCTCAATTATCATTGTGCATTCATTACAGAGCTTTTTGAGGAAAAGTTCAACTGGAGTGATGGCATATGTCCGTAAATCGACGTCGGGGTCTTCTCCCATGGACTACAATCGCTTTTTAAATCCTTTCTCTGCCAAGAGGGAACCGTCTTTAATTCGAGAATTGAGTATGTTTATAAAATATTGTTACTTATAAATTGAGTTTGCACGAGAATTATCTCTCGCTAGCTGATGTAGACTGTGTCAAAATGGAATATTGTTTTTCAACAGCAAAGGTTTATGCTAACTCTCCTCCTGGTACCATTTTTCTTGCTGGCGGTCTTCCTAATGCTGGAACATTCCCATTCGCAGAAACGAGCGTGAAGTTAAAAGATGGTACAACATTCTCATTGTCTGGACGCTCATTGGAGTCTGCTTTGCAATATCAGCCAACTCAAGGGTATTTCAGTACCTATAAACTCTTTTCCACAATATTTTTCACTAACAAGCAGAAATTTTGGCATGAAAGTCTTTCTAATAAGTCTCTAAAAAGTAATCAATAACAAGAAAATTGGGTTAATATACAAGTTTTATGGATGAAATGCAGATCAATAAATTATACATTTCTGATCATTGTGTTTTTACCATTTAATTTTACTATCTCATTTTAACCCTTTGCAGAAAATAATATGTGATTTTATGCTCAAAGGTACCCTCCATTAGTTAAAAAGCTGAAGGAATTTCAGATTAAAACTCATAACCCTCCCAACTGGGACAACTATGAAATGGTCATCACAGCAGGCAGTCAAGATGGCTTATGCAAAACCATTGAAATGAGTTTAGAGGAAGGGGAACCAATGGTGGTTCAAGATCCAATATATACAGGGACCATGGCAATTGTAATTTAATTTTTATAGTGTCAATATGATAATATGTGCAGTCTATGATAAAAATGTATATCTCAATTTAGGAGATAATATTCTTTCACAATAAGTATAAAGCAGTTTGGGATCCTTAATTTTTATAATTTTTGTCATTAGGTAAAGCCTTTCAGATCACAAGTAATACCAATAGAGCAGGACAAGGATGGAATGTGTCCTGATGCACTGCAAAAAGCCTTAGAAAATTGTTTCAAGGATCAAGACAAAGGTTCCTCCAAAGGAATACCCAAGGTAATATTAGATGTAGAATATTTTTCATGATGGAATTCTTTTCATGACATTATATGGATATTAATTTTTTGATTGAAATGATGTTATCATAATAATGGCATAATTTGTTTGTTTTGATAATGCAGTCCAAGAATAATGATGGACATAGAGTAAAATCTAGTACATTCCTGTTTTATGAATGAATATATTTGCAAGGAAATCAAGTTTATCTTTTGAATACCCTAATTTTATCAAACAAACTGTGGCCTAATATCTGGTGCTTGATCAATAAATTTGTGGAATAAATATTCTGACATTTTAGTGGAAGGTAATGCATGAAATTGGGATGAAAATATGCTTAAATATTATTCTCTATTCTAGCTTATGTACGTAAACCCCACGGGTGCCAATCCAACTGGAACTGTCTTAACCCTAGAAAGAAAGAAGGAAATATATAAACTTGCTTGCGAGTATGATCTGCTCATTTTGGAAGATGATCCATATTATTTCCTACATTTTCAAGAAGTAAATACCCTGATCAGAGTCTTAAAAACATTCCTCATAAATTATACTTTAATATTTTAAGATTTATGGATATATAAATTCTTGTTTTAGGAGAATCCTGTTAGTTTTCTCTCCTTGGACACTGAAGGTAGAGTGATGAGGTATGACTCATTTTCAAAGGTCCTAAGTTCTGGAATTCGACTTGGATTTGTAACTGGGCCAAAACCTTTGGTAAAAATGCTTGAGCTTCACATGCAAGTATCAACGCTACATACCTCATCCTTGACTCAGGTAACATGACATTTTTAATTTGGCATAATCTTTTGCTGATAAATATCCTCATTCCTCTAAGTTTGCTTTGCTATTACATTTTTAGGTCATAATTCACAATCTCTTGGAGAATTGGGGATCAGAAGATCTCCATGGGCACTTTAAATCCATTCAGACATTTTACAAGTCAAAAAGAGACATCATGCTAGAAGCTGCTAAGAAACATCTTACTGGTAATTATCAACTACTCTATGAGATAAAATTGGGGAAATCACACTTGAAAACTTGAAATCATTGGCACAGAAATTTCATAATGCAATCCATTTATGCCACCTTTTGGAATCTATCAGAACAGGTTACTTGACATAAATTCTGTGGAAAGAATCTAAGAGTGATTTGTACTTTTACCACAAATTTTATTTTTAACAAAACAGTTACATAGAATGTAACTATATATTTTTAACATAAAAATTACACAGAGTGTAACTTTTTTGTTAAAAATAAAATTAGTGGTAAAAGTACAAATCACTCTTAGATTAGGTGAGTATAGAGATTACTAAACAGTAAGTTCCGCAAGAAATATTTTAGTTTGGTGACCAGTTTCGAACAACTTAAGTTCATCTTCTAGTACTGAACCACAAAAATGCAACCTTATATATACAAAGGGACAAGAGTCATTAACCAATTAGAATGAGACAATATTGTAAGCCTTGTCTCATTCTAATTGGTTAATGACTCTTGTCCCTTTGTATATATAAGGTTGCATTTTTGTGGTTCAGTACTAGAAGATGAACTTAAGTTGTTCGAAACTGGTCACCATATTAAAATATTCCTTGTGGAACTTTCTCTGTAGTCATTTCTATACTCACCTAGTATGGAGTTCCACCAAGTAAAGGCTTCATCCATTGATAATACACTCTTAGATTCTTTCCATTAGGGATTACAACAACACCTTGCCTGATTTTGTGAAAAATAAATTCTGCGATAATTTGTGGAAGTCTTTACATATTCTTTTATTTTATCTAAGTCAAGGGTTTCTTTTAGTATTAGTTGGTTTAGACTCTAAACTTTAGAGTAACTTTCATCCATATTATTCCTGAAAATTTTAGAAGCAATAGACCTGTTTCCAGATATAATTTTTATTTCCTACAGAGGTTTATTTTTAAAATTCATATTCCACACAAGAAATTGCAAGCTTACTCATGATTCCTGTGTCAGTGAAAAAAAGCTATATCTTCAAAGCTTTGAGGTATTGCTTTAAGGCAGATTTAAAGCCGTGTTGCAAGTACTCAGTAAAATTATCATTCTGTAAAAACTTAATCTTATTACTTTTCTTCTAAAGTACTTCTCAGATATAGTAGAAGGTGAAGAGTCAGACAATTCATAATCTTACTTAATTCTAATGTGATTTTTTCAATGAGAAATATATTAGTAATGGGCCTTGAGTGAGTGAGATCTCGGACTACTTTTGCATATGATCTCTCTGATGTTTCTGCAGTGTTTGCTTCTCCATCTGCAGTTTACCTATACTGATCAGTATATCACATCTTCATGTTAATTTTGCTATTATAGGAGTGTCTCAACATCCAAGAGAGTTGTACTATATTTTTCAAATTATTAGTCCTTGTGTTGAAGTCAATCCATGAGACAGAAATTTCTTTTGATGGTCAGAATTAATAAACTTGCATAATCTTTTAGGTTTAGCAGAATGGACTGTGCCCGAAGCTGGAATGTTTTTATGGATGAAGGTGAAAGGTGTGGTTGATACTTATGACATGGTGATGGAGCGAGGAGCTAAAAAGAATGTGCTTTTGGTTCCTGGTCGTGCTTTCATGGCTGACCCAGCAAAGCCCAGTCAGTACATCAGGGCATCTTACACTGTACCTTCCCCTGAAGAGATTGATGCGGTAAGACACTTTTTTAACTCATCCTAAAATCTAAGGAAATTAGGAAAAATAATTATACTAACCATTTCGATGCAATTAAATGAGGTAAAATACAAAGTAGATGTAACAATTTGAAAAACATCCTGAAAATATTTTTCTGTAAGGAAGCTTGATTATTGTATACTTGAAAGAGTAGAAACACACTCCCTACTGTTGCTGTGTAAGAAACAACCCTTCTTTGGTCAGACCCTCCTAGTAGCCTGTATATTTTGGGATTTATATTCACATGTTAATACATAATTATCTCTTTATTTAACATACATAACTCCTTTACATCCATATAGTAATACTAGTAGTTAGCAGTTCATTGAAAGCATTGTATAAATATGATTTTTATTTATTTGAGTCTCAAGAGTGAATTAATCTAGCTCTCATAAAAAATTATGGTAAATCATTGATTGATTGAATTGATTCAAAATTTTTTTGTCTTTAAAGGATTATTTTCATTAACCAATTACCCATATGTTTGGAAACAATTAATGTTGTTGTCAATTCTATGATGTCATAATGGTTATATAATTTCTGAAATTTTTAGTAATAGTGGCATGGAGTTGAATGAACATTGAGTCAGACAGGACTTCAGAAAATCATCCCATACATACTTTTATCATATTTGTAAGCAAATTTGCAAGTTAAATTTTCAGATAAGTTAATTTAAGTAATCAGCTCTTGGGATGCTGTGCAATGTTGAGTATCATCAGGGCTTATGATGTGTGTATAAATAAATAGAAAACATAAACAATCAAAACCTTCTATTTATTTTTATATTGTTCATAATTTTCCACTGCTCCATAAAAAAATCCCTTCTTGTATAAGAATTCAAAATATATTTTTGTATCCTTATACAATTGCAAATATCAACAAAGAGTAAAATATCTTTCATGGATTCTTTCTGCTCAATGATGATCGAGATTTTGTTGTTCACCTATTATTTCTGGAGTAAATTATGAAAGTTTTTCCTGATTTTTAACACTAAGTAGTTAAATTATTCATACATTTAGTTGTAGTATTTAAAATACTTTAATCAATGATAATATTAAAACATCTAGTAAATATCTGCAGGAATGCTAGGCATACAAATATATATTCTCCTTACTATGCAATTGTCTCAAAAATTCTATTTAAATTTAATATTAAATTTTGTTAGAATTATTTTAGTTTAATTTATGAAGGGAGGTGAAAAGGTTAATTCCAAAATAATACATGACGTTGACTAATACATTTTGTTAATTTATAGGGTATGTCAAGGTTAGCAGATCTGATCAGAGAAGAGCAGGCTCTACAAAAGTAAAAGATATGCTGCTATATTTTGCTGCTAAATGGAATATATTTTTGTAAAAACTTATGTCATTGCTCAAGCACAATTGGAATAATGAATCTGATATATTTTAATGAATGAATCCTCATGAATTCTTCTAGATATTATAGAGCTTGTTAAAGAAATTTTAACAATATTTTGAGATTTACATTTATATGACGAAAGATCAATATGGTATAGTGATGAAAAGTAAATATACATTCTACAAAATTTATGCAGGTAGTTTTATTGAGAAAAATAATATTTACAAAGTATGAAATAACATAATATACACATTTAAATATAAAAATATAAACAATTCTTTCAACACAAAGAAAAATGAAAATGATAAAAAATTACAGCGAAATCTGATACAAATAAATAAATACTACAAATTCCTTGACTAAATTAAATTGCTCGACTTAACTGAAAGTTGTTAATACTGTTATCTCGAGCACTGAATACAATGTTTTGGTACCTTATGGTATGTATTCTATCGTAAACTGTAAAAAACATCAAAGCATCACAAACATTTTCCCTGTCATGGGTGATGCATCAAAACAAAATAATCTCCCATTTAGTCAGAATGTTTCCAAATCAAAAAATATTGCCTGTAAGACTTGATACAAGGAAGTCATTTTGAATCATTAACTAAGATCCACCCATTATTAGGTTTTTGTTCAACAACTTGAGTTCATCTCATTCATAATTTGACAGTCCAAGCTAAGCAGTTGATTTTTATGATCTGCTATTACTGGAACAAAGGGAGCTGATCATGGATTTTTCATTGATCAGGTGACTGCTCACTACAACATTACATATATTGCTCATTTGAAGTGATTCTTGGCATTTATCTTCGTGTGTGATGGTGCTGTTCTTCATCAATTAATTCTGCCAAACGTGCAAAACCCTGTAATTAAAAGCAGCAGATTTATACGAATAGTATTTGTGCATATATTTTTTTGCTACAAATGCAAGAAAATGCAACTAAAATTTCCTCCTGCAAAATTACTTTTGTTAATCAGTTTTCTAAAAATTGAACCTTTTATTCAAACAACCGGTACAATGGGGAAAGTGAAACTTGTGATAAGTCTCTAATAAAAGCTCCCTGAAGAATTTTTGCCTAGGAAGGGTTAGGCAAGTTGAGGGAAACAATAGAAATAAATTGTTATAATGGCATAACTCTCTATCCTTTTTGCTGTGGGACGAATAACGGCTAAAAAAATTACTCACAATGATGCAACTCTTGTTATGTGCTGTTCTATATATAAGGGACTTCTACTGTACTGTACCCTATATAAAGGGCTTCTACTGTGCTTTGACAGCTGAGGTCATTTTGCATATGGATTCCTTTTGAGAATCAAATCTGAGGCTGTTTTCATCTAAAATAGACATACTACCCACTTAGCTATCCAGAAGCCCTGATCTCACTCTACATTAAATTAAAAATATGTATCAATGTTAAAAATTAATATAATTTATTACCTGTGCTCATGGTATAATTGCAGGGATGGCTACAGTATTCCTTAATTTGATCATAACAAGCATAAAAATTCCTATGATATTCATTGGGCAGATGGGAGTTCTATGAGATGGTAAATACAGGTCCACAGTTTTGTCATTGGAAGTCATAAGGTAGTTATCATTACAACTTAATCATTCCATCACAATAATAATAGGGGAAAATTCATTATACTAAAGAAAAAAATAGAATACGTGCGAAGAAAAGAATTTAAAATAACCTGAGGAGCATTTGCGATTTTATAGCTTCAATGTAATAGAATAGATGCTGGCATTCATGTAAGACTTCCTATGAAGTAATAATAAAGTGCTTCTCCTGTGCTTGAAATTTAAGGCAAAAAAGAATAGAAATCCCTCCAAGAAATTCTGCCTATGATAGTAAGTTCAATTAATTTGTTGTATCTCAATGGACACCCTGAGAACAAACTTCATCAACTGATTGCTTATTCTTTAGATAAACTCCCTTAGCAATTCTGAGATAATTAGATTGATATAATTATTATTGATCATCAATAAAAACCAATTTTAGAGATGGGTATCCATTTGCAAAGAGAATAGCTCTTTCTTACCTTATCCATATCTTCATAAGAAGCCAATGAATATGAAGCTCTTATGTAAGGGCATGGCTTAGTGGGATCTGGCATAAATGCATGCCCAGGAACAAACATGACACCTTTGGTATGCACTCCACGTGACATCACCATTTCATAGACATCAGGAACTCCTTTGACTTTTATCCATAGGAACATTCCTCCATCAGGTACTGTCCATTCAGCCTTATCTGCAATATATATCAACATATTTCATACTGGAAGTATTTTGTAGTATGTAAATAAAATGGCCAATAAAATGTTCAATGTTGTAGCAATTATTTTAGTAATAGGATTTGGTTGCTAATGTGACAATAACATTCAGTTTTAATACTTTGATGCATTATAATGATTTGTCTAGTTCATGGATTATATTTGCCACTGTTTTGTGATTCAGATTCATACATCAAATTACATTCTTTCCCTTACCTTTCAAATGTTTACGTGCCACTTCTGTCATATGATTCCTTCTTTCCATGTAGAACTTTCGAATCTTCTTCATGTAATTTATAAATCCATCCCAACCAAGTTGATTGAGGAGTTGCAAAGCAATTATCTGCAATTAGATCATTTTCTACAATTAATTACTCAAACATTTTGGATGCAATTACATCATTTTACGAAAGGGACAAGAAACTTACAGCTTCTTTATGGGTGAATACTGAAACTATGATTGCTAAACCTAATAAAAGAACACAAAGATAAATATTGCAGTGTCTAAATGTATTAAAGAAATTGGATTGAAAATCAATAATTTATGGTTTTACTTACTTGTGACAATGATGAAGTGTGGAGCACAGATGCTTGCATGTGGTATTCAACAGCCTGAATTAGTGTTCGTGGGCCAGTCATAAAGCCAAGCCGGAGGCCAGAGCTGAAGACTTTGGAGAATGAGTCAAAACGTACTACTCTACCCTCAACATCCAAGGATAAGAAGCTTTGTGGTTCACTCTGAAATGGAGAAATATCATTATTAGTTATAACTAGATTGTGCAATAAACTTCATCAAACAAATTTGATAAACTTAGAACAATATAATTAAGTAAGACTATCTGTCAGTGCTTGGGGATTTGATCTAGTAATGCAAGCAGCCATAAAAATAATTAAGTAATTTTTATTTATAATACACCAGAAATGTGAAGCTAACATTTTATAAACTATTATGACACACTTGAAATTTACTTGATCATTTTTCATATTCATGATCATGAAATAGAGTAGAGCTAACATGCTGAAAAGTCATGCATATTTTAAAGATATTTAATATAAAACACACTTGACAGAGTTAAATAGTTATGAACATTTTTTAACTCTGATATCATTATCAAGGTTTGAAATTGAAAACTCTGATACGAAAATCTTTTCTAGAAGGGGAAAGACTTCACTTAGAAATAAAAATTTTTTACAAAGAAAGACTCACATTTCCAAAATGAAGGAAATAATATGGATCATCTTCCAATAATAACAAGTTATTTTCACATGCAATTTCGTAAATCTCCTTCTTTCGTTCCATTGGCATCACTGTCCCACTTGGGTTGCTGGCGGTTGGATTCAGGTAAAGAAGCTAAAATATGTGAAGAATGAATTAAGTTATGATAAAATGTTTACAAAATGAAATTGAGGGATTGTCTCCTCTGTATTTAAGTAATCATTGAATTTAACCCAAGTATCTCTAAGAATTTCTTAATGGTATGACGAAAATTCCTTTAGCACTTGTATTCTACATTGAATTAATGGCATTAAAACAGCAATAAAAATAACAGAGGCCTTCATTTGAAAAGTGCCACAAAATTTCTAATTGAAAAATAAATGTTTGAGGAAACATTATATTTAAGGAATTAGAATAATAATGAAGAGAGACAAAAGAAACACCAATAGTTTTCTGAGAAATATAAAATTGATGAATGAGTAAGGTGAATAAAAAATTAGGTTATTTTGTAGAATAAAATTACCTTAGGGGCCTTTACACTGTTGCCTTGAGACCAATAGTTGTTGATGGCTTCCCTCAATTTGTATGGACATAAACCATACTTATCCTCTGCTGCAGTCACAAATTTTGGACGGTAAGGTCTCAACTGCAAAAATAAATATTCCAAATGACTATCGTCATAACATTTAATACTTTCATAAATTACACTGATTTCAATTTATCCTTATCATTAGATAATACCACCTGATGACAATGCACTATTGTTGAAACAAGGTTGTGTATTTTGATTAAAAATAAAAGATTTATTTCCATTTATGAATAATCTTCTTCTTTATAGAAGATCACTTTGTTAACATAAATTTGTTTCTACAGTAACATATCATGTTTCAAAGAAGGATATTTTCTCTAGGACTGTTCTGTTGTATTGGTACAATTTATTGTAAAACTCTTTTACTATGATTCTGCATATAATGAAATCCTGCCTATATAGAAATGATCCCTTGGAATTTTCTATACGCTAATTACAATAAAACATAAAAGTCCCTTTCCAGCATTGTAAATTGTTCTCATGTATGACCATCACTTAAGCCTCCTTCAGAGCAATTGCATGCAGCAAATCTTACCTTTGAGGTGTTTGATGCAAAAGAAAACTGAGAATTCTTCAATCAAAACTCATTAATTCTCTGTTTTTTGTTTATTCTAAATTATACTATATTACTTATTAATTTGATGAAAATTGACACAAAAATAGTGCAAAAAGCACAATGAAACTAACTAAACAACCAAAACTACGAGATTGTGCTCTGTATCGTACATGACTTGTTGAGCATCTCCATCTGTATCGCTCTTCAAATTCAAACTTAGGCAATAAGAGCTGCCTGGATAGCATTTTCTTTAAACATCTGTTCCCAATATTCCAAGGTGCACTGAGAGACTTGAGGTTATGATCAATGCTTTATTCATAATGATTCATAACTCAGGGACAGAATATGCAGTGTCTTACAAATGACCAACTAGAATCAATAAATGAAATTACTTGTATAAGCAATATCAGAATAAATAAAAAAGTTTACACCAAGGGATGATAGATAAGAGAAAGTGCATTACTACAGACAATTATCAACAATAAAAGCTGTGATTGTACAATGTGATTATAAAAAGATCTGTATTTTGGGTGTGGAAAATCCCATTTATAACAAAATTAAAGGTTGGTCCCCTAAAATTTGTTTTGGCAAGTTTTACTGTACTTTCCTGTTTAATTTAAATTATTGTGACTGATGAATTAAGTAGCAGAATAAAAGTTAAAATTTTCAATAATTTTGCATGTATATCATAAGTCTCAATAAAGAATGTCATTATTTCCAATGAACGTGAGATGTTAAATTTTCCTCTTCCATTTCCACTAAATTGATTGTCTTAGTGAATCTGCTCTAGCTTATTAGAAATAATTCACACTGATTAGAGATAATTCAGTAAATATTTATAGACACTTGAAAATAGTAGAGAGATAAAATAATGTGTCTTTAACTATTTTATTTATATTCATCCACTGCTTTGAGAAATATCTCTTAGTCAGCATATGAAATTATAATTATAGCATTGGAAATGGTAGTTATGATACTTTGGTAATATTTTACGATAATTTTCTTTCATTTAATTCACAAGGTTTTATTCTGCTTTTTTTTAGTAAACTGTTTTTCTCTATTTTAATCAAGACATCAAGAAAGTTTCTAATCAGATTACCAACCCATTCATGCTATTAATTTTGATAGATATAAGGATTAAAAATAAAAATGTTTACATTGGAATTAATATATGATCTTTACCATTTAGTTTAAGACAAAAAACTTAACCAATTGTAAATCAAGAAATGATTAATTCTGAATCTTTTCCCAAAGACTTACCATTGCCAAAACTCCAGAGTATGTGGGGGAGGGTACAATAACAGGGTCACCAAAGTCCATGCAGAGTTCAATCATTTTGCAGAGTCCATCTTGACCTCCCACAGTGGCTATTACATCTCGATCATCAAACCCTGGAGGGCTATGGAATCGTTCCTGGAACTGTCTCAACTTTTGTAGCAGATCAGGATGTCTATGAGAATAGAAGTAATGTGACAAATTAAAATATGGGATGAGGAAATTCTTGGTTCATCAAAACTCTTTAATTGTAGTTGAGTATATTATGGTACTATTTTTTGAAGAAATAGTTTTTATTAGTTTTTGAAATAATGATTCAATCATCAAAACTTTTTGTAGAATGAATTTCCAGGAAGAGAGAGATTTTTCAGAATAAATGAATTAATAAATATAATTTTATTTTACTACTGATATAATGTTCACTGAACATAATGAAAATCACTATAAAAATCTTAATAGATTAAAAATTCAATTGTGTTCAAGATAGGTTGAGTTTGGAGTTGGTAACAATTGCGTGATTGCCCAATGAGGATGAACTCATCCCATCCCTTATATTTTGTTTTTGTCTTCCCACTGTTTTTTCCTTAACATTCTTCCTTCAATTGCTTTCTTTCCCAATCCCTCTTGCTAAAAGGAATGATTAAAGTGCAATTTTTTCTATAATTTAGTACCAGAAATTAATTAAAGAGACGAAAAACGGTGAACAGCAACAATTAAGATATTTCTGAAGTTGTCTGTTTTCCTTAGAAAATGGTAGTATAAAGTTGAAATTATCCCAAGTCCCAGCTTCTGTAATTAACAAATCCAATTCGCATTTCGGTTTCTGATAGGGTTCGCTTTCTTGAAGAGCAACGATGATTATCATTATTTCCTTGGGAAGAAGATGTTGTTGTGTTTGGAAGCTCGTCATCGTGTACTCGTCATGTTCCAGGAGAAAGGTTACTCACCCCTCAGTGGGACCATATTGAAGGGCAGAAGTCAGAAGTTTGCCAGACAATGTTATGGATGAGCCGTCCTTGAGGTCGAACCTCGCCTCGTTGAATGGATGCGTGTCTGAATGAGGAAGGCCTTCTGCCAGAAATATTACGTTGGAGTTGGCTGAAGCAAGCATCCTCACTAGATTGAAAAAGTGATGAGGAAATACACGTTACAATAGAGTACTACACTCTTTATCTCTTTTTTCTTGGCAGTGTGGAGATCCTGTGGTAATTATTAATATGCATAGTATCCCCTGGAGAAATATACCCAGAAAGGAAACTATATTTCGGAAAAACAAATATTTTTACCACATATTCTATAAATTAAGAAATACATTAAATTTAAAAGAATAAAATGACTATTAATCTATTTCCGTTCCACACACAGCAAAATTGCCAATTTAAAGTGAAAGCAAAAAAGAAATGAAAATTAAAAACAATAAAAAAGTAGATAATATAAATTATAACAATCTTATTAACTAAATTTTGTCTTCATAACTTTATTTCGTCTTCTCCATTTACGACAATATATGAATCTGTATTGATAAAACAAGAGCGCTACTTTACATAGAATGTCAATTACGACAAAAGGGATCATGAAAGAACGCTTCAAAGAGAATTGAAAATCCATTAAAGATTACTTTCAATATAAAATGCAAATAACAAGTTTGGATTGCTCACTCATTGGTAAAGGTAAATGACATGTATCTCAACAGTACATTTACTTCAGTCGGCTATCCCATCCTTCATTATCAATTATGAACGTGCAAACATATTCGTGGTTCATTGAAAGTAGAATTCCTTTCTCCAAGCTCCCTTACCTTCCGATGAAAATTGGTTAAGATGTAATATCTCTTATATTGTTAGAGGGGATACTTTTTCGATCCCGATTATAAGAAATGGAAAACGTCTATAACAGTCAAATCAGGAATAGTTTCCCTTTCTTCTTCTTGTTTGTTTATTTTCCACTTCCACTTGATCTACTCATGTTTATCTTCTGGAAGTCTGAACTATTGTTAGTGGTAAATCAAGAATGAGAACTATAAATTCGCTGGGTACGATTGATCTGGCCATTTAGAGGGCAACGTAAGTGAGCTCATTAGCATGGAAAAGTTGATTGTAATGCTAAGAAGCAAACATTTTAATAGGGCTATAACGATTCTGGTTAGTGCGTCGCAAGAAAAATACCAAACCCAATTATTCCTAGGATGGGTTATACGAGAAGGTCAGATTGTGTACGAAATAATATCTGGCTGCATTCCAGCGGTGGTATTTAAAGCGCGATGCACACATTTGGAATCGCTCGTAAAAGAGGAAAGCTTTAAAAATGACACAGCACTGATACGTAAGGAAGTAAAAGATGAATGAAATTTGCAGCGGGGCCAGTTAATTTTGCCTAAGTCAAGAACCGTTCTTTTTTTAAACCTTCACTGATTATTACAGCCGTAATAATCAAATCGTTTCTTGTTTTTCATACCAAGGGAGTGAAAACTGTCAAATTGGATGAGACTAAAATAGTAAAATTCGTTCAGATGCCTAACTTCATACATGGTAAATTTAACTAACGCAAGTACTGAATATGCATACATTTTTTCTGAAAACTTCTAAATATATCCTCCGCATAGATGTAAGTGATACACAGCACATTAAGTTTAGTAGTAAATTCAAACTGTTCATTATATTTGCTCATAAAAATGTTATCAAATAATTCAACAATATCGTAACATATAAGCATATTATTAAATAAATATGATACTAAGACAATAAAGTATTAAATTAATGTTACTATCAACGCAGCATTGGATGATTATGATGAATTCGTCGACTTCATACATCTTTGAATGTATTTAATAAAATATGGTAAATAATCTAAATGAAGTGCTTAAGGCTGTTTCCTGCAGTTTCACTGTGGAAAAGAGAAATTCTTCTACGTTCTAAATTCCTGCCAATTTCGAACAACAAACAAGTTTAAGCAAGCGCGACATCTTACTCGATTAGCTCGTCAATTTTGCGCGGACGGAACTGGTGAAAACGGTTTCTCGAGGCAGAAAAAATTAAACGGGCTCAGAAACAGGTATTTATAACGGCCTTGAAAAGAAGGGAACCAAACAAAGAATCTTGAAACAATTCCTTTCTAAGGGAAAAGAGACCTTGAATTATTTCCACTATTTGACCGAGCTCACCAAATATTCGAACGATGGTTTTCTTCGAACAAAGTTTTCGATGACCCGTATCATTCTTGATAGCAAGTTCTAGGCAAGGTCGACTTGATGAGAGTGGCTTGCGATCATAGGGGTGGAGAAAAGTCACCCCTCTCTTCCTTTGATCACATCTAGTATTGCTATCCCATCTTGCGGTAGGTCCGGATTTACTTCATGCTGAATGTCCATTCACTTCACCGAACGATTACTAATCTTTACCTCTTCATATTTTCCCGTTTATCTATTAGTTTTACTTAAATTTCATTGTTTCATTGCTCAAGCGGTAAATGTTTTTGGAGGCATTAGTCGGAATAGGTCCCATCCATCTCTGAAGATCTTTCCTCAGCCTTTGGAGGACACGTATTTCAGTTCTAGGGACATTTAATTTTAAACCTTAATATCCAATTAAAAAGAGCACGATAATTGTGTTTACATTTAGGGAAAGAGGGATGGAGAAAATGTTTGCCGTAAGGGTGAGCCGAGTCCCGGTTTTCCCAGTTATGGCAGACTTTTATCTCAATTTCTTCTTTTAAATTGCGATGTTAAACTCATTTTCACATGACCAGGCCTCCAATTTCCAAAACCCATATTGAAGGGTGTTTTGTGATTCTAAGGAGTGTATTCTTCACTACATACGAACTTACGAACGAATTCATTACGAACGTATGTACCTAGAAATTAATATCCGATTGGACATTTTAGGAAGCAAAACTTCGTAAGACTGGATGGGGAACTGAAATAATTTTGGATTCCTCAACATAGTTTTCCTCTTTTCCACTGAATCCGCCTGCTGCATCTACAGTTTGATACGGAGGCTGCAGTTACATCATCACTTATTTACAGCTCACAAATTTCTCTCAGGTTTCGAACTCGTGCATTATAATTCTTCAATGGCCTCGGTGGTATACATTTGACATAATTTTAACGGTATATTTCATGATCGCTATCATTGTCATAAGGACTTCATCTTGCCATATTCTGCTAGTGTATCAGTAAATTTGGTAAACAAACGAAACCATAGCTAATATTTAGAAGAGGGTCTACTATTTACTCTTGACATGAAGAATTATCGTTAAACGTCCTTTGAATTACTGAGAAGACGGTATCACAGCATTATTGTGAAGAGATTTTTGGATAGTTGAAAATTATTACGGTAAGTCGGAATTTCTACTTGCCAAATTAAAGTCTTGAAATCTTTCTTCAAATAGTAATTTCACAAGGAAATAAATGCGGGAGTGATGGCAAAATGTAGGATTAGAAAGAATCACAAATTACGACGCAACTTAATAATAAGGAATGGGAACTGATGTTACCTGAAATTATCTCGCTCTATAATTAAATTAAAGCAATAAAAGACACGTTACATAGTTACGCCTAAGATTCTTGGGAAGATAAGAAACAGAAAGAAAATATCGAAAGCCTCACTACATACTGATGAATCTTTTTCCTTGTTTTCATCAAACCATGACAGGAAAAAGGTCGAAAACAAGATACAAAACAAAAAGTACGAATAATAATAAGAAATGCCATGCAAATTTCATCTTTTTCGGCGTACCGGAAGAACGAACTCGTTGAGGATAAACTTAAAACTATTTATTCCTTTTGTTTAAATGTTTCATTTTGATGCGATTGAAGTGATGTTTCGAGTTTAACATGATTATGAAAAAAGGTCACCCTCAAATAAATTTTATAGTCCTTGCCGAATGAAAGCATTGGCAAATACAAAAGTTAACTGAGACTATAGTATATTTAAATGATGAAATCAATGTTCCGAACATTCAGTGTTGATAATTGCTTTGCAAATCCTTCTTCTTCTCAATGAATTTACATTCACAAATTAGAACTAAGGTTGCCCTCAATGACATTCATTAGATTTAATAGTGCTGGGACGGAATGATGAATGAACTTATGATGCACAATATTACCACTAAACAAGGACCGAGAAGAGGCTGGTCAAGTACAAAGTTTTCCTATGGAGCCTCTTAAAATTATGCAAGAAATGTTGAAGATTCATATGCGTCATTTTAGGACAAGGAGATTAAAAAAAGAGGGCGGGATCATGAATCGTGGTCACCTTTGCAGACGATGATTTATTATTACAAGAAATTTAGAGAACGCAGGGTCTACACTCTGCCGACCCTGACTACCGCTTCAATAATCATCAAAGGAATGGTTAGGAGATTCATTGGTACATATCTCAAAGAATTATTTCAAGTTCACTCACTCAGCTCTCGCAACGGAGATGGTTTTCTTCCTTTCGCCAGATCATTCACGAAGTAGGTATAATCCGTTATCACACTTGGCTTCTGCTTCCGTAGTATTTGGCCACTGAAACGGCGAAGGAGAAAGTCAAATTGTAGTCGGTTTTACTTTCACCATATTTCTCACCGGAAAAGTTAAGCGCGAAAGATTTCACGCGCGAAACCGGTAGAGAATGCATAAGAGAAATAAAATATATCTCGCAACTTATTACATTCGGATCGCAGGAATAGCGAGGGATTATGAAACGGTGGCTACAGGTGAAGTAAACAAACTAGAAATCCATGCCGTCGACCTGACCTTATTCAATTGCCCCGACGTTTATCAACACGGCCTTCAAAACAATTCCTACGACATATTTCCGGGAGTGATGTAACGGATGTAATCGCTTTAGATCCATGAAAGGTAAACAACTACTCGCAGGCGGAATGCCGGAAACGTAACACCACCTTAATGCATATTAATAATGCTAAATTTACATGTTGCGATATGGAATTCTCAAGTATATCAATGTTACATTGGTAGACACGGAAGAATTAGCCTGAATTCCGTGGCGGCACGTAAATTTGAAATTGCTCCAAGTACTAGGGATATCATACTTACGAAAAATTATCCTAAAGAGAAATTTTATTTTCATGATATATTTACGCACCAACCGAAACTTCTAGATACCATATTTTTTTCGTTTTTTACTTTATAGTTTCGTCTACAAGTGTATAAGAGGATACTATTTCTTCCCCGTAGACTTCAAATCATTTCAAACACACTTTCCCTAGTGCTTAATGACTTAAGATGACTTCAATCATGCAATGCTTTCTGTAGTATTTAAGAGAGATACCTATGACTACAGGATCTACAAACGGTAACTCACTAGAAGGAAGCTACCGATCATTTAGCGATCAGAGAACTTAACCAACAAGGAATCCCAAATAAACACAAACTTATAAAACTATTCACACCACACCACCCCATCCCACACTATTTCGCCTAATACTCCACTTTTGAAAACAACCAAAACATTTAAAATAATTAATATCATGAAAAGAATCGGCCGAAACCAATGAAGGTAATAACTAACGGCACCGATTATGAGAAATGTTTGTCAAACGAAGTATTTCTAAGAGTCAATAGTGCCACACTTTTCAACCTTGGCCACGCTATCTGATGTAACTACGTACTTTTTCTTAAAAGTAGATGTGTTTATCGGTTCACTAGATTGCCAAAACTAATCACCAAGGTAACCCTCAAAATATGCAATAGATAGTCACAATCTCTTCCGCAAAGACCGCTGAGGACACTGGAAAGGTACGGATTCCGCCAACGCGTGATAATTTCCCCCAAATTTTCCTCGCCTCAAACCGATGCAGAACTTTGGTCCAACTTTCACAAACGCACGAAGGAATTTTTGGCGAGACACCAACCTTAACTGCCACATATTTCTCATTCCAGACATCTTGCGAAGTAAACAAATCACACCGACTGCAGCAGGTTACAGCAAAGTGGCCGTCGCTAAACTAATCCTCGAACGCGTAGTCGCTCCTTATTTATAAACACCGAACCCCACCCCTTCTGCCGACCCAACTTCGGGTGCCTGGAAGGAGGGGTAGAAGGAGAGAAAGCCGATGGGGGAGGAAACTGAATGAGGCAGCCGTTGAGCCTGTGTGGAAGCAAGGCAGCACAACATATTTTCAGTCAAATTCGAATCACTATTTTACTGTTACGCACAGCATTTTCGTACAACTTCATTTATTTCAGTTGCCGAATACTTCTTTGTAGCTATAAAATATATCTACAGGGTGGTAAACTTTCTTGAATAAGGAGGCCATAAAACAATTAGAAGTACGTTTTGCTCATATTTAAATAGAGACTATTCGTGACTGAACGAACTTAATCATCAAACGAGGATAACGTTTTCTGTTTCATTTTCAATTGAAATCATAAATGGGACAGAGAAAATAATTAGAATGTCTGAGTTTGCTTAAAGGAAAGAAGAAAAGGCTGCATTGAATGTCGGTCAAATTTGCATATAATCTTAAAGGCGTTTTTTCTGGTCCTAGCACCCATCGGGAGTCGAACCCGGGACCGCTTCCGCCTAAATCAACCGTATTGCACTCTTTGGCTATCCGTGTCTGATATATTAGTTTTCGTTTTTATCATTCATTGCAAAGTATACATGAGCACGGTGCATTTACTGAATCGTGAGATATTTGAATTAAGAACTATAAACAATCATTCTAACATTTTTCTGTATATTAATAAGAAATTTTCTTTAGTGCAAATGACTGATATGAATTTACAAATGTATCGAAGATTAATAAGTAACATTCCGTTTTAAGCTGCCATTAAAATAAAAAATACGAAGGATTGAATTGAACGAGTAAAAAACCCGGAAAGATATGTATCCTTTGAAGTCAGAGTTAACATAAAACTGAAGTTTTGGAAGCCAAATTTTAACCTCTTCTTTTAGAGGTACTTTCTTTTGATTCTTCCACCTCGTTCTCCGTAATGTAATTCTTTTTGGCTGATCAGCCGCTTTCATTCATTTATGCCTCTACCTTCATCTCACCAAAATGCTCTCAAGAAACATTCGAGCAAATGATCATGAATTCTATTGATCATTACGCGTGTTTCCCTTAATGAGAAAAGGAAAAACAGGTTTATGGTTTTCACCGATTTCTAAGAGTCGAAAAAAGTAGCGGAAATGCATTAGCACTCCTAATCTATTTTCTGTTTCAATGAAACTCTTTCAAAATTTTATTAGTGTTGTTTAAGAGTTCCCTAAGGCCAGCGAATCCGTTTGGACTACCTCAACTGTAAACTGCAATACCCTGCCTCTAGTAGGTAAGATGTGTCATCATTACCTGTCTCGCTGTCATGGGGAAACGTCGGAAGAACCGTTCAAATCCTACCTAAAAGCATTCTCCCATTAGTGATGGGTGCGTTCCCCATTTCCACCAATGGGACGTCTGGGTGCGATGAGTATGACTGACGCCATTGGCTGGTGCGATTGACGCCCTCGCCTTCGCGCGGGAAAGAATTTACGTACAAAACAATTGACACTGTCTTTTCTCCTCCTAATTGGAAGAGGTCAAATGGTTACAGAATGAGATCCTTCGCAGCGGTCACGGGATTTCAATAGAGGACGCTATGGGCTTAAAGTGTTCCCAAGGACGAAGGGACGAACGTCAGAAAACTTTTCGCGATAGTGCGTCATAGGTGGGGTGATGCCCTGATTGGCACATTAAAGTTAGAATCAGACGCAGAAAATATCGAGGCGGTACATAACTAGGGCTACTTCCTACTAGGTGACGTGTTTTATGTTATCAATCTTCGTCTTGTTTTCATCTGGACCAAGGACGTAGAATCTGCGCGCCGAAAAACAATTCCGAAAATTGATAATGATTATGACGAATTTACAATAAAGCTCGCACTTATCTCCGTTTTCCCTTTCATTTCGCAAAATCGTTATTTACGTAATGAAGGTCTGAAAGATCTTTATAATACGTATATAATAAACAATATTTCATCGATAAATTGATACATTTTGTATGAGATATTATTATCATGGTTGAAAATGTGGTAATAAAATAAAATAATTCCATCACTCGATAACAATTAATAAAAATGGCAGTCGAAAATTAAATGAATGAAAATGAGGCAGATTTCAGTTTCTGTGGGCAGGTTGAGATGTAAATTCGTAAGGTTCCTCGTGTAACTTGCAAAATGAAAAATGGAAGATGTAACATAAATTTATCTTTAATTATGAAGAATTATAAATTAGTATGATTTTTAGAGGTAACTTGATTTTCCCAAAATTTTTTGCTGAAATCGTGCCCTCCAACCAGAGGATTTACGAAAGAATTTTCGTAATTAACTGCAGATCGCGTGAAAATTTCTCTCATTAGTGGAATCGGTCACATTTTGATGATTTATTTCAATGAATTAATCGTACATTTTGAGGAGAATGAATAAAAGAAATTTATTTCTTCACGACTGAAAATCGCAAATATTATAATCTTCTCAGACGGAACAACTTTTGGAACGCTTCACAGCATATTTTGCCTTCTTATTCTTCAATGGATGGAAGTTTCCGTCATAGTGAAAGTAAAATTTCACCCCCGCGTCTCAAATTACATTTAGATAAACTTTATGTACTCTATTCTCAATACGTTTGCAACGTGGGATCATAGAATAGTAGGACCTAGATTAGATAAAATAAAGAAACATCTTGAAATTTATTGATGATTAAATCTACAGAATTATGATTGTAACTAAATTAAAATACAATCCGGTATTTATTTATATATTTATATCCGGCTACGGCAAAATATACTTCGTTTAAATGAAGAAATCTAATCCGAAGACTGTCGAAGTCGCAACAAGTAAAATGAAAACAATTAAGGAATTAAATTGGTAACAAAAAATTCCTCAATTAAAAAAGACTTTCGATCAAAACGAAAGAAACATTAAAAATGTTTTCGTTCGTTTCTGCATCTCCTTAAGAGCGAACCGACGCAATTATTGATTTATCTTACGTAGATTATATTATTTAGTAAACAATATACAGAGATATGTAAGTATTCTCATGGTCCTCGATAACAATAACCACTAAATGGTGAGTTCTTACACTTATTAGTCCATTTTTATCCTGACGAATAATGAGAAGAGGCATCTTTCTTTTACCCTTCGATCTCCACCGATAGCATCACTCAGAGGTCAAATTAGATGTCAAATTTTCGATTAAGGAATCTTGGGCTGGGAAAACCAATGGTGAGGTATAAAGTGTAAATGTTGGCAAATAAGTGTGCGAAGGGTGAAAAGAATTTAATAAAATACCAAACAGATTATGCTTATAAAGCATAGATTAATAAAATTTGAAAGGATTTGATGGTAAAATAAAATACATATGTAAAAAAAATTTTGAGGTTAGCAAAGACAACTTCAGAAAGTTTCATATACTATGTATAAATAATATCAGAAAGTTCTATGAAACAGAATATAAAATATTCTAATTTGAAAGTATTTAAACGATAGGCTACTCTGCCGCATAACATTTATAACATCAGTATCAAAATAAAATATTTTTTATGTTGATAACGACTTAACGATAGGCTTCTCTGTGACATAATATTTGCAATATAATACATATGTAAGCATTAATAATACAATTAATTAATTATATAATTAACAATACAATGATTTGCAATATAATACAATAAACACTGCACTAATACAAGTCTGACAAGACCATGCGTGATACATTGTAAGTAGGATAATTTGACTTGTAGAAAATTCATGGCAAACGTTATCATTATAAAGATTATAATCGAACTTAATAAATTTTTCGTATTCTGAAAATTCAACTATATTCAGTTCTAGCTATATTTTACACTGACTAAATTCTATAACATGTTATTGCGTTTCATTCCAGGGCCAGGAATTAAACAATAAAGGATTTAAGAAATATTAAGCTCACCTGTAGTTGCTTACAAAAAGGATCGATAATTATTAATATAATAGTATCAATCAATAGACAACTAATAAATAACTGACGATTCATTAATTACAAGTGAGTTCACCAGTCATAAATGACGGGAATTAATTTAATTTATAGAAAAATATACTGCTATTATCTCATAATCTGATGTATGTCAAAATATCCCGTACAAAATGTCAAGCGTTATTTCTAATTTTCTTATTATTATCTGGCATGCAGTAGTATACTTCAACATTCTTTTTCTTAAATAATAATCTACATCTATCATCATCAGGATGGCCGAGTGGTTAAAGTGCCAGATTCTAAGTTCCAAAGATTTATCCAAATTTTTATCCTCAGTGCTTCGAATCCTGTTCAGGGAAATTATTTTTTCCGGAAAATTTCCAGAAGTTTGATGTTTGCTAAGAAGCTTCATAAGTAGAAGGTAAGAAGTTTGCATTGGTTGCTTGTTTTAATAAAGTAATTTCTTATTTGGTTACACAATTGTTTATTTTAATGCAATTCAATTACATAGATGTATAGGTGTTTATAAATTCATATAATAATCACCGATGTGTGTAAATTTATTTATCTGATGCCAGAAACTCCCGAAAGAATTACGTGGGAGAAGTAAAGGACTATTAATTTCAATAATAATAAACTTTAAAATATAGTTTATAATAAATAGTTTAATAATAATAATTTAAGTTAAGATGACTTTATCAGGATCCTTAGATATTTTATATAAATTATGTACGATTTTTTGCTATGTAAAACCATTTTATACATACTTCGTCACATTTAGAGAAATCAAAACGTGACTATTAAAAGCCAGCGATTATGACATGTGCGGTGAACCAGGAAATCAGACGATCTGAGAGAAATTAGCTAATACGAATTTCAACTGCTTCATTTCTTTTCGTTTGCTGCGTGTGAATATTTCACAACATTCTAACGTTTTTAAGGAATCAAAGATAAAATCCATGAAAAGAGCTGATTACACGTTGCATCAGCAAATCGGCTGATCTGAAGAGAGAGAAATGTAGTAATATAGCTCTTGAGGCATTCTAATCCACTGCAAGCCATGAGCGATGGAATTAAGAAAGCCTGATTATTTTTGGGATTAAAGAAACTAGAAAGATTTTTTTATTGAGTACCAAATGATAAATCGACTAATTTCTCTCCAAAGGATTCAAAATAAAAAGACCAAACTTTGTTATTTATGTTTTCATTGAGGGCAGGCCTTAAAGAATTCACAGGCAACCAATATTTGAAGATCAAGATGAAACGTTTTCTTGTAAGACCACGCAACTATATCTTTAGTTAATATTTTACTGTACAACTGAAACAAAATACATAGAAGGTTTTCAATGAACTAATTAATTTTTAATGAAGAATCTGTAAATTGGTTTAATTTGAGTAAAGCAATATTATTTAATTTGATTATCGAGAAGACGGAATAAAATAATATAACAGTAGAAATAACAGGAGGCTGAATTAACTAATATTTCATTAAAGAGATCATTTATTTTTTGGATATCATCATTCAAACTGAGCACCTGTATTGATTAGGTTGCCCTAAGCAGTTCGTTTATTTATTTCGGTATTGAAGCCGAATAAAGCTACAATTTATGAGGCTAAAGCTCTTAAATTATTCTTGATGGACATTGAATAGAAAAATTTACTTGAGAAATTTTGTACGAAGAAAAATGTTCGAAGACAGTAAAACAAGGAAATAGTTCAGTAATCATCAGCTTCTTTGTTATCTTTGAATTGCCAAACAACTTGAATCATCTTGTCGTAAGCTACTGATCAGCAATTTCGTCAGTTGTCTTCCTTTCGTAAGCTCTATAACTTTAAATTATCAGCAATTTTTTCCAATTGATGCAACTTTTTCCTTTCATTTTCCTCATGCGATTTCTGGAAACTTTTTCCTTTGAATTTCTTTGTCGCTAAGGATGAGATGATGCCCTTGGAAGATCGGGTGACGGAATCATAAGCGAATCGAACGGTAATATCTGGAGGTCACGAGGAAGAGTTACTCTTTGCAATTAATCAATTTTCAAAGCTTGCTGTCATGCCATCCGTTGAATGAAAACTTCCCTCATTAATTTAATTCCATCTGATCTGCAATAATTTCAAAATCAGGGAGAATTTTATGGATATGGGGTCATCAAGATGAATGTGTGAATTACCGAATTCATGCGTAAAAAAACAAGTTGTGTTCAGAGCTATGAGTAGGGTTTAGGATAGTATACATAATATTTCACGCCATATGTAATCTGCAGGAAATGTTTGCGTGTAAGTTGTATTATGTAGTTATTTTTTATGTAAATACGCCAATGTATTTAGTCTGCAATAACTTGAGTTAATTACGAATACATATATTAATGGAACTTTCCGCTTCTTGTTAGTGTACGATGGGTGCGACAGGGTGCATGTATTATTGAAACAAACCCCGTCAATATATTCATTTCCGTATATTTAATTTTTTCGAAATTACAGTCGATTTATTTTGGTTCCGCAAAAATTTAAACCGAGAGGTCAATCTATAGAAAAATGCAGGCATAGAAGTGCCTCTAGTATCGAACTTTGCAATTTTTGAACGTTAAATTCGAGAAAAAGTCCTTCCTTCATCCGATAGACGTTTCTATTTTCAAGCTGTTAAGTAATCATTTTTTAAAGCTAATTCAGTTGTTTGAAAAATCATCATTTCATTTAATGCTGTAAGTTACACGTACTTAATTTTTTAGTACATAGATATTTTAATTTTTGTGGTCTCTGGAATGGATTTATTCATTTCCCCTTAATTTGAGTGTAGGATATTGATTGGGAATTCGGAAGATCATAATTAAAACTGAAATATTGAAGTCCGAGGCACGAGTAAATGAGCTTGTAAAGTGGTCCATATACTTAAACTTTGAAAATGATACCAACTACGATTATATAATCCGTCTTGCAATTCAAAGTCCGAAAAGAATAGTCACCATCAGATGGAATTCACTTTCTTCACCCGTCTGCCTTCGTTCACGGTCGTGCATGGCGTGACCTAGACTTTGGCAAGGGTCAATCTCTCGCTGAAGGTTTTGTTTTTCGTCGCGGATTGTGTTGCTAAGACAAGAAGAGAAATCCCAAGCAATGACGCATTTTGTATCGTCTTCTATGAATCCCGAATTTCTCTCCGCAATGATATAGCTTATCAATCCAACTTCCGGCTAGCAATTGGTTTATTGCTGACAATTATTTGCATCATAGTTTTCCAGGAAGCTTGGTAAGAGTTGAAATCTCTTTTTTCATACTATATATAATATTTTGTATATACGCAATGGTTTTGAAATGGCTCTTTCCTCCTCTCTTCGTATTCTCCTTCGCCTATTTAATTGAATATGATATACTTATTCTATTCCGTTCAATTATCTTTATGACGTTCCATTTCTAAATTCTCTTTTTACCGTTCGCGTTTAACACATTTACATCTTCGACCTCTTCGCTTCAGTATTCCATTCCTGGAATTTTATTTTGGGAAACGTTTCCTTTTCTTTCGGTTTTCTTCTTTACTAAATTTCCTCTCATCCTCTGTTGATCATTCATCACTTTTTTCTCAATCTTCAATAGAATATTTTCCGCAAAATGCAATTTTCTAGTATTAATTTTTATTAATCAACTTCCTTTCAAGCGTTTCCAAAAATTGATCAACCAAAAATATACAATATTAGAAATATTATTGGTTCTGATGTATTCTTTTGTGTTAATTTACGTTGCACAGTGTAATGAGGTCGCATAAGAATAATACTAATATTTGGCAATGGCATTGGGTCGTAAAGAATGTTTATCCATGCATCAAATGTGTATTGGCGTAATTTGATTTATATTAGAGAAATACGTTTATATAAAAATCTACATAACCTTGGATTCTAATGCTAACATCAATAATAAATATATTTATTAAAAATAATAAATCAAAATATTTGAGAAAATCTTACTTGACTACGGTGTTGAGATATAATATCATAGGAGAAATAGGAACTCTTCTTCCGTATTCCATCAATTTTTAATTCCCTTTCCTCCAATACTCATTTCGATCCTTTCTTTCTACCTCCAAAATCCATCCAAAGCATGGTTACGAGAGTTTGACGTGGGAAAATACTATATTTCAATGATTTTTTTGCTTCTTCCCTTGTTATTCTATTATATGTTTAATTTGTTGTTGCTTCATTTGTTATACTATTATATGTTTAATTCGTTGTTAATCGTCAGCAGTAATTGGCTTTGTGCTGTATGTTGATGCTTGTTAATAAATAAAAAAAATAAAAATAAAAAAAAATAAATTCGCTTTACCGATGGTCGTTCTTAAGCAAAACAAGGATTAAAAAGCTCTATTTTGACAATTATTTCATAATATTTTATTTTAAATAGTCGAAAAATAAATAAGCTCACAGTAAATATTTATCACGACGTATAGAGAGTGAAACTTTGCTTATCATTTGTCTATTTCTCAATTGAGCTGTTGAGGAGAAAGATTATTAAATTCGGCCAATTAAAATCATAGGCGTGTCAGCGCTAAGCTATAGATAAGTAAAATCTAGATCACAAAGTAGACTTTGCGAAGAAAACAAGAAATATGACGTCACAAAAAATTGGGAAATGCCCAAGACGAGGACAACAATCCCCATCAGTGTATCTTTTTATTTGGTATTTGTCTTCGTTTCAGAAATAGGTCAAGTGTAGGAAAGAGGCCGCAATGATATATTTTTCTTACAAATTCACCGGTTTACGCCTGTTATTATCTTACTACGGAAGCTTCCGCAACACATTATCAACCTGTTTTTCGTGAGTGAATGCTGTACACATTTCTCCCTCCAAAATCTGCCTCCTTCAAATTCAAGTGTAACGGAAAATATACCAACAAAGAAACCACCGGTCCAGCGTTGTCAAAACTGGAGTAATCTCCGCTGAACAGATAAATCATCCCAAGAAGTCAAAGATATTCATCTAAAATATCGATAATTCATCAAATACATTCATATAAAGGTTTGCCTTGCATTTAAACATTAAACTCGAGTTTGTTCAAGAAAGACTACGCACAGCAAGATGTTACTAAAGCGTTTGAAATTCTTTCGTATTTGCTTTAAGGTCAACCACAATATTTAACCACAGCGTCTGGAAGACGATTCCTTCCCCAAGGTATAAATACTTTGGGATTAATTCCGTAAAAGAATTAGAGAAAACGTAAGCAACCTTGCATGTAGAATGATGCTACTGAAACAATTAATGGTTACATACTAGTGAAGCTTTCAATGGATGTAAATAAATACTGAAGATGACATTAGATATATTCTCCATTCTATCTACGTAGCAACATTCACTGATTGGGTAGCATCTATTCACTTCTGCAAAGGAGAAAATACTACAGGTAATCAGAAGTATAGGTTAAATAAAAATAGAATGCGTCTTGTTATATAATTGGAGATATTTATCCAAGCCATGATATATCAATTCCCCTTCTTGCATAATGTTACTTCCTAGAAAGATAGGACAAAACAGAGTGAGAGAAGAGCAATAGTAACAAAATAGCCAATGTAGCTCTCATTAAACAAGGGGGACTGATGACAAAAGGACTTATAAAGGGTATTGGCAAAAAAATTGATATAATCCTCAGCCAGAAACTTTTAGCTGTGTAGGTCCGAAACATAGATCTAGTGAACTGAAGAAGTAAGTGCTTATAGTAAAGAAATGTGGGAGAAGAAAGGATTTTGTTTGAGCAAAGAAAATGATTATGACGAACAACATGAGAGGATAGATTACCAAATGAATAATTGAAAGCCGAATGACAAAGGCTGTTGATGATATGAAGAGTAATGTTATAGCTATCGATTATTAAATGAAATTACGTTGAATGAGACATTTCAGGACATTCAATTGTCGAACAACGCACAATAGATGCTGAAAATCGTCTGGAATAATACATATCCTGGTATTAACCCAAACGTACTTATTTCCTTTCATTTCTATTGAGACTTATGTTTATTTTGGTTCATGAGGCTGTGACCGGAAATTATCGATAGCAGCGTGACGTGAATGCCCTTCTTTCAGCAAGAAAGTGCGTTTCCCAGAACATTCGATTGGCCTACGCAATGCTCCCTTTGTGCAATAAGCAGTTTTTTGATGGCAGTTGCAGACGCTGCAGAAATAACACTCATTTCAGCTGAAAAGAAGTCAAGGAGGTTATCGCCGAATTATAATGATGTCACAAACAAACAAAACTGAGAAGAATTGCATCTGAAGAACTTTATTACAAAGCGATAAACCGAGGTCTAAAGAGAGGATTGCTCAGAGGCTATGCATGATTTAAGAATCGTTCGTGGAAATTCACAAAAACATTAAGGGGTTAACGTTTGGTTACATAAGAAAAGCTGGGCTTTTTTGCCCATGCCATTAAATTAAAAGGTGGTGACCGATTGATGTGATTTATGGTCGTCATCAGGAGGCATTACAGTTCTACATTTGAAATCCTTTTTCCTTTGGTATCTAGTTACAATAGGTTTGTATCTGGCTAGCGATAAAAATATTTACGGCATGGTTTACTCACAGGACGATTATTTTCTTAACAAATTAAACAGCAAAATTTCTTCTTTAAAACTTAAATTTATAAATAAAATGCAAGAACTTCGTATTTTATGCCTACTGAGATTCATATCTGTATTTACAATAATTCATCGAGATTCCTGTAATTTGAGAACTTCATAGCCGATGACATACTGGATTTGCATTCACGGAGTTAATTTTTTCTGAATAAAAGTTAAATGAATTTAAATAAAGTTCTTCAGTCACAATGATAGAAGTTATGATTAAATAGTTCAAGCGATATTTGGTTTTTTCTCATTTAATGATAGAAGTTATTTCAAGTTGTACACACATAATAGAGAACAAAGTAATGTTTCTCCAAAAGGATTACAGCTCCTTATCGCCTCTAAGAGTTCATTCAAACTAGCAATGATATAGGATTAAAAAGGAATTCACCTGTTTAGAGATGAAATTGTGAGAAGAAAAGCAATTCCTCATCAAATACGCGCTTAATAATAATAGATAACTCCCTCTCATATAACACTGTCTTCTCAATCCTTCCTCGTATTCACATTATTAAAAGAGATAATGTTCCATTCAGGTTTGTTTTGCATACACGAT
Organism: Pachydiplax longipennis; assembly: GCA_036926295.1. Lineage (NCBI taxonomy): Eukaryota > Metazoa > Arthropoda > Insecta > Odonata > Libellulidae > Pachydiplax > Pachydiplax longipennis. Next base: position 2,341,016 of record JAVFKF010000035.1, on the reverse strand, counting down.
TTTCAAGATCCTGCGCCGTAACTCAATAAAAATGTTCAAAACTTGCAATATGGCAACGTCGAGTAGTTTCCACCCCTATCTGAGGATTCGTCCCTTTCCTCACACTACCTGGAGCTAGGAAACTACGCAGTAGAAAATGTTTCCTATGACCCTAAAGATAGGCTCTTCAGAGGAGTATCGTAACGACCAAAATTCCACGAAGTATCTCTGACGTCAACGAAAGAGAAAAGAAGGATTTACGACCAAAACCACAGGGACCGTGGTTCAAGTGCAATGTAGGACACTGTACTTCATTAGTGGTTATTTAATCACTTTTGTATTCATAGTGCTAGCGCACATATTCAGCATAAATTCGAATAATTTCTCAAAACAGTCTCCATAATATGAAGAATTTAGGGGATATCATTATCATTGATTATTGCCTTGCAAAAATGACCGTAAAGGATTCTTGGGAATAATTATTATTATATGTAATCGTATTATTATAAGGAGTTACTTTCCCTATTTAGATTAATGTTTTATTTGATATTGGCAATGGAAGTTAAGAAACATACAAATAGTGTACAAGGGAAGTTTCAGTAAGCCTTAGCAAATCAGCTCGAGAAAAATTTATTTTGAATGTAGTTGGTAAAGGTTCCAATCATTAAAGAATAATAAAAATCGAATAGCATGGCGAAAAAACTATGCGTAGATTACAGAAAAGATTTTTAAATGAGATTTCAAACAAAATTGTCAATCATCAGGCCATCAGGATGAACGTTTTTTAAATCGATCGCATTAAATAGTTTTTTGTGACAATTACGCATAGTTTTTCTCACCAAGGTTCCTGGGATGGAGTTCCACCAACTCAAGGCTACGAAGACTGAACTTAATAAAAGAAATTAAACTTATTTTAAAAAACCTTATTAAAAAACCCGTAATTAGGTTTTAATATCCGGTAAGAAGTAGAACTTTCCATTTCATACGAGTTACGGGCCAGCAATAATATTTCACCTAAGAAGAAACACTTTACCCACTGCTGTTAGCAACTAACATTGGATTACGTATTTAACGAACATTGAACATGTGTAGGTATGATTAATCATTAAGACAGCGAATATGCCCCAACTTTATTGTTATTCAGCCATATTGACGTGTTCCGAGTATTTATAAACGGGAGGAAAATATATAGATGGCACAGAAAGAAAAATAGAAACTCGAGCATGTCACTATTTTTAAAAGACTTCCCTCAAATATCCCTCAACAGTTGTCTATATTACGTCACCCACTTCTACGGAGGAACGTCGTAATGTTATGAAGTGAAGAGAACGGGAGAAACGGGATTCGGGGAAAAGTAAGCGGACTTCGCACGAAATATAAAAAAATCTGGGCGTGTAACTCCGTAGACGAATAAAATGTCTGTCTCCAGAGATAAATATAGACAGCTGACTCGTGAGAAATTTCTTTTTTGCATTTTTTATGTCTGTAAAAACACGATCCGACCGGTTGCGGAGACCGTTTCCAATCCAGACAAAACTGGATAGAGACACCTAAGGCCAGAGAAAACGACCGTAGAAAATGATTCAGATTCCATTCCTCTCCTTTATGCCCTGCGGCATCTGATTATGTTGACCACGATTCATTTAGCAATTGATTGGAACAAATATTGAGACGCTGCATCATAATAGTCCGAGCTTATGTACATCTCTGTATATCCACAAAGATACCAAGAAATGCAACAATTATTGTTACCAGATTTTTCCACCTCACTCACCGCTCTCTCTCTCTCTCTCCAATAAATGGGAATAGAGATAGAATCCAAACCTAAATATACATATGATAAACAAATGTTTTTGAAAATAATATGTTGGTCGGCAACTATGAAATTGTATTGTTAATGGATTTGGATTTCTGTTACCGTACATTTCTTCCTTCCGAAATCTTACTTAGAATTTAGAAATTCATACGTCAAATTACTAGGTCTACATTATGTTTAAACGCAACATCAGTAAGTGGTCACTACAAGATTATATCAATTGGCAAAGTCTAGAAGACGGGGAAATGTTGTCCGAATAATTCGTAGAAATATACGAAGAAAATAACTTTCATAAAAATTTCTTTAGTCGTTATCATTGAAGTTGTTGCCACGTTATGCATATAATAATGGTTTTTAATAGTGGATGAATATATCTGATTCTGCTGATTATTTGCAAGTATTATATATCCACAAGATAGTAAACTTTATCTAAACAAGTATGTAAAATTTCTCACATTGTCTTTAAGTAACATATTAAGTAAAAAGAGCACAATTTCTGCTTTTTCCCGAAATATAGACACCTCATTTATTTATTACTACAATACCTCAAGGGGTCGACTTAATAAGACTAAGAAATAGTGAAATTGTAATATGACCATTGAGAATGTATTTAAATTCGTAAATATTACAAAACACACTTCTACTAAATAATAAAAAGAGACAGTATTCCGGTGGATGCGCGAATGTCATTACAGTATCTTCCTTCGTTTCAATTGAATACGTTTTTCACGTTACTCTGGTCATTCATTTAGCGAAACTTGCATTCGTTAATTACACTTTGATATGAGCTAAATTAAAAGAAAACTGGAGATTGAAATTTAATAAATCCGATCTAATCAAATACTAAAAATGTGTTCTCCATTTTGTGTTTCTAGATAAAATAAATTTGGTTGAAATAACTGAAGAGGTGAATGACCACATTAAAGAGAAATTCATTCGCCTCAAAGGTCCATCTGGATATCCAGTTTAATTCATACAAGAATCGATATACAACTAATTCATGCGAACTTGTTCATCAATGCAGGATAAAATTCCTTTCAGTATCACTATACTAATATCTTGAAATCTATTGAAAAAGGAAGGACTGTGAATATGAAATTTTGCGATGAAAATATTGACGTGTCAAAACTATACATCGGAATTAAATACGGTCACAAAAGTTATAAGTAGCGAAGCAATATAGAGGCAGACAGGACGACTTTCTCAATGGCAAAAATGTGGAACCGGTTTCGGATGTGAAGCTTCCGACCAAGAACGATAAACAAGAAAGCTGTTGATGATGCAACATTAAACATTTCGGAGTAAGATGTTCACATCCACAATCAATAATGATGCACGATATGCATAAATAAAGTTTTTTTAAGGTGGAGCGAAATATTATGGTATTTAGAAATGGAATCTCTCTCAAAATATTGAATTTAACAGATGATGAGTACTTAAATTACATGTTATGACGAATTTAACTTATAACATAATTCAAATTCTTTTAAAATTTGCAAAACATAATCTAAGAGTATCTATATAAAATGCAAAGCATGAAAGTAACAAGATGATAAAAAATGAAAATATTTAGTCTCAGAGCAGAAATTTCATCAAATTAATGGAAGATATTCTGACGTTACATGATTTTAAGATTTATTTTTTGGGGCTTCTGATACGTAATTTAGTCGATAGGACTACGTCCTGTTGAATAAATTACTTCTCGTAAGGGTAGTTGAGATGACTCTTAACCATATTTTAATTTTAATGCTTCAATTATTCAGTTTATTCTAAAAACGTTTACCAAACCACTAATGGAAACAATCCCTCTCACTGTTATTTTAAAATCCTCGGTCCAACATGAATATCGACTTCGAAAAAAACAATAAAGATATACAAGGTATAAAGATAGACAATAATATACATAATGGTTGATACAAGTATAACATTGACATTTCCGCGAGTTTTAAAAATTAATAGGCATCCACAAGTTGGAGAGTCAAAAAGTTGTTGCGAATTGAATTTCGCTCGATGGAAAATTCCGCTGCATCTGAAAGGCCCTTTGAATTCCAAGTCTGCAATGAACCGGTTGAGAAACATAAATAAAAACTAAATGAATTCAGAGCGTTACTGCGCAGTTTCGACTGTGAGAAAGCACTCTCTAAATCATTCACTGAAGCAGATTTACTGATTGCTCCTTGAATAGAATCTATTCGAATTTAAGTTAAATATAAATCGTTTCATATTGCAGTTTATGGATATGAGTAAATAAAATTTTCTATTCAAAATCATACCTATTATATTATAGAAGAATTATCACTTGAAAAAGTGATTGTTTGATTATAAAGCTTTTTTAATTTTAACTTTACTACCGATAGTTCATAGCCAATAACTTCTGGGATGGAAAATTGATCAAAGTCTTTGTAAGTTCTATATTTATACATAATTTTTCAAGAATCAATCAGATAGAAAATATGTTTATGAAGTAATTATTGTGAGAGAAACTGCATTACTACAAGGGAAATTATCAATAATCATTTGAAAACTCATCAAAAGGAAAATGCGAGATTTATGATTTGAAGGAATTTCCTTAACTAATATCTGCTTTTATATAAGATAAATACCAAGTTAATACCAGGGTCATTTTTGCTTTAAATCGAAGAAGAAACCATTGCAGACAATGGAGAATATCACGATATATCCTGTTGGAATGCTCACTCGCATCCAATGAAAATTATCTGCGTTACTGTCTATGATGAAAGGGACTGCTAGATAGTCACAGATAGAGATCGTTTATGACTCTAAATTAGAGGTGGGGAATCAGTGACCTTCAGTCCACTTTGGGCGATCATTGGGCTCACTTCCTTAAACAAATGCCCATGCTTAAAGAATTGTTCCTTTATCTTGCTAATAACGCATAATGCTAACGAAATATAAAATGCTCCCCATTATTTCATTCAGAAAATGAGTTCGTTTTGTCATATATAATTTTAATGTTAAGCTATATAAATTGAAACAATGTGCAACTCACGATTGTCATAATAGTTTTGCATGCGGGATTTCACATGCGACTTAGTGGTATACAAGAATCCAGGTAATAAAGTCACAGGAAAAAAATCACAGAATAAGAAAAGGATATAGAAAAAAGGGCACAAAAAACAACTTATTCATTAATTTACTACAGATGGTTTCCCTAAAGTGAATTTGTTCATAAGAACCAATAAAATTCATTGTTTAGAGAAACTATGGGAAACAGTCCTTAAATTCTTCAAACAACTGAAAATTAGCAACCTTCCAACAAGTAATTGAGCAAAAAAGGCGCTAAGAGATAGTCCTCGTAGGATATCTCAGAACATTAAGCAAGCTAAAAAATTTTCAAAAGTTTAATTATAAATATTGACGGCGTATATGCGTTTTAATATTTTTTTCTCTTTATAAGATGACATTGAATTACTACGGAAAATTTTTCGTTGACGGTGGCTTCCTCCGCCTTCTCTTCGCTGTTTCAGACATCATTTTTTCTTTGGAAGGTTTAAGTTGGCCTTCAACGACAGGCATTTGGGAGGAGAAGCATCTGTCTCGTTCTAGTTTGTGGAAATTTCCACTGGCGATTCTTGGAAAACCCTTATGAGCAGGGATACGTATCCTTTTCTTGTCGTAGGTCAGGGACGGTGGAACACCCGCTGGGAATGGTTTGGAGCTATTCATAAGAAAGCCGCATTCAGTCATGAAAGTAAAAAAAAAAACTGTAATTGCTTAGGTTTGCTGATAAAAGATATTGAATATTACCAAAACCATACAAATCAGTATTCCATGTAACAGCTTATAATGTCATTATGGATTTTCACAGTAAACGATTTAATTTAATTCTGACATTAGGGAAATAATGAGCTAAATACCAAGTAAAGCACGTCTCAGCAGCTACTTCCTTTCACCAAAAATTGAATTTGATGCTCAAAACTGTGAGTTTGGTCGAAAAGAAATTACCGTTTATATTACTTCATAATGATCCCTGAATTATAATGATCATACATCATACATCATAATGATCCTTGAATTGTTTTCAAAAAAGGAACGAAAACACAAAGCATGCTTAGAATCGTTTCTAGGATACGCAGGTGTTTGTGGGGGACGGCTGCCCCCTTAGCAGTAAATATATTACTCATCGGATAGAAATAGGTGATAAATTTGTGTAAGTCGCAATTTTCTACAACGCATAAAATATTATTTAAAACTATATGTTATGGATTAGACAAATTTATAGAAACATATATAATAAGACCATGGAGAATAAGAAAGTTTCATTTCCCTGCAATTAATAACCGCGGAATCCTTTCCGGCGGAGCTTTTTCCGGTTAAGGTAACATCCGGATGGCGAAAAATCACAGATAACGAGAAGTAAAGGAAAAAGGGAACAGATTTATTAATATCTCAAACAAGATTTCCTTATATTAAAGGGGTTCCTCGCCCCTCGACCGACCACAACCCAAGGCAAATAATTACGAGCTCGTGAAAGAGGTGAATGATGAAGCATTCTATGCAACGGTTACATTTAATTGTGAGATGAGCCATTGTGATGATGACGTACGATCACTTTGTTGAGTATTCAATTTGCTATCCAAAATTAGGACTTTTTTCTAACATAACTTTTGTTAACATATCCCTCATCATCATCTTCGTTTCCTTCCAGCGAGCCGGGTAGGACGTTTATTAACAATTTGCCTCCATTTTGTTCTATCTTGATATACATCTTGTTTTGATATTTCTTCCCAGTTTTCCCCTATAGTTTTCAGATCTTCCTTGATCTGGTCCAGCCATCTTTTCCTGGGTCGTCCTACTGGTCTTTTTTCAGTCACCTTTTTATCCAAAGCTTGTTTAGGTAAACGGTTATCCTTCATCCTCTTCACATGTCCAAACCACTTGAGCCGTGAGGTACTGAGTCTCTCAGTCATTGACAGATCCACTTGCATCTCTCCTCTGATGTCATCATTCGTAATTTTATCTCTTCTAGTCTTCTGCAAGGCTGATCGCAGAAACTTCATTTCACATGCTTGGAGCTTGCTCAGTTCAGCTTTATTAATTACACAGCACTCCAAGCAGTATGTCATGATCGGCAGGAGATATGTTTTAAAAATGGTCTTTTTGGCTCTCACAGGGACTCCCTTATCCCACACAAGATTCTGCACTTGATGAAAAATCATAACATATCCCTGTGACTGCATTATCGGTTACCGTAGCGACACCCCCAGAAAGGTCTCGTATAACGCAGAAATTATGTATTTCATTTCTGTACAATTTTATACATCAAACAAATATACTAGCCGTCCCAGATTTGAATAGAATATTGTGGTTTTCACATGTAATGCGTTCATGAACAACAGCAGATATTCTTAAGAGGGATTATTTCGACTTCCGAATGTAATTCCTCATAATGACGTGATGCTAGTGGCAACTGGACTTACAATTAGTCCGTTATTAGCTTCTAAGCAGGTTACGAATTGGTATAAACTGCTTTGCTTTCTTACCTGCCTCTATATGGGTAAAGGCCCTTCGTCATTCATGGGCCTAAACTTTCCACGTCCTTAAGAAAGGTCCCTCACCTTTTCTTTGTTCCCTTTTACCTCTTTCTAGAATCTTCTACAACATCGAACGTCAGCACCCCCTTCTTCTTAGATACCACTACTCCGACCTAGTCCTTCTAAATTACTGTTATTATTTTCCTATTCTCAACCACGTTTCATTTTTTTCGTGACGTATAATAATACTGCGTGGACGATTTCCTTCTACGCACAATTTTCTTCAGGAATACGAAAGCATGAAAATCTAAGCAATGAGTAATAGAGGCAATCAGGGTCACAGGTTTTGAAAACAAAAGAGAATAGTTTCTTGGCTCTAATTTAATCTCTAATTTTTATAAGGGTGTTCAATCCTTTTTAACAAAGAGGAAATTTCTTCCCTTTGATTTACTTGCTACAGCTGTAGATATCAAGAGATTCGGCGAACTATTGTTGAGTAATACTGGTTCCCTTCTTGTTTACTACCATTCCTTTAAGAATAGTCTGCTTAATTCTAGTCATTTATGCAATCAAGCAACATGTATCACATAGTTAATTAAGGATGAAAGTAATAATTTTCGGTCTTTCGACTGAGGCGCAGAATCGGCTAAAACGGGTTGCAGAAGAAGGAGTACACAGAAATTGTCATCTTCCTCCCCATCCTCTTCTTGGCAAGTTCTAGATCCGTTCCTGGTATTTTATTAATTGATAGGATTGGAGATCGGGAACAAACTCTGGAGGTTAACTGGACATCATCGTTCATAAGCTAGAAAGGATTAGAATACTTCCGGGATTTAATTTGAACAGGTTATGCATTCCATAAGCTACTGACGTTGAGGACGGTTACTCCTAAGGAAAAATTCCGGAAAAGAGGCTTTATTTATTATTTCAATTGATATTCACGCAAAACCAAATGACCATTCTTCAAGGAGCACCAGGAGCGGATCTAAAAACATGGCCATGGGGGAGGCGACCTTGCTTAGAAGTGGAGGGCGGTACTTGCCAAAGGGGGCAATTTTCTTACGATTTCATTTCCAATTAACTTTTAATATGCTACATTTTTGTGATAAGTGTAGTATAGCGATCGTAGAAAAACTTCACAATCAGATTTTAGCTCGAGCTCCCAGTCGAAGTAGCGGATTCTCAATTTCGCCCACGATTATGGACTACGACAAATTATGACGACGTTTATTTATTTATCAGTTTCTAGGGAAACTCGCTAGTACTGAAAAGTACTCAAATGGGAAGCAATCGTCCTCTCTCCCCTACAGAAATAAGCCAATCGGGAGCACCGAAAGAACCAAAGCTGTGTATCGTCTATAATACGTAGAGGAATAGCAAATATGGAAATTGGAGAGTGAAAACAATATTTTTATAATAAATTGAGAGTGTAATTGATTGAAAATATATTGCGAAAAGTCACTGAAACACTTGGTACCGTTTAAAAGATTTTTTCTCTCTTGTTTTACAGCGCTGCCATTAAGTGGAGGTCGAAATAGCGGATTCTGTTTAATAAAATCTTCGAGGGATAGATTATCATAGTACTATAAGAATTTTTGGGGAAAAATCTACAAAGAATCAGCTAATCTTCTCAAGGAGCGCGCCTAACATGTATGTTATATTTTGCCAGAGGCAGAGTTTTAATCATCCTAGACCGTTACTGCCATCTAGATGATAAGCACTTGATAATAGAAAGTGACTCATTGCACCATTCACGGATGATTCATAGCCATCCATCATCTGCGGAGAGTATATATCAATTTAAAATCTCTTTCAGTATGTGTGCCAATGAGAACTTGCCTGGAGTATACATGGAATCAACATCCACTACAATACTTAGGCTTACAACTAATTATCTCAAATTTGAGTTATCAATTGAAACAAATCTAAATACAGACAACTATTATTAAATGTTCTCGGAATATTTAAGCTGGAATATTCTTCTTATAAAACTGAATTTTCAAACGTCCTATATATAAAGGATAGACAGCTCTCTACAATGTTTGGCCTTTCAACTTCTATTATGAAGCGTATTTTCACATGCCTCCGTTGCAGTTACTAATCACCCTGATATTTCTGTCCGAACGCCTAAATAATTGAAGTACCTGCTTTTCCACGAGAACAATTTTTCATTCATAGAGAAATCTATTGTCTCTCAGTCCCCGAAGAAGAGAGATTTTAGTAGATAAAGGAAATAGTTTTAGAAATTTTTACCTTGATAAATAAATGAAATGCCCCTATGATTGAAACTGTTATCAGCTCTTTAAGACTCAACAGTTCAGCGATAGATATTCCATAGTCATGAAATTGTTAGATATCTTTTTCCCTTTATTTACAACAAGCTTTGAAAATTGAGAAAAGAAAAAAGCTGAATGAATTCGTAGGTTTCGCGATTCATTGATGGTTTAGCCTAGGCTCATTGAGTATTTAAAGGCCAACATTTCCCGTTGGAAATTATGATTTACGCCAGAGAAATAGATATAAACGAAGCGAGTCTTCTTCCTTGAGACCCTGCGTAAACTTCCTTGGTTTAAAAAAGGGCACATTTTTATTACGCGCCGCCGACTGGAAAACGGCCCCTGATCGAGCATTTCGCCTTCCTTTCCACCCCCTATTCTCGGGCCCTCTAATCGCCTTACTAGACCACACCCTCCCTTTAGTGAAAGTTGCCAGACGTGCCTCTCTCCCCTAGTAGATGCGGTGAAAGAGATATCAGGGGAAAAACAGGATGTGAGATTTACATTTGTACCCTTCGGTCTGTGTGATCGCGTACGGCAGGGGATGTAAAAACACGGAGTATTCCAATTTACTAAATTGCTCGGGTATCTTACTATCTGGAAAAAGAGACAATGTAAATCTACTATTTTATAAACATCTTATCCGTCTTTTTGCGAAAGTCGCATTCCTTTGGAGCGAGAAACTTTATGCCACGTTTCCGTTAAACAAGTCGCTATCGAAGAATTTCCTGAAAAGTTAATTCTCTGTTTCCAGATCAGATCTCCAGCAGAGGGATCTGATTAAAATTTGATTTGTATTCATTATTATTGAAATTTTGTCCTCTTTCGTCCTAGTTTTTCTATTTATAACTCGAGATTTACATTCACCAACAACTTTTACATTCTTTATATTCGGGTAAAAAATTTAATTTCATAATAAATTAAAACTTTGAATGTATTTTCAAAAGGGGGTCTATTTTATTTTATCAAAAGAAATTTCTATTTTATGAATAATTTATATAATTTTTTATAGTAGTCTGCATTGTTTTTACAGTAAATATAGCAAATTTTGACCAAATCGTTTGCTAATTTTCAAGTTTTATTACCCTACCAACTCGACAAGAATCCATATGGGTCGATGAAGTAAGGGTTAAATTGTGACTATAGTAAATTTGAGAATGCTAATATAAATTACAGTGTGGATGTATTAATTCGACTGCTTTAAGCACTTTTTCCTCTAATTGTACACATAATGGATTTTTAAGTTATTTCCAAAAAAATAATTGGAAAGCCGCTCTTTCATCATCTCTTTACTGTGGTGGTGATAGGTGATCCTTTTGTATTGTTAAATTCATCGAATCAATTATGCAAAAAGATAGTTTGGAGTTGTAATCAGAATGTAAGATATCCTAAGTGATCATATGCCCTGAAAAGAATTAATTTTGAAGTTAACTGTAAAATGTAAGGAAATACAATTTAGCAATATCGCTAATAGATCTATTGATCCTTCCCTTGTTTAGAGAACAGTTTTTTCTGTTTTGGCGACATTTCCCACTTTTTGGAGTGGAGATTCTGCTGCCCTCCTCAACGTACTTTAAGGATAACATGCTTGACTTATTTCAAAATTAAAATTGCATTATATTCAGTTTCTAAAAGATTTAATATATATCAAATCATATATATAGTTTACATTATTCGATAACTCATAGTCTATTTATAGGTTCGAATTTAAGTTATTATATTTTTAACAACCTTTAGCGATATTTTTGTGAATTTAGCGACTTTTTAGATGATTTTTGGTAATTTTCTGAGTGCACCTAGAGACATTCTCCATGGCATCTATGATGATGGCATCTACTTACATGGTCACATAAACAAACGTAGCTTATTTTCGGTACATATTCTAAATATGCCTCATACGTCATTGGCTTGGGAAATAGGGGAATTCAGAGGGATTCTTCGCATTTTCAGGAAGGATCCGCCATTCACTTGCGTCTTTAAATAACCTGCCAATTTTACTGGGAACGATTGCCTTGGGCATGACGAAGGACGGGCAGAAAGAAAACTAAAAATATAACTCCTTACGGATGGTATACGTTTAAGGATACAGATGTTATTCTTATGGGGGGAGCAAACATGAACGACGCACAATAGATGTAAGAAACACTAGAGCATATATTCCTTGGATGTCATTATCATCCTAAAAGCAAATGGTGAATTGCTAAACAGGAAAGAAGTGCTAATGAAAGAGAAATGTCAGCACACCCTAACGGCAATTTACAATCGGACTTGAGGTTGTGGTACAAGGGTACAAAGTTTGAAACTTTGTACCGTTCGGAAATCATTGTTATAAGCTAAATGGTAGTATTATCAAGATCGAGCGATTATGAAAAGAGATGGTTTTGAGAAGATTTATCTTCATTTTTTTTAAGTTAATGGGCGAATAATTTGATGAACTCTGTACAAAAAGAGGCAATATAACGTAAACTTCACTGAACTACAACTGGAATTTTCTCGTCTTGGAGTCGAAAGAGACGTTTGTTAATGGCCAGTTTTCAGAGCACAACATTGCATTGATGGAACCATCTTCTTACCATTTAATCATTAAAAAATTTACTTGGATAAAGGAACCTCCTGATAAGAGAAAAATCCTGGGTTCGATTCCAGGTTCCGTCAGAATTTTTTCAAGTCTGTTTTTCCTAGAGATTTTTTATGGGTGCACGCCCTCATGTGTAATGATACCTAAACTCTTCTAAAATTTTAATAAATGAGTTTTTCTCAACTCTTCCAAATTCTTCTACGTTGCATTGCTAAAATTTTTAGTAGACAGTGTTACTCAAACATGAAATTACATATAGTTACATGAAATATTATTATGGTACTATTTCTTGGAATGAAAATACAAGAAGGTTACCATGGCAAGAGCGCCCATAAGGTTCATTTCTAGGAACGCAAAAGAATCTTGGGTGGTTACTATCTATAGAGATATTTGCTCAGAAATAGCTATTTTACTTCTTAGAGTAAAGGAAGATCAGCAAATTAATTTATTCCTACGTTTTCTCATATAAATGTGAGTGAAAAATAATTACTATCCTTTGGATTTGAATGATTATGAGCGGAAGAGAAAAGCATTACAGCCATTGCGAACTCTTCATAAAAAATAACGGACAATATATTTTTGGGGTTATCGCATAGCCATGTGGATAGTACATTTCCACCTTCGCTAATAACGAACCCGGGTTCGATTTATGGTGGGGAACACATGCTTAGCAGTTGAAGCATTTTTAGCAATATTTTCCACTGTACCTGAAGGTTATTTGGCCTTCTTAAGCCTGACAAATTTCTCAATAGAAAGGAAAAGTAGGAAGAAACTTATCATAACATGAGTGACAAAGATTTAACAGTAGAATGACCTTTGACAGAAATATAAAGAAGTAAACAATGAGCGGAAAACAAAAATTGCGAAATATTTTGGAGCGAAATTTACGTTAAGACTGTGGAAAACCACCTACCCTCCGAAGCGGAAATTTTCCCTCTTTTTAGTAAACACACATGACTAATTTACTTGACGTTAGGTTGCCCGAGCTTTCCCAAATTATCGCTCTATTTTCATTTTTCGATCTAACAAATTTTCTGTTTCTCTCTTTCTCCTTTGCTTCATACCCTCACATAATATCTTCAGCTATCCCTTACCCTCAAGGTTCTCGCAATTTGGAATCCAAAATAATAATTCACGACAAAAATATTTATTCAATTTTCTTTCTTTTGGGACTTGTCTCGATATCATAGGGTCATTACTTCTAATTTCATTTAGCAAGAGAAAAAATGTCTCCAATCGATCAAACTTTACGTGCATTTCTCATGAGAGCATTTTCGAGTCGTCCAGACTCGAACCAAGGATACTTTTGGTAGAAGAATATCGATGTGTTAGGTCACTGATCCTATAATGAATCTTTACATTTCATATTTCTTTCTCGTCGGGAAGTGCGTGAAATTAAGGTTCTCTCATGTATTTTTATGGGAGTTTACTGACATTGGATAAATAAATATACACACATAGGTGATTATTATATAAGGTGATGGTCAATAATAACACCGATCGTAGATGAATAAGGCAGCGCAATGTAATAGAAGCAAGGAAGTTCAATATTGTTCATTAGTTTTCAAATTGAATATAACCCAATCTAAATAGCTGAACCTGGATTATAATTCTGCATGAATTTAATGGTAGGAATCTTTACTTTGTAACAGAAAGCCTAGAAAAATGAAATGAACTGTGCAAACTTTACTTCATTTCACTATGCTTTTATAGTGTTACTTACATGAATCGCGACAGGTATAGAAAAAAATTTTCGTGATAGAATAAATTGTTTGGGCCTGACGTGGAAAGATTATATGAAGAGAAAGGGAATAGATGAACCACACAAATGATGGAATTGAAATTCAAATTCTTCACTTCTCGCATACCCAAAAGAAGAACTTTTGCCAACGTCATTATTTATCGCAAAACAATTATATGAGTAGCAACCATGGTCTTTCCGCAAAATTGCATTGTGGTCCTTGCTCTTTCAAAATGTTTTCATAAGGAAATTTTGAAGAGGCATTATGAAGCAACTTACGACCAACCTAACTTATTTTACTCCTAAGCCATAAATTAGAGTTCACACATTTTCTTTCTAAATGTCGAAACAATAAGTATATTAATTTATGTTTTTGGAATATTGGGTTAGGAAAATTTGGTATTTCAAAATAATCAGGAATTGCTGTTTTTCTTGTTAAAGGCGTATATAAATACCAGTTGACCTGGTGAAAGTGCCTCAAAAGTAGAAATACATTATGTTGAAGGACGGTATTGCAATTTACAATCGTGAACTAAATTTTGTATCAATACTTAAAAATCCTCAAACATCAATAAATGTGATAGATGAGTGTAGATAACTAGATGGTACTAATCATCAAAGATAAGTAAATGAAAATAATCAACTGACTACATCATGAATGTAAAGATCGAGACTTGTCTATTTCGGGAGCAGATACACGTGCTGCTAATCTTGAGTTTATGATCTTTGATCCTTTATCCGATTTCCTAACCTGTGGAAATGAATCTATGTTAAATAATAGGAGGTGAACAAGGAAACTTTGGAGTGTTCTCAGGTGTGCCCGAAGAACTATGCACCTCTTTGAAATCTAACTACATCACAATCTAAATTTAGACATAATCGAATAGACTATGACTCTTGCAAATACGATCATCCGTATATAAGCCAGTATGGCATGCTTTTATTCCATCTTTCTATTGCTTTCGGAGGAGGAAATATGGCTGTATCCATTGTGAAAATCTTTCCTTTGTTGTGTTGCCTTCTGCTAGTCAGGATCACGGTGGCTGCAGTACCATTCTTTGATGATTTTTCAGAGTTGAGAATTAGAGCGCAATTGAGAGATGAGAACAACCCAGAAGCGGACCTGCCAGTCGTAAGCCAAGTTTAACATTCATTACAAACCATACAGATGATAAAATTTAACTAATCGTAAACTAGGGTTTCTAGCATCCAATTGATATATTAAATCTATCACTAAAAATCGTTGAATCGAACTTGACTTTTCATAAACAATCCAAAAGAATAGAAAGCATTCCTTCATTCATTTACTTTGATAGAAAGTGCTATGAATATGTAAATTTGAGGCAGAAAGGCGATCTTATTAATCATAACCGAAAATTACAGATTTTTCCAGCTGTTGTTATTTTCTGTACTGTACTGTATGATTATTGTCTTGTTTTAGTATGTCTGACAATGAGTTTAGAGAAAATAGGGACGTGGTCTACAAGAGTGAGTTCATGAGTCAATACAGAATTTGATACAGATTCACCGTTCCTTCAGATAGGCCACTTAAAAATGATCACCAACAACAAACGTATCGATATACAATTAAGCCATTTGATATACTGATTCACAAGGAATGTACAAAACTCCACCTAGTGGCATTTGATAGTAGCTCATTACATTTACGCGCGTAATTCAAATTTCGAAATATTTTGTGTGGAGCCTTGTTTAAAATTGAAAATGACCGTTTAAGCTTCATGCTATCTTTAAAATCTTTACACTGGTGCGTAAGAGAGAAAACGTCTTACATTTGTATATAACAGATTCGAGCGTTAAAATTATTAAGTAGCTAAGCAAGATGATTCTTATACAATAATGTACATCGGAGCTTCAATGTGTACTTATTTCAGCCGGATATTGTGAAAAGGCACGGATATCCAATCGAGATACATCAAGTGACAACGGATGATGGCTACATCTTGACCATGCATCGTATACCTCATGGAAAGGAAGCAAATTCAACGATGAGAGAAACCAAGAAACCAGTTGTTTTTCTTCAACATTGTCTTCTGTGCAGTTCAGCTGTATGGGTTATAATGGGAACAGAGGATGGACTCGGTACTTTCTTTTTATTAATTTTATATAACGATACGAATAATAATTGCAACATAAAACTTGAAATATACATTATTTTGATCGAAGAATAACGCGGAGTTTAGCTTAAATATAACAAGAAGTACATAAACGGAAAAACGACAAATGTCTGAAAATGGATATTTTACATGAATTTAAAAGCAAGAACGCGTGTATAAAAATTTAAAATATCGTTTGTAGCCCCTTTTGGTTTGAAATAAAAAAGACGGTGGTCATTTTTCAGATATATTAGATTTTAGTTGGTTGACGTATTGCTGTAAATTGCTTAAAATTAAGAGAATAACAAAGAGCAAAATGCTACAAGTTATACCCTTACAGCTTAATTATCTTAAAACTGCATACTCACTTCATGTACTTACATATCGAGAGTAGATGAGCTCTCAAACAGTTATCCTAATTTTTAGGATCATTTTCTGTTTCTTTTTAGAAAGACCGAAAACGAAGGAATTATCCAAAAGATCCTATTAATGGTTATCTCAATTGAAAGAGTCATATTTTTTATATCTTTTACATATACTTAGAAGTTCACCTAGGAAGTACAGCACTAGAAGTAGCTTATTCCATTGAAACAAAAACTGTGAATTTATTAGACAATGATCAAAGCGGTATCTCATTAAAATAGCTAATTTAATGATGATTCAGAAGGGTCTTCTGAATTTAAAAATCTCTTCTGTGCTGTTATATTCTCATATACAATTTAGTATTTGTAGATAATAGACATACTAAACCCCAAAGATTCAGACAAATATTTTTAGCGAATGATAAGTAACCCCTTTATGAAGGGTATCCGGTTTCATCATGATTAGGCGAAATCCAATATTATATTGTACGCACGTTGTTATTTCAACGTTTCTGACTCAAAATATTCTTGAATTAGAATACCGATAGAAAAAAGAAAACCAAGTAAAAGTTTCATGTGACAGTGCACATGTATGATGAAAAAGAAACATTAATTACTCGGGTACATACCATCATACGGGATTATCATTAATCCACGACACTGTACTTTGCTGCTTGTCCTTTTAAATTAAGCACGTGAGTGAGAAAAGTGATTCGAATGGCAAAAGGCCTGAAACTTACTAATCTAATCTATTAATCTCATAATTGATAGCATACATTCTGGCTGACGCTGGCTTTGACGTTTGGATGGGCAACGCACGTGGCAATGTGTATTCCAAAGAACACATTTCGTTGGATCCCACCAAAAATGCTTTCTGGGACTTCTCGTGAGTGTTACGTCTCTCTACAAAACTCTGTCAACTATTGTAAATCCTAAATGCTTTAACACAAAAGTAAATACTAATATTTCACAAAAGGTCACCTTAAAATAAAGGGTTATTATACAACTTTAAAACTGATAGCAATCCGTAGGTTTCCTAGAAAATCAACGTTATTTCTCTGTAGAAACTCGGGATAATTCTACCATTAAGACTGCTCATAACGGAAAAAACCTTTGATGATGAATGCATGGAGGTTTCATCACAGTATTTATACAGTAGAGTGATTAACCACCTCATTTTTGTAAATAACCAAAGAAGATAGGAGGACGAAAACAAACTAAAGCAATTGACAAAAATGAAGTATCTAAATTTTCTCCGCCGATCATAAATCTTTTTATTCTATCACCAGCAATATAGAAATAACGATTAAAAAACCTAGATTAATAATATAATCTTCAAGCAGTTATGATACAGCATAAATGCATTTATATTGTTATTATTACAGATGGCATGATATGGGTCTGCACGACATTCCAGCTGAAATAGATTACGTTCTCGATCATACTGGAGAGAAGCAGCTCTTTTACATAGGCCATTCCATGGGAACCACAGTCTTCTTCACCATGGCTTCTATGTTGCCAGAGTACAATAATAAAATCAAAGCCATGCATGCCCTTGCTCCGGTCGCTTACGTCGGGAAAATCAAGAGTCCTTTGAGACTTTTGGCTCCGATTTTGGGTAATTCTGAGGTAAGGATAACAAACAGTTGATCCGATACACTATTAAGCCAAAATATTCAAACAATACATGACTAGGCGTAGAATTTACAGATTGCAGAAAACATACAGTAAAACGGAATAAATTGGAAAACTTCCACAAAATTTTCGAAGATATTTTCTATTATTTGAAAGTAGATGTACAGTTTGAAAAAATCTCCGCTATTTTTGAAATATTTTAATATTAGTGACAACCAAATTTAAATTTTAAAAGGAAATTCAATAAAACTTCAGGATTCTACCTCAGTGGAAGAACCTCAATAATTCTTTATTCTTTAATGACGGCTTGCATTTTTTCTAGCAATGTATAAGCAACGAGGGAGTTACGAAATCACACTCTGAAAATTTAAAAGGCAGCTGAAAGGGTTACGTAAAACTAGACCTGATTCAGTGGCAAAGACAAGCTATAGAAATAGAAACTTAATGAATATAATGGCCGTGATAGCGAATAACTTTTCTTCGCTAATGATTGCATAATTTGATTAATTTTCACCGATAGTGGCTCGCCGAGCTGATAGGAATGGGTGAGTTCCTGCCTAGTTCAGCTTTCCTGGAGTTCCTGGGGAAGGAAGCGTGTGAAGACGAAGCACCGACGCAGAATGTGTGCTCCAACGTGCTCTTCCTCCTCTCTGGATACGACACCGAACAGTTGAACACGGTGAGTGGCGCAATCAGCCGTTAATTGCGCTATTCTTTGCAAAACTCACATCGAGTGACACATACTTGAACCAAGTTCTACGCTAAATTGATGGAGTGAAGGGAATATCCTATCATCGAATGAACTTCAAGCTCAGAATGGTTGTCTAAACAACAGAATAAAGAAGAAGGATAGAGGTTGCACACATTGACATGAGGCGTCACATAATTCGCTTGAAGTTCAGTTGGACACATTTTACTTCTAATAAACTAGAAAGTTAAATTAACTTCGGAAAAATAAGAGTTTATGAAATTAAATATATTCTCCAGCACGAAGCACGATCATACATAAATCGTTTATCTCTTAAAACTTTTAATTGTCTCGGGTACTGTAGTACTCAAATCAGCATAGGAAAGACATCGATGAGAAAGGTTGATATTTTTGAGAAAGTGCACACTGCCGGAAATTGCTCTATTTGCTTCGGATGCATTTTGTATTAAATACTATTATTTTATATTTAATAATACTAATTACTATTAAGTGACACTATTGTGTGACGGTTTCGAGATTTCTACATCCAAAGTTTCTGTAAGTTAATTGTTTTATAAAAATTACACTCTTAACGACGCATGGTGAAAAAATCTGAATTTAATCTCTCCAGTAACTGATAATTATATTTTCGTGAAAATTTCTAACAGGAAATTATGTTACATTCCTAGATTATAAATGCTCTATCCAACCTATCAATTCCCTTATTTGTAATTTCAAAGTAAAGGTTTTTTTTCGCATGAGATTTCTGTTTATTGAAAAGCCTCTAAAACAGGGATGTCTTACACACTCTCTACTGACCGCGGGGCATCTCTTTTACAAATTTTGCGAGGCTCAGTAGCAAATTATTTACTGGAAATGTAGAAAAATCTTGTTTGCAAAGCTCTGATAAAGGGGTTAAAAAATAAAGAGATCTTTTCGGAATATGTTAAAAATAATACCTTATACTCAACTTAAATGCCACTGCCTTAGTACGGTTATGGACGATTTCCGAAAAATTGTCAGCTTTAACAAAAACATCGAAGTATGCGATGTTCGTTCCACGAAGTTTTCGATAAAGAACTGGAGGAAAGTACATGAAACCTCTAGCTTTAAGAACCCCCTTTCCTGTTCTCTATAATGTACAGTCAGTGCTTTATTTCGTGTATAAATTGCGAAGGATGACTAGAGTGATGGATGTTTGATTTAATGAAAGTTTTTAAGAAGAAGAAAATATTTTTCAGACCGCAATGCCAACCATCATGGGACATCTGCCAGCTGGAACATCAACCAAAACTGTTATCCACTATGCTCAAGGAGTTAATTCAGGTGGGTGGCCCATTGAGAATTATGTCCTTAAGATAGCAACATACGTGATACTATCATTAACGAACGACTTATTGCTTGGCACTCACTACACGAAAGGGAAGTCAACAATCAATTGCCGATTGCAAAACGAAACAAAAATATCTATAGTGCCTCGAATAGATTATGGATTTTAATATAAAGTTGCTAAACTCATCACGGATAGCCGTGTTATCAGTTGGAAGCGCTGGACATCAACATTCGTTGGAACTTTGGTTATATACCCAATGGCAAACAGAAGTGAACTTTTCTCTTACTTTTATAAGATCGACGCAAATAGAAGAGTTCGGAAACTAAATAAGCCTGCGCACGTCTTTAACCAATCAAAAGTTCTAGACGCATAAAACTGATAATGTTTTAAAGCAGGAAACCAAATATCGCATACGTACACAAAGCCGAACCAAACCGGAAATCTTCGTGAAAATCGTCACGTCGATTTTAGAAGTAATAGGGCTGGTCGGATGTGTATTTTGGTATTTTACGATGGTCTGACGTAGATTGGGATGCGAAATTTATATCTGCGTCTCAAGTCCATGACCGCTGTATGCGTAATCTGAAGTAATTAAAATTCAAGACCGACGAATGTAATATTCGGTTGGCTGCTCGATAAATTCTAAAATTATACGAGATTATTTATGTGCTTCTGCATACCTTAATTTACTCATCCTCAGGAAATATTCAAAATTTTGAAATGAAGAAAGGCGAAAAATCACAGTTCGTGTAATGATAACGCTCTTTAAGCAAAGATACTATATCTTTTCTTTCAATTTTAATGGACTTGCGCTTTCCTTATAATGGAATTTCATTTATCACCTCCTTGATGGGAGATTATATCTTGGAAATAGCGTTGCAATTAGTGAACAATACGGGGTTTTGACGTCTTCGAATATTATGTTCAAAAGAAAGCCTACAAATGCTACAATTAAAGCATACATTACAAAATCTGAATTGAATTAAGGAACAGGAGACCTTAAGAGGTAGTGACTCTCAAATTTGAATGAAGTCAGCTTCCATAAAGAATTCGTTTGAAGGATATGTATTTGATAAAAATTACGTGCGATGTAAATTTAAAACAGAGAAGAGTCAATTACTTCTATTGTAAGGGTAACTGTCACGGAAAGACAATATCCGGTGGCAGCTTTTGCTTCCACAATTATATAAATATTGACGCTACTTAATCCGCCATATCCGAAATACGTTCATAGGTAAAGATTAACGGAAGTGAAAAAATAAGGATTTAGGGTACAGATTTAAATGCTAATAACTTCACAGCATAGAAAAGTCAACACCTAAGATCTAAGTGCAAAAATAATAAGCCCTCATCAGAAATAACTTAGATTTATCACAACTGAGATTCGAGGTTTACGTCAATTGAAGATTGTTTTTACGATAACTTCTTAAAGGCAATCAAAGTGAGAGATTAAGTTACACCACTAGGAGATAATATCTCCTCAGGTGTCTAATACAGATTCATGCGCACATCTAAGATAAGAACAGATTGATGCAAAAAAACATAAATATGTTACGAAAGAAGAACATGATGAAATGAAAGGGTAATTGCAAAATGTATATGTAAATTATACTGTGAATATGGGTAGTGTTTTCTGAGAGATAAATTAAAAACATAACTTACAGTAAATTGTATTGTGGAATTACAAACATTGAAAAGGAAATTATATAAATTCAATCTGACTAAATAATATAACCTGACTAAATATAATCTGACTAAATAATGTGTATAATCTGAATAAATAATATAACTGCTATTGATCGTTCGAAAATTTATAAGGTTCTTTCAAATAAAACTTCAAGCATAGTATACAATTCTTCAATGTCATTCAAATAGTTATTGCGTATTAAATTAAAAACTGTTGCAATTAAGCATCATGTAGGAACGCCCAATATTAATAATTTTCTTCCTTGATCGAATCATTTTCATCGTGAGATCCCACCAACGACGAGAAGGTGAATTTTTGTGTAAAATTTAACGTATTTATTTGCAGGAGAATTCCGGATGTTCGACTATGGTTGGATAAAAAATCTCAAAGTTTATGGCCAAGCAACACCACCCCACTATAAACTGGAGGAAATTACTGCTCCAGTAGCACTTCATTACAGCACTAACGACTGGCTTGCAAATGTGGAGGTGAGATATGATAGATTATGACTGTACCAAAAATTTTAAATTCCTCAACAGGCGAACAAAGCGAACTAATATTTAAGCGTTCAAATTTCAAAGTATAAAATTTAGATTAAAATCAATATCTGATATTCCATGTTTTTCTCTTTCAATTCAGGATGTGGATAAGCTAGCTGTGAGACTTCCGAACAAGATTGGAATGTTTTTGGTGCCATACGATAGATTCTCTCATTTGGATTACCTATTCGCTATCGACGTCAGGGATCTTCTCTATGATAAATTACTCAGTTTGCTTCAGAGAGAGATTGAACAATGAAATCTCACAAGTCGAACATGACTAAACAAATTAATGGCTGTGATAAAGGAAAACGCTTCCATTTTGAGAATAATTTACGATGTCCTTTTCATGTACTCTATTAATAAAGATAAACTAAATTTACAGCCGATGTTTTTATATTATATTTATTAATTTATTTGGAATAAAAGAAATGCTGTTTGGCCGGTATGAAAAAGGTTTATTAAGAGTAAAAAATAACGGAAACATTAATAATAGATCATAATGCCTAATTTAATCGAAAACCTTTCGGATGAAATCTACTTCGGAAGACGATGAAAGGGTGTGAAAAATAAACATGAAGGTGATTTTAGAATCATCTCTCCAAGACATGCAAACAGCATATACGTAGAAGCTATTATTCAATTGAATGTTTTCTGAAATATTGTGATGATAAGTTGCCTTATATGCTATGATATATAACATTCAAAATTCCTACAATCATTTCTTAATCATTGGTATATTTCCATTTATAGATCAGTATAGGATAGAAAAAACGTATCTTTTTTCCGTCTCAGGGACTGAGGTAACATGAAAGCTACTGTAGGATGAGTCATGCTAGTAATGGGATTATTTTTGTTGAATATGACGATATGATTAAGATTGCTGAACGGGGTTTCGATTATTGAATGCAATGAAGTGTTATTCTTAGGAATCTTGTGTTGCATATACTTGGACTTTTCCGCTCATAACATACGGCGTTTGCGAGGAAAGCAAAACTACCTCAATCCTCATCTCGACAGGTAAGTCCCACTCCTTCTCCAGAGCCAACGGTGGCTTACGGTATAGGACAGGAATAGGGAATATTTTTCGTCAGAAGGCCATATTTACCATTAGGCCGCGTGTAGCCTACATTCGAATTGTTGAACATGGAAACTGTGTATCTTAAGGAGAAAATGAATTCATTTGTTGAGTGAACTATAAGGGACTTTATTTATTTACTAAAGAGATTTTTTAAATTTTGTTTTACAATTGATGGCGAGAGCAAGGCCATAAAAAAATCATTTAAATAGGGAAATTGGTTTCAGAAAGTGACTAAAAGTCTGCAGTGAACGACTAAAAAGGCCACATTTGGTCCGAAGGCATCAGGTTCCCCACCTCTGGTTTCAGGTTCAAACAGTTTACCGGGATGAATACTCTATAGACAGGCTTTTATGAATACAATATCAAACTATATGATACTGTATTCATTCGACTTCGGCTGGTGGGGTTCAAGTACGAAAATACCTCCTCAAAAAACATGTAGGTATACTAAAAGGATTCCTAATCTTTCCCCAATGTTCATTGTACGGTTGATTTAAAACAGTCGAGAAAAGAACTTTCCGAAATTTTTCCATCACAATCAGAATGATCTTAAATGCAAAAAATGCACTTTTAGGAAAAGATTATCGCGAAGATCTCGCAACTCACAATCCGGAAGCGTCATTCAGACGAAAACAAATAACTCTATGGCCATAAAGCCTCTTCTTAAAGTTTATCGGAGAAAATAAAGAAATACAATTTTAGAACCAAGGACCAATAGAACGGCAAATGGGTCATTAAAGCGAAATATAAACCCCGGGTTAAAATAAGCATTCGGAGATAAATAAAAATTGAAACCACAGCTCAAGAAACGTGATGATAGACATGTACAGCCAAAAGGTGACACGTGAAACATTCGTGAGGGTGTTTTTCAGTGTAAAAATCATGTTCCTATTATCTAGGAGAGTTTGTTTGCTTCGCATTGGATTTACTTCTTCGAGCTGCAAGATTTTTCTCTTTTGCTAACTTGCACTCGATAAAAGAATTAAGCACATAACTGAAAAGTACACCTTTCCGAATTTTACCATATTTATGTTTTAGAAAGACGTAAATGAGTGGAGAAACTTCGATATGTTTTTGTGCCGGTCAAAATATCACACAATAGTGATAAAATCATGTGACTCAGTAATGGAAGCGGAGAATGGTATAGAGCTCAGCGGCAAACCTAAGTATCGCGGGAATAAAGTGCTGTGACTCCGCGTTTGAGAATTCTTATCCTGAAGAAAGACATTGAAAATCTATTGCAAAATTACGAAATGTCTGTTAAATTTTCATCTGTGACATACGAAAGAGCTGCAGCCTGAATAAAATTGATAGAGAAAATTTCTAACATTTCTAACTCTTTGAAAGAGATCTGTTGGAATCCGTAGATATTCGCGAGCTAATTTGAAAGTAGATTTTAAATATTGAAATGCATATTACATACAATACATTATTATAATCAATTTACCACTGTATCATTGATAATTAATATATCTAAGCAGTTACGTAATATAATATCAAAGATAATTAAACATTATGAAATACATTTCAATACGAACATTTTAACGAGCATATTTGGCATTGCTTGATTCTTTCTCGAAGATATTGTTCTATATTTTCTATTTATTGATCCGATTAATTTTCAAAGGAGTGATACAAGACGTAAACATCAAAGTTCCTTGAATATCCACGCCCTTTTTAGATTGGTCCATCGTTCTGAAGGATTATTTACGGTGCTCTTCTTCCTCGTGCGCAGTTGCTCTTCATTTGATGAGGTTTAGAATGCCCTTGCTCGAATCAATTGAATGATAGGGCTCTTCCTCGTGCGGATTTCATTCCCAGAGAACAATCGACGGAGAGGAAGTTCATCGGGATCAGCTGAGGAATGCCATGGAATGCTATTACGCTAATACCTACGAGAGGAATCTCAACTCACGAGGAATAACATGCTGCGAGTGGATCACTTTTGCTTCTCACTTACATATCTTTTAAGCAGACTTTAAACGTTGGAATATACAGTGATGCCTCGGCTAACGAGTAACCCGTATAACTAAGATTTTTTTGCTGTCTTTAAGGCTCTGCTCCGACGAATGTTCGTCGGAGATGATGTAGAGGAACAACCGAATGAAAAAAATCGGCTAATTCGATTGTTTGCTTCCATGGAATATTTCGAATAAAACGTTTCGATTTTTCACTCTTTCCTTATACAACCGAATGATTCTATTCGGGTTTCCACGCGCTCCTTCCCATGGAGTGAACCATTCGATATTTCACTTGTTTAATCAATATCTTTAAAAATTTGGCATCATCCAAACAGAATTAATCGATATTCGATAGAAACTTATGAGAAATCATATTTATGCCAACGAAAATGCTTCGGAAGGAATTGAGTTCGTTAGCCGAGTCATCACCATAGTAACCCCTGGCGTACGAGTACTATAACACGGAATTCTATTAGATATTTGCCATTTTCAATATTACATGATTCCGGAAGTTCAATTACTAAATAGTAATAAAATAGTTTAATATTTAATATGTTAAAATGGATCAATATATCTATAACTAATATAATGTTGTGAGTATGATGTATCGCCAAAAAGGAATGTAAAATCACTAACGATGTTTCATAACTTCCACAAGATTTATTAAAAAAAAACTACCGGCATAGGCATAGATCGGCCACCATCACGTAGCTTGATTTTCATAAAGTTAAAGCTCAGCAAATCAATAAATATATTTTCAAAAATAAAATTGTAAACTAATGTTAGTAAAATGCTAACTTATTGGCAAAATTTTTCTTGTGTCAAAATCATTAACCTACGCACAGTAATGCAACAAATACGGTTACGCAAATATTTAATAATTATAAATACATTTTTTGAGAAAAAAGATAAGTAAAACAGAGATGCATAGTTCAATACACCTCAAAGCGTTTATAACTCATATACTTGACATTGAATGGTGACGGTCCCATGTGCTTGATTTTAAACTGAATTATTGATTTGCATATGAACTGGACAAAAATCGAAAGAATTTTTTCTTAGATGATACTGTAATATATAAATATGAAGTGAAGTAAATTTATAAGCTAAGTAATGATTCTTTCACATTTTTCGTGTAGCAACAGCGAAATAATATAAGAAGATATTACAGAATTCGTGGTATTTTTTGGCCAGTCCCCAAGTGTCGGCAGACGTCATAATCCAGGACAAATTCCGGAAAAACATACACGCAAAACCTTTTATGGTTTCAAAGAGCAGATTTTACTAAACTGTCCTGGTTTCGCGGAAGTCGAGATTCTCTCCAGTCCAATTAGGCTCAAGTGAAAGGCCCTGTTTGTAAATACCGAGGCATTTACAATTCCATAGCAGTGTACAGAATGATTTTCGTAAAAGAATAACCTTACACTGACATTTCTTTTAAAATTCATTTATGGTGATAGCAATTAAAGTTGATAAATAACAATAGGTATCGACCAATATTGCAGCACCATTTATCGGTATATCGCAAAAATTTTAAAACAATGAAATTCTTTTCTATAAAATAATTTCTACAGTATATTTAAGAAGTAATGTAGGTATGTATGTACATGTATGTTTTTAAACACTAAAGAAATATCCTTTGTTTTGTTTTCGATTATGAGATTTTGTACCATCTTCCCTGCGAAATTAATAATCATCGCGTATCTATTTCACTGCCCAAATATTCGCTAAAGGAGGAGGAAATGCCAGAAGTTATATGTAAATGAGATTTTTGTCCTAACAATAATAATGATAGTGTTCGCTATCGATAAAATATAAATACTGTAAATAATAAAAAAATCTTAGGACAAGGTAAGAAATTTCAATAGTCGGAGCTGAGCTTCACATAATTATTTCGTTCTTGAGAGAAAACATCCGTTATCTTATCCAAGTTCGATGCAATTCTGAGTTAGAACGTGATACGGTAAAAGCATGAACTGCCTCAGAACTCAAATAAATTTGATGTAATGATGGCTAATGCTCATTAATTTTCTAAAACTTTAAAATGACCAGATATCATCAACAAGTAAGATTTATCAATCACTTTTAACGTGGAAGAATGAAAAAGTGACAACTTTCACTCACAAAACCTGAAATAACATTTGAGTTGTACGGATTACTTGTCCATTTCTTCACGTTATGGAGTCCTACAAGGAAATCGTGCCTGAAGTAATTGATCATCCTTAAGTAACTGAATGAAAAACTATGGAATAAATTCACAAAAATCAGAAATATAAATTGTGGAATAAAATTTTGTGCATAATATCAAAAAATAGGTACATTCACACTTTTCAAAACTAAGTCTTCATACGATGATCTCTATCTAACGACTTATTTATTACCTCATCTTTCCTTTGTATTGCTTAAAATTGGTAAGCTATTGCTGCGAATTTGCAAAACACTAGATGAAGCTAGTCGCGATTTTAGCTTTATCAAGGTCAGGCTCCCATTAATTCGTTTTTGAAGTTCTCATTATCAAACTGAGCGCCCTTTGTTACTTATCCTTGATTCATGACACTTTCCTATCTCAGTCAGCTGACATCCTAAACGACGTTCTGGCCAGTGGTTGTCTCTGGCAGTACGTGAGAGGAGACAACTATAGTTGTATGACAAAGGGGAGAGATTTCAAACGATCATCTTAGAAGTTGAGCCCGTCAGCTCTCTGTGATACGTATTCAGCAGTAGTATTTTCCTAAAACCGATCGCTATCAAATTTTATTATTTATTCTTTAGGAACTTACGCGTAGTCATTTCACCATACTTCCTAATTTAATTAGAACATCATAGTTCATTATATATGATTACATATTTGTAGCTACAAGGATCTTCAGCATAAATAAGATGCTTTCGGTTTTTATAAACATTCCCAATACTTAATGAGCTGCATTCCTTTGTTAGTTTTTCATTTTCTAGTTTATCATGGGAAACGGAATCACCGTAAGTTCCGATTCTGCTTGACTTCCAAAAGGAAAATATTCGAAGACATAAATTACACATAATGATGAAATATAAGCAAACTGAAGCACATTAATAGGGATTCAGAATTTATCCTGGCATCTTTTCGAATAATCATGTTTATATTTTGTCATCAAACAAGAGAATGCGCTAAAATGGAATATAATGATTGTTAATGAAGGATGACATAGAGAGAGAATATGATAAGATTTTAAAGTGGGTACAGAAGGAGATTATAAACCTTCCCCAGAATTCCGTAGGATACATAATGATACATAAGATACATATTAATTAGGAAAATCAAATTCAATTCATCAAATATCTAATTAACATAGTCGACTCTGGTAAATCCTTAACTCTCTCAACTGCCTCCGGGGACAACTGCATGATATAGTCGGAATCTTGAATAAAAGATATCGATGAGTATAGGAACATTGGTTTTAAAACTGAAAATACTATATTGTAGTAATTTTTGGATTTCTGACATCCGAAAGTGTCAGGACCAGGAAATTGATGGAGCACCATTGATCAGTTTCACTACAAGAATACAAATGCTCAGTAGAAAAAAACTACCAGAAGTAAATAATACCGTCTTATAATGTTTAAAAAAATAAGAAAGAAAGTATCAGAGCTGCTATTACCGGCATACTATTGAGACATTATTACAATATAAATAGGAGGTAATGAGTTAAGCAAGGAGAATTTTGGAATTTCATCGACTAAGAAAGTTAAAGAGCAAACGCAGAAATTCATTGATTAGAAACTCATTAAGGGCTGAAATCTCGAAAGAAATTCATTTTAAGATGCCATGATCTTGCAGATTCATTATGTCTTAACACCAAAGAGAACGATTAGTTACAAGTGGACAGATTCTATCGAAACTTTGACTCGAATTAAGAGATAATAAAAGTAAATTGCCGTAACTTTCTCGGATAATCAGGAATCTTGATTTGATTCCTTAATGGTCTCCTTGATTTCCTCAAAGGTTATCAGTAATATAAGATAGTCAAAGAAAGAGAAAAAAGCGATATAAAGCTCGAAGCAGGTAAACATTTGTAGTGGAATTTTGGCAGGCGAAGCGTGTTGGCGTGAACGCAGAGCACCTCGTTTGCCAAACTCAAGTTAAGTGCGATAAATTCCGTGTTTGAAAAGAGCGCTGTTTTGGGTGATCTTTGAAGATGGAGAAGACCGCAGTACTTTCATTCCTCGCCATCCTGACACTGGCTTATGCTTTACCACATCAGAGCCGAGATGAGCTGCCGGACGTCTACTTGTCTACAGTGAGAAGTTTCCCTTTCCTTAATTATGATATGTAATCAGAGCCGTGTCTAGGATACCTAAGGCCTGTGAGAGAGTTTTCCGCGGGCCTCACTAAAAAAATTAGACACTAGATTTCTCATCTAATTGTAATTTTTGCAAGATTTTGGTAGTATTTTTCTTATAAACGGGAAAAATATATTATAACTACTTAAAGAAAAATTTGGTAAACTCATTTAGACAAATTTATTGAAAAATAGTGAATTCCTCAGTCGAAAATGACGGAAATTACTTTACTTTATCGACAAATGCACCTCTATTATCACATACATCTGATGTATATCAAAATAACTCGGCAAAAATGTCAAGGATTAATTTAAATGTATCTGTCATATTATCTATCATTATCTGGCATGCAGTAGTTAATGCGAAATTTTCTTCATTTCATCAAAATTCTCACATTTGGAATCTAAAGCAATAATTCACTTAAAATAAGAATATTTATTTAATTTACTTTCCTTTGGCACTTATCCCGATTTCAAAGGACAATTACTTCTAATTTGATTCTACAAAAGAAAAAATGTCTGTAATCGATCAAAATGAACTTGATGAACGTGTATTTCTTATTAGAGGATTTTCGAGGCTTCCAGATTAGAAGCAAGGATACTATTGGTAGAAAAATATCGATATGTGTTAGATCACTGATCCTCTAATGAATCTTTTAATTTCATATTTATATGTAGTCGGGAAGTGCGTGAAATCGAGGTTCCAATATTTCTCCCAGGTACTTCTTACGGGAGTTACTGACATCGGATAACAACAACGGTGATTATTTTATAAGATAATACGGCCATTGTAATTTAAAAACTATTTATTAACATCGATACACGAAAATACGTTGATGATTTTTGTTTTGTGAATATTATCACGTTAGATAGACAAAATACATAAACTGCTTTGGGAATTTGCTCGAACTTAACTTTTTATCATTTTCAAGTTTGAAGAGGATCTTTTAGCAGTTACTGATTTAGCCAATACTGTTTTAGATATTACAATTTTATTTTTACTGGAATTTTAGAATTATTCTGCAAAGTATTCCTTTGCTTGGGTATACTTCTTTAAAATCAATTTTCACTGGAGATTCTCAAAGTCTCTAAAACCGGGCTAAAACCCCGCACCTCTAAGCAGACTGCCCCAAGTCCTCCCCCGCTTATGATGGCTCTCCTTACTTCTGGGATCACGTCGGGAGTTGAACCTAGTACCGCCTGTCATGAAAAAAACATATTCTGTGGATTAATTAATGGTGATTTATGCATGGATTTAGGCAAAGTCTTCCGGAAACGATCAAAATAAAGTTGTTTTCTTCTGCCAGTTTTTAATTTCTGGAAAACCGTACAGCGATTATGATATGACAACATAAATATAACCTACGGCTCAATAAACCGTTATTTTACGGTTAAATGCGGATATAAATACGGAAATAAATTATGAAACCTTTACGACTTCTTCATATTTAAAAAAGTAATCAACATTTGATGAGATCAGAGATGAAGATATCAGTTTCATATTTTGGCTGAGGATGGTTGGAAGATATTTCCATGTAATTAATTGGACTTAGAAAACCTTTCTTTCAGTCACTCAATACTGAGTTCTTATCAGAGTTCCTTTACAATTGTTGTAACAACAATTATGCTATGATAATTTAACGAGGAATTATTATGAAGAAATTTATTGTTCAAGTATGACATTATTATCAAATAAATCGTACTGAACATTTATTATAATTAACTCTAATTACTACTGACAATAAAAACAGATTATATATGCTTAATTAAATACGTAGATGAAAACAACATTATTTTATTAATTTAGTGGATATTTTAATTTAATTCCTGTAAAACTATAAGTGATTAAGAGTAAATATTGAATTCCGATGGAAGAAGATTATAAGGATCTTATCTAATCTTAGGGTATCTAATCACTCCTACTGTTTCGAAATATTCAATTTCCTGTTCTTGTCTCTTGATGATGAAATGAAAAAGAGAGTGTAACATGAACTCACCGAAAGATATGAAATAGATAATGGTTATTTATATATAAAGATTCAATCTTTTACACAAATTGAAATTCGCATTGTGGTTCACTATCGACCAACTTTAAAAAAATATTTTCTGTTTGTCGATGGCTTTCGGAAAATGGAATTCTTCCCAAGAGATTCCATTGAAGATATATACAGATATAAAAAACAATTTATACATGGAATTCTAAGGTTAACATTGATTTTTTATCGACTTCGACCTTTATCCCATTTCCTTTTTCTCAGAAGGCGCTTGATAAAAATATAATGTTAACGAACTCAGTGATTTTCGTCACATTACACTACTTATCTGAATAAAAAATAGGATGAAGTATTGAATTTCTTATTCAAAATACTGCTATATATTTGGATGCTCTGAAGTTAATTTTGAATTCATCGCTATATTCCAAATTTTGTAGAATATGGAAATTAGAATAATTCCATAAGATGCTAAAGGCAACATCAAATCCAGTAAACTTCTAAGCACAGACAGATCAGTATCTGAAGTTTTGTAATCCACGAAAAGAAGGAAAAGAACCAGCATTAGAACTTCTATTATGTGGAGCCAAGATAATTTCGGAACTACAGGAAAAGATTCATACCTCATCATTGCATTCATATCTAAGAGAAGATATCAATACCATCTATCTCATCTGCTTTTCTTAAAATCCTCGCTCTCCTTTTTCCTCAATACATGGGTGGTCTGAATAGTTTCCGACATTTCGCCATTTTTCGACCTGTTTTCTGAAACTTTTCTGAAGATTTCTGAAAAATCTGGGGTCGGAAACTTTTCAGACCACCCTCATACTTCCAACCTTCCGATTTTCAAAATTTTTAATAGTTACAGTCCTTTTGTTATATTCGCCTGGTAATGATGAAGTATAACTGAAATGGTCTCTTAGAATAACATCGCAGAAGAAGTAAATAGCTTATTAATTCTCACTTTAATTAAATCAATGAAGTCTCTTTGTTTTTATTTTAAGCGATAATTTTATATCCTTAGCCTGAGCTGATTACTCGCTACGGATATCCGGTCGAAATCCACGAGGTGGTAACAGAGGATAAATATTACTTGACCATGCACAGAATTCCGCACGGAATCAACCAAGAACCAAGCACTGGCAAACCAGTGGCCTTCCTTCAACACGGGCTCTTCTGCAGCTCTTCGGACTGGGTTATCATGGGACCTGAAAAAGGATTAGGTGAGCGACGGTTTTAATATTTTAAATTCCAGAAAGAATTGAACATATGGGAAAATTTCAATCATCTAATAAATTATCCATCTTTATGATAATATTTATGTGTACGATGAATCTAATTCTATGAATAATAAACTGTACTAATATTTCGTAATTTTGTAAAATATACTGATATCTTGATAGTAAAATTCACACATCCGTTAATTGAGAAGCGGTTTCGCACAGGCTTCTAAATATTCAAATACCACAGCAAAAACTAACTTGTTTCTTTTTATGTAGAAAAGTATCTATTTATTTTGTGATGTGTGTGTTTTGATATCAAAAGATATGTTATATATTACTTAGCAGTAAAAGATGAAATGGCTGAAACAACAAATTAAGTACTCAACGAATTGCTTGTCACTTTGCAGCATATATCTTAGCTGACGCTGGGTACGACGTGTGGATGGGGAATGCCCGTGGAAACACCTATTCCAAGAAGAATGTAGGGAAGACCGAAGACGAATACTGGAATTTTTCGTAAGTCAGCAATGATGAAAATAAATATAAAACGAGCATGCTGTGTAATAGGAGAAAGACTTGGAAGTTTTGGAATTTAACATAAAAATTATAGGCTTTACTCTGATCCAGATTAGTGATTGGTAATTTTCTTCGATTTATGATCCTTTAAAAATGTATATGCCTATCATGCACCAAAGAAGAATTTTCCGTGTAGGGAGAATTTGCTATAAAATTTTTCATATTGCGTTATGAAGGAGAATTTTATTTATAATCGATTTGCAACGTACATTACAGTAAATATGACAACTTTGTACTGAATATGAACATACTGAAATTAAATTATAAACTGAAAAAGCATTATTTGTCAGAAAATGATCTACCGGGTTGAAAAGTAGTTCGTAGTAAGAGATCTAAGATAGCATTTCAGTTATACAGCTTGGTGATCAATAGTATCATTTCAAATTTTGAAAAAAATTGACGGAACTTCTAGAAAAAACGGAAAATATTTGGATTAATTCCTAATTTTAATGTAGCACCTTATTTTATATTTGAAACTAGTTTTCCGAAACACAAGCCACAAACATGCAGTGGTTTTCGAAAACGCAGGCCTATTCCTATATGTCCTATAATTTGATTCGTTCCACAAAGTATTGCATAAAGCGGTAAACCGTTGACTGAAGATTTATTACATAAAGGGAATTACGCATTAATAAGTTTAAAATGGATGTAAATTTTTCAGTATAACCCTATTACTGTAGATTAATAAAGGAATAAATGATTATTTTCATTATTATCACGAAAAAAGACTTAACAGTTGGTTAAAATATAAACCAAACATGTGAAGAACTTTATTTTTCGGTAATCATGACCGTCTCTCTAAATGTTATTGAAGGCTTAAAGGATTCGTAGAATTATAAATTCTTATAATGTCAAAGTTCGCGATATCAAGAGGGGGACTTCGTGCTGTATAAAGAAAATTAAAGTTTGCTTGCTCGAAAATATGGATTTTGGGTCTTAAAAATTGCAACAGTCTATTCAGTATACTTCACGCTATAACTTGTAACTCGTTAATACAGGTGGCACGAGATGGGAGTCAAAGACCTTCCAGCCGAGATCGACTACGTGATTAACCAAACTGGACAGCCTAGCGTGTACTACATTGGACATTCGATGGGAACCACTATGTTTTATGTCTTGGGCTCCATGAGGCCGGAGTATAATGTTAAAATAAGAGCGCAGTTCTCTTTAGCCCCAGTCGCCTTTATGGACGGAGTGAAATCACCCATGTCTCTTCTTGCTCCATTTGTTGACTCTATTGAAGTAAGAATCTCCTAATAATATTACTTACGTTTATCATTCAAGTTTTAAAGAACTTATTCAGAACCGCCCAATTGGCAATTATGCCTCTTGGGTGGAAATATTATCGGGCCAAACTTAAAAATAAGTTCTAATACATGAGGAATTCACCCTGGACTTCTGTTTAATCAAAGGAAAGAAAATGGGACTCGACTGTTAATAAATAAGAGGTTTGAAAAACCCTCCGTTGCCCGAACGTCGGTATAAGTAACAGTACCAAGGGATGGAGAAGAGATATCCCACATTACCGACCTTCCAGGAATCACCCAAAGTGCATTTCGATAGGTACGCTATCATCCTCTGCATTACGCCCCTGAGGATGGTAACATAGCTATCAGAATGCGCATTGATCGTCAAAACAGGAAAAATAAGGATTAAATATGAATTCATTGACTTTTCTCAAAGATTTTAAATTTGACGCTCTTAGGCATGTTGACCCAGTTGTTAAATTACGAACATTACGGCAATAGAAGAAACCGTAGTCGGTGGAAACCTTATCAGATCTATATATTTTCTTCTCTATATAGTATGTACAACTTATTTTGATATTCGTAAATTCTATTTCCTTTCAGCTGACTGAAATAAATTTTCCGAAGCGTTCATTCTCAACAACTTTACGCTGAATAAACGAGCCCTTAGGGCAGAGGTCGGGAAGCTGCGGCTTATATGTGGCCTTTTTGGTGTGACATTATAGTACCCCTCTGAAACAAATTCACGCATATAAATCATGCTGTTTTCCAATTTTGCTTACTTATTAAAGTGAAAATGGAGCGTAAAATATTCTACTTAAGTTTACAAAGTGACTGTATTTTGCTTTGTTCAATCTCCATATTAAACTGTTTCCATGTAGATAATACGCATTTCCAGTGCAGGCCGATAATTTCATTAGCGGTTTTATGGTTTTCTATGTGAAAGAATCATAGACGAGGCCTACCTTCGTCAGTTTTAACATACGAATGAAACAATCATTTTGGCTCCCTAACGGTTCAGGATATTTACTTATAAAAAAATGAATATTATAATGTTCGGGCTGGCGACCACTGTAATATTCCTCGACAGAATTCCATAACATTGTCGAATTCATCCCTTCGGCTCGTTAAACAGTGGGATAGTTATGCGCAGGCCTCTGGTGATTACATTTGAATAAAGACTTCAATTATATCCACAGTGCCGTTTCGTACCTTTTCTTTTGAACACCCCTTGCATATCCTGCGGTAGATATATAGATATAAGTCTTCTATATTATACTTATACTTATCTAAAAATATAATTTCTATATTAAAAATGGTTTGATTTGGCCATCGAATCAAACTTATTCACCTTTCAATCTACATAAAAAATTAAAACTAACTACACTCGGAAAAATTGTGTAATTTTGTGGACGTAGTGTTAATTGTTGGTTAAATTATTTAATATTGTGAGATCTGTGAACGTAGTCAGTTTCTGTGATTCCTTTGAATTTAAATTTACTATACGTGCCTTACTCCTCGAGTTTATACCAGTAAAAATAGAGATTCCAGATGTAAAATGAAGATTTTCATTTTGTTGCGAATAACTTTTGTTTTTCTCTACCCATATTCTGTCTTCCTTTGTTTCTATTATCTACTTTGTATCTATCAATCGACTATTTGTTGGCATAATTTATCCAGTAACTAATATTTGTTTCTTGTTGTATACATTGACTAATTTTTCCAGACGTAAGTTATGTGTAGTCAATTCTGCTGATGTAACAGTTTATTATCATGTAATAACCTAAGAGGTTAGTAGGAAGGCCTAACCTCGCCATAAGAGGTAATAATAATAATGATTGTTCTCATTTATGTATGTACTTCATTTCCAGACGATCTCAGGTTTACTAGGGGTCAACGAACTGTTCCCCAGTACGGCTCTCTTTGACTTCTTAGGGGCTGCCCTTTGCAAGGACGAAGCAATTACTCAATCTCTGTGCACAAACATCCTCTTCTTAATCTGTGGATACGATTCAAAACAACTTAACAAGGTCAGTACTATGGCTTGTAAAACTTCCATTACTACCAAAATTATAAAATTATTACATGTACGTATTTCATTAATCTCAAAGCATTTAAACATTTCACAGCTTAATCTAAACACGATCGGAATGCATCAATTATATTTTGGTAAAGCTTCAGATTAAATATTTTTTCGTAACGACACTTTTCACGATGTAAACACAGCAATCTAACTAAAGTTTACCCTAAGCGACGACTTTGCCTTGAGCTATCAAAAAATAACAATAATTGAAATGAATCTGTATTTTCACGTAAAAGTAGCATAATCACGTTAGAAACGTAATTATTTGGCAATTCAGATATTAAATAAATAACATTCCTACTTCTTCCACCGTAGATCACTGTTATGAATGGATTACATGAAGCTATTGAAATATAATGATTATGAGATTAATGAACTGGATTCATATCTATCCTTCACAATATTTTTGCTATTAATATTTCAACCGAGGCAGCGTCAATATTTACTGATCTTAATAAATCCTGACAGACTATGATACCAGTGATCGTTGGCCACACCCCAGCAGGAGCGAGCACGAAGCAAGTAATTCACTACGGACAAGAATACAATTCAAGTAAGATATTTTACATAATATACGTCTTCTAAATTCAATGACATGACAAAAGATAAATAAAATACAGTTCATGCGATATAAATAAAATTTTCTGCCTGACTGTTTTTAAGTTGGATTATCAGGCAATAAATATAATTTCTTTATTACAATTTAGTAGAGTCGTCATGTATATGTATAATCTGCTTTGCTGAATAACATAATCATGCATAATAATATGAATTTTTTCTCTATTTTATTTTGACATGTCAACGACAAATATAATACCGATATGGAAAATTAGCAAATTTTTGTTTTAAGCCATGCTAATGACTGCATTATAAAATAAATTTCCTTGAATGCCTTACGGAATATCTTCATACCTAGTAAATTGATTATTAAGTATCAGACGTGTCAGCGCTACAGAAATTAGGCCACCTTTATTAATACATAGCCGAGTTTTCTAGAGAAACGATGGACGAGTTATACAAGCGAATGCTTGGAAGAATCTGAAAACAAGTAATCATCTTCAACTGAAGCTAGTATGAATTATTTCATATTAAAATAACTAAATTTTTTGAGCGTATGTATGTAGTACATTCAAGACATTTATAACATAAATTACAGTAAGTAAATAGTAAAGGAAGTTAGTCTCTAGAATTCAATTTTTTCATATTTTCCTCTGATTATCAGGAATGCTAGTAATATATAATTTACCTAATGTTTCATATGAGGCAATGGCTCCTCTGTAAAAAGGCAAGAGGAATGGAAAAGATAAAAATGAGCCATAACTATTACATTTAAAGTGAAATATCCTTTTAATATATTACAATCAGTATTTAAAAGTAGCAATCAAAATATTAAAACATATTTCGAAAATCTTCTATGGACGTAATTAAATCTTAAGCTGTTTCCCTGACATTGAGAATTTGAATGAGTCCACGGTTCAAGGAAATAGCCATTGAGAAAGATTTCAAGGTTAGCAAATCTAGAGCTCTATAGAATCTTAAGATTCGTTTCTTAGGATCTCATTTCTGGCGATTCTCTATGAAAATTCATCTGCTAGAAATCGTCTCTGATTTTGTTCCTTCAAGTTTGGAACTTGAATATCCGATATGATTTATCATAACTTCGATGCAACCATAACAACATTTCCTTCTGAAAAAGTTGCGCCCTCTATATTCCTTATTTGCAGAAAAATTCCGCCAGTATGACTATGGATGGATCCAGAATATATTTAAATATAAGCGGCCTTCACCACCAGATTATGATCTTAGCCTCATCACCGCTCCTGTTTATCTTCATTACTCCAGGAACGACTGGTTATCGGGTCATGATGTAAGTATTTATAAATGATAGTTGAAATTGATTTGACGATTACTGATTCTTCAAAATTGTGTTTTCAACTAGTATCAGTTTATCAACTGAAGTTCGCATAAATACCACGACATGAATGAATAATCTTCCTCTCCATTTCAGAATGTGCTCAATTTGTATGAACAACTTGGAAATGTCCAAGGAAGGTTCTTGGTACCAGAGGAGAAATTCAACCATCTCGATTATCTCTGGGCAATCGATGTGAAGGAGTTACTTTACGACAAAATTTTGTCTCTCATGAAAAGACACTGAGGACAACAGTCGCCAACAACCTTAAGCTGAAATTCGCACAAAAATTCAAGTTATTTTCAGCAGCTATCATTCAAAGCTAACTGCAATAAGAACGTGCGTAGGGGAGAATCAATCAGATTTAAAAGAAATGATAAAATGATTGGTTCATTGATATTGCTAACAGAATTGAACCACTCCAATTCCAATATATGTAAAAAGGCTTACACTGAAATCACTAATAGGTCTATAATTTATCTGGTATTGATGTTTTCTGAAAAACTGTACACAAGTAACAAAATGCACGAGAAAAGGTGAACAAAAAATGAAATAAACTTGATTTTTATAAAATAAAGATTTGTGGTATCTTGAAACCAGTGCTGTTGTCGTGTTTACGTGAATAAAAGTTTATTTTCTCACTGAGACAGTATAATACCGGACGTAAAAATTTGGATGGCCAATAGAAAACATGCATATTTAATTAAGCTTATTGGTCGAAGAACTCGTAATAGTGCTTTCACAAAAGACTTTCGTTCCTCCAGTCACTTTAGTCCTATTCCTTTTGGGAGTCATTGTAAAACGATTCATGAAAATATTTATATTCTCCAATCAAAATTCCCTTGTGTCCTTTCACTTACTTATCTATCGCTTACCTTATCAAGCTTGATATTGAATCTTCTGACTTTAATGAGAAAACAAATAAAACCGACAGTAGACATTATGAAAAGAAAATTCCTATGCATTCTTCATAGATTATAAAACCAATCTTACAGCAGTAGAAAGGCCTCTTGCATAGAAATCAAAGACATTGAGTCTCTAAACTCAGAACGGAATGGAAATAACCGAGCCTAAAGAAAATTCCTGTTCAAGCAAAACGA
This sequence comes from Pachydiplax longipennis, assembly GCA_036926295.1. NCBI lineage: Eukaryota > Metazoa > Arthropoda > Insecta > Odonata > Libellulidae > Pachydiplax > Pachydiplax longipennis. Next base: position 2,301,283 of record JAVFKF010000035.1, on the reverse strand, counting down.
TATTTTTATCTCCCAATTCTGGATAAGATAAAAGTAAATAAATACTTCCAGACTAATTCCCGAGGAACCTCGTCGTTTACTTTCCCATTTCCTAATTCATCAGGAAACATTATACGTGTCACAAGCTTATTTTGGTAAAAGACCGAACATCAGTATTGAAGCTACAGAAGCATAAGTTGGCCGTGTGTCTTATTCCATGATCTGAGCATTTATTTCCATTGGAAAATTAAGTGGACTAAAAAGATTCTTCAAGGATGGCTTTACAGAATATATTCGCTTTAATTGTGGTTTTATTGGAATTAACATCTACCTACTCAAAAGGGGCGATTCACTTCAAACATTCAACCACGGATTACCTGCCCGATGTGTACATGAACACAGTGAGTATATATTCTAATTTTATCAAAGATAAATTTATAGAAAGGATATACTTATTTTATCTTTAAATATAATGATGGAGAAAAGGAGCTCTCCCTTTCCAGAATAAAAAATCAGTATCGTGATGTATCAATACCAATTGGGCCAATATTCTAACAATCTGGAAATCAACAGAAATATTGGTATTCTCATAAGCTTTAATTCAAGTAAATTTCAATGTTAGCACAATTTCGATGAGAATGTTTTCGAGAAGAAAAATATCGTAAATTATGTATGTTAGTTACAGCACGGATTTAAAAAAGAACGTTTACAGAGAAAGTATTATGGGCAAAGCCAATGAAACATTACACTTTAGAGTCCGTTCCCTAAAAGAATCGAGTACGAAAGGATAAGAAACAATATGTGTATATAAAGCTAGTTAGATCTTCACTAGAATATGGAGAATGTTTATGAGACCCCAAAAAAAAGGATTTATAAAGGAAATGGAGAAGATGCGACGAATTATGGCTAGGCTAAGATAAAGGAAGAATCTAGAAACTTAACTCAGATGGTAAAGGAATTAGGTTGATGGTAAGGTTGAGAAAAATGCAAAGAGATCTGGTCAGTTACTCTGACCAACTTCATAAGACAACCACGGAAATCCATTGAATCACTAATAATTATAAAGAATATGATAAAAGAATCTAATATTCATTTCCTTTAACGGAAATTTGGCGTATCAACCGTAACAAGAATATGAAATATTCTAAGCCCGGACTTTTGAAACATCCTACTGCCACCTTTAAAATAAATTCTTAATACGATAATGCGTGCCATTTTTTGATACTTGAGCATTAACATTACAAATGGTATCAAAATTGACCAAATTTTAAGGAAAATGCTGATCTTGATTTTACCAAATACGAGATTCTTCGAAATTCCGCGAAATCCTGAAATATTGCGACGGTTTACAGTCCCGAGAAAAAATTGACGATTCTCAACAGGTCAACACATCACGGTCTACAAATCGACAGCTGGTAGTTTGTCCTTGTTTTCCCTCCTGAGTAGGAATGTTATGAATGGAAAAAGTTCACATAAGTGCACTCTACCCCATGAAAAAACTTTTCGTAGCATTCGAAAATATGTGGTCAAACTGTTAAATGACATTAATAAGCATCATTCAGATCTCAGGGTAACACAGCGATGAACAAGATTTGGATGAACCTAAATAAGATATGAATTTTTTTATAATTTGTGCCGAAAGGAAGAAAATAATTCCATCCATCCAGATATGGAAGCAGGTTTAAGTTAAGATGGTACAGAATGTACAGAATGCTTCGCAAAATAAGGTAGCAGCATTTTGACTGAAGAAACTCTGAATATCGCTTTTTAGCAATCCTTTTGCCAAAGCAGAGCTACCTTGAGTTTTCCTGGCGACTTCATATTGAAAACTTAAGCGGCAGTTGAGCGGAAGTAACTTGTAGCGCCACGAGCGGAATTCTATTTAACTAGTTTGTATTCCAGCGGCGACGCGGAAGAATTCGGCTAGACTTGAATCTCTCCACTTCAGAGTCATACGAATAGGAAAGACTTTATAGAATAACAATTTAGTTTTCCATATCCAAGAGCTGAGTTTTTTGCCGCGGATTTCTTATGAATTCATTTATTTCCTTAAAAACTATGAATAATTTACATTTTGATCGATTTGTTTTAGCTAAGTCTAACGAGTAATGTTGAACAAGAGGGTTACGCTCATGCCACTACTAAATAGTTTAATTAATTTCCCGTTAAACAAGATAATTTTTATTTCTGGTTAAATTGAAATTTATTACGATGAACATTTGGCAAGGGGGAATTGCGTAAACTTCAATTATTCTTCGAAAGATCCAACAGCTGTGAAAATCTGATGCCTCAAGACGAGATATAAGAAAATGAGTTTTGCTTCAAATTAAATTAGAATCTTAAAAATTAAAAAGTTGATTTACGCAGCATCTAAAAAAGGAAAAGCATTTTTCTACTAGTATCTTGGTAGTGGTGAAATATCTTTCAAAAAATGGGAGTTCAATCTTAAATGAATGTCTTTCAGACTGAACTGGTCTCATACTACGGTTATCCGATCGAAGAGCATCAAGTGAAGACAGAAGACGGATATCTGCTTACTATGCACAGAATTCCACATGGAAAAGAAGAGGAAACTCATATTGGTCGTCCCGTTGTATTACTGCAGCATGGACTCATCACGAGCTCGTCCGATTGGGTTATTATGGGGCCAGAAAAAGGACTCGGTAATATTACATCCCATCAATAAATGAATATGCAATTGAAATGAAGGTGTAGACAATGAATCATAGAAAACAGATTTTGTACAAATAAGAATTATTCATCCTGATTTTCGCGATTGGCCTAAAAGAAGAGAGAAACGAAAATTTTACAGCGTCTTGAGAATAGAGGCTGAATTTTACAAAAAAGCCTTACTTCATGCGTAGTTACTCCGCTTATCCCAACTATACATAATAATATTGCCGGATTCAAACTCAACAAGTTTCAATCTTTCATTCATAGACAGAATTTAATCTCAATATCGATAAAATATGAAACCCACAGTCACGAGTTAGTGCTTGGGAAATAATATCTTGCTATGATTTCATTTTTTAAATAGTAACATTTGATGATTAATAACTATGAGATTCATAAGTATGAAAACAATATCCTTATAAATATTGTAATGGTAATTGTGTTTGGACTCACTAATTATGAGGTTTATTTGATAGACCTCACATTCAATTGGGAAGAAAAAATTAACATTCTCATTTCAGAGAACTTTCAACAACTTTCTTCGTGGTTTATTAAGCAGATACTAATTTCGTCGTAAGATGAATTATAAACGGATTTTCCCCTAATTCGAGAGGTCTATTCAAAGTTTGCAATAAACGGCCTTGTTTAAAAAGAGCATAATTTGAAAACGTATTTCAAATCATAGAAAAATCACCGAGAAGTAATTTAATACACCGAACATAGCTTAACAATCAGATGATACTTAACTCTCATAAAATGTAATATCCATATTTTAATGTTACTCTGCTTGAAATAGTTACATTGGTTGATCAATATCATTTGAAGCGTACTTACTGGCTGATGCTGGATATGATGTTTGGATGGGCAACGCCAGAGGAAACCAGTACTCAAGAGCTCACGCAACGCTGACTACAAATGACCCCGAATTCTGGCAATTCACGTGAGTTTCCTAATTCTGCCGTATTTTTTAAGATTATAGATAAACTATAAAAGATCATACAGGAAAAAAATGAGTTAATATATTTTTGATTCTGAAAGTCAATATATATATTTAGGTATTACTCAAATTATTCAAGAATAAAAACCAAATGTCGAGACAATCTCGTAAATAATCTTATTTAAAGTCAGAAAGTAAATTTTTATTTTATTTTCAATAGATATAGTACTAATGAATATAATATTGGAGTATTTTGATTGATCAAGATTAAATTTTTTAATATAATTCCTCAGCTTAATTTCTGATCACAAGTATACGTTCATATCAATATTTTTACTGTAGACTTTGATTTGATTCTGCGCTATAGTTTTCAAAGCCATTCTGTTTCCCAAAGGGAGCCTCTGGTAAATTTACGAGAATTCATTTGTCCAATATTTATCCAAAAACTGTTTAAAGTAAAAGATATTCTCCTTTATCATCACTTTTATCCTATTGTTATGACTTATTCAAAGTTTCTTCTGTTGGAAATTCTATTAAATAAAAAAGAAATTCGTCTCTGTAAGGTTATACATTATACTTTCTTTTAAATTACATTATTTAGGTGGCACGAGATGGGAATATATGATCTTCCTGCCGAGATCGACTACATACTCCATCAAACTGGAGAGCAGAGTATCTTCTATATTGGACATTCTATGGGATCGACCACGTTCTATGTCATGGCATCCACACGGCCTGAATATAACGACAAGATCAGAGCTCAGTTCTCTTTGGCTCCAATTGCATATTTGAAGCATCTTCGATCACCACTTAGAATTTTCGCAGCCTTTGCGGATCAAATAGAGGTGAGGACCTTTCTAAAGCAACAAATTACGTAACAAGATAATGACGATTAAACCGATAGTATGAAAACCTCTATAGAAGCCAGAGCGATTAGGTTTCAATCTAATTTCTAGAATAATCTAACGGTTTTAAAATTACATTTGCGCAAAAAGCAAAAAAAAGTCAAGGACGATCTTTTCAGTCTATTTACGAGTACACCGTAGTACTTGGCTTCAAACTCCTTTTATTGACGTAAAGATAGGCGATGGAAAAATAAGCCGTAACTTATCAATGGGAAAACTATCGGTGGGGTATGAAAAAAATCTGATCGGTTTCTTTTCATAACCTTTTTATTATACATAAAAATCTCAAAGGAAATGTTTACTCAAACATTTTTTGAGGTTGCTCCTCAATTAAAACCTTGAATTAAGGAAAATAAGACATCAGAATTATGTTGGGGTAATAGGATTATGCTTGCTTACAATTCAATATTAAAATATTCAAGATTAAAGTAAAACAATAAAATTTTGAGATAAAATTCCCAATCTCTCTCGGTTTACAGTTCTGTCGCACGTTTATTGTTGTTGTGAAATTTTTCTTCAAATTCATGTTTCACATGTGTAAATAGCTTGCGGCGGAAATTTCGTCGGAATGATCAACCTTATCTTTGATTTAATTTTCAGTGGATATCCACCTTTTTCGGAATCAACGAATTCTTGCCGAGTGCTAATTTCCTAAACATTCTGGATGAATTCATATGCGACAATGACGCGGCGACTCAATTACTATGTGGAAATGTGCTTTTCCAGATCTTGGGACATGATTCCAAGCAGTTGAACAAGGTAAGCTATTAACGCATCACAGCGAATCCTAAAATCGTAGAATGTATTTCAATCAATAACAAGTCCACACGCAATAGCAATTTATAGCTTTTCGTTGGTGTTGAAATTGTATTTCGCTGATTCCATAAGTACAGCTACAAATAACAAAACGAATAAATAAATATTTATTGGGAGGTATTTATTGAGTAAATATAGTTACCTTTTCCTTCTAAATCTACCTTAACACTAATATGTTTTAAAGAAGAAATGTATTCAATAGGAGATATATTTTCTTAATTAAGACGAATTTATGGAAATAATTCAGAAAGGTAACTTTACTTGAGTGAAACAAGGAATAATACCCTCAGCAGGAAGCCTTTCACTAAAAGCGGAGGTGTGATAAAAATTTTGGCAGAGAGAGTCTAACGTACGTAACTTAATTATACCTACAATATTGCAACGTATAATTAACAATTTATATGTTGGCGTCAATCTAATCACTGAAAATGGAGTAAGAATAGGAATGTTAAGCTTCTTGATATACTTCTTTGTTTCTCAATATAAACTATTTAGTCTAGAGAAATTATACCTTACTGAAAATCATGTTTGATGAATTGGTATACGCAGGTATTATCTTTAAATGACTAACGCCGTGATACAGAGCCAAAATTAAAATAAAAAAGTTACAGGATTCAAACTTCCGAATTGGGAGAACAATGGCACCAAAATCTTATTACAGAAAACGAATGTAATAGGCTAATAAATTTAAATGCAATATTGTCCATTTTATTTTCACTATACGTAATATATTGAGAAGCAAAATCACTAAAGTAGGTTCAATTGTTTTATGAAGATACTAAAAGGCAGCATTGGACGTTCAAAAAGGCCGTAGGTCCTCTACCTATGGTTTAAAGGATGATTCCGGATATGTTAGTATTACTCATTTGATGTTACACTTGCAGACTATGGTTCCTGTCATACTCGGACACGTTCCTTCTGGTACATCCTCCAAAACGATTATTCATTTCATTCAAGAAATCAAGTCAGGTAACTATGTTTTTCCTCTGATATAGTCGTGCATGAGTCAAGTCACGCTCAATCCCCCAACATATTTAAAATTGCCCTGTTATCGTTTGAGATCTATGGAATTTCTTTAATCCTCTCAAGAATTAACATAATTTTATAGAATTTAGATAATGAACTAGATAGTAAATGAATTAAAAATATATAATTATTGAATTTTAAAATTTTAACGAATAAAAAAAATAATTGAGAATGGAATGATTACTTAGAAAGATGAATGATGCTCCATGATAAGTAAATGACATGGCCTTAATTTAATAATGGCCTAACGTTTCCAGATCTAACGCAAGAAATTGAGCTTAAGTTTTGATCAGCAGTGACTAATTTAGTTCTTAAGAGAAAGAATTGAAGAACTTTTGAAACATTTGCATTGGTAGATTTTTCACATTCTAATTCCTAAACTAAAAACTAACATCATCAATTAAAAACTAGCATCTTTTTTGCGAATTCGAAAGACCCCTTTTCGTGATAAGATACAGTTACAGTGCTGATTAACTAAAGAATATTGAAAGAGTAAAATGTAAAAAAATATTTCTGACAATATAGTGGAACAAAACGGCATCTTTCAACAAGGCTTCAATGCAAATATAAAAAAATTGATAATTTAGTTTTCTTAAATACATTCTTTTCTAGTATGTAAATTGGGAAGTGAAGGTGGTTATAACTAAAACAATTTTTAATATACTCTAGATATATCATGCAATTTACCAGGGGAAAAAGTTAATAATTCTTATTAGAAAAGTATTCCTCCGTTACATGTACATACTTAAATACTTGTACATAAACCAAATCAACGAAAAATATTTAAAATTTTGCTTGACATATCATAATCACTCACATAACTTTTGGTTGGGTATTTTCTTTTAGGAAGATTTCGGCAGTACGACCATGGAGAATATGAAAATCTGAAGATATATGGACAAAAAACACCACCCTCCTACAATCTGAGTTTGGTGACGGCTCCAGTTCACCTTTACTACGCCAAAAACGACTTATTCGCAGACTTTGAGGTAAATTTATAAACTGTGCTATAAATATGGGCCTTGAAGTTTCTTCCCATAGCTTGATATTTATAATGCCAGAATATGGTTCCATTATCTAGACGTATAATCCCTATTAATTTTTATAACGGAAGTATATGATAATGCAAAAGAGTAGATGTGCGCTTGTAAAATAAAGCCAGTGTTATTCGCCAAACCTGAAGTCTGTGGGAAATTTTCAACCTAGGCCAATGTTCACTTTATTAAATTTTCACATCTTCTAATTTCCAGGACGTATTCAAGCTGGCTACAAAACTACCAAACCTCCGAGAGAAGTATTTTGTTCCTGAGGAGGCATTTACTCATCTTGACTTCTTGTGGGCTATCGAGGTGAAAAACCTCGTTTACGACAGAATCATCAGTGCTTTGGATAGTTACGTAAGGTGAATGTATTTCGAAGAGATAAACAGCGATCACCCTCGGTAATGGCATTGAAATGCTGATAAAAACTCAACTTTTACTCATAACGCCACAGTAAATCGCTTCAAAACCATGGACTAGGTATGAGAATGGAGCTTGCTTAGGTGAAAGTTTTACCTTTGGATATAAGAATCGAATTCTCTCTATAATGTTGTAATAAATCAAGATAATAAATAAAATATATTCTTTCTTAACTTTGAAACGAAAATTCTGTAAATGAAAGTGAGATTATACCTAAACTTTGTCAACAATCATGTACTTATTAATAGCATTCCAAAAAGGCCAGTATGTGTCGTTTGATGTTATTATATTTTTATAAGAATTTCCGATGAATTAAAACCTGAAATTATACATAGATGTCTTTAACTACACTTTGTAAATCCGAATCAGCATTAAAATTATTGCAAAGACTATAATAACTTTGATAACGTCATATGATATTCCCTTCTTTCATAAATGCACCTTCCTTCGTCATTAATATTTATATTTAAAAGAACGTACTATTACTCGAAGTTGAAAACTAACTATTACTTTATATTTGCTTGTTTCAATTCGAGAATCTTGCTTTAGTTTAAATAATACTTAAAAACTCACTCAAAAGGAGTGGCTTCCGGACAGCTGATTGTGAGTGAGTAGAATGTGTGAAATGACCTCAGCTGTAGATGTATCTAAAAATACTATTACTACTGCTACCATTTCAAAAGAGAATGAGAAATTTTTGCTTTCTCTTGATGCAAATATTTAGTCAGTAAACAACGTCAGTATTCTAAAACTGACAATTTTTACTACTTTAAGAGAGCGCTGAGCTTATCTACTTTATTTAATGGTCGAAAAACTACGCTTTCCTTGGAGAATTTCATCATGAATTTTGAATCACATCTAAGGCAGGATTCGACAAAAATAATTCATCATTGGCATAAAAATTTCAGAGTAGTAAAATATTTTTAATTTTCCCTGAATTGTACATTTAATTTTTCAAATCGTATTCAATAATTTACGCACACGAAAAATCTATAATCCAGTTCAGTACGCTGTGGTCCTCTGCTGTCCATAGATAAGAATTATATTTCTTATTGGGTTAAAATCATACACATAGCCACTATATGGAAATGAGAAGCACTCCCATTTCTCAAGAATTTCTCAAGAACCTCTCATTTCCATAATGGAAAATTATCACAACGTTAAGGCCTAACTGGTGGAATCTATAGCCGCAATATTTAATGTTGACAAAGAATTATAAAGAATAATTTTTGGTTGGAAATATCTCATTTATCAAAATATCATTGGCATTGACAGACTTTCCTTGAAAAAGCAGTCTATCTCTAATAGAAAGCTAAATTTATCTTAGGTATTTGGATAAGATAATGCGTAAAAAAAGAGTTATTGTTTGGCAAAATTGACGCCCTTTGACTTGATTCAATCTACGAGATTTCCAAAGTCACGCTCTGAGGCATTTGAGAAATCAGAATTCAACCGACTGAGAGTCATTCTGCACAGTCAGTTACATTGTGCACCCGAACTGTGATTGGTTTCACTTTTTGAGAATATTTATTCATAAGTAACTGAGATGAAGCTCCTGCTTGTATTTGCGTGCATCGCCTACGCATCTGGGCGACCACAGGTCGACGGTAATTATATTTTTAGGTCTATAGAAGATGAATTCCGAGATGATTTGCCGGATGTTTACATGGATACGGTGAGTTTATAATCACAGGGATTCTCGTACATATTTGTAGTTACTTAATGCACTTTTCACTCTTTTCAAGTTACAGTTACTCTATAAGAAAACAAAATTGTTTTGCATTTACTGGTTACTAGTAGGTTAGCAAATTTGTAGTCCTGGGTTGGTTAAGAGTGTAAGAGTTAAATGGTTGTTAGAATGCCTAATTCGACTAAAATTCGTCTAATAAGGACGTAATTATTATAGTTCATTTTCGGCGTATCCAGGGACGGCCCAAATTATATTGACATCCCTGGAAATGAGTTATTAGGCGCCCCTTTCGTATTTAAAAAAATTCGCTTTCAAATGATTTTTCTTTGCGCACAATTTAATAACGATCCTTTAAGTAAAATAGTAAGGGAAATGATTCTGCATTTCCTTGACAAAAGAGGATAGATTATAATGGCAATTTTTATCTGGCAGCCGGAGCTGATCAAATATTATGGATATCCAGTTGAGGAACACCAGGTAAAGACAGAAGACGGATACCTACTGACGATGCACAGAATACCCCATGGTAAAGTAGAAGAACCGCAGAACGGTCGTCCAGTTGTATTCCTTCAGCACGGTCTTTTCTGCAGCTCATCCGATTGGGTCATAATGGGACCAGGAAAAGGATTCGGTAATCACCTGACAATCACAAGTAGTAAAGGATGAAATATTTCGCCAATTCCAGCCACCAAATCTTGATGGATGTGACGTTTTTATTTTCCTGTAGTTGAGAATTCATGTCTTTCAGTCTTATTTATGGCTGTTAAAACGTGAAAGCGACCGAGGTATGAGTGATGTAGAATTATGGCATTCATTTAATTCTTTCCATATTGAATGCCGCGAGAATTGTAATTAAAAGGTCACTGTGCTGCGTTTAAAAGAACGCTTTCAATTCATAGCATTCGGAAAGAAAACTCTCTCCTCATCTTGCCAAATCAATCCCTCCTAATAGTTATTGGTAGCTTATGTTGAAGGAATGGGTTACAAATCTCTTTCTTTCTCTAAATGTGTGTGTGTGTCTGTCTGTCTGTGTGAAGAAAATCACTAAAACCAAAGGACCCAATCAAACGAACATGTATTTTCGTATGGATAAAGTACGGAAAGAAGAGCTCAATTAGATACAATTGTAGAGAGGAAAACGAAGCTTATTGGCATCTAGTTAGACGATGATATAGGAAATTGATCATAAAATTCCTGACCAACAGAAAATTTTATGACACATATATCGTGATAATTCGATTAAAAAATGCATGCTAGTACTCTTTTACTTACAAATATTTTGGCCTAAGAAGTTTTTCTCTGCTATCTTCAGACTCAACTCGCACGCCGAGATGGATTCGTTTTACGAGCATTTTGGAGGATGTTAACGCCTATTAAAAAACAAAAAAAGACGAAAAATAAGAATAAATGCTGCTTCTTGCTCAATTTTCTTTTATAGAGTGTTGTAGGTTGCACTGAAGTCTGTCCTAAATAAGTATACAATCAAGTATTTTTAACTTAAGTCTGCGTCGTTACCCATCACATTCTTCCTTGTTCATCAACTCGTTATCTGAGACTGTAGTTAAGCTCTGAGTTCTTCAGGTGTTCCTCAGAAAAACATTCATAAAAAACCCCTGTAAGATGAAATGTGATCATTATCTTCCGCTCATAGATGGGATATTAAGGGCTTACCATGAATTCAAATTATAAATAAAATACATACTCATAACGTATTGTAGCAGTCAAGCATTTGAGAAACACCATTGAGACACCATAGGATAGAAAAAGATTACTTAGACTATATAGTACATCCTGGTTGCTCTGAAACATTAGATACATACAGATTTCGCAAATCCTTCCAGAAAATAATTCAAATAAGATCGATTCTGCTTTTTTACATCAAGTAGAACATCAAAAGCACTGATTCACTGAAACATTCATTTTGTATGAATCATCCTCATTATTCTTTCATACATTTTCAATGTTACTTTCTTAGCCTTACGTCACAACTTTTTTAGACACAAGATATGGTTTTTCCTGATAATTTGTTCAAGTTGAAATTATCTTTGGTTATTCACTCAACACCTGCAAGTGTGACCGGGATTCTGAGTGTTGTAATTGGTTATGACGCAAATCTCCAATCCTATTAAGTTTATCACTCCTTCCTTCATGCTAGTCCTTTGATTATGTAAGCCATGTAAAATCTTTCGATAGCAAAATAATTGCTTAGACTTGAACTTTCCGTAACCTTCAAAGATATGTACACAGGTGTAATGATAAAGATATTCCATCCTATGTAGGGGATCACTTAATAGTAGATCCCATTTATTTCCTTTTATTTTTAGTTTGCTGGTGACAAGATAAATAAGTACAAGAGTAAACGACACTCAGATAGAAGATGGATATTCATTTAGTAAATATTTTGAATTATTTGTTAAATTTAACAAAAGTAATCGAAGGCTTGAAATATTGATAAGGTGACTCTCGTTTAGTATCATCAGCGAGTTCACTATTCTAAGATTATTAACTTGTTGCTATAAGCATTTAAATGTTATTGATTAATAATATACGAGTCTATAAATGCGATTTTAAAAATTTAATGGAGTTTCAGTTCATAAGCCAACAATAACTGCCAATTTATTCATTGATATTACCTACGGCTTCTAAAGCTAATCCACGCAATAAATTGTCCACGAAGGTGCAAATTATATCTTTTGAGAACTTTTTCATCATTAATTCCTGTTCATTAATGAATAAAAGGAAATGTATGATATATCAATCACCATGGTGTGAAAACCGTTTAAGAAATTCAAAATAAGAATACATAGATCACTAAAGTAATGGTTTTCGCAGTTTTGATAATCCAATCTCTGCTAACAAACTCATCCTAGCTAATAATGATATTTAGATATAGATCGAAAGTATGAAGTAGCAAGCTTAACCCAAAGGTATAGAAAAGTTTAATGACCAAAAAGAGTAGAAACCATGAAAAATGTGATGGCAAAGGGATAAGTGCTTTCTAGCCATTTTTCCTTCATAATGGATATCTAACACATAGTCAAAGCTTTATTAATAGATTCTAACAAAAGGCTGATTAAGACAAAACCAATGTGACTGCAGGCAGGAAAATTTCTCGTGCTGTTACATAAAGACAGATGTGTGGCATTAAAGACGTCAATCCACTGATATTTAAAAGTTAATGATAACACTGACACTGTGTGATAAGTGTTCATTAGATCAAGTCTCGCAGACACCTGATCTTTTTGCTCTGCAGTGTTTGAAGTCATCTGCGGGGATTTCGCAACCTTTAATAATGGATAAGGTTTTCCCATAATTCTTTGAATCGTCAACTTTTAGACAGACGGTATATTGCCAATTTCTTAAACTAGTAATAGCGAAGGGGCAACAGCAATTATTCTTCGATTATCTCTGAATTATTTTGAGCAGGGCATAAAAGACGAGTAAATTCAAATCATCTGTGAGCTGAATCCGATAAATAGCAAAAATATCTTCACTTATCGTAATATTTGTTAGTAGAGTTCCTTGATAGCCGAAGTGTCTTTGTATGCGATCTTATGGGAGAAAGTAGCAACTATAATTTTTTCTTCGGCCTATAATTCAAAGCAAGAATAAGTAATGTTTTAAAAATCCGGGTATCAGATACAGATTACAGGAATATTTCAGCGACATTCATTTAACATAGACTCATAGCCTTTCGAGAAGTTAACGGGATCATTACAAGAAATGAAAAGATAAAGAAATAGATAGGTGTGCGAAGGCAAAGAAGCATGATTCTTTAATATGTCGTCAGTTTTACTCGAAAAAATAATTGTGAAAGACAATTTTGCCGAACAAAAGAAAATACGAAAAATGATTTTTCTACCAACTAGAAATAAACGAGAAAACATCGGCATATTGGGATTCGAATTTAGCTCCCTCACTTATCGGACACGTGTTTTAACCACTTAACAACTATGCAAACTCAATTATACACTGTTAACGTGATAAACACAAGTGGGGGACCTGGGTTCGAGCCCCAGTCATGACAATAATTCTTCAATTATCTTTCTCCTTGGGTTGCCAGCCGCATGGCTATCGTGCTATGTTAAATAAATACATTTTCCTTATCATTATTTTTATGCCATTCTCGGGGCTGGGAAATTTGAAAACTTCTCCAGAAAATAGGAATGCCAGAGCCACTATGGAAACAAATTTCAAATTGTAGTAGATTTTTAAACATTAATCATTAAGAAATTCAAAGAAAGCTATGTTTCTAAATTAAACTTTGTATCTGAATAAATTACTTTTATCACTCAATACTTTAGCGTACATCTTGGCTGATGCTGGGTATGATGTTTGGATGGGGAATGCACGAGGAAACCACTACTCGAGAGCTCATGCATCACTATCACCAGATGACTCAGAATACTGGAAATTCACGTGAGTTCGGTCATTTTTACACTTTCCGAAACACGAGTCTCTCTTTTGCATCCGAAAATTTTGCTTACAATAGTAAAGTAGTATGAATTCGTGGATTAAAATTAATGAGAGTTGAAGGAAACATTTATAATTTCAAAACAGCAAAAACGGAACTGCAAGTTTTTTAAAGAAGGGGCAAGAAAGGAGTTGGGATGAGAGAGGTGACATAATTGAAACTCCAATACACATTTGGTCTCTGGTTTCCAAACTTGAAAAATATATATACATAAATGTAAGTACTTGCATTTTGTATACTTTTACCTGATGGTGGGGTTACAGCAAAAACCGATTCTTTAAAATAAATATATGTGGAAATTAAATGTTTACCTACACTTATTTATATGAAGTCACTAGAAATCACTCCGGTATGCCATTTATGAATCCTTATCAGGTAATCGAATCATTGAAGCCTCTTCTGGAGAAATAAAACCATAAAATAGTCAATTGTTACAACTTTCAGTGGATTCCGTTTTGTAAGCTTTAATTCCTTTCCTTTTTAATGTGATTCTTTCAACATGAAACACGGACCAATTTATTTATTTATTTATTTATTTACAATGTCAAGTTACAAGTGGACAACTGCCCGGTGGTAACTCATGAAAGATATGTAGAAAATATAATGTCAGAGTTTTAAAACATATTCAGTCGACACAGTCCGTTTTACAACACTTACTACAATATAAAATTACCAGTCACCCATAGTACAAACAAAAATATCTATGATTATAGAAGATATAGAATCTGATAATTAAACATATTTAGTCAACACTGTCTGATTTACAAATCTTATTACAATATAAAATTACCAGTCACCCATAGTAGAAACAAAAATATCTATGTTATTAACTAATGGTGGCAGCGTATACAAATGCATTAATTATATAACTTTACAAAGAATGTTGAGAACAATATCCAATTGACCTATTGATAATCTACATCTACAATATTTTATCACATTTCTTTTTAAATGATTTGAGATTAGCTGGAAAGGGCTTCAAAAGCGATTCAGGCAACTTATTCCACTCTGTTATCCCTCTGTTTACAAATGAGTATTTAGCTATGTTAGTTCTCTGCGGTCTAAGTTTTATTTTCTGGCTGTGACACCTTCCTAAAAAATCAGGCTCTTTGATTAAATGTTTAAATCCTTCCCATCCCTTCCTGCCTGAAACTATCTGATAAATGCAACCTAGCCTATTTATTTTCCTTCTCTTCTCCAGTGATTCCCATCCGAGGGCGTTTAGCATTTCTGTGACACTATCTCTTTTTTTGAACCTACCCATAACATACCGAGCTGCCTTTCTTTGTACTTTCTCTAATTTCTTTACACGACAGTTCTCATGAGGATCCCACACTGTAGTCGCATATTCTAAGATCGGCCGAACCAAAGTTAGATACCCCAATTCTTTTGCTTTCTTATTGCTTCCCTTTAAGTTTCTCATGACGTGATGTAGTGTTCTAAACGCTTTCGCTACCAAATAATCTATGTGTATATCCCAATTCAGGTTTCTGGTAAATTTGCCCCTAGAACGATCATTTAACTGCGAAGAATACTCCAAAATTAAATATTTATATGTCAATTTTGTTTTCACTAAAATGAAAAACATTTTTCTAAAATTTGTAATTACCAAAATGCTGCAGTAAAACATTCAAGGGAATAAAAAGACTTTTAATTCTGAACATCTTTGTTCGCATTAAACGTAACAGTATTAAATCGATCCTTACACAATACAGATTTCCTTCGAGTGAACGGAACAGTTCTATCTTTCCTTTGTTCCAAGAGAAAACAAAATAATTTAAAATTTTAACTTGAAAGCATTCACTATATCATCCGAAATTTACTTACGTTTGCGAGCTGTTTAAGAAACTTCATCCGAAACAAGAGCTAGAAATGACGTTTGAAATAAATCCTTTGGTTACGGAGCATTCGCATATGAACGTCGCGTGACTTCACTGGCGCACCACGCGAATGGGAATGAATGAACTCTTAAATCACCATGCTTCTTATCAGAAGAAATATTAAAAATATAATATCTCGAATTTAAAAGTGATGTATACGACATAAAAGACGGGTGAAGTAGTGTTGGTAAATGGAAAAAAGGAGAAATTCACGTAAATACACGATGTTTGGAGAATTTGACTTTAACAATATTTTACGGGTCGTAAGAACAAATTGAAGCATCGAATTTCATTATATAAGCACTACATATGTGTTTCCGAGCCATCTAAAATATTAAATACAGTGATACCTCAGATAACGAAGATAATTCGTTCCGGAATAACACTCGTTAAAGCTAATCTTTCTCAGTTGAAACGTGATTTCCATAGTTTTCTATTAAAAATTGTTAAATTCGTTAAGGATGCTGCCCACTATTTAATAAAGATGGAGATTCAAAAAGTGAAAAAACGAATGGTTCACTATATGTAGAATAGCGAGCAAAAACAAAATCGTTCGGCTGTTCGGCGCGCTAACGAGAGTGAAAAATGACACGTTTAGTTAGAACTATTCGATGGAAGTAAGGTTGCAAATATTCAAATAATTTTATTACTCTCATTCGACTGTTCCCACCCACCCGCGCATAGGCGCGCCCACTAAAACTTTCGCTTGCAGAATCCGCAATCGTTAACGGATTCCGAAAAACAGCTAAAAATATTTTTATTACCAGGGTTGTACGCAAGCTGAGGTATCACTATATATGAAATACTAGGATGTTTGTCTAGGACTACTCATAATTTTGAATTGCACGACATTCCTAATTATATGCCATCAAACTTTGCAGTTGGAACGAGATGGGGAAATACGATCTCCCAGCAGAGATTGATCACGTGCTAAATCAGACCGGTGAGGAAAAAGTGTTCTACGTTGGTCACTCAATGGGCACCACTATGTTCTACGTGATGGGCTCACTCAGACCAGAATACAACGCCAAAATCAGGGCACAGTTCTCTTTGGCACCTGTTGCCTTTATGAGCAATCTTCAGACTCCTCTGAAGTTCCTGGCTCCATTCGTAAATCAAATAGAGGTAAGGGAGCATATTTGAATAGCGTTGTGTTTTCTCGGGAATTTATTATGCCTAAAATAAGAATAATGAACTCATTTTTGAATCATCAATAAATTCTGACATACCTTAGTTAAGAAGTAATACTGTCATAACTTCTAGAAATTATAAACAGCAGATTACGTGATGTAAGATAATAGAGCCTCATGTTTTTACATGTTCGTTATGAATTACAGTAACATAATTCGTCCGCTACCGTGGAATTAGCAATCAATATTTCTATTATTTTTACATTTTATCTAGGTCCAGTGCATTACAAACTTTTTTTCTCTGGATCCTTTTACAATATACCTTCAGAATACTGAATTCACAAAGGTTTTTCCCATTAGGGTACATAATCCTCCTTCATTAAAATTTGAAAAATATATTGAAACTAAGTAGAAAAAGAATATTCATCACGATTAAGATTTGACAGGTCTCAAGATTCTGGTAATGAGGATTATTGGATGATGATGACATTAAGTACTTAATCATGGTTTTGAACAAGAATAACTGTAAATATCAATGTAAGAAAATAAAAAAGAGCTTGATAATGACTCTTTGAATTAAAACTAGTCCCTTGAATTAAATTGCTACGTGAAACTTTACTAAATGATTTTGTACTAATATAATACATTACAATATTCTCTAACAAACAGTTTCTGAAAGACTTGGATTCAAGCATCGGTTAAATATAGTAAAGCGATTTCCACAACGATTAAATACATATTAAAACAAGAGATTTAAGCCAATGAACAGCGGAACTGAAATGTACGCTTTGGCAGTTGTTGGCCTAGGAAAATTTTTAAAATTACGGAAGCCTTGGGGACCCAAAGATCACTCTATGAGAAAGACTGCCTTAACGAACAAAATTTAAACATCTATATGACAAATCTCACCTATTTTCTTGCATTTATGCAGTGGGTCGCTAAATTTTTCGGAATCGACGAATTTCTTCCCAATTCGGATCTGCTGGATATGGTGGGCGCTGCACTTTGCAAGGACGACGCAATTACACAGTCTTTATGCAGCAACATTCTGTTCCTTCTCTGCGGATATGATTCCCAGCAGCTGAATGAGGTAATCTACAAGTACTGAATACAAAATCGCGATCATTACGTTTCATGAGAGATCTATAGAGACGACAGGTTGAAACGGGAATATATCTGAAAGTCTTCGGGATTAATATTACTTTGAAAATTTGCGGGAAACTGCGACTAAAAAGCACAAAGCACTAAGTTTCTTTGCATTCTAACTTTTGAATATTCGTTGGAATTTGTAAAAACTAATATTATGAATGCATTAAAATAAATCGGTAACTGCTATTTAACTTTAAACGAGAGTAATGAAAATGATATCACTAGCGGAAAAAATTCTCAAGACTTATGAGATTAAAGTATACAATCTTTTCTTCCATTGTTTTTATCACGCCCGAACGTAATCTGGGTAACAATTTTGAGTGAGATATAAAAAAGAATGAGTGTGAAAAGCCTTGAGAAAATGTATTATATAAGTAGATGGCCATACGCTGGAAAATGGTGTAAAAAATAATTTTGTTGAACATGAGTGCGGTTATCTATTGGTAGAAGAAGTGACCTTAGATGGTAAATAGAATAGAACAAAAATAGACTTAGTTAAAGATAAGGACTCAAAGACGTTTAGTCATATCAGCGGAAATATTTAAATTGGATGTCTTTAATTTCAATGATAAATCAGTTTTCATTTTTTTAGACCATGATACCTGTCATTATCGGACATGTTCCAGCAGGAGCTTCATCCAAGACAGTGATTCATTACGGCCAGGAAATTAATTCAGGTAATAACATTCAACATACAACAGTAAACCATTCAGTCCACCTATTACGTTAAATTTGAGATGTACTTAATTTACGTACATAACGTGAAAGAACAACTCATTGTCTATATAATATATTACTCACTGTGTATATTAATCTCTTCCTCAGTTCGTAAAGCGCTATTCTTCCTTATTCGTGCTCCTCATATTTCATTTTATCCACTCTGCTTAAATCAAACGTTTTCCCCTTTTAATAAGTCAATAACAATGCAATCTTCACATCAATCTAGCATCCAGTGATTAATGAATTCGCACACCCTATGTTAGCCTTAAGGGAACGAAGGGAACTGATGACAAAGGGACTTGATAAAGGAATCAGGAAGAGATTGGTAAAATCCTTGGTGTGGAGTGTAGTGTTGTATGGATGTGAAACGTGGACGTTAAGAAAAGAGGATGTCAAAAGACTGGAGGCTTTTGAGATGTGGGTATGGCGTAGAATGGAGAAAGTAAGTTGGGTCGATAGAAAAACGAACGAGGAGGTTCTAGAGATGGTTGGGGAGAAAAGAGTAATGATTAAAATAATTTAAAATAGACAAAAGAAATGGGTGGGTCAAATATTGAGAGGGGAGGGATTGTTGAAGAAAGCGATCGAGGGAAGAATGCTAGGGAAAAGACAGAGGGGAAGACAAAGACAAAAGTTATTAGACGAATTAAGGGGTGGGATAAGTTACTGGGAATTGAAGGAGAGGGAATTAAATAGGGAATGTGGGGGAACATGAACCTACCGAAAGGTAGAACACTTTATATATATGTTAGCCTTATACGCTCGGTATATATCATAAGACTCACAGCTCACTGACTAACAAGCGAATATTTTTCTTATATTATTTGAAGCATAAAGTTTTCACCATTAAATACTTACAATAATCCTGTGCGAATGTATCAGTGTTTCGTTTTAATTATAAACCATCTCAGACGCAATAAAGCATGCTTTCGGGAAATTCTTTTACGTTCCTATCGTGCACAGTTACATTCTTCTTATTCAACTATTCCTCATATTTCACAACTGACACAAAACAAATCAAATCCGGAATCCTCACGCTGAACATTAGCTAAATCAAGATCCAGCGGACTAAATTATTCGCTAATTTTTATAATTCAGTATAAAATCTGACCGATCTTATGTTTGAGTGATTTTCTCGAAATTTATCCACAGCCAAATTTCAACAGTTTGATTACGGAAAAGACGAAAATCTCAAGATTTATGGTCAAGAGACACCCCCAGATTACGACCTGAGTTTGGTGACCGCACCTGTTTACCTGCATTACGCCGAGAACGACTACCTGTCGGCAGTTGAGGTAAATGAGAATTTATATTAAAGCCTAAGGAAGAAAAGAGGTTGCAGGGTGATTATAGACTCCATACTGTCGCAGTTAGATAGAAATAGTAAACTAAAGCATAAAGTAACAAAATTCAATCAAATAGATCATATTAAAATACATCAAAAATTTCTAAACAAGTTAAATGTTCAGGTACAATGAGTGGTTGAGATACTATTACTGCTGCTAAACCCATTGCAGAGTGAAGCAAAACTCTTTGCTTTCACAAAGGCATTTGTTCGCCCTAAAAACGGGCAAATTCCATATTCGCTATAGAAGTAGTAGTCCTTTCATTATTAAATAAATAATATAACCTTAGAAAATACCCCAAAAATTTGACCAGTTGTGCTCCGATTTACTGATGGGAAATTTTCCATTTTTGAAGTTTACGTATTTCGCCAGCATGAAGATCAAAGTGAAATATGAAAAAATAAGTAATTAATTAATCATCAACAATGACTCTTTGAAGGAGAAGATTACTTAGTATGGGCTTAGCTTTGCGCTTTCAAAGTAAACAATAAATGATTTTCCAATAAACAAAACCCAAAACTCTTTTCTTAGTTATATATTTGAGGGGTAATGAGGAAATACATACCGTTGATAATTTGACAGAAAATACCCATTACCTACGTATTTATCATCATTTTGCATTTAAAGGAAAACGTAATCGAGATATTGAGAGAAAAATCAATGTTTACATACTATGATAATTGTACATACAATTGTTTATTACAGGACGTTACCGAGTTAGCATCAAAACTCCCCAATCTGAAGGAAAAGATAGATATTTCAAACAACAAATTCAATCATCTAGATTTCCTGTGGGCTATCGACGTGAAAACGCTTGTTTATGATAAAATTATGTCCGTTATGAAGACCTACTTGAAGTAAAGAAGGAAATGGAAGAAGAAAACAACAGTGATTGAGCTGCGTCTTCAATGGGTTACGCTGTTACCTATGATGACTGTATGGCTATTTTAAAATAAAACCATACTTCTATAGCTATTTGGTAATTATTTAAATTTATTCAATACCAAAATAGACAACTTACAACCGAATAACTATTATTTCTTTGGAATCAAATATCTATACATATCGACTTACTTAATTACTTTCAGAATCTATCCGGGATATCAAGAATAATTTTTACATTTTAATGGCTAAGCAATTTCACCCATATTCAGTTATTTTATAATTGATAAAGTAACATATGCATAATTTTCGTTTAATATATAAATGGTATATGGAGATATGATAAATTAATATCTAAAAAAATTTAAACAAAATTCTTTGGAATATTCTAAGGGTTTTTTCATCCTTTCCGCAACAAAGAATATAACTCAATTAAAAATCCTCTCATTGGGGAATTTATACATCGACGGTTGTAAGTTATCTGACAAATAATTCTCTTATCAGTATCATAGAAATTAAACAAGCATTTTCTAATTTTGTCGCTTTTGAAATATCAAAACTAACGAAAGTTCACCGAGAGAAACATAAAGTATAATAAATAAGAGACACATTCGCAAGCGTTTAGCAAGCGTCAGTAACGAACGCACTCTTCCATAACACGAAGACCGAGGAAGAAGAGTTTACATTTTAAATTCATAGTTTACCTTCTCAATTATCGAAGGAATTCACACACTTTCGCATATATCGCTTGTTACGTATAAGTTGAATTATTGAGGGAGATCCGTCCCTGACATTCACAAGGTTACCGTTCAGATTTGCTCATGAAGACAGTAATTTTATTTTATTCATAAAATAACATTTTATAAGAAATTTCCAAATAAACCATCTATTTAGTTTTGAAGGGTATATGACTAATACCCATCAATAACAACAAAAATACTCATTCCAATGACTTTTGGAGCGAATTTCTCAGACAATTAGTGGCTTGATTGTGGATTATTATTATAAAGGTACTCTTAGAAAAATTTCATGATGATCAAAATATTTCCTCCTCCTTTCCATCTTATCAGATTTCTATCTCTCATTTATCAGTCTGCTTATTTAATGTCGCCGACTTGTGGGAAAAATTCCTTGATTATATCCCTTAAGTTATCGAAAAATGAAGAACTGTGATATGAAAACAGACGCAAAAAGAATGGCAAAAAATACTCGCAATGTTTGTTCGATGCTGTTTTGGTTTATCTTGAGCACGAGTTCGGAAGATTTTTAGAGATTATTAACTCATTTACGAAAAAAAAATCGCATGGGGATAACAGGTGTAATATGAAAAAAAAACAAATTCCTTCCCGTCATAATAGGTAAACAAAAAAGTACAAACGGTTGCAAAATTTTCAACCGAGTTCTACGGCCTCTCCCTTCGGAAAAAAAAACAAATTCTTTAGTCGTTTATCAAATCTATTCGAAAAATCACCGCTGATATGAGATTATGGCAAACTATCCTCATCAATCAATAACGACAAACTTGATTTAAAGCGACGCTATCAAAAGCAAAAAAAACTCAAGTGTTTACGTAAAAGTCAAGTGTAAAAAAATGTTGTAATCCCAAAATGACAGTCTTCACCTTCATTCGTCCCTCGAGACTCAATATTCAAGATTAAGCAGGTGTAGAGGTATATATATAATAATGTACGGCACAGGACGGCAAGTCCTTCGTTGGTGTTGGCGGAAGTCACGCAGAGCACCACGACAGGGGTGAAATAGTTTCCTGGACGACCGAAGAGGAAACAAAGCGAGAAATGGCAAAGATGCTCGCCTTTGTTTTGGCAGCCTTTTTGGCGGTTGCTTCTGCTAGACCACCTGCAGAGCAGAGACTGGCAGTTGGAGAAAGCAAGGAAATCAATCCAGAAATATTCATGACCACGGTGAGTACAGCTCAGCGTCAATCACTTGTGTAAATGATCTTTACGTATATTTCGTACTGCCGTAGTGGAATATGTCACAGGCCTGTCTTCATCCTTATGAATGGCTAGGATTAATTAAATGGAGGAATTTTAGACCAGTGGGGAAACTTTCTTCATAGGAGAGTCACTTCTGAATCCATCAGGTCGAGTTGTGAGAAGCTTACATCGTCACACCGACTTCTAAACTGAATCTAAGGAAACAAAGTAAATCGCACAGTAAAAAAATTGTTTTTCCATTTTACTTTCACTAGGCCCGATGAAAATGACTGAGAGATAATGAAATTTAGAAGGGAGAATTTTTCTTGAGAAGTGATAAAAAGAGTAAAGGTTCATTTTGAACCTTCTGCGGTTAAAGTGTGAAATGAGCAAACTAATTTATGAATACTATTGAACTACATAGAGCAGCAAAATAAATTATTATTCAAATAATTATTCTGCGATAAAATTTAAAAATTGTGTGTTTTACACAAATAGATCGAATTTAGAATGTAATGATCTATCCAAAACTCAGAATACGACTTAATTTGGGAAAAATTCATCCATTCGGCAGAAGGGAATGACACCTCATTAGGATATACATTTTTGGTATAGTAACTGGCCTATATAGTTTGGCATTAAAGTTATAAGATTAATTCAGCTATATATTATCTAATCTTTTGTAAGAAAAGTGACATAACTCATCTGTAAGAAAATATTTGATAATTTCCACAAAAGGTATTGATTTGAGAAGCTTTGTTAGCGGGTTGACATCTTAAAGTGTTCATCTAATATATCAAAGGATTAAAACAACAGGTAAAATAGAGTAAACACTGTAGGAGGACGTTATAAATAATGGTTCATCTTGTGATGAGAGAATCCAAGCAGAAAATGGAAAGCATAAGGAATTCAGAAATTAAACTTTAGTCAGCAGTTACAATGGAATGATCATTTTACTAGTATGTATTACTAGTTGCCCCGTGCGAAACTTTCGCAGACGACACTGATACTCAATTTCCCACCCAAATGCACTTCAAAAAACACTAATCTTTACAAACAAATACACAAAAACTAAAACATACCTAAATATACACACCTTCATATTCTTTATCAGTGTCTGTTTCGATATACCTCGATTGTAGCGATGGATATCGCCTTCTACACATCCAGCAACAAAACTCAATAGCCAAATAAAATGTCTTGCGTTTTCTAACGCCATACCATATGAACCCAAACAAAATCCCTACTATATTAGAGAGCGTGATAGTATAAATGTTATCGGATGTTTTAAAAACTTTCTTATAGTAGTATAATCACAAATGGTGCGCGTCATCACTATAACGATACATGTATCTTATCCTACACCGAATACCTCAATTCACTCAATGCATTTATGACTAAATGAATTATGGTAAAGATACAAAATATCACTGCCAGCTTTACCTAAATCTGTCGTTATAAAAACCAATTCCTTTTATACCGGCAATGAAGCGTCACTTAAATAACCAAGATAAAAGAACGAAACATACCTTCTGCATCCACGTTATTTATTTATTTTCTATGTTCTTCTCTTCATACATGACATAACTACTACTCGTCTGCAGTGATCCGATCTGGGAGAGAAGAGCTAGAGGGGAAGCTAAATGTCACACTTTCATACGAATACATTGTGTTACATTGTTAAAGCGCATAGCATTCTCCCCGCATTGAAAGTCTCTAACATCGTTAATGTGGCAAAATAATTCATTTTTGTGCTTCGGAGATAGCGATTGGGAATAAAAGCTTGGGCTTTCGTTAAGCTTGTACTACATGCTGGTGAGTTTTCTGAAATCGCAGGACATCCTTTTCTTTACTCAGAAATATGATTAAATGTTGAATATTATCTATTCAATGAGTGAAATATAAACAATAAAAATCATTTGAAATCAGGTTTAGATATATAGAAAATTTGCAACATACGAAACCGGGAAGTAATATGATGCAAAATTATTTAAACATACCACATGATAAAACCGTGACGCAAACTTTCATATTCGGCAATGTTCATGTTTCTTTGGCTGTCGTTCTGCTCCCGCAAGATGCAATGTTATTCAACTGTTATGGTTGCGTACGACGTCGAAGTTTTCGTTCATGGAGACTGTAATGTTAATTGCGAATAATTTTATGCCCGAGAATAGATGCATTATCCAATTTAAAAACTTGTTTACACTCGTCACTAAGTAAACAAATTGAATCTGTATATAGCAACCCGGGCCTTTTTTCGTACAGTACAAAATGGGATGATTAAAATTTTATTTCAATTTGTTTAACAAATGGTGCATTTTTGATTTGTCTGACTATTTTTCGCAGGAACCTGACAACTTTTGCCATCAAACGGTCATTCATTTATATATATTGATGGAGTAATAAGGGAGAAAAGTCCCGATCACCAAAAAAGCATGTTTTAAAATAATATATAGATAGATAGATTATCCAATCGAAATGTGGAAGTGAACGTCAATATTCGCAGAAAATTCAAGAACTTGAGACAAAATTGTCAACCAATGACGTAATATAAGCCATTTTCACCAGTTTGTAATAAATCATGGATGCTAATTTTATTAACGAAGAATTGAAGGAATCGAAATACACACTTCATGAATTATTCAAGATGATTCATTCACGAAGATTGAGAGAATTTCATCCATAATCGATAATTAATTCCGGTAAATTAAAAAATCGATTCGAATAAATAAGAAGTAATTCAGAAAGGTACTCTCTTTATGTTATAAACCTGTTTGGTGTAAATATTAACAAGTTAAAATAAGAGGCGACCACTTTTTCAACTTATTTTGCCGAATTCTCTGCAATTTATTTAAGACAATAGTCTTTAAAAATTTTTAACAGCAATATTAATTACGCTAATAGAAAGTATTGCCAATGAAGTTGAATTTGAGAGAAGCAAAAACAACAGCATAAACAAAATTGCTACGATTACCCGATTTTCCTTGAAAAATAAATATTTTTTTCTTGTTGGAATGATAGTACTTAAATGTAATTAATTCGCCATTTATTGACCTAAGGAACCTTTTCTCTAACTTTATATGATGGACCTTGTATAATAATTGTTGAAGTTAACCACAATTTTCATTCTAAAATTGGGGATACAAACTAAAAATTGTGACTTGTATAAAGAGCATCTTCTATTTTTTAATTGAGCGTTTTGAATTGAAACTTTCTAAATTTTACTTTTTACTAGTAGCCTCGTGCGAAAATTTCGCAGACGGACATTGATACTCTATTTCTCCTCCCAATTACATTTCAACAAACACTCCAATCAATACAAACGAATACACAAACACTAACACATACCTAAAAACAAAATTTCATATTCTGTATCGGCGACCTTTTCGATATACCACGTTTGTATTAATAGATATCGATTTCTACAAATCCAGTAACAAAATTATATGGACGAATTCAAATTTCAGCTCGGTTTATGACCAAATGGTGCATTCTGCATTTTTGGTATATTTTTAGCACGAAGCGGAAATCTTTCTCTTAAATTGTATGTTATTATATGTTTTGATGGGGTTTGAAGGGAGAAAAGCGCTGTTCACTGAAAACGGATGTTTAGAAATCTAAAGATTAATAGGAATTAATTGGAAAATAGAAATATTTAATCTTCCTTCGTCACACCGAAAGATTTGTCACAATTTCAATTACTTTTATGGATTTATTTATTATTTACGTTTTTGCTAGTAATATTATTGATATGACGTTGATTGATTTAAGTCTAAACAGTTTTTAAAAAGGTGGCGGAATTTTCTCTGCTTGAGGGGAGTTATCTGTACCTGGCAGGTACACATGACTTCCAACCGTTAGGGAGGTCAGTTCTATCGGTCAAATCGGCATGAAGAGTTCGAATCCCTTCTGTTTCAACTATGTAATTCAATCACATCCAACCTCGTCAACTTCTGTCTACGCATTACCGTTTGAAAGATTCGATCTGTTAGATTAGATAAATTATACGATAAATCGTTAGGTGAAAACACGGCTTAAGGAAAACCTTGTTTTGAAATCAATATCACTAAAAAGATAAAAGATCATATAGATACTTTGATAATGAATCATGCGCAATAAGCACAACACCGATGAGTAAGTAGATTGTAATTTTGTGATTTCCTCTGCAAAGATTTGCTATGCTGATATTCAGATAAATTCAGATTTCATTTTGAAAAAGTCTTGTTTCATTTAAAGTTCCGATTCAGCTTGAACCTTAATTAAAAACTTATTTTGAAAGGTCTCTCTTACATCTCTCCGTTAAAAGGGTACGAATTCCTGTTATGATAAGAATAAAATCAACATAAAATGCATACGTGTGAAAAGAGGACTTATTTTATCACAATTGAAGATTGCATTATATGAAGCAGTCGTTCAAATTTGCATTTGATTTTCTTTACTGTGTTTTACGAATGTGTCTTTTATGAAACGATCCCTAGAGCTCCAGTTACAAAAAATTTACTTTGTATATTGCATTGTATTTCATCCCCATAAAAATTTTTCTGTTTTACGGTAAGTATGTAATTGCACGTTATTTTCCACTATTCCTGTATTTTCCTGCTAAATTTCTTTCATGATAACTTACTCTTTCTTCCTTTCTTCGAATAAAAGGATAGGAAAATATTTCCTTTACTTTCTCTTTAACCTCTAGTTTTTCTTCGATTACTTCCTTAGCCGTGTATTCTTAGGTAATGGACACTATAATTGACTTTCCTTATTTATGTCGTCTTTAACATTATCTGCATTTTTAAATTCCCTACAGTACCTTCTCATGACTTATTTACTTCACATACTCAAATACCGTATTTTCCTTCTCGTCCTCAACAATAAACAGTCTAACTACCGGATATCCTTCAACCACTGCGTCCATCTCTCACTTCGTTATACTCCTGTCAAAACTTAATAAGGATCTATTGACATTCCATTCTAACAGAAATCTCATTGCAACTTCTATCCTAATAAATATCGGTAGAGGTGATGTTTCTTGTTTCCCTATGATGTAGAAAAGGTTACAAACTCAATTATTTACTTTTCGTTAGCCGGAGCTGATTCAGTACCACGGGTACCCAGCAGAGTCTCACGTGGTGCAAACGAAAGATGGATACTTGCTGACCATGCATCGAATCCCTTATGGAAAGGGACAAGACCCTAGCAAACCAAGACACGCCATGTTTTTGCAGCATGGTCTTCTCTGCAGCTCTGCAGATTGGGTCGTCATGGGGCCAGGGAAAGGTCTAGGTAAGACATGCGGCAATTCCTAAGTGAACTACTAAGTTCACCGATATATTCAGTTTTATTCTTAAGCTGCTTTTATCGTAAGGAAAATTTTGAACGGTTTTAATAGATGTCAATGTTATCCCGGACTATATAGTAATCGAAAAACCATGTGGTCCGTTCAAATGGAATAAAATAATCATTCAATGGAAAATTTTTTTAGGGGAATACTGATACTTTATTAATTTTCTAACGATTATTTAGAAAATAAAGTGAAAAGTGTTCGGTGACAAATAGGTGATCTGATGAATATGTAACGACATATCACGGCCGTATCCTTTGAACCTATATAGTAAATTCGACACGTAATCCGGATATTAAAATATAAAAAAATGCCATAACTTACGTTTTTTAAGCTGAGATGAAACTTGGGTATTTTGCAGCCAAAATATTCTCATAAAGTAAGAAGTCAACCAACGAATTAGGAAAAGATGCAAGGTAAACCAATCAACTAGACTTTACTTACTAAATTTACTCACTTTAATTACTGAATGAAAAATAAATAGTTTACGTGAACCTATGAACTAAATTATGAAATAGTGCTTTGTTGACGATTCAAAATTGGGATTGTATTGCAATTATTTTACTTCACTATGGTATGATGATCACATTTCTAGACCAAAGGAATCAAGGGTCACTTTTCAATGTACTGGGTAAATAGTAATGTTGGATACGCCTTATATACATGAATGATGCGTCTGATCTGAAAGATCAAATCTGATGCACGATATGAACTAATTTTACATTCTTAATTATCCTATACAGCTTACATTCTCGCTGACGCTGGATACGACGTCTGGATGGGTAACGCAAGAGGAAACACATACTCAAAAGACCACGTTACCATGTCAACCAAAGAAGACAAGTTCTGGGATTTCAGGTAAATATTTCGTAGTTGACTTCGTTATTTTAACAAACGAACGAACGAACGTATTGAATCGAACTAAAAATGCAACTGAGTTCATTATTTAAAGAAAGCGAAAGCCAAATCTTTACATTACCTTAGCGTCTTAACATAGAATGAATAGTTGAATTTCTGTTAAAGACTTTAACCTAAAATTTTATTTAGATACAAATAAATGATAATCGAAATGAACTAAACAAGAATTCTGTGTATATAAGATTATTTCAATTAGAAATACTTGTTGCTTTCAGCTGGCATGAAATGGCCATTTATGATCTCCCAGCCGAAATCGACTACGTTTTGGCGCACACTGGTGAAGAGAAGATATTCTACGCTGGACATTCTATGGGAACAACCATGTTCTACGCTATGGGTGCTTCTAGACCTGAATACAACAACAAGATTAGAGCAAAGTTCTCATTGGCTCCTGTGGCTTATTTGGGTAAAATTAAGTCACCCATCAGACTTCTGGCACCTTTTATCGATATCATACAGGTAAAATTCAGTTTATTGCTCTGTTATTATTTTTATGATCAATAGGTCTTAGTTTGTTTCCTTCCTGAGATGAAACTCGTATGCATCAGACGATAAATATACTATCAAAGCAATACGTTTTATATAGTTATAAAATCTTTCAAAAGATAAATCAGCTTGATATTATTCAAATTTTTCAATTAAACATCGAGCATTTGCTATGCTATGACTTACTCCAGTGATCATTATTTATTGTTCTACTAGAATTTTCTTGTCCGTATTTCATAGTCGGACTTTACTTCGTGATTTTTCGCTCAAATTAACTGTGAACGATGAATTAAACGAATGATCTCTGCTGAAAGTTTTGTATCCCATTTAAACTGTTACTAACCATGTCGTCACACTTAAGTGGATTTTATTTCAATTTTACCATTCTTGCTCATTCTAGCTCTTTCTAGTGAGGAAAGAAATGCTTAACTAACTCGTTCCTTATCTTGCATTATGTGTCTTATTCTCTCTCCACGGCTTTATGCAGCTGCTGGTGGAGTAGATGAGGATTATACCTCCAAACTGATAACGTTTTCGAATCAGATACTAAATTTCAGAATCGGCATAAATGAGTGACTAAATTCAAAGAAATCCCAAAGCGTTTTTTTCTGATTTTGACTTGATTCTGATTACACGTAATCATATATGAATTAGAACTCATACATGAATGCACATAGCTTTCATGCAACTTCCCCATACATTCACGATACATTCCGTAGATCTATTAAAAACATAAACTAAAATGACATAAGAGCCTATTACTGATTGTTTTTCAGTGGATAATCAAGATGTTCGGAGTGGGAGAGTTCATGCCAAGTTCCGACTTCCTCGACTTTATGGGAGCTGTCGCTTGCAACGAACACGCAATCACCAAGGAACTATGCGACAATATTTTCTTCTTGCTTTGCGGATATGACACAGTTCAGCTGAATCAGGTGAGTTCAGATAAGTGCACGAGAACCGAAAGAAAGATTTTGATAACAAGGCGCATGTATAATGAACATTTTCAAATCAATTTCAATGAATCAATAGTAACGTAAAAAAAAGTTCGCTCATTTTTGCAGGGAAGACTTGAATACATAGCGGCAGCTAAGGATAGATAGACTTAAGGATAATAACATGCTTGGAACTGTTTGGCATTCGAGTGCTTGCTATGCATGAGTATTCTATATTACAATAAAATCCAGATCACTTTCCTTCTCATAGTGTATACCCTTAGTTGTGTGAATTATATACTTAACCCATCATAAATATCTGTTTCCGCTTTATGTGCCACTAAAGACTGCTGAAAGCGCGAACTTACTGTAGAGGACGATCGCCCCACCCTCTTAGTAACTTCGTATGGCAAGTAATTTGCCTAAACTTCGATACTGTGGCTAAATGTGATCTCGAAGAGATGATTTTATGATAAATATACGTTTTCGTATTGGAAATAATTTTAAAAATTACGTGGTCCCTTTCACCAGGTTCCTATATATGCGAAATGACTAACTGTTAAATTACTTCAAAAAATACTCCAAGGTAAAATATAATACAAAAAATTAATTTTAATACGAATCCATAGAGAACGAAGGCACTAAGATTGCTGCTCCTTATAATCTTACGAAAAATTGTTCTAAACCTCCAATGTAAGTTTCTAGATCAGTCCTTTATATACAGGAACTATATACACTAAAATAAAGAAGCTGTTAAATATCAGAACATAAAAGCTTTCCTTCATACAAAAATCACCATATCTGAATATACCAACATATGTGAACGAAGTTCTCGCAACTTTAACATCTTGCCTTTTGCTTCTTCGCATTCTAGACTATGGTGCCAGTCATCACTGGGCATTCACCTGCTGGAACTTCATCGAAGACTCTTATACATTACGGGCAAGAGATTAACTCAGGTAGGTATACAAATTAGAGGTACAAACATTTATTTTGGAATAGTTATCTCATTTTGTGCTCAATCCTAAACAGGTAAATTCAGGCAATTCGATTACGGACTCTTTGGAAATCTGAAGCGATACGGTAAGCCCACACCACCCGAGTACGACCTGGGCCTTGTGACTGCACCAGTTTATCTGCACTATTCCGAGAACGACTGGTTGGCATCCATTGAGGTAGGCAAATAGAAATAGAAGGGGGACAACTTATGCTGCGATCTATTTTTACACTTATCTTTCGACTGCGATCAACTAAGAGAAACTAAATTTGATATTTGTGGAAATAAATATCATTAATGGTCGCATTTTCGTGTCTCCTTAATTTGTGCTTTAACAACGGTTTTGGACTTAATTGTTAATATAATTGAATGTTGAATCATCATACTTGAAGTTATAAAAATTAATCAAAAGATTTTTCGATTACCAGTCGCAATTCATCAAGTCCCTCGATGATCGACAGGTCGATCGCAATCGACGTCTTGCCAACTCTTATAACGCCAATTATCGGAATTTACACAAGGTCATAATAATATTAGTATATTATAATATTCATTAAATTACTTATAAAAATTCTAAATTTATTTTGTTATTTTCTTTGTTCCACTCAAATTTAGGCCGAAAATGGAAAACTAATTATCTTGGTTTACCCACAGAAACACCCTAAACATAAAGAGTGATGAAAAATTATGACAAGACTACGAATCGAACTCTTCTACCTCAATTGGATAATTCAATTGTTAAAAGGGCCAGCCCAGAACTCAAGAGTTCGTAGTTAGATGTATGGTGCGATTCCCAGTCTTGTCAGATCGTAACAACCTCCGCTTATCTATTAATTTAAGAATTTAATCAAGTGCAATATTATTCCTGTTATCTTTTATTGGCAATTAAAGATAACCAATAATAATTCATTAAATAATATAAAATAAACCTAATTAAGGCAGTGATATATAATACCCATAATTAAGGCTAGTTTTTATTTTTTTAAGTAGTCCGGCAAATCTGAAATTGCTTACTAAAATTGCCCTTGGTGCAGCAATTGATTTAATTTTTCCCTTTTTTCCATTCAAATAGGATGTGATGAGCTTGTACCGGAAGCTTCCCAATGCGAAAGGAAAATTCGACGTTCCATTCCCTCAGTTCAACCATCTCGATTACCTGTGGGCTATCGACGCCAAGAAACTGCTCTACGACAAGATTTTGGGTCTCATGACCAGACACGTTTAAAGGGAAGGAAGAGTGGACAATATAAAAGGCCAAGAGATTACTACGATATCCATTATGATGAAACTCTAAGCTGAGATAGAGCCACCCAGCTAAAGTGATTACCAAATCTGAAAAATACGTAAATTTAATTACTGATACACCCAGCTCTCTTAAAATTCTTGTATTATGTGAATGCATGGAATTTTTAATAAACACGGAAACTATTTCTTTCAAACATAGCATTTTTGACAACAATCTCAAAATCCACAGGAACGATGACAAAATTGCAATGACATACTCCACGATAACCACATCTTTGCGAAAGTCAAATCTCGAATCGATATTAAATATTTGGGAAATATAATATTAAAGAAGGAGTAATATAATAATTCTTACAAATATAGATAAGTGGTCAGTGGCATACAGGCTTATTTATTTACTAGCTAAAGTATCCGTTGAATCTCAACGAGAAAATAGAAGTAAGATTATATATAGTAGTTCTATTTGTACAGAAAAGAATCTGACATCTCTCTTTAGTTTAGGCAAAGGAAACTAAAATTGAAACTTTTCCATCTCATAAAATTTATATTAATTTGGAGTTGATATCTATAATCGACAATAAAATATGAATCTCTACGCAATTCGATTCTTATGAAACTCGTCTTAAGTTCGTACGGTTAATTTTTCAAGAGAAGTAGAGCCTATAAACGAAAAATTGTTCTTTACATACATTTCTTATTTACTCTGCCCCGTTCGGGGTCTAACTGGAAAGCAATATATGCATGAAAAGTACCATATAATCACCATTGCATTGACCTTCAACAGTTTTCAATTTTTTAGTTTCTGGTCCTCAATTATTAAGCAAATACACGCACAGAAACTCAAAATTATAATACAAATTTTTTTAACTATAGTACATCAGTACTTCCTTCATATTCTCAGAGAAGACGTATGCAAAATTTGCTACATATTAGGAAAACAGGAGGTCTATAACCTGAGGAGTACACGCAAACATACTCCCAGAATTTCTGCTTTGCATAGAAGAACTAACTGATATGCCCGTTGCTTCTCAATGGGGAGAATGGTAGTAGGATTAAATATAGAAGTCCTACTTTTACAGCTCAGAATCGAAAATATCTCATCTTAGATTCGATGAGATAAGTTATCGCAAACGAAAAATTTTAGTGAAAGCCCAATATTCTTTTTTTAATTATCGTAATCTGTAGCCGAAAACTATAATTGACGATAAGAATTTGATTACAACTTCTATAGTTGAGCTTAAACATTTTGATTCGTAATTTGAAATAGAAAAGCTCAACTGTCCCTGTACTACCTCTCAATGAGAAGTAAATATTTTTTAACTGCAATACTGACTGCGACTTACTCGGCACTCACACAAGGAATAGATGGCCAGTTTAATAAACAAGACGTTTCGCTATTATTTAGCCGACATATGCATACAATATGCGACAGTGACCGAATAGGGAAGTAGAATCATAACACATACATCCCCAACCACACACAGAAGGACAGCTCGAATTCGTATTTAGATGCAGATTTAAGAACGAAAAACAAATCTTTCACTCAATTATTTTGAAATCCCGTTGGAAAGATTGGGCTCTAAAAAACATTCCAAATGGTCCTATATTTGTTCCTGTGATTTGTAACTTCAATTTGTTCGTAGTTTTAGATGCTAAAATCTCATAAAATTTCTACCTCTTCATACAGTCTAGCAAGTTCATTCCAATACTTTCAAATAGGCTTACTTTCTAAATGAAATCTCATATGGATAATATGAGTTCTGATTCAATAATCGCAACGGTCGACACTCTAAATTTTATAAAATTTTGGTGTATTTTATTTTAGTTCTCGAAATTTTGAATCTAAAGCAATATTTTACTCTCAAAGTAAGAATCATAACTCATTTTTTCCTCTTTTGGTACATGATTTGATTTCGCACGACTATTCTTTCGTTTTAATCCTACGAAATAACAACGCCTTCAGGGGAAAATGAACTTAAGATGTTAACTTTCTGGAAATTTATGCGAGCAATCTTGGTTTCGACCTAGCAAAATTAGAGAATAATAATTACACAGTATTTCATTCCTGGCCTCACGAATCATAGGCAAGGTTTGACACAAATTAGGCAAACTATGGATATCGGTGTATTTTTTATTTTACCACCTTATAAAAGGTCATTTCCTATAAATATACTTCTATTTGAGAAAAATATAAATTAATAAAATTCGTAAACTTCCATAAAACTAAGACATGTATGCTTTGATTCTGTGTAGTTTTGAGTACAAAGCCTAGCATGTTATTTTTAAGAAATACAGTATCGATTACTAACGGCATTCACTATTCATTCAAGACACGTTTAAGAGATTTTTGGCACGAATGTTATTATTTTCATCATTTTCTTTACTTTACTTTTTCATCATTTTCTTTACTTTATGAGAATAATTTATGACCAAACTTTTGTTGGAAGACATCGAAATGTTTTGAAACTAGATGATATAACTGAGAACAAAGCTCACCAGAAATTTATCTAAACATATTTCTAAGAAGAATTCCCGTCGATTCCGTGCACCTCTTTCCCAACATGAGTTATGAAGTCCAACTTTCATAATCATTACTCGATTACTAGACAAGGATTTTTCCTTTATGAAGTAAATGCGTCTAAACTAGAGTTAATGCCACTCGAGTATCCTATCCTACCCTATCCCAAGTTTTTCTTTATTTCACAAGACAGATTAATGAGTCTTAGTTACACCAAGTGAGAGAGGTTCTTAAAAAAACCCTGTAAGATGGTTTTTCGAGTACACCACCTGATGAAATCGAACATAAAATTAATAACACTTCGGAGGAAAAACGACTTTTTTTCGATATTTTTAATTCAGATTCATTTCCTTTTGAGTGTGATACAAATGGATTGATTAAGAAGCAATTGACCAATAAGACCAACTCATATTTCTCTAACAAACTTTAAAGACAGAAAATATTAATAGTTTACGAATGAACTAATTTCAGCCGATGAAATGTTTAAAGTTCAACACTGACATCATGTGAGTCACTGTGAGTGAAATGAATGCTTAAGTCACTCCTTATTCACTCATCTATGGGAAACATTTAAAAGTGTTGGAGAAGAATTAAGTGACGTAAGAGTCATTCATTTGAGGAAACAAAGCGGTACATTGACGTTATCTCTCCCTCGGAAGATTCAGAATCATATCTGCAAATCGTCTTGGGGTACACTCAAAGGGATAAGGTCGAGAGCGCCAGCTGATCACCCTCGCAATTTTTCACGAGATAAATCGATAGATTTCGCCTATATATATAGCGTCGATAACGAATAGAGTATTTACGGAGGTGTATTCGCCTTAACGGAGGAATATTCTTCAGAGATGAACTCTTTGAAGATTGTCTTTGTCGCTTTGGCAATCGCTGGGGTGGCATTGGGAGCCATTGTGAGGGATGACTTCCTTGCCAGGTTGGAATTCGAAGCAAGGATGGGAGAAGATGACAATCCGGATATCTACTTGGGAACTGTAAGTATAGGGTAGGAACCGAAGACTGGATGCATTTAGTGAATCGAATTTTTAGACCACAGTAGTCACATTCCTTGCATTAAAGCAGAGGTGACCAAACTGCGCCCCCACGTGGTCATTTTTACTATTTCGTATGACTCAGCGAATCGTACATGCTTCCTTTAGGGTTTAATATTATCATAGTGCTAATAATTGATTACTCAACAGCACAAAAGCAAATACTCGCTGGGATTAATCCGAAAGAAGAACCAATAGATTCAAATATCATTGAAATAAAACCTACATTTTTTATGAGTTGATATTTAGACTACAATTAATATGTAATGGAATACTTCGCGGGGTTTCGAACCGGGCAAATTCACGTCGAAATACCGAAGTTCTGGCTTTATCACTTCCGCCATACTCAGGATTGAGTGCTGAGGAGTAATAAGATATAATCAGTTACGTGTAATCAGAATAAGAAGAGGTGATTTCTGTCTACGCGTGCCGCGCAGTTTGAGTTCATTCTGGTGTCATCGAGATCAAAAAGATGCAAATCCCTGCATCCTAAATAATTAATACATCGATATCGCTTTATCGGCCTCTGAACACCCTGTACATGGGAGAATGGCGCTCTTTATCATGTCGTCCCTACTCAGGAACCTGATTCTGATGTCATTTTTTTGTCGGAATACTAAAGTTATTCGTTTGCAGTGAAACTTGAGAACAGCTTAATTACAGCTCATCCTTAGATGATACTTACATTGAAAAATAGTATGCCATGAAATGCCTCACAATTTTTTACGAAAATATTACCATAAGAAATAAAATTGTAGCATCCTAATTGTAATATATATACTATTACAAGCAGTATTTAAAATTGTCTTCAATAAAATTATGGTTCTCCATACCATAACATAATGACTGAAGGAGACAATCAACCGTTTTTGTTAAAACGCTATTTATTACAGGAGATTAAAGACGAAATCCGTATATACTTGGAGTACTTATTATCTTGATGAGCTAATTAATGAAGATCAGGTATACATTTTGATTTTAATGGGATATCATATAATTCCTCAGCTTATCCTTAATTTTAAAGTAAATTCAGACTCTAGACTTTCGCATATCAATCATATTTCCATTCTTTCAAATGACGTATGAATATAGAATTTTAATTCTTCTCATTTTCTGACACATTTTCTTAGACTGAACCTTTCTATCCTTTTTTAGCCTGACCTGATTAAGAGACGAGGTTACCCCGTGGAATCTCACGAGGTGACAACAGAAGATGGATACATCCTTACCATGCATCGTATTCCCTACGGCCTAAAGGACAACAGCACTAACAGACCAGTGGTCTTCCTACAGCACGGTCTGATCGCCAGTTCATCTGACTGGGTTATCATGGGACCAGAGCAAGGGTTCGGTAAGAATCATGGGACCTTCTACTCCCGTAAAAGAAATTAATCTATGAGTTGGGAGGCGGAATTTCCTAAAGCGTAACAGATGATAACGAAACTTTACATGTTGCTTAACAAACAATTTATGTGCACAAACTTATCACATGATCAGTCACTATTTCAAAAATTCTATTTGAGGATTCACTTTTCCAAAATCAAACACGAGCATCCACGAAAATTTATACGTGAGAATCATTAGACCACTATCAGTAAAAACTTAGCTAAATACCAGAAAATATTTTTAGAGTCGCGCTAAAGCAAGTCTAAAAAGAGTTCAAGTTGAGAACACATGAGTAGAGTGGTTTCAGAAAGATGGAAGGAAAATAAAAGAAGACAACATTTATTCTGCTTCCAGCGTACATCTTGGCAGATGCTGGTTACGACGTTTGGATGGGCAATGCTCGTGGCAACAGGTACTCGAGGGCACACGTCTCTCTCAACCCAGATGAAGACGATAAATTCTGGGATTTCAGGTAAATATTTTCGAGAAGTTGTAACTGCTCGTGCCTCTTTACACAATCATGAGCCTTACGGACAGGTTGGATCTACCATTAGAAATCTTCAGAAAGTGCATTAGAAGAGAAGGGTACACGAGGATTGATATAGTTTGCCATTCCTTTCCTCAATAAAAATGAATCATATTCTAGTGAGAAGCGGAACATTTCACCTGCATTTACAGTGCAGTGGCTATGGATAGCACTTTTCTCTAATTCTTCTCCGTATTCATTCATATTTTCGAGCCTGGCATTTCTCAGCCTCTTATATAACCAAAATACCGTAACCATAACTGTACAAATTCTTGAAAAAAATTGGAATCAGTAATAAGAATCGAAATATAGGTATTCAGGCGTTACTTTACTCTAATAAGAATCGACCACTGCAAAGCATTAACATGATCTCATAGTTATTCTCTGGCAAAATAAGACTCTAGGCAGTATTTAAAAAAATGATAGAAACTTAGTTTTGGAGAGCCTGAGAATAATCTGTCGTGCTCTTGATTCTCAGCTGGCATGAAATGGGAATCCATGATCTTCCTGCGGAAATTGACTACGTCATCGAGAAGACTGGCCAGAGCAAGATCTTCTACGCTGGCCACTCCATGGGAACCACCATGTTCTTCGTCTTGAACTCTCTCCTTCCTCAGTACAACGTCAAGTTCCGCTCCATGCATGCCCTCGCTCCAATTGCCTTCATGGGAAAAGTCAGAAGCCCTATCAAACTCATCACTCCATTCGTTGACCAAGTTTCGGTAAGCTACTATAATTTTAGCTTAATAATCAGCTACTGTAATTTAGTTGCTTCGAATACTACAGGAATTTAACTTAAAGAAAGAACACAGAGGAACTAAAGACAAATCTGGGATGGAACTAGTAGGAAATCGAGGTAGCGATATCGGCTCAATCGAAAGATTATCTAATGTTTCAAATATTAAAAAAATGAGCTTAAAATGCGTGTCAAGTATATTGATCGATAAACATGCGAAAATGCGAAGTTTTGGTTCTAGCTCAAAGAATTTTGAGATATTCGGTATCTAATCAACAATGTTTTACAGAAAGGATCCTTTCTTTTGAGAGCACAAAGCCTCTTCGACATGTCATTCTCTGTTTTGCGATCTCTATTAAATTTTATTCGGTTTTTCACTTATTCGATATATACGATTCGATTTCGGGAGATGGTTTCCCTTCAGTTACGTTGGTCGAAAGTAGAATTGATGGTCCACATGGCGGCGAAAAATGAATAAAAAGGAAAAAGCGATTATCTCGATTCGTATTGGGCTTCTTTTTTCTTGGCTTACTTTCACTTTAGTTTAAATCAAATCGTTCATATATTGAATACTGGAGGATTTTCCGTCGTTCAAATTTCCAGTTTTCACAGGTTTATATAAAAATATAGATAAAAGAAAGTGGGCAGAATATTTCTGTGAGAAACTTACATACAAATACGTATTAACTTTCGATCTCAGAACACAGAATGGAAAATTTTTACTAAGATGGAAAACTTAGTATTTAATAATTGCTTTGGAAACTACGCACGCACAGTGAGTGCATATAGCATGAAACATGCAAAGCAATGGCACTTTAGTAAAACAGGGTTCTTTTTAAATCCCTTTAAGAACGCCTCCTAAAGTAAATCTTCTGTCCCTGATACAGTTCGAAGACTCATGATTCTAACCAAAAGAAATAGATCCTAGCTTTTTGCATTTGAAAGAACTAAGCATGAAACAGCTGAAAAGATATCAGATCAGATAGTAAAGAAAAATCAAGAAAAGATTTTTTTAATCCGGAAAGAACCGAAGCAAAGAAACAGTGTTCTTGAATATGAGAAAACAGAGCGAATGAGATATTTGGAAGATTCTTTTGGTTTTCTCGCAATACTGTAAGTTTTCAAAATCAATTGAAATGAACAACCATTGAAACGATCCAGACACCATCGTCATTTTTCTTTCAGAATAGTTTATGTATAGTAAATAACCTCTACATAATAGAAATAAAAGATTCTACTGAACTATGTTCTATTGCCGCAACGTTCTTAAATAAATCAATATTATTAGTGCTGATTTATCATATCCTGGAATAAAGTTTAGCAATTCACAGTTCATATCACGGTCACAGAGATAAGTTGCCGATCATTATCACCTGCTTCTTCAGACTTTAAAAGTTCTTCCTTAAGCATATGATTTCGTGCTTTATCATTCTTCTTTTCTTTATCAAGTGCATCTCTTCCTTTATCATGATAGTGGCTAACTTTAGATCAGAGCTGAAGCTGTTATATGTTTGATAAATGATTATAAGGGTAACGTTGCAAGGCTTTTTGCTTTATTCTTTATCTTTATTTATCCTTTTATCGCAATACCTTATCCGAAGTCAATTGATACGTTCAAGGTATATTTGCAGTTCAGATACACTTGCTTTAGAATAGTTACTTTTTCCAAATTCAGATACGTATGGATTCCCAATCAGGTTTCATTCAATCGCAACTACGATTAACAAAATATTTTCAATCCTCACTTATAACCCGTTATTGGCAATACTAATATAGATGTATAATCAAGAGTGCTTTCACCAATAATTACGCTACCTTCCAAAATATACAAATCAACCACTCGATTTCTCGGAAACTGATCTATACTAGAACTCGACATAGACTCGAGCATTTCGTAATTTAAACTTTCGATAAAAGTAGTCATGTCTCGAAAAAGAAATCAATATCAATAATCAATCGATACGCTATCATTTATCGCTCATGATCTTAAGTAACATCAAGCTTCTTTAGTACTTTCCGTCCATATAAATATAGAGATTAATACTGCTTTATCTAAGAGCTTACGCTCTTTAAATATCTCAACTTATCTCAGTCTTCTTACTATTAGATGGAACGAACTTTGTGATAACTTACGTAATTTCCATTCTAATCTCTCCATTAAGAATTCAAATTTATATTATGTTTCCTTATTACTGTTTGCGTAAAAGTAAGATGTCTAATCGAAGTGTAATGAAAAAAAGATAGAATAAAGACTTATATTTAAGGAATTGTGAAAAAAATTTCACCGCAACCGGATAGCCACGTGGTAAGCGCGTTCGATTTCTGGTGAAAGCGGTCCAGGTTCGATTCCTGGTGGGAGGTCGTGTTTGGATCTAACTCAGCTGTCAAAGCACTTTAACAATACCGTATAACCAACTATAAGTTAGCACTTGAAGTAACCCGCGCATTCTATTAAAAATAATAGAACGCTCAAATTAGCAGTCAAGCTCGGCGGAGGTTCAATCGGTCTTCCAACAAGGAAATATTTATTCAGTTTATTTTTCGGGATAAAAAGTGAAGGAAATATTAATATATTTTCTTACAGTTTTAGATATTTGTGCTATCACGTTACTTCGATCACTACCTTCAGAATGCATCTTAAAGATTTACTTAATTTTTGCGAAATATTTCAGTGGCTGACAAGCATGATCGGAATGAACGAATTCTTGCCCAGTGGACCTTTCATGGACTTCATTGGTGAATCCCTTTGCAAGGACGAGGCCACCTCACAGGAGATCTGCAGCAACGTCATGTTCCTTCTCTGCGGTTATGACTCTCAGGAACTTAACGAGGTAATAAGAGTAGAATCTAAACCACCAGTCATTAAAAATTCCCACCTACGATATTTCATTCTACTGTGTTTACGCGAGTTCCTGATACTATGACGTTTCCCAGCAACGTACGACAACCTTACGTTGCAAAGATTACTTTCTACACGCCGCTGTTTTGACTGATACTCTTTCCCATACTTACTTTAAATACGAGAGTGGTCTGAATAGTTTCCGACCCCAGATTTTTCAGAAATCTTCAGAAAATTTTCGGAAATTTTCAGAAAACATGTTGAGAAATGGCGAAATGTTGGAAAATTTGCAGACCACCCATGTGTTAGAGAGCTATACGAGGTTAGACTGAAAAGAGGCCCTATATGGGTCTAACCTCGACATTAAGTGGTCCTTCGATCTATAATTCTACTCAAAATACCAAGAAAAGATAAGATATAAAGGAGATAATATCCATTCAATCGCTTTTTTAAACTCACAGAGATTAATATCTATGCAAAGAGATTTTTATCTCGGAATAAGAAGATAAAATTACTCCTCAAATAAATCTCTTCTTAAATGAGTTTGACGACAAATAAGGAAAGTAAACCTTCAAATAGTTTCCGATTAAACGAGATAAACATTGAAGTGAGATGAGAAAAATGCCGATTGTAATGGTAAACAACTCTATAGAAAGTTTTTTTCAAAAGAATGTGAATTGTAGAAATCGGTAAGGATAATCTCAAGTAAAGCATATCAGCGTAACTGGAGAAAACCCAAATTTCCCATCTTGGAGGCATACGAGTGTCTAAACATCATTGCACTATCATGCAGATTCCATTCCGTCATTAATTTTCACTTTCCTTTGTCCCTAGCTTTCAGTCGCACTTCCAAAAGGTGTTAAGAAAGCACATCTTTCCCTTATTAAAGCAAGAAATGACCGATAAACTGTCTATTGCAGACCGCTTTGCCAGTTATGCTGAGCCACACCCCAGCCGGAACTGCCACCAAAGTTGTTATCCACTTCGGCCAGGAAATCAAGCACAAAAGTAAGTCCATAGACATGGGTTTCGCAGATAGGAGAGGAAAAGCTACAATAAAGGGCTTAAAATCACCATTAGTATTAAAGGAACAAAACTTTGAAGAAGTATCATACGGAAATGATCCTCTGAAATGGCTACCTATCACCTTAAATAATGAATGAAATATTAATTTTTTCATTCAAGATCACCTTCATGGAATATATTTTCAGAGCCTATTTAAGCCTCGATAAAAATGCTAGAAGGAGCTGTTAGAAGTTCAGCTCTCCAAATATTCACGGATTTGAAAATAAGTCGATCTCAGGTACTCTACTGGTTGAATTTGCGTAGTTCAATGATGAAATTCTTTTACATTAGTCAAATAAGGACTTGTAGAGGCGAGGATGATGAACTCATTCAAGTCCGCGAACGAAGTGTTAACTTGGCTACTTGAACTCGTTTTAATAAACGGAAATGGAACACTATATATAGATGATAACAAAGCTAATTGACATAATTAACATAAAACGCAGCTTTTGGATATGCATATACTGATTTATACACACAAAAATAGAAAAATGTGTTACTATCGTAGGAAAAATACTTCCACATTACAGGTTTACAGCGTAATTTTCCCAAGTCGATGATAGGAAGCAATAAAGCGAACTAATGAAAGTTTTCCTACTGTGTTCACCTTCCTAATCATAATTTCATTTTGCAGATATGTTCCGCCAGTTCGACTACGGTCTCTTTGGTAACAAGAAGCACTACGGAACATGGACCCCACCTGAGTATGACCTGAGCCTTGTCACAGCCCCAGTATACCTCCATTGGTCCAAGAACGATTGGTTTGCACACCCCGACGTAAGTCTCCTTCTATTTACCAGTATTCAAACTAATAACAATGATATTTTTCCTAAGTTCTTCCTATTTTTCTGGAATATCCACATATATTTTACTATGTGGTTATAGTATTCAATGTTTCTATCACATTAGTTCTTATCATCACCGTGTCTTAGAAGGAGTGGAGTAACATATTGATATTTTCACATGCATGTCCATCGGAAACATTCCAGGGATTTAAAGATGGAAATTGATTTCTTTAGATATGATACGGATATTTCTTTACGGCAAAATGACTATTTTTGGTAGTATGAGACGTAAATATAAGCAATTTAGAGCGGAAATAATTAATTTGGTTCGTAAATAATATACGCAATAGATTTCTTAAAATACCTGCAACCTACTGAGGCAATTCAAAGTCTTTCTCAGAGTTAGGAAACCATAGTTTTCACAGGGAGATAATTAAAATAATTTAATTTTCTCATAGCTGACTACCTCAGTCTTCTCAGTCCTCAGTCTTCTGACTTCTTCTCATAGCTGACTACCTCACTCCTTGAAACCTTACTATTTCAAATATTGAGAAAGAAAATGAACTTGCAAAAAATGCTATTCAGGGACTGAGAATAACACTCATGTATTAAAACCGGTTATCAGTTTTGATGGAATAATTTGTATGGAAGCCGTAATTCTTGTAGCATTTTCTTTCACTATGAATGAAATGATTTTTATTCCTTTGGAGAAACTATATAAAAATTCGGAATATAAAATGCAAGTTCCGATGGTTAAACCCCGCGAAAATCTTTTGAACTACTTATTTTGAATTCTTTAGTCACATTCTCATATATCTTGTATTCAAACAGCAATTATCTACAGAAATAATTTCTAACATTCGCTTTATTTCTCCACACAGGACGTGACTCTTCTTAAAAATGCACTTCCCAACGTGAATGACTTGCTCGTACCCATAGACAGCTTCAACCACCTTGACTACCTATGGGCCATTCACGTGAAATCCGCCCTCTACGACCACGTGATGAGCTTAATGAAGAATCACTGAGCACCGAATACTCATCTCATTTGAGGTATTCTCTCTGTAATCCTACGGTCAGCTTTCGAAAGAAGCCTTCTGCGCAAGAAGGATG
Organism: Pachydiplax longipennis; assembly: GCA_036926295.1. NCBI lineage: Eukaryota > Metazoa > Arthropoda > Insecta > Odonata > Libellulidae > Pachydiplax > Pachydiplax longipennis. Next base: position 2,256,346 of record JAVFKF010000035.1, on the reverse strand, counting down.
TCCGAAGGAATGAGGGGACTCCATCAACTGTGAGGTTTCCGAAATATTTTGGTGCTACCAAAATGCTTATGGAAGATCTTAAATTAAATGCAAGCCCTTCGAAGCACGACCAACCGCTTTCTTGTAAATAAATCCATCCTTTATCTTCCGACCGACTCTTATTCAAAACTTTGATCATTTTAACACAGTGAAGTTACATATTGATGGATGTAGATCCATAATAATTCAACTTCACGGTGGTCCATCAATCCTGAGTCTCCGAATTGTACCTTAATTAGTTCAGACAATCACAAAGAATTTATTAAATCGTAATAGATACTTCTTCGTCATTGATATTATCAACAACATATTAATAGCGGATTTAATCCTGCAAACTCATTATTTTCTAGTAAACTTATATTCAGTTTAGAAGAACTACGTGCTATAGATAAATTTCTTGAAAGAACAACTAAGTAAATTTATGATTAACTATCATTTGACTTATAAATACACAGATCACAAGTTTATTGTTATTTATGAATATTAAATATACTGCATTATGAAATAATTTCTAAAAACGACGTGTCTACAAGAAACTATGAAGATCTGCTGGAATTACTTTTTAAGAGAGCTACGAAGGACCGTTTAAATTATTAAATAAGCTTGACATCTGAAATGGCATACTGTGTCTTTTACGTGGTATGGCAATAACCAGGTAAATAAGGTTTGTATTCGAATTTCGCATTCCTAGAGCTACCATCAGTACAACAAGAGTCTGATGAAGGTGAAAACATAAGAGAGATTAAGATAGAGTTTATTATTTATTTTATTAAGATAGTATTTATTCGATACAATGTGGTGCATCATCTTAAGCAGATATTTTCAATTATAGATTCAAATGGTTGCGTTATTTTGGTAGAAAATGGTCATAGAAAATAACATTTTCTACGAACAGAGGGGAATAATTAGTCGTATTTCAAATGAGATCCAAGAATATGGAACCTTACTTTGAGCGTCAACTTATATACGTTCAGAGATTTTATTCTCAGACTGAATAAGCAAATTAGTCACTTAAAAAAGAGGGGGTTTCAAAATTTGTAAAATTGTAGCATAATCTCTGATGATTTTTTTTTAGCTTTCAGTGAAATGCGAGTATAAGTGCTTGGGTAAGTTTCAATAAAACATACTTTTATATAAATTTGGTTAAATCTAAACAAAGTGGTTTAGTTGAAGATGTTCGGAGTCGGAGAAGAGAATCGGAGAGCGATATTTTATTTTTTGTAGATATGCCAATAGTACTACTCACTGTTCTAAATAAATTTGTCAAGAATATACCTAAAATGTACCATTTTACTAAGCGAACACCTAATCTAATTTATTTAATAGATAAGAAAAAATAAGTTAAAATTGCCCTTAAGAAGTTTCTCAGCTGCCAAATTGCGGTGTGCATTGTACTTCCGTTTTAGAGGTATGGTGCAAAGTCGTGGAAAAATTACTAGAAATATTCAACACCAATGTTATGATACATTTTGTAAAGAGATCTTTGTGAATCCTTGTGTAATTCCGTGATTTTTACACCTTAGTATGAACTGAATAGCTGATGTGTTGTGGGGAATTATGGGCGAGAAATTCCATAAAATTCATAGCTATATGCACTGTTTTTTAAGAAGGGAGTATTGAGCGGGAAGCTTGGTATTCAGCATCCTTCTCTCATGTGCTTGAAATGCAGGGCATTGAACCGAGTCAGTCGACCGCAATAAAAGGTTGATGGGCTTGATTAAGGCATTGCCTTAATCTAAAAATAGCGCGTGGCTGGTCCGGACAATATTCGGTGTTGTCAATTTAAAAGAGACGGTCGAAACGAACAAGAACCAATGCTTTGAAAAGAAATTAATTATTTTAGATTCGCAGAAGCAGCTGTGATTCTATCCTTCTGTTCATTTTCGTTTATTTTAAGGAAAGCCACATAATCAAAAAGTAACCCATTTCCTTCTAGTAAAGCTGCGTAATAGTAAAAAGTAAATATAATAGGATGAAAGGATTAGCAAGAGTTGATAGAAGAAATTCTCAGTTTGAAACGACCGCCTTCGCTTAAAAGTGAACGTCATGAGCAGTGTGCAATTAAAAAATATACGTGAATGCATAATCTGTACACCATTAATATAGTATATTCCTTTTCAATACCTCGTTTAAATTGCAAGCTTAGACTGCATAAAAGAACCAGAATGGCCTCTAGTTTGAGGGTGAAATGTCTTCACTCCGATTCAGCATATATTTATATTTTTGCAAACATGAAGGACATTGGTCAAGTGATGAAGACAATACTGACTGACTTGCCAAATTTCATAAAAAAACAACCGCGAGCACTTTTGTGAAGGCGGCAATTAACCACAAAAGTTTTGTAAAAGTCGTCATCAGAATTTAGCCAGACAGTTTTCATTCAAACTTTAGAAACCTTGGAGGTTCTATGGTTTTGTTATGTGTTCTACAGAAGTCCTAAGAAAATAAGCGAAGAAGTTGCCACTATCTATGCTGAGACTATCGATCAATTCTTATAACACGATTTCCCATAAAAGAATAGCTAACGACTTTAGAATATTATTTCGTATAATTTTCCGATAAAAACCGTTAAATGAGTGAGATCACTATTTGATATATTAGCTATATAACTGTAATTATAGGGGAAAATTTGAAGAAAATAATTTAAATTATTGTGGATACAAATATATTTTGTATTTGTTTTCCTCCGCCTACCCTTTTCCCTCCCATTTCGGGTACAAGACTTTAAACATGATTGAAGACCATTTCTGTGCCACACTATAATAGCGCGAAACCAAAAACTAGACAGCCGAGAATCATGTATTATGTCTTAATTAACTCAATTAATTTCCGTGTTTTCGCGTTTTCTTTTGCTTTCTTGATCAAGCGTTTTCTCCACTGAGCGATTTTCTCTATAAGCCTCGAATAATTTCCCAGACTATGTACCAAATTTGACTTTAGAGTTTAGGAATAAGAGACATTTACATGAGTCTAAACTCACCAATTAAGACACGAATTATAGAATGTATAGTATTAATGAGATATCATCACAAATTCGCAGCAACTGAAACCGCACGAATCAAGGACTTCATGTAGTTTAACATGGCTCAGTATGCAGTATCATGATTATTTCTCATTTAAAACTAATTAATACTCTCCTAACCACAATATCTTCTCGCTTTAATTTATTTATGAAATTAATTTAAAAATTACGATGTATTTGAAAACGAGCATTAATGAAAATCAGAAAAAAACAGCGCAGAGGTTAGAATACTTTTTGAAGTCAACCTGACTGACGAGCTCATCAAATTTTCCTGCACTCCTACGTTGTATGGACGTGGAGTTTGTACTTAAAACTACATTTGAATTTATTCGCTTCCATCTGTAAGAACTGTGTTCACGAAACCCGCCACTCTATGCTCCCTGGCGCTGCTTCTTTGCATAATACCTCCAACGGTATGACAACGGCATATTCGGCAATTCACGGAACTACACAGCTTACGAAAATATTAGCAATGAGATTACGACTTGAACCTCGTCACAGCGCCAGTATATTAACAATGTTGCATTCATATTTAGCAAGTGGACGTGTACACCCGGATGACAAGCATATATTAGTATATATTTTAAATTTTATTTAAAAAGGGAGTATAGGTTAAAAACAAAAGAAATCGTTTTCATTCAAGGCAAGGGACGTGGGCCTTCTTCGATTCACCGTAAAACCCGTTTAAGAGGTTTTTATAGGGGACCAAGCAATAACCGCGTCTTAAGCGAGATGACATTATATCCAGGTTGTGTTATGCTAGTTCCCTTAGATCAAACGTTTGAAGAGTGGTCTGCTTTTCGCGCAAAGAGAGCATTTTAGTTAATTGAGTTTGGTCTATTTTCACTCTAAAATGAATATTTTTACCAGATAGAAAATTAGTCGACGAGTTATAAAATAGGGCCCCTGCTATTCATTAACAGCAGAGTTCCATTTTCTTTTCTTTCAGCAATATTTAGCGACTTGATGAATTCATGTTTCAAGATAAAATCTATCACATTGGGCGTTGCTGTGCATTTTCAACTAAAACTCTGGAACTAAAAGTCCTTGCCAGACTTGTGCGTTATTGAAAGAGGACGCCTCGCTTCTTTCAAAATATATTTGATTTCCGGTTCGACCTCAGACGGCAAATGTCACGAAACATGCATATCTCGTTCATTTTAATCGTTTGCAGGGTCAATTAACATCGAAAATTAAATTCAAAAGTATCGTCGTTCGAATTCGAGAGAAGTGTCAGAAGATCGCAACTTTATAACTTTCGTATCGTATAGTCGATCTTAGATTTCGATTCCAAGTTAAGAAAATTTAACAGAGATAAAAATTTTCGTATTTGATGATGTACTATTCAATTAAAGTAACATGATAGGTTACTATTATTCTGCTTTACAATTATTTATAACTACACTATTACTGCCAACTTCTTCATCCCCCGAAAATAAACGGGGTTCACAGCTAGACACGTTTCTATCAAAAGTTTTGCATCACTTTAAAATGTATTCAGCAAAGCTGATTCCAATATTTAATAAAAAGATAGTAAAAATAATCACTTTCCTTTTGTAAAAACGGACATGTAAAAAATCTTGAATTCTACAAGTCAAAAACAACTTCCACTGAATAATAAGAGCAACGCTTGTGTTAGACTCAGAAGTAACTTTGCGTGTGGCATTCCATCGAATGCTTTCCTAAATTACAGGAATATTGTATCTGTACCAAAGCCCTCCTCGGCATTACGTCATGACCAAGGATTCTTAACTGGCTATCAAAGAAGCGACCTTTAAGGAAACCGTGTTGACTGCGCGTGATTTCAATGTTTCTACGTGTGCTGGTGAACATAAGAGAGGTGGTTTGGATAGTGGCAATGCTCTATCAGCGATATGCATTCTTTCCTGATGTATTCGGCGATACTTGATAAGAGACCAGAATTTGTAGCTCGTGACAAACGTAAATATCTATGAAAGTCTATTTTAATAACTGTGAGAGAATGGGCTCAAATAAAACGTACGTGAAAATAAAATAACGCAAAAGCTATCATCAATGATGTCCATATTGCGGTGGTCTGCCTAGACCATCGCAGTAGCTCTTCAAATAACTCTACGACATTTTTATAGGATCATGCATTTAGAGCTTATATTATTCGATTCCTATGAGGAAATCAGACTTCAGAATCACATTCAAAGGTGATCTTAAGAGGTTCTTTTAAGGGAGATGTTGATTTCTATGTTATCCTAAAGGGATTTCTTAAAATATTTATAATCACTACCGTGCACATACGCGCACATCGTTTTATCTTCGTATGATGGTAGACATTTATTCTGTAAATTTGACAAGAATTAGTGGTCGTTCGAAATCATAATTATAATTTAATGAAGACTGTGATATCACCCACAGTATTTTTATCTTCCTAAACTGTGGAATATTAAACAGAAAGTAACGATTTTACGTAAAAATAAAGAAGAAAATTTAGTAAATCTTTCGAGTGCTATGAACGTTATTTTCGTTGGCTGCGTTTTGCAATGTCTAAGAATGAGACTAGTCTCATTATCTTTAGCTTTGAGGGGTCGATGCGCGATAAATTCTCTAATTCAGGCGCCCTACACATTTTAATGCTGCATCGATTTTTAACAGTAAGGACACATTGTCACATAAAGATTATTAACGTAATACAGGTCTATCGGCCATAAAAATTATGGAATGAAAGTGAAGATACTTCTATTTTAAACAAAGCATCCTGTAAGGTTAAAGTATTTGAAATTTAAAAATTGCCCGTGTAATCCTCGTTGCGTTTAAAATCTGATTTACTTGATGAGAAACTTGTAGGAAGGTAGTAAGAAAGCAAAAGAGTTAGGGTATAAGACAATGGTTAGGCCTATTTCATAATACCCCACAGGGATTCGAACGATAAGATAAATATTAAAAGTATAGAAGAGGTCCAACAGAGGGCAGCTAGGTATGTGACTTCAGAGAGAAGATGGTGTTATGGAAATGTTAGGGGTTCTCAGTTGGGAAACGTACGTTATGAATACGGGTAACTTTGGTAGTATGCAGTTGCTTTGCGGTAAATGGTTCGACAGCCTAAACTGGTTCCAATAACCCAATGACAAAAATTCCAAAGCGTGAAGATAGTAGGTAGAGAAAAACTGCATTTAGATTTTGATTTGAGATAGTAGGAGTTTCTGAAATGAATCACCAGGGTCGTAAGGTCTTTAAACCGATGATAACATTGTAAAATCAATATATATATCGCCTAAATCCGGAATCAAGCCGAAACCAAGGCTGGCCCCTGACAATGGTAAGTTTGTAAATAAATTAAGTCTACTTAAAGTCTATGAGAAAATAAGATTCGAAACTTCGTCATATAGTGAGCATGGTTTATGCAGAAAAAATAGTCTACGCCAAGATTTGGATTTAATTTGTTATTCGTAAAGGTATTTTATTGTTCTGTTTCGTCAAAATTACCCAAAAGATTCGTAGATAGAAAAAAATCACAAAAAGTATAAACCACTGAATAGATTATTGTTTTCCTGATAGACTGCTGACCAATGGTTGATCCTCCTAACACTTTCATTTTCCTAACATATAAACTTCTCGCACGCTGTCTACCTTCACCGAAACCAAAACTTACTCCTGGGCTCGTCACACCATCTTTGATGGTGGGTCTCCTATGTCTCAGCTGATGAGGGAGGGAAGGGAGGGCGTGGGAGGGAATTGCCCTAGAGCCTGGCGAGGGGACCCCTCAGTGTCGTTGTGACGTGCTATAAGGTTCACCTCTATGCCTAGAGGGCCCTCTGCCACAACTTCAAAGAGAAGCTCCGACCTTATAGACAGAAAGAACGAGCAGGTGAGAAGTGAGTGCTTAGTTACCTCACCCCTGCAGAAGAAGGTGAAAGAAAGGCCCCTGAAATAGATGCCTGCCTCTGTAGGCCTAAAAATAGGCTAAGGTTGTAGAGAATGCCTTCCCCACGCCCCCTACAGAGCAGGTGGTTAGTACATATATTGAGCACTTCTTAAGAAAACTACCGCCAACTGGTGAAAAATTCATTGCAGCATTTAATGTAGATCTGGTCGCAATAAACTACGGTTCTTTGTGAGAGCTATAGAAGTCTCAGAACGAAAAAGATATTAGTTAATTTGATGGTTAAATTCTCCTCTTTATATTAAATGGAGAGGATATTCAAATCAGAGTTCGTAAACTAGCGCTTAGGCGCAGAGTTAAAAAATTTAACAGATATTAAAGGCACATTACTTGCGTGAATATGCTCTTAGTTAAGTATTTGATTGATAAACTAGATGAATTTGAGCTTTGATCATCTGAACACAAAAAAGAAACTGAGTACTCACGTTTGAATCAGGAGTAGATGTCGCTGAAATTTCCTGCAAGAAAAGAGGATAAATTCATTAATATATATAAATCCCCTTAGGAATCTTTCTCATTTTATCTACATTTGTAAAACTGTGAATCGTATAAACATTAAACATCAATTAGCAGCAAATTGTGGTTATAGGATGCTCATCAGAGCATCTCCTCCGGGACACCGTTCAAGAGAAAGTAGATTTGGTCCGCGATCCTTTGTTTTATACTCTTCCTTTCTACGTAATTGTGACAAATTGGAGAGCTACCTGTAATTCCAATTAATTTATAATCATCATTTGCAAATATTCAACTAGAAAACAAATATAAATGACGGAAATTCAAGTTTAAACCAGTCTCTTTTCATCATTAGTGTTGTCCTTTCATCACAATATTTAGAAGTAAGAATATCGAAAAAAGCAGGAGTGTTTATTGCGATGTTGAGTGTTGTCTCGGTGAGATCGTGATGCACTCACTTAACTGCTGTTAAAGAAATTCATTCTTACCTGATTGTTTATATGAAAACACTGCTTGATTGTAAAGTGATAATGGTCAAAATTAAGTAACATAGACTCTTTCTGAGCCCAAATGAGCCCAAATTCCCCGTGTATTCTTAATTGAAAATACAATAGCTCGGCTTCAACAATCGAATTATTTGTCAATGGGATGATTGTTTTTAGCCTCGAAATTTCACAAAAGTATCGTATATTTCATCAATATTCTCAAACGTCCCACCTGATAACAATATTCCACGGCCAAAATAAGAATCTTTATTCAATTTACTTTCTTTTGGTGCGTATCTTAATTTCTGACAATCACTTTTTCTAATTTAATCATGCAAAATAAATAAATCCTGCAACCGGTAAAGTTAATTTTACATGTATTCTTTATGGAACTATCTAAGCGATCTGGGTTCGAATACAGAAATATTAGCGAATAAAAATGCGACAGTGATTTCCTCCACAGAGAACGCATATCCAAATGGGGAGAAATCGGACAACTGGTGTGAACTCCAATTTAAGACGAACATACATAATTTCTAATTTATATAAATATTGCTTTACAATTTTCGGATACGTCGATGTGTGTCACATCAGATGACACTGCTTTTGCAGCCGGCATCTATATTTTTCTCTAGGATAATCGATTCCATCCGCATTTCCGTTATACTCAAAGCCAAGTGTTCTTATCTTCAACCGTGTAGAGATAAATAAGCAATATGAAATAATTTTAATGATATGAAATAAAGAGTATTATGAAATTTAGAGGAGAAATCTTTACTTTTTTGGCAATAGTATACGGCGGAAATATTTAAAAACATATTCTATAATTAATTTTTCCCGAAGTAGATGAAATTTAAAGAAGCGTTCGATTTAGTATAGATTAGCCAAGATATACACCATTCACTTATTATTGCTGAGAAATATCTAAGATTATCTTTCAATTGTGAAGCAAAGATTGCTTCCCTGACGCACAGATTTAATTCCTTCAATTACCACCTTTTAAAATCCCATCATAACTACTCAAGGCTTTCAGAAAATCAGCTTATATATCGATTTAGCAGTAACATAATCAACTAAAAGCATTTATGCAATATTCGAGTTAGTACACCTATATAGAATCGATGCAAGTTATCCGATAAGAGATAACTGGTGACAAACATCGATGAAATACATAAACTGAAATAAGAAACTATTCTCTTGTAAACAGTAATTAGAGCCTTTTCCGATACATTAGGAAGCAGAGATATGATAATATAGATAATAAATGTGTATATATATATATACCGTGCAGGACTAAGAGGAGTTAAACCGAAAGGCTTTTAAACCTAGGAATACCGCCCTGCGAATTTTTCTTCACGAAGAAAGATTTGCGAGACCAATCTCAAAATGGCACCTTTGAAGTTTTTCTTCAAAGTGATGCTGTTAGTGCCTTTAGCAGCGGCTAATCTCGCAGACAATCCTTTAGGATGGAACGCAGAATCCTACGATGTAGGCTACCTGAGAGATGCCAATCCTGACGTTTACTTAAGTACGGTAAGTGCAAGTAGGTTACTTAGTAGTTACTACAAAAGAGAATACAGTAAACCCTCACACTTCACCCCCCAAGTGAAGCTACGTTTCTTGACTTCGCCTCGTTATGTGAAATCGCGTTATGTAAAACAATAGTATTATGAGGAATACCGAGTTCCGTTCCTAAATCTGAAGATCTAAGAATCTATTTGTCATATAATATCCCTGTTATTCATTATCCATTCGTATGAAAATATTTTCGTAAACATATATCGGTATCAGTTATAAGTAGCGACAAAAATGATAATTTTCAGCTGTTTTAAATCAATTCAAAAGTAACGAAAGAGTTTCTTCTCACAGGCGTCTCATTCTTATTGAAATGACATTTAATAATTTAATAATAAATAAATAATTTAATAGCAAATGACTGCAGCAAAACAATTCACGCTTGTGCCCAACGAGATTGGACGAAAAGCCGGAACTAGCCGTTGCTGATATTAGCGGGTCCTTTAATTGGATACGTGGAAAACGCCCAAATAAGATAAGGCAGTATCCCGACGGATGTTCTTACAATTCCTGACTATTATAGGTGGAATTTTCATAATGTCGAGATTAAACCAAATTTTCGGTTCTTTAAAAAACAGAAACATGCAAAACCAAAATCCCAACAAAAAAAACAAAAATCCATAGCGCGTCGTTCGTCATTATAAATACTTTCTAAGAATCCTCTTCAGTAGTAATTTAACTTTTAAAATGCATACCCAGATCAGCAGATAGGAATCTTAGGCTATTTAATGTCGTTTGGAGGGTAATCCATCGAGCTTAAAACTTTAATTCGGTCGGTGCGTTAGTACTTCATCATCGTTTGGGATCCTCTTATTCGTGAACTTCAAATCTAACACTTTCCACATTTTACATTGCATCATCTGTAAAATTCCTTTATTCTTTTGACATACTCATTTTTGATGATGACAGAAATTTTTCTTTCGAGCTTCAAATACCTATACACCAATCGTGGCAGAAAACGTAATATCCGATTATGACGAAACATATTCTTATATCAGATGGTAAAGGGAAATGTAAAGGTATTGTATAGGCCTATTTATCTAGGGTACGTAGAAGTAAAAATTTTCCTCAAAGTTCCCTGATTTCCACACTAATAGTGTTAAGTAGATAGTTTAACATTTTTTCGACATTTTCCTAAGACTGCTTACCTAAGAGGTTGCTTTCTAACGACCAACATAGGGGAGAAATTGATTAATTAATTCAACGTCATTTTTGCAGCCAGAACTTATCAAAAGACATGGATATCCAGCAGAAATCCACAAGGTTACAACAGATGACGGTTATGTCCTAGAAATGCACAGAATACCTCATGGAATAAACGGAACAGGAAAGACACCAAAGCCTGTCGTGTTTCTACAGCACGGATTCATCTGTAGTTCCTCTGATTGGGTCATCATGGGACCAGGAAAGGGATTAGGTAAGGGAAAGGCATTTTAACGTACCCCAGTATTTATCACTCCCAATTATCCTGGGATTAGGTGAGAATTTTGATGCATTGATTGGAAGTAACAATTCGTCAAAAACATCGTCCATTTCTGGAAATAGCATTTTGTGAACTATGAGACTTTTTAGACGGTGGTATATAGAATAATGATCATTATAATGGAAAGGAAACTTTTTTGAGTGTAATTATCTTAAGTTTGGGAAGGCTTTTTGAGTGACCAAACTCGTTTGATAGACATTTTACTTAAAAATTAAGAATTGGAGTAATTGATGATTTTTTACGGGTTTATCTGAATAGGTATGTTATTAGATAATATATTTTCAAAATAACTAAACTAGCTTCGTGTACTCTGGCAAGCTTATTTATCAGTGATTGGTTGTTGTAGTTTTCTGAAGCCTGATAGATGATGTAGTAAAAAGCTAATTTTATCCAAAATCTACCTTAGAATATGATCCACTGTACTACATTTAAATATGAAAACCTTTTCAACTAACGAAATTCAGTGATTTATTGATATTGGACGTGAAAGCTCGGATAGCTATATTCTAGGATTGAGTTATTAATTAAAACCCAAGGTTGTACGAGAAGTGAAAAATTGCAATTTGACTGGAATTCGAACCCAGGTCTCCCACTTTCCGGGCAGGTTTTCTAACCACTGAACTATCGAGTCATGCCTCATCACTTCTATAATCGGGAGCTTTTCATTTCCATCATTTGTAGTAATTAAAATTTTAGCAAAGATTTCCTTCAAACAATTTGCTTAAATTCATAATTACGTTTTAGAACAAGTAACACGGGAGAATATTTGCAATTCCAGATATATAGACTTCGACCACTTGCAATATTTTTCATTTTTGGCATAACTAACCACTAGAATAACGATCAGAATATAAAAGTTTTGGAATCAGTTGATGATTATGTAAGCCTCTATAAGAAAAATATGTTTGCCAAAGATTTTGATAATTCCTTTACTTTTTGTGACAGAGGAATAACGAGAGAAAATGCAGGATACCTATATAAAACAGAGTAACACATGTATTTTCTTGTAGCAGATATATAACAACAAAACCATTTTCTTTCATACTTTCACACCGAAGCCTACGTTTTAGCTGATGCAGGATATGACGTATGGATGGGAAATGCTAGAGGAAACAGATACTCTAGGAAACACGTTCACTTGGATCCAGGCAAGGCTAAATTTTGGGAATTCAGGTAATATTTTGAATTTAATCCATTATCTGATACGGAATAAAACTATGTGTTAAAGTATGAGTTAATGCTATATTGAAATTCTTTGGCCCCATAGCTATCAAATTTTGAACTTTATTTAATTTCTCTTAGTCAAAAGTAAGATACAAAGAAGTAGTTGACCAATGACGCAATCAATTCAATATTTGTTAGTTAATAGCATTAGTAACCCGAGTAGTGATCAAAATGATTACACTGTTGACAAGTGACCTTGATAATGAAGTATTCCTCTAACGAGAACACTTTTCGCAGTCTCTCGGACGAGACGCTCAAAAGAAATAAAAAATGGTCATAACTGGTTGCCCTTATGGCCATTTTTTCCGGTTATAGCGAGAATATGGTAATGATTCGACATTGTTTACGCCTATAATAGATTTACGGGAAATCGCAATTTCGGAATCTAATTCTGGAACGAATTATCTTCTTTAACCGAAGTATCACGACTCCCAAAATTTTACATTTGTGTCCATCAGTAAATACGTAATAAGTAAGATTTCTGACCTCAACAACAACCAACCTCAAATTTAAAATGTACATTATTTTAACAATTTCTCTCTTAAAATTATACTAGTTTCGACGAAATGGGCTATTATGACTTACCAGCTGAAATAAATTATGCGCTGGCTCAAACAGGACAACATAAACTTTTCTATGTCGGTCATTCCATGGGCACCACAATGTTCTATGCTATGGCATCGAGACGTCCAGAATACAACGGCAAAATAAAAGCGATGTTCTCACTGGCGCCGGTTGCCTTCATGGGAAGATTGAAGAGCCCAATCAGACTTCTTGCTCCCTTCTCTAATGCGATCAAGGTGAGGAAACAAAAGGAAATGATGTACCTAATTTGTAGATTATAAATTACATGCAATAATATCAACCTAATTCAATTCATAAGAAGTTAGGTTCACATCAATGCTTAGAAAACTAGGATTAGGACTAGACTAACATGGATTGGAAAACTCCTACTGACGGCGACAATTTAAGTATAATGGTTGTGGCACCAAGAAGGTGCACCTATTGTCAGCGATAAAAAGTAATAATTATACATTTGAAAATATAATTTTATTTATAGATATTTCGCTATTCTTCTTTCAATATCATTGAATGACTATAATTAATATAACTGTTGATGCAAGGATATTTTCAATCGATCTCTGACTAGTAGATAAATTAATACTTATATAGTAATAAATTTATTTTTTCTCCACAGTGGATTGCAAAAATGATTGGCATGAATGAATTCCTCCCTAGCACAGACTTCATGTCCTTCGTCGGCGAAGAGCTTTGTAAGAAGCAAGCGATCACGCAAGACATCTGCAATAACATACTGTTTCTCTTATGTGGGTACGACAGTAACCAGCTAAACGAGGTTTGTATTCGAAGTTCCTATTCCCAAAATAGCTACATTATATTTATTTCGCTGCATTGAGATGGAAAGTATTCCAATGACTTTTACGAATATTAAGTGTTATCTTTTATTGCGGAGCAGGATATGAGGACACATTCGTAGCACTCAGTGTCTCCCTCTTTGGTGCTAAAAATACAGAGCATTAAACCGAGTCAGTCTCGGTTTAATGGACTCCAGTCTCAACATTCACCTCAATAAAAAGGTTGATGGGTTTGATTAGCGTATAGCTTTAGTCTAAAATAGCGCGTGGCAGGCTCAGAATATATTCGGTGATGCGAATTTAAAGGGGAATTTAAAAGTGCAAACAAACGAGAATCCGAAGGGAGATAGAGGTGTAAAGGAAAGTAGATTAAGACTCACGAAATCGGCTGCAGTTATTTGCATCTATGAAGGTTCGCTTTCGTTTACTTTTCGGAAAATCATTCTATCAGGTAAACATTTCAAAGAAATTGTACAAATAAAAATATTGTCTCCGTGAATGCATTTGCGGATAATTCCTTAGCTAGAGGATGTCTCTCTTCAGTTTCCGTTGTTTAGATTTTGATTAATGTAATTATTCAATGCAATTGTTTGCTTAAATTATTATTTATTTCTGTAATTTAATTTCAAATACGTCCGAAACCCAGTAGAAATTATTTTATTGTAAACAAATATAAGATAAAAACTAAATCGATAAGAATTAAAAATAATGTATATGTATATGAAATGAAGAAAGATTACGAATAACATTTGGAAAAATAGAAACGCAGAGAAAATAAAAATAGGAGATTATATGGAAAATATCCAAATGTAGGAAATTTCTACAGATGATATAGAAATACCTCTAATATCTACCTATATTATTATTAAAATAGTGAATATTTTCATCTCAAAACTGGAAAATTAGTTAACGTTTGATGCAACCATTATTTTATGAGCTATCCATAATTAATTTAGAATTTTGACTGTTTTCAGCCAAAATCTTCCGAAATACAATGAAGAAGAATTCAATGCTATTTCAGGCTTTCTATTCTACTATCTTATACGTCTATGAAGATATGAAATTTTCCAATACCCTCCATTTTTATCAAAGTATTATATTATATTCTGATGCAAGATTCCACTAACACCAATAATATTTAGTGTGTCATTGACATTGTGATGTAAAATCGAATTCGTCAAACTGTATTTATAAAATCTTATGACTCGGTGTAGACTTTGTGGTAGGTCTCCATCATGTGGAATAATGAAATCATATCATCATAATAACGACCCAAGCTGTCGAAACCATGGACGCCCAATAAAACCAAATTCATTACAAAGGAAGAAATCTTATTCTTCAAAGCCGTATTTAGGCAAAGTTTAATAATATAATATCTTTATTTATGGTACTGCTACTCGCTTAACGTAAGAGTTTGAGAAGTTACATCTACAGATTAAAAAAAAAAACATATACAAACTTTATGAGGTGTTTTCTTGAGTAAAATACCCACTCACTATGGAATATCATAGAAAAAATATTCCGAATCATATTTAAATCAAACCCATCCTTACCTCGGTTAAATTAATAGCACTTACATAAAAAATATCAGAAAATATTCATTCATATTGACTAATTGCGTAGTCTAATTCACTTGCTATGTTCAATAAATCAACTGGATTCCAACAGGATTTCATACCGACATAAATTTTCGTTTGAATAGCGAAATCAACTCATGCAACGATTTTAACTTTTTCAGACTACAGTTCCTGTAATTATTGGTCATGTTCCAGCCGGAACCTCCACCAAAGCAGCTCTTCACTTTGCGCAGGAGATCAATTCAAGTAAAGCATCTCTTCTTTCATTTCAAATTAATTTATTGATTTTTCACGGAGATGATTTTATGATTTAAGGCCTCTTTTTATTTACTTGCAGACGTAAAAAGTTCTCAATTCTTTAAATTTCCCTACGCAATCCATCACGTAATTTTTATGAGTTTGATTCTTCGCATATTTATCAGAACGCTTGAGATAAAACGTAATAATTAGAGTAAGTATTAAATGTAAAAGATGTTAACTTCGAATATGCTTCTAAGTTTATATTTAGATAACGTGTGGTAAATAAGCAGCTTTTACTGCCATAAAATAATATTAATAATAATAATAACTTCACACTTTGTAATTAGGCTCAGTATGCCTTTATTATATATTACTGTGATGGATATTCTAGGCTTAAAATTGAAGAATATGTCATTTACTGAATTCAATGCCGTAATAATATATGAATGCGAGCTAAATGTACACATTTCAAGATTGTATAGCAGACATTCTTCTTAATATTTTTTGCTATACTATGCGGGGTATTTTGCATTATATCAATGTATTCGCGGTCATTTCAAAGGCTTTCTATCGCATGTGAAGTGTGTAAGCTAACACTTCGTCTTTATTGGCGCTGTCTTCCTTCCTTGCAGAACATTTTCGACGTTACGACTACGGCCTCGTTGGCAACTTAAGGAACTACGGGAGCATGAGCCCACCAGATTATGATCTGAATCTAGTTACAGCACCAGTGTACTTGCATTACTCAGACAACGACTGGATGGCGAACGAACAAGTAAATACAACGATCATGTATCAAGATATACCATAAAACAAACTGACATAATATCATAATCATTTGCATGACTGAGCCCGTCACAGATTTCTTGTAACTTAAAGGAAATTCTTGCTTAAAAATTGCATTGCAAGTGAATTTTTCTGTTTCGGTACCGTGCAGCTAAACAATTTCTTCATTTGGCTGTACTTCAACAGGAAATTTTCTGGCTGAGAAACAAACCTATATGATATTACCTTTGTAATTCGCGAGTTCTTCCAAAGCAGGAATTCTAAATATTGAGAGTTTAATTCTGATTATATCATGATTCTGCCTTTACTACTAATGAATTTGCGAAATTTAGAAAATTTAGAAAACAAATATTGATTTTCTACTGGCGCTTTCATGCGCTGAGAAGTAAAAGGCTAGATATATTGGTAGTCTATAGAAAATAATTTAAGATATCGAATTGATGCTCATCCACTGATGAAGGAACCATTGAAATCTAAACCACGTATTTTGATGTTCTACGGTTTGTTCAAGTTATATTTCAGCGTATTAAAATGCAAAAGATCGAAAGAAATTACAAAGCGCAACACATTTAAAATGGAATAGTGAGATTCAAAAACATGAGTAGTTTATTTTTAGAATCGTTAGACAGTGTATGTAGCATATTCGCGAAGTAAATTACTATTATGCCGCAGAGATCGGTAAATTCAGTAATTTCAAGCAGGCAAAATTCACCAATAAAAATAAAAAATATTAATGCGGAGTTGTGACAGTTCAAACTACAGCTGATCGCCGCAGGAAATTTTTTTTGACGCGTTCTGAATCATGGAGGTCAGTCCTTTCGCCAAGGCCGACTTGGTGTAATTGGTGATGGTGCAATGAGTCGTTCACCACCCAGTTTCCAAGCAATCGAATAAGTGACTAGCGTCCATACAACATAATCGGCGATAACTCACCACTCCAGAAATCTGCAAATGCAATGAGTCATACGGAACAGTTGTGTTATATCTTAAACTCTCTCCGGGATGTATCGTAGACTGTGATCCACTATTTACAAATAATCGGTTTTTATAGGATGACCTCCGAAAATAAAATAGAGATCTATAAAAGAAATTGGAACCCAATTTTTCAAATTTAGGTTTTTCTATCTGACAGCTTTGAATCCGTAATTGGACATATTTTGAATGAAATTATCCACTTTAATTTTCTATTAAGTTCAAGTTCACTCAGATTAAAAACACAGTATATAAAAGAAAAGTTCGCGGTAAAGTATGCTCGTTTTTCAGCGATATCTTATTCTTAACTATGATTTACTCTTCATGACGCTCACTCGATGATCAACATCACCCTTAACAACCTCAAAGATTATTATTTTCCCCTTCATAAGCTTATAGGACGACCTTAACTTTCATAAGTCATCCAATATCATTCGCAACGATAAAATTAGTCATTGCTTATTATAGTTATAATTCAATTAGATATGCTATGAATGGTCTTAGTGGTATTCCTAATATATGTGTATATTTCCTCTAAAGATTTCTTCTCAACTATCAACTGTCCTTAAAATTTATTTATCGACACATAAAATATTCATAATTAAAAAACTGATATTTTTCCAAAAATAAGGATAATCTAAGTTATATAATCATAATAAATTCCCTCTTTTCCGACACAATAGGATGTGCTGGATCTGTACAAAGGGCTGGGCAATGTGAAGGCGATGCTCCCCGTCCCTCACTTGCAATTCAACCACTTGGACTTCTTATGGGCAACTGACGTCAAAGAACTGCTCTACGACAAGATTCTGAGCCTAATGAGAGGACAATAGAGAGCACTGAACGCTGAGGAATGAGTTGGCAAGACATGAGAACAAAGAGAAATGGAATTGTAACGAAAAAGTAGTAGACAATAAAGCGTTATCCATTCTGATATCTCCATTGTGACCATTTATTTCCATATCCTGCATCCAAAAGATATTCGTATTTCGTATAGTCGTATTTTAATCAAAAGAAGTAATTGTCTGAAAAACTCCTTAAAATAGAGGATTGAAGCATTCTGGCGTCAATTCATGTGTAACCATACAGAAGATTCATCAGACTATCGATATTCATTAACATGTCCTCAACATTAAGACCCCGAGAGCCATTGTATGGCGCATGAGAGGGACACTACTTCGTAATCTCCTTACATCCCCTTGATATTTCTTTTATGTAAATATTGATATATATATATATATTGAACATAAAAGTGAAATTAAAGCGAATGCATACGCAAAATTTAGGAAAACCAAGTAATAAGTCGCTATATTTGAAATCTAAATGCCAATTTCATTATATTCGTGAGATATAGCCTTGGCCGATGAGGTGTGAGATGTCAGTATCCCATATCATAAACTGATAGTTTATCATTCATTCAGCCTTCCGTTATTAGTCATTGATTATGGAATAGTCAGTGATAAAATAATTTTCTAATCGAAACTTACGAAACATTACAGAGATGTTGTGTCTACCCTCTTTTCTTGGATCTTAGAATGACGATCACTTTGCAATACTTTATAAACTCGGGATGCCGTCACAGATGCCAATTTAGTGACATTTTCGCAAGATCTAGCGACATTTTCCTTCTTTCAGCGACTATTTTTTGTGTTAGCGACATCTGGATCTCTATCTAGCACGTTGTGATGCAAAAACCTTCCTCTAGTTCTCTCCTAGGAGAAAACTAAAGAGTCAAACGTTATGTTAACATTAAATTTTGACTCATTAATGAATCAAAATTGCATCAATTTTATTTCATAAAAGACTAAGATTTAATATTAAATATTCAATCGATCCAATATCAGGAATTATGTTTTATTTGTATCAGGAAAGCCAAACCGTTATTTTACTTCTTTTCTTGGCGATAAATTCTTTTTAGGGTAGCTGTGGAGACACTTTCAAAAGTTAATTGGCATCCTTCTGTGTCGCTGAAAAGGGAATTCCTTTTCACTTTCCAGAGACGTTTATGTACCAAAAGTGTAGCTTTTATTCCCACAACTCTGCCTCTCTATTTCCCGAAATGCAGGACAATGAGATAAGAAAACTTGAAGAACATTCGAAATAGTTGATAAAATTTGAAATTATAACGCTTAAAAATTATAGTCCTTTAATTTTAATAGAAACCCAACGACGAATAAATTAAAGTAACTATGAAATGATAGCGTAATGTTTTATTTTCCATCTACTATGAAATTCGCTGTAAAATTACAGTTTAAATGTTAATTGAAGAAGATTAATGCGTAGATTATTGTGCCTTAAATATGTTTATTTAAATGTCTAATAAGTCCCCTTTTTGGTATGTTTTTAGTTGGTACGATGTCGTTGATAATTAATTTAGTGCTATTGAATATTTTACAGTATTAACTGTCCAATCTATTCTTTCCCTCATAGAGTCCTAAGAGTAAGTGAAGGCTTAGTATTCGATAATAACCATTACAAAAGGCAATCCCGATATCCCGATAGACTTTTATTTCACTTTCTCATTCCACTGTTCTTCGACATTGGCGTGACGGTGTATTTATCCTTTGCCTCACACCGATAAGCAGCAAGTATATAAATACATGTAGATTAAGACTGTTGATTAGGGCAAAGAATGTTAACCTAGTTCACCTGCGGCTTCTTTTGACCTTCTATGAGGTCTTTTTTGCTCTTGTGCCAAATTAAAGAAGTTGAAATAAATATCTATTAACAACTCTGTTTTACTACCGACAATCACTTCAGAAACATCGAAAAATCATCCGAAAAAATTACGAATTTTTGACATTTTTTCACAAAAATTAAAAATTTCGACTAAATTTCGCAGCCTCAGGACATATTCCGATCGAGCTGAAATTTCTTATGGTTTATAAGGACCACCAACCACAAACTTTAAGCACTAGCCGCATATCGATTTCGAAAAAAAAGTTTTTTCGATCCACCCTAATGTGCATACATTATTTCCCCATAAACAAGCTGATTCTTGATTTTGCGGCAGGAATTTGGACCTCGTGACCAATGACCAAATAGCTAAGTAATCCTAGATTAATAAGTGCGAGAGAATGAGCTTGAATAAAACAAACGCGAAAATAATAACGCAAAGAGTATTATCAAAGACATCGATCCACGCGGTGGTCAGTCTAGAATATCGTACCGGTTTTATTCGTATAAATGTAGAAAAAAATTATAAGATACAAACAGGCAGTTAATCATGTATCTATGGAACAGGAAGGTTAATCTGTTGGCCGGTAAATGCGAAGACAGTTCAGAGGAATTAGACTGTGATGATTTCATTCTATGTATAATCTAACTTCTATTAATTTACTTTTAAAGTTTAAGGTGATTTTAAGAAAAGACGAGATTAGTAATTTGGAAGAAGGCGGAGAGTTCATATGGATCAGGCAAATTGAATAAATATTGGCAATAAAAAAATTGAAATTATTCCTCATTATAGTGCTGCACTTTTATGTAGCAAATACAACGTAATTGTATTGAGGAAATTCCACCAAGAGACTTAAATTGTATCGATTCAACTTAATGTAGAATAGAACGTTTCATTGCAAATTTCATCTTACAGTGAACATGGCATACACATAGCCTTCACCAAGATTTGGATTGAATTGGTTATTTTTAAATGTACCTTATACTGTCGCGATCTTAAAGAATCGATTGGAAGGAAGCTTTAATTAACTTTACTGTAGACCAATAGCGTAAAACGTATATTCGTGCACTAGTATTTTTTAAAAATACTTCCATATGGAAAGCAAATAATTCCAATGCCTGCCAAAGATGAGTGAATTCTTTATCTTATCTCTCTCCGGATGGTTCAATAATTACAAATACCGATTAAAGTTAGTTGGATTAAAAAGACACCTGGCTAGTTAAGTTAAATGTATGCAGGAACAGAGTATGTCAGCTGAAACCGTATTGTGTCTCATCCTTTTATGCAAAGATACCGGTTAATCTGCCCGAGAGCTAAGAGTAATTATATTATATATATATAATGATGGTTTAATTCTTCAAATGGTTTTATTCTTCATTATTATTCAATATACTGTGTTATTAACTAAACGTTTAATGTAATTGTCCTTTACTGTTCCAATTTTTAGAAAGCTAATCGTTTGAAGTGAAAGCCATAATAAGAAGGCGGTTACTAATAATTAAAAAAAGGATCCTCCAACACATTGACATTTTTTAAATCCAATCACTAGTGTCCGTGTAAATCACGATAATATTATCTTCACGGTGAGAATGTGCTATACACGTATGCGTTAGTGAATGGGTTTGTGATCGTGTGTGGTGTTCATGAGAGAAAAACAAACTCTCCAATTACAATTATTATTAAAACAATATCTTATTCATCCATCGCCATAAAAGTCAAATATTAAGATAAAAATTGTGTAAATTGATGTAAGAATTTATCTTGTGGAACATTAACAATTTCTAAGAGTTTATTTCTGAGGAAGTACTTGGTTGCATGTGACGAAAACGAATTTAACGGAAGTATATGTAAACCGAAAAGTTCTCAAAATGATCACGATATCCGAATTCGGAAAGTGTTTCGACTTAAAAATTTTATGCATAATTAATAATATGTGATGAATTCTCTTTCCGGTGATTGTACTTAAAAATTAATAAATTCAAATCTCAGAAGAAAATTAAAACCCCTGAAATGTTAACAGCATTCCTAACTGGCTGCTTGACCATACATTAATCGTTCTAACATTAAGAAATTCCTCCTGGTTCTTCTCACACACTCTTTACTTTAACCAACACCAAAACTTACTCCTGGGCGCGACACACCGTCGCTAACGGTGGTTCTCCGATGACTCCGCCGATGAGGGAGGGAAGGGGGGATTGGGGGGGAAACCCTAAAAACCCTAAGAAGTGGACCCTCCAGGCCGTTGTGACGTGCTATAGGGTTCACCTCTATGCCTAGAGGGCCCCCTGCCACAACTTCAAGGACAAGCTCCGACCTCATAGACAGAAAGAACGAGCAGGTGAGAAGTGAGTGCTTAGTTACCTCACCCCTGCAGAAGAAGGTGAAAGAAAGGCCCCTGAAATAGATGCCTGCGACTGTAGGCCTAAGAGTAGGCTAGGTTTGTAGGGAATGCCTTCCCCACGCCCCCTACAGAGCAGGTGGTTAGTACATCTATGGTGCACTTCTTAAGAAAACTACCGCAAACTGTTGTCAAATTCATTGCAGCATTTGACTGTGATATGGCTGCAATAATCCATCGTTGACGTTTTAAGTTAAAAAAAGTTATTGAATGTAAATTAAATGTTAACTTGTTGGTTAAATTCTCATCTTTATATAAAATGCAGAGGATATTTAAATCAAAGATCGAAATTGTCGCTTAGGCTTAAAGCAACAGTAACTGCTGTTGTAAGCACAAATCTTGAGTTAATTAGACTTGTTTGATGAAGTAGAGGAACATTAGTTCATCTGAAGAGAAAAGAAACTGAGTACTTACGTGTAATTCTGGAGTTAATGATGATGGAATTTCCTGTAGGAAAAGAGAATAAATTGTTTAACTGATGGAATTCCCTTAATGTAAACAGTAATTCAATAATCACCCACATTTGTAACATTGTTATACTTTTTTTAAGAAATCACGGAATTCATACAAAAAGTTGATCCTCTTCTTAGAGACACAGTTTATGGGAAAGTCTGCTTTTGTGCGTGATTCTATGACTTACACAATTCCTTCCTTTCTGAAATCATCACATCGGAAAGTTGCCTAAAATCCCAATTAATTCTTAATAAAAACTGCAAATCTTCAAATAGAATGCCAACTGAAGTGTCGGATA
Organism: Pachydiplax longipennis; assembly: GCA_036926295.1. Lineage (NCBI taxonomy): Eukaryota > Metazoa > Arthropoda > Insecta > Odonata > Libellulidae > Pachydiplax > Pachydiplax longipennis. The sequence goes on along the minus strand of JAVFKF010000035.1, from coordinate 2,233,375 downwards.
TTCTCCTTTAATATAACTATTGTTCGTTTTGTTATTCAAAGTTTTATGTGCGACCATTATAAACTTATACTAAAATATCGCTTTCTTGTAAATGAAGAGCAAAAGTAATGTCCGTTTAATAATTACAACACGATTTCTTGCTTAGCATATGTCTCTGAAAAAAAATCTTGTGAATGAAAATATTAGAGTATCCAGCGGATTAAGTTGGTACCCGTGAACTCCAGAAAGTGCAGCGCTAGGGATAAATTTATGTGTAAAATGCTACGAAAAAAGGCAAAGGTAACGAAGATGATCTCATACGCAGGTTAGGAATCTTTGAAAGAAAGAATACCAGAAGCTATCGTAGATTGAGCTTGACAAATTTTGAGACATCGTGTGCTATTTCGGCCGATTCAATTACGAGCAAAAAAATAAGAGAATTAGATGCTAGAGCAAGTCGTGCTTTGGATTCATATTTAAAATTTTTTGCGTTCCCCACAGAACGTTTTTGGGGGCTGCAAATGATAAATGAGCAATATTAAGTTATAACTAAATAAATTGTTTATGTACAGACCGGAGGTGAAACTAAGATAATGATAAATGTAATATTTACTGTGTTTGTTTACCTAACTTGGAAAGAACTTGTACTTGAGAAAAGACTCGAAGGTCAGTGAAAACAGGCCATTTTAGAGGGCCTAATGTCTTAACGGTGAAGAAAAAAAGAGCCAGCTGTCCTTGGAGATGATAACGAAGTCGTTTTCCTAAAATATCAATGTACACTTCACTGTCCTTTGATTTTCATTGAATACAAACAAAGGTGAAAAGGAAAGTGCCTCCCTCGTTTCAAGAAGTACTGACTGGCAGGTGAAGCAAGAAGCGTACAAGAGAAACGGAAAGTCCTAATGATACCGAAACACTCGTCATGATAAAAAAAACATAGTTGCGAATACGAAAAATACCCGAAAAATACGAAGTTATCTTTTCTAAGAATGTCTTTCTCAAACATATTTATATATTTAAAAATTGCTGGATTTATCCACTTCATGCATTTACATTTGAGGAGATAGTTGACTCAATAGATCAAATTGTTTGTATCGTTTGAAACAAGCGTCTCTATCGATGTAAGTGAGAGACCAGGAGAGGATCATCAGTTAGAGCTTTAAAATCTACGCAAGTCCTGTTTTAAATCGTTGAGCTTTATGTAGATCAAAAGAATAACATTAAAATATTGATAAAATTTACCAATAATATATGAAACCAAAGACGAAAAGATGGTGAATCTTTAAATTGCTTTCGAATTTTGATTAATATAGCAGATGCTCCTAAACACATAAAATTTCATTTCACTGCTGATTATAAAACATTCTGGAGATGATGAAAAAATTAAACGATATTTAAAATAATTGTTGATTAAAATCCCTCCAACAATACAGTTCCTGGTTCTCGAGCAGTTAAGAAAAAAATATTACATTATGTTCCTTTATGCAACCAATCTCTTTAAGCAGCTAATTAATTACTAGGAGTATTCATCGTCTTTCATATGGTAAAGGATTAAATTATTTCAAACATTTAATAATTAATATTTTAACCTTAGAAGTGATGAATAGCCATAAATCTTCTTCTTGTAAATTGGTCGTTAAATTTAATTACAAAAGCAACTCAAAATACTAGCTGATTATTTTAAATATATTTAGAATGGGAATAGCGTCTTGTACAATTTGGTATGGTTTCGCAGTGATATTTTCCTGAGAGCCAAAAAACATTTCCATGTTAACAGTTGCTCTGTGCTAAGAATTTTGCCTAAACGAATTAATACGCGAATTTATATTTTTATTTAATACCATGATAACGGTACCACACGGTTTTTCCGCACAGAAAGGAGTACTTTTCATCTAATATAGTGAAGAGATTAGCAGTTCATATGTTTGTAATGGAAAAAAGTTTAAGAAAAGAATTCATTATTGGTCACGACTAAGCTTCTCAAAGAAAATTTTAAACTCCATATGCAATTCGAAATAATCAATTTCAAATGTGGCTTCAAATCGCACTATAAATACCATTTCTTTTTAACGGAAGAATTTAATAATGTTATATTTCCCGCAGAAAATAAGTTTCCCCAAGAAGCGTTCTTTCATGCAAAACTTTCCTTCTGAAACATGTTAATATACATTGGCTGTTACACGATAAATAACGGACCAATAATGCATTTCGTGCCAGCCGATATACCATGTTATCCCTTTTAATAAACCAATCAGTTTCAACTGGTTTAGATCCGTTAATTAACAACCGAAAATACAACCACTCAAATTCTACACTTTAGAAATAATACTGATCCATCAGAAGAAGAAATGCAAAAGAGAAAAACTGCTCACCATTTGTGGTTCTCCGGGTATTCTTGTTACTGCTTACTCCTCATAAGTGCCCTTCCACGATCACACAGAAGAAACTCCCAAGCAATAGAAGTGCCGAAAGGGAAGTATGTCAGAATCTGGAAAAATAGAAACGCGAAATTAATTCATTTGCGAATAGCAATGGGGTAATATTGTGTGGTATTATAATCTAGGGTATTATTGTGTTGTGCATATATAAATGCGAGCAATTGGCAAAGATAATGATTCATTTAGGATTATTGTTAAGATCATATTTAACAGTAACCTGTTCTACATCATGACTATTACAGTAAAATTATTCTTATATTTTATTCAATTTATTAATAAGCACGACATACATAAAGAAATAATGGCTATATTTCAAATTGAGGGTACACTAAACGAAATCTGTATGCACTGAAATCAATGTGAAGTATAATTATGAAATGATTTCCGGCGTTCAAAAGCGCTAATTCAGTTCAGTGTAAAAACAAAAAGAACTCCAAAAGAAACTTGCCGCCCGGCAAACAGGAGTTCCAGATTCAAGACCTTCCTTTCCCTTCCATTTCTTACACATCTACGAAAATCTTCTACAATGCATTACTTATCAGAGATAAAAAACGAAAATTCTAAGGAAACTATCCTTTGATCTTTACTTCCGCTTAAATTAAGTATTTAATAAAAAATGTCCCCAAAGGCAATTAAATATAGAATACTGATATAGGCCAGTTTCGAATACTAAATTCCCTCCATTTCTTCCACAACTACGAAAACCGTACACAATGCATTATTCATCAGAGATAAAAAGAACAAAAAGAAAATTCTAAGACAGCCATCTTTTGATGAAAACTTCCGTTTAAATTACATCTTTAATAAAAAAATTCCAAATTGAAATTAAATATAGAATACTGATAGAGGCCGGTTTCGATCCGTAAATCAAGCCACAGAAATATTGGAACTGGTTTAATTAGCTAAGGAATCCAAAGTCAGCTTGAAATTCAAATGTAGATTTCCGTTACGATGTCGGTCGGAAATATTTTCGACTCATTCTAGTAAAAAAACCCCCGAAAATTGTTTTCCACCTTAATACAGCAAATATTCGAGGAGTAAAAGTGGTATCGGAAAAATTCCAAGGATTACCTTGGGCTTTCGTCAAATAACGTCTCTAGAAGTTGAGAATCGTAAATTAATTTCTTTAATATAATTTGCGAGACGAGATGAAAAATAAACGTACATAGCTAAATAATAAATCATCGGACGATGAATGATGGTAGGAAAATCATGAAGACGAGTCATCTCGATATCTTCTATCGACGAATAATCGGGATAGTAAATCATCTATAGTCAATCGTGAGAGTCTTACATAACGATAAAATATGTACACTAACGATTGTCTCTAAAATAACAACTTAAAAACTGTAACATCAATTATTGTCTTTAAACTAAGAATTAATTCAAGCAAGATTCATTTATGTTACTTACCGAAACTGGAGAAATCCCCGAGAAGTCCTGCGGCCATCTTGACGTCGGAAGATGTCTTTCCAACCCTTAATTTAACTATAAATAATTTAAGAGGTTCTAATTTGATAACTTACTATGTAAAACTTAAATTATGCTACACAATTACTAGATATAGAATCTACTAACCTCCAAGAAATTTGAATTCTAACGGTTTTTTTTCGTAAAAATTCTTCAGCATGTCAGCACCAGGCGAAGTTTCTAGATCAACTAAAGTTTAAACCTAAAAAATCAACGGATCAACGAAACGGTGAGATCTGATTGGTTGTTATTTCTCGCAGTTACTTTTACTGTCACCCCTCCCACTTTTCCCCCTGCCGGAGAAAATTGTAACTTATAAGTAACGATAAATAGTTATTAAATTAGAAATATATTTATTTAAACATATTATAAGTTTAATTTGTAAATTATTGGAATACATTTCGTTCCTCTAAAACCTTGTACTTAAAATCGACGTAAAATAGCTGATAGCTCCGTGTGACGAATTATGACTTACGTTCAACCTATGGTATGAACAACGGTACGAGAAACATAATGAATTCCAATCATTCAAATTATGAAACTATGCAATGTGATCTAAAAAGAATTAATGCAATGACTACGCAATTAATAAATAAACATATGGTTAGTTGCTGTATTTTAATATCTTCCATCTCATATGAGAAACATATCAGATAATAAAATTTAATTTTTAGCATTTACTTAAAATTTTATATTTAGAACGTAAGGAAAATCAAGCTTTAAAAGTTTTGGAAAATAAATTATATTAGCGTGCATTGATTTCATAATACGAATTTTTTGATGATACCCAGATCTGGTATGATTCCCAGTAAGACTTCTGTTTAGTAACTATGTATTTAACGTAAGTTAAACTAAATACTTCGAATTCACTTTGAAGGTTTTATCAAGAAAATGGTAGATAAAATTTATTACATACGTTTCGTACGTCTAAGTTACACACGTGATATATTTCTGAGTTGCGGAGATTCGTAATATAACAATAATGAGATAAGAACGGGAATAAGGATTTGAATATTTAAGCCTTTACGTCATATGGTGGTCATTAAAATTAATCAATACAATATGTATATCAAAGAGATATGAGTCGTTACATCCAAGCTATCACACCGATTATTTCCATGAATTACATTCGAGTTAAACAAAGATTGAAATATTTTTATTAGAAATTTTAGAACACATCTTTTATTCGAAGCTTAGAAAATTCATTAGCCTTAGTGAACATGTCATTTTCTCCAAGCACAAGTAAAAACTATATACACTCAATACTATAAAGTTAAATACATTTTATTTGCGGTATTTATTTAAACCATAGAAACAATTAAACCAGATATATTGAATAATTCAGATGCCACATGTCCGGAGACAAAATATTACTTTCCCATGTAGATTATTCATTATCCATTCAGTTACATCTGTCCTTTTAGTATTTAGAAAAAGGCCAATTTGAAAATAGAATGAGGCTTACAAGGCAAAATGAGGGGGGAGATTCTTTGCGTTCTTTTCTCAATGAGCTGGAAATCATCCATGTCATCATCTTATGAAATACCTCTACAAATATGCACTGAAAACAGCCTTTCGACGTTTGGTAGGGAATGTACTTATTGTACATTTCTTTTTATCCGTTTTATTCATCAGTATAATCCATTTAGATGAGAAGGAGAAATACATAATTGAAAATAGGAATGTAGAAAGAACGCAAAGAGAGAAATATAAAATGTACCGACATTACTGTCAATTGCAAATAATAGTAAATAAAATAACGCTAAAGTATTATAATAACTATCTCACAGAAGTAATACTAATTGTAACATACATTGGCCATAATATTTATAACTATATATTGAATTTTATGAGTTGTAGGAACGAATGAGGTTTACCACGGCAGAAGAAGAATAAGATACTTTGACTTTATATTTCTTATTGAGGTAGGATTTTGGGAGTGCCAAGATAAAGTAGAACAATGAAACCATGAAAAAAATTGTTCATATAATTCGAAGAGGTAATAGATTAAAAATTACTCATATGTCAAAAATTAACTTTATCACTGCCTGATTAAGACAAATATTATTCAATAGTTAGGTATAATAGGGGATACGGGAATAAGGTAATAGTAAGGGATACATTTTTCCTATGAAATTCCATAAGATATTTACATTTGTTATGAAGATAGATTAGCATTGATTTCTATGAAATAAATACCTTTGCGTCAAACCAGTGAGAAACTGAGAATCATGAGGGTGATAATGCAAGCTAACTCATCGTGAAAATTGTATGCTTTATTAAGAATAATTAATGTAATGCTAAATGTAACTTTGTGAAATTCATGACAATATACACGGTGGAATAAAGAATACTTCAGTTATCTTTTAGTACTTAGTAATGTTCTTATTATATCCCCCCAGTTTTGTTCATTGTGGCGACAATATGAAAAGTATTGAGGTATTAGTGATGCTTGATCATTATAATAATATCAACCGAAATTACAGCAAAATTTCGTGAACCTCCCACTCTTAGCATTCTAGCTCGGTGGACGTTTAACTCAGTCTTTAAACAAATTAAGTTACAGAGGTACTCAATGCTATTAATTTAGCATTAAGGTGAAATAAATGTGGAACTAAAAGATTCCCAGAGTACCACTCATTCTTCGGAACCTTTAAAATTAGCTAAATTAGCTCATAATTATGTAAATAATGAATACCAAGCTGAAGTTAGAAAGAAGAGATCATATGGTTCACAATTTCTATGGACATACTCTGTCTATTGCCTTACATTACCCAACTTAGATTGTATGTGAAATAGACCACAATATCCGTGTATTTCCTTGTTAGAATAATCATTCTTACCTTCCAATCCTATATAATTCCGGCTTGATAAGTAATAATGATATAAGTATAATAATTCGGCTTGATAATGCACGAAGAACCCCGTATTCATTAATCTCACACCGGAAGTTCATCCATTCAGTTGCAATGGCATCTTAGCACTACCGAGTTAAAGACTTACGCAGAATTCCCCAGATTTAGTCCAGATCCATGTGAACACCTGCCTTCATAAGAACTCCAATTTAAGTAATAATTATTCAATCGATGACTATGCTCACTGCTACACTTCGACGTGCTTTTCGAAAAATCACCGATCATGGAGCTGAAACACACCTTTATCCAAAATGCACAAACACAACATGATATTTCACATACACTCACAGCACAAACTTAATGTGATTGATTTTTCATCAGATATCACTTTTTTAAGGCTTCTAAGACACATACCGATGGAAATACTTAAGGTTTTAAGTTCCTAGGTGTATGATCAATCTCTTCTTCAGGCAGCAGGTCTTGGCGTGTTTCCGCGCTTTTAAAGAGGATTATGGTCTACAAAATTCTGACAAACGAAACCTGCTCTTCACGTCATGTGGCCTTCGAACTTCTCAGTACTTTGTCTCGCTAAGTGGACTGTGTTCAAAATGGCACCGATTACATTTTTCTGCGGGTTTCAAATTTAACAAAGGTGAAAAGGAGTTAGTGTAGACTGCATTCAGCTTTACATTCAGTGATATAATTGGAAAAAGTGTGAGTGGAAATAAAAGGATCATGGTGGCTGTAGTGCATCACATATTCCGAGTATGGAGCACATGTAATGGCGTCGGTAACTTGAACATGTCCTTCGCGAATATTAAAATCGTTTGTGCGAGAGAAGATAATAAGTCTGAAAAAGGCCTCGTAGAGAAGTGAAGAAGCTTTAAAATCGGATTTCTTCGCAGCTGGACAAATAACTTAAGCTGTATGGGCTTTGGAAGTGTGCTTTTAAATTTTCATGTATTCGGACGCAATAATCTGAATTAAAATTGAAAGGAACCAGAAGAATTCTCAATGGTAAGTTATTTATTGCAATATTATTGGGAAGATTAGTTGGAAGAATATCCAACGACGTGCTTATAGAGACAAGACGAATAGCGTTGGCCGTGCTGATTAGGGAATCCAAAAAGGGACTAATGATTCACTTTATTTGAAAACTTAGAATTAGTTTCATAGTTTTAATAATGAATACGCTGAGAATAACAATACAGTGTTAATGCCCAAAATGATTTCTCTGGATCATCTCGAATTGAAACATCTCGTATACGTTTTCCTGTGCTGCCCCATCATTTCTTTTTTTATTAATTCATCTTCAGTCCTTTTCCTTTCGGAGTGTAAATTTATATTTTGGCGGTAGAAGTCGGTAGAAATTTTTTTATCACTAGCTTCAAAATACCTGATGAATCAGTAGTGAAAACGTGTGTAAAAGAGAGAGAAATATCGAGAGATTGCAGTAAAAACGATAAAATGGTAATAATTGATTTCAAATGCTGTATCTTTGCAATCTTTCTTGGAGTGATTAGGATTTAACAATATTTAAATCAATTTTATCGTAACTAATATTTCTATTGTAAAATAATATCGATTAAAATTTCGTAGACATTTTAAATATTTCATTACCTGCTATGAATCACATAGGAGATGGAAGATATTAAAATACAGCAACTAACCATATGTTTATTTATTAATTGCGTAGTCATTGCATTAATTCTTTTTAGATCACATTGCATAGTTTCATAATCTGAATGATTGGAATTCATTATGTTTCTCGTACCGTTGTTCATACCATAGGTTGAACGTAAGTCATAATTCGTCACACGGAGCTATCAGCTATTTTACGTCGATTTTAAGTACAAGGTTTTAGAGGAACGAAATGTATTCCAATAATTTACAAATTAAACTTATAATATGTTTAAATAAATATATTTCTAATTTAATAACTATTTATCGTTACTTATAAGTTACAATTTTCTCCGGCAGGGGGAAAAGTGGGAGGGGTGACAGTAAAAGTAACTGCGAGAAATAACAACCAATCAGATCTCACCGTTTCGTTGATCCGTTGATTTTTTAGGTTTAAACTTTAGTTGATCTAGAAACTTCGCCTGGTGCTGACATGCTGAAGAATTTTTACGAAAAAAAACCGTTAGAATTCAAATTTCTTGGAGGTTAGTAGATTCTATATCTAGTAATTGTGTAGCATAATTTAAGTTTTACATAGTAAGTTATCAAATTAGAACCTCTTAAATTATTTATAGTTAAATTAAGGGTTGGAAAGACATCTTCCGACGTCAAGATGGCCGCAGGACTTCTCGGGGATTTCTCCAGTTTCGGTAAGTAACATAAATGAATCTTGCTTGAATTAATTCTTAGTTTAAAGACAATAATTGATGTTACAGTTTTTAAGTTGTTATTTTAGAGACAATCGTTAGTGTACATATTTTATCGTTATGTAAGACTCTCACGATTGACTATAGATGATTTACTATCCCGATTATTCGTCTTCATGTTTTTCCTACTATCATTCATCGTCCCATGATCCAGTTATGTATGTTAATTTTTTTTCCCATCTCCGACAATTTATATTAATGAAATGAATTTACGATTCTCAACTTCTAGAGACTTTTTTGACTAAATCCCCAGGTAATCCTTCGATTTTTTCCAATATAACTTTTACTCCTCGGATATTCGCTATATTTAGGTTCAGAATAATTTTCGGAGATATTTTTACTAGAGTGGGTCGAAAATGTAGTCCACCGCCATCTTAACGTAACGTCCACCGCCATTTCCGTTACATTTGAATTTCAAATTTACTCAACATTCCTTAGCTACTTAAAGCAATTCCAATATTACTCTACTTTGATTAACGATTCGAATCCGGCCTGTATAATTATTCTGTATTTAATTTCAATTTGGAACATTTTTTTATTAAATACGTAATTTAAACGGAAGTTAACATGAAAAGATGGCTGTTTTAGAATTTCTTTTTTTCATTTTTATCACTGATGAATATAGTATTGTGTTCGGTTTTTAAAGTTGTGAAGGAAATGGAGGGAAATGGATGGTCTTGAACCCGGAGCTATTACATACCGTGGGACTTCCTAGGGATTTCTTCAGTTATGGTAAGTAACATTAATTAATCTTATGTATATTACTTTTAGTCATCCTTCGTTTCGACTTTATAGTTAATTAGTGAGCTGTTGATTATTATTCACGTAACCATTGTTAGGTGTATTCTTAGGGAATATAGTTATTCGTGACGAGTGCTACTCTTATAAGGATCTGCGATTTCTACTACTACATTGCTCATCTTATATGATCATGAATACTTTTATTACTGAGCAATTAATTCCAGTTATGTCTAATTTTATCCAATTATATTTTATCCAATATATTATATACTGACGATATTTTAGTCTTGAAGTCACTAGTCTCAAGTTCTAAGGACAATATCCGAAGAAAGTTTAAATTAATGCTCCTATAGCTTTCCGTGACCGGTTTAAACCTTTATGTATTGGCTGTTTAGATCCAGAATAGATTTAACTTTTATTTTTCTATTTTTAGCTTTTTCTGTCAACCGATATTTCGATCGAATTTTATGTTTGAATTTTGAAGTTTAACTTTGCGATTAGTTATTAATTAAATCGATGTCATTATTTCTGTTTTTAAAATGTGATTCCAATTCCAGCCAAACCTGTACTTTATGTTTAATTTCAATTGAGAAATCATTTTCATGGAACTTGTTCTTTTAATCGTAGTTAAGGTCGCTATAACTTACACATAATGATCAAGAAGAGTTTCGCAAATTACAATTAAAAATTCAGTTGCGCCATGAAGTGGTAAATATCATTCTAATTTCCAGTAGAACTTATAGCGCAAGTCATATTTCTGGGACATTTAGAGATTATGAGTTGTGTTTTGAACCAAATATGAAACAAATTTTGCATTTTAATTTGAACATTAAAATTCGGAACAACTCTTAGCATATTTCTTTAGTTTTCAATTATTTTTCATTCATAATATTATATATAAGACGAATCTGATTTTTTAACTTTGAAGTTCTCACTTATTTAAATTCACAATAGAGTGAGTTTATTTTCAACGGATGGCTTAGACAATTACAAGGAAGTCACTAAGAAGATTCTTATATCTGATATTTTGAGGAAATCTATTATGAAGTTTTCTTCGAGATAATGATTTTTGGGTGATGTTCAAGGTGTAATACAATACTTAATGATTCTCTTACCAGAAATTGGGTACTGAATTTCAATAGTTAACTTAATATTTACTGTTCTTCAAACAAATCTTTTATTGATTTACTAACACATCTTTATTATTCATATTTGTTTGGATCGAGTTTCCATACTCACCTCAGTTCAGAAAAATCGATAACTATAGTACGTACTCTAAGTATTCCTCTTTTTCTTTTTGCCTTTCATGCTTGTTAATCAACTTTATAAATTACGAATAAATCTACCGTAAGGATGTCTACCTGGAATTGGATATTTTTTAATTTGGTCTTAACCAAAATCCTGCTTATTTGAATTATCATCATTGGCCAATACTTCATCTAACAAATGTACAATACGGTATCACCTAAAATTAAATTCACTATTCATTAATAAATTAATCTTCTGTTTCTATTCCGTATCCAGATAGTAGCATGCTTTCCTCCTCGGCAATTGTTTTACTTCTAAGTTTCTTCTGCTTGATACGGAAGAAGTTGAGGATAACCGGAGAACCAAAATTGGTGAGTAATTCAAAAGCAATATATAATATTTTATTTACCGATTAATAATCTCTATTCTGTTTTTACATTAAATATATCTAGTATACATTCTGTATAAAATGTATTAATATTAAATTTAGAAAATCTGAGTAGGTTATCAGTAAAACGAAGGGTCTTGGTCTCTTCTGTCCCCCACAACATTCTACTTATATCAATTCGTAGGAGACGAAGCGATTAAAAGGAGAGAACGGTTAACCAGCAAATAGTTTTCTGACAAAAGAAAATAATCCTAAATTATCTTTCGAATGAAGTTAATTAATATTTTCTAATTTCTGTCAAGAACAAGAAACGTCATTTTTGTTGAGATATTAATCTAAAAGTAATTTAGATAACGTTTAATTTTTGGTCATTAGCTCTCGATTATTTTATAATAAGCAGTGTAATGACAATCAATTTATGATGTCAATATTATAATAAGTAGCGTAATGACAATTTATGAGTTCAGTTTTCTGATGCATCAAGTGAATATCAACTCTCGTTACTGTCGATGATGAATTTCCTTATATATTCCTATTTAAGAAACTCAAATCGTGACATCAAATGTTTCCATGAATAATTAATTCGTTACGATCTTTTTAGATTGTTCCATCAAATTTTTTAGCAGGAGAAATGTTTTGGTGTCCTTAGGATTTTCTTTTGTCTTGTTTATTTTGGACCCCTCGTAAGTCACTTTTCCTCTTATTCACTCCCTATTCGTCATAAGACACTTTCCTTTTTGCCTTTATTTACAATCAATGAAAATGAGAGGCAATGAAGTGTACACTGATATTTTTATTGACTTTGTTATCATCCAAGGACAGTTGGCTCTTCCTTTCTTTCACTGTAAAGACATTAGTCCCTCTTAAATAGCCGTGTTTTCAATGACCTTCGAATGTACACTCAAGTTCGACTTCCTCCTAAATTACCGTAAATACTACATGTATTATTATTCTATTTTCTCCTCTAATGTGTCCATAAATATTTATTGTGTTTTAACTTAATATCGCTCATTTGTATCACTTGCAACCATGCTTAAATATACTGCAGGGAGTCTGAAAATTCATATTTAAGAGTGTGAATGTGCCGTGTTTATACTGGATGTTTTAGCGAGATTTTTCATTTCAACTAGAGTTCGAATCTTATTGACTAATTTCGGATTCGTATTGTGATATGGTGTGTCCGTTTGCTATTCATTAAATTCGTAAACAGGAAGTTGATTATTTCGTCTCTAGCTGATTATCGTCAGCTAGTACAAACATTCAGAAATTTATAATCAGAAACTTTTAGATCAAATATTCTTTTGCGATTGTAGTCCTTTTCGTGAGTTAACAAGTTTTGGTGAAGTAGATGGTTCGGAAAACATTTCAATCGTCGACATACTGATGGCCGTCTGGCGCCAATTCCTAGAAAGGATAACTAACACCTTCTGGGTACATCCCTCCGAAACTCTTATCAATTAACAGCGGATTCCAATTTATTCTCTTTCAAATAATAGTATTCTTACATTATATGTGCCATGCAAATTTCATTACGACCTAAAATTAGATTGACTTAATACTTTTGTTAAGATTCTATTGTATTCTCACGCTTGTTTGACAGATGGTTAGCAATAATTGTTGATGGTTAACGAAATTCGGAGTACAATGTTTTCTTCGTAGTAATCTAACTTCACTAACTCCTCGCATTTTATGATGTAATACTCTCATTCACTAGATATTTATCGGCCTGAAGAATTAATTCAGAAGAGAATTGGGTAACTCAAAGGATCGCGCACTACAGTAGATTATTTCATGAATTGTGTCCCTGAAGAGAAGTTCTGAAGGCTTTCGTGTAGATTCTGATTATTACTTACTGATGAGAAAGTAAAAATGTATAACAATGTAACAATTGTCGGTAAATGTGTAAAAGATTTGGCAGGATATGAAGGGAACTCTACCTATTAAAGAATTCGTTCTCTTTTTCCACAGGTAGATCCGTCATCATTAACTTCAGAACTACACGTGAGTACTCAGTTTCTTTTCTGTTCAGATGAACTTACATAGAGGATATTAATACAAGTTTTGTGCCTACAACAGCAGTTATTGTTACATTAAGCCTAAGCGACAGTTGCGATCTTTGATTTAAATATCCTCTGCATTTTATATAAAGATGAGAATTTAACCAACAAGTTAACATTTAATTTACATTCAATAACTTTTTTTAACTTAAAACGTCAACGATGGATTATTGCAGCCATATCACAGTCAAATGCTGCAATGAATTTGACAACAGTTTGCAGTAGTTTTCTTAAGAAGTGCACCATAGATGTACTAACCACCTGCTCTGTAGGGGGCGTGGGGAAGGCATTCCCTACAAACCTAGCCTACTCTTAGGCCTACAGTCGCAGGCATCTATTTCAGGGGCCTTTCTTTCACCTTCTTCTGCAGGGGTGAGGTAACTAAGCACTCACTTCTCACCTGCTCGTTCTTTCTGTCTATGAGGTCGGAGCTTGTCCTTGAAGTTGTGGCAGGGGGCCCTCTAGGCATAGAGGTGAACCCTATAGCACGTCACAACGGCCTGGAGGGTCCACTTCTTAGGGTTTTTAGGGTTTCCCCCCCAATCCCCCCTTCCCTCCCTCATCGGCTGTTTCATCGGAGAACCACCATTAGCGACGGTATGTCGCGCCCAGGAGTAAGTTATGGTTTTGGTTAAAGTAAAGAGTGTGTGAGACGAACCAGGAGGAATTTGTAAATGTTATAACGATTAAGGAAAGGTCAAGCAGCCAGTTAGGAATGCTGTTATCATTTCACAGGTTTTAATTTTCTTCTGGGTTTCGCGTTCACGAATCTTTTAAGATACAAACACATGGGAGAATTCAAACTATCAGTAATTTAAGATAATATTTTGAAAGCGGAGCACTTGAGCAAATATGGAGATTGAGAAAATTGCTAGCATTTTGCACGATATCTGAATACACCGCATTTAAATCTTATTCAGATTTTACTAACCAATCTTAAGAAAATTATCAATTTCTGTTAAGAGAAAACAGGGATTCCATTCACATACTTTACGCGCAATTCATTTAGACTTCAGTCTTTTTTTAAAATTAGGCTTTATTTCGAAGTATTTATGAGATTTATAAAGTAAGAGTTGCATTTGGAAATTGAATTTTATCTCCGTTGTACGCACTACATGACAGCAAACTAGAAACCCAACTTGCCCAATTAAACGAATGCAGTTCATCTTCACTGTGAATTAATGAAATTACGGTTCTTTGGTACACTAGTTTATTGATTAAGAAAATGACACGTTCTTGAGGATCCGACTCTAATGATTAGCTAACCACCATTCTATTATAGCATTTAATTTTATTCATTACTTTCCTTCACATCGGAACAGTAAAGGACAAATAAGTATTGTTTAATGACTGTAATTAATTATTAAAAATGACGGTAATTATTAAAAATGACGGTGTATCATGTTACATTCGAACATTTTCCGGAAAAAGTCTTCTATCAAACTGTCACAACCAAAAATACACCTTTTGAATAATTTATAATGACTTTTAAACTTTTATCGAGAAAAGGATCCATTTTTTCACGCATTCTAATATATCTAATGCCATCTATGGCTGAAATCATAATAAAAATCACCTTCAAATGTGATTCTGAAGTACCATATTTCTTCATGCACAAATAAGTTTCGAATGATTTGGGGTCTAAAATCAGGGTTCGTCTTATAAAATTGTCGTAGATTTACGTTAAAAACTGCTACGGTATTCTAGGCAGACCACCGCGTGGTTGGACGTCGTTTATAATAATTTTTGCGTTATTTGTTTTTAGCGATTTTTTTATTTGGTGTTATCCTCTCGAACTTATTAAACTACGCTTAGAGAGTTATTTACATTAGTTACTAGTTCTAAATTCAGGTCCTAAAATAAAGGATCACCTTATGAAAAGGAAATAATGCATATCGGGGATGGATAATTTCACAGCTCCTCCAAAAATCTATAAATCCAGTACAGTCGTTCAGGGTAGTCCTCACCTTATGATGTGAAATTGTTTTGATCACAAGTATATATCCCTTAAATAATATCCCTTTTACCCATATAAAATTTCCTTTTATCTGAACGTACTCTGTCCGGAGTATTGTTTGTTAAAGATTGCTTCCAATTGACTTTCAATAATCGGAAACGTAAATATTCCTTTAAAAATCATAAATAAAAAATTAGGTTAATCTCGGAGAGCCGGTAAGATAACGCATTCACCATTGGTGAAAACGGATCCATGGGGAAGCCCATGTGGAAATCGTCTCATTTGTCATAAATTCAGCTAGTTTGGTATGAATATAAACGACAAAATACAAAAATTATGAATTTTGCCAAAAAGAAAGAAGTTAACAAAAGCGATTGATAGTGGAAAATGTGATCAGTTGAATCAATTCCCCCTCTTGTTTAGTGTCATTTGTTAGAATGAAAGGTGCACATATATAAAGTATACCCAAGAATGCTTTCATGAAATATTGAGATGGGAAGGATTTCTAAAGAAAGTAATTGAAGGAAGAAGGGAAAAAGCAGAGGAGAGGAGAAAAGCATTAGGTGTTGGACGATTAAAGTGGCGGGATAAAGCAACAAGAAATTAAGGGAAGGGTGTTGATTTGGGAATTTTTGGGTACATGAATCTGCCATTAGCCACTCTTTATGGTAAACCATCAGTTTTAGGGCGTTCCAATCATTGTCCAGTAACAATTGCAATCATTCCTTCATGTTCATAGGCAGTAAAAACCAATAAGACACTTTTCAGGGGATTGAGTGAAAACGTGTTATAAGCAGGATAGCGTTTTAACTGGGATTTGGCAACTTTTTCTTGCTCATTGGAATGACCTTTGGGCCTTTGAGTAATATGCGGTTATTTTTGTATTCGAGAAAGAGACCGTTCATTGACGTAGTCGGCTTGCCGACAGCATTTCGACATCTTATGGATTATATGTATAAGGGGAAGTCAGCAAATATAATCAAATTTCTTATAAAATAAGCGATATACTCTTTGAATTCTAATCAAGCCAATCATGTAATTTTACGGAGAAGAAAGTTCGCAACATTATATTTTCTAGATGTTTATTTTCGAGGAATAGTTTCGCGTGCATGCTGAAAACATCAAACGAGATATTAAATGCACATCAGAAAAGGTGCTTACAAATAAACTCGTGGAAACTGCGAAGTTGTTTACTCTCTTCTCCTTCATGGCTTTCCACAAGGGCACGCCTTATCATACTGATTTACGTTACTAGCTGAGGTGTCCATTGATTCTCAACGGAAAAATAGAATGAGGTCGTATTATATTGCAGTTAACATTCTTCTTTATTAAGATAATTTAACGTTACTCATATTAGCTTAAATAAATAGAACAGGTTATCCCGTACAAAAATTTTGAATCCTCTAAAGTTTCTCACAATTTAGATCCGAATTCTAACAAGGAGAGACCCTCACTTTTGTCCGGGGATTTTGATGAAACTTTTTGTGGTGGTGCATAAAGTAGGGTAATGAAATAGTGTAACGGCGTTTCTCTGAATGGGCCTTAGTTTCGCTGCAATAATTATCTGAAAATTGAAAAATCTGAGTATAGGCAACCCCGCATTATACGCCCGTACTAGCCGAATCTGCAGGAAATAACACGTTTTTTACTAATATTTTTAACTTAATTTTCATTTTCGTTTTTAATTATTTTCCTTGTTACTTACTTGTGGACTAAATAATAATAATAATAAATAGATTTAATCAATAGTCCCATTAAATAACCTTCGCCAGCGCTATTTCTTCATTTCCGGTACTTAACGACGCACAGTGGGCTAGAATCGAAAAAAGCTGGCCAAAAATACGAAAACGCTTTTTTTGAGTGAGGACTACGAAACTTCGCATGATTGATTTAGAATAAATTCTGCATAGAACTATGGAGGTCATTTAAGTAGGATCCTCCCCATTAAAATTATACAGGGGGTCAAAGTTGACCAATTTTTGCGAAAATTTCCAGTTTTCGATTTTTCACGAAATTCTTCAACTTCAAGTCAATTGTGAACACAAACTAGGAAAATCATCGAGTAAAATATGATGCCATTTTATAAATATGTTCTTTGTCCTTCATAAGACTTGGTTTCAATGAGCTCTGGTGAATATTTATGTACTTTACATGACAAAATGGCGGACCCTGATTTTGGAACAAATTTTTACCTAAAGCGAGAAAAAAAGTTGATTGAGACACCGTGTGACACGGAGTTATTTACACCACGATAAACTACAAACCTTCGTTAATGGGAATCTGAAATAAAATCTTGCCCCAATTTGCCCCAATAATATATAAGTCGACTTTTCGACAACGCTGCAAGGGCCAAATCCGCGCGGCGGAGCACCGTCCTCCGCTACGCTCTCGTGTTTTCGGAGGAACAACGAACCAATACGTTTCTGATTCGTTCTTTTTGTATATTTTGAGAATTATTATACTTTGTACATATCTTAGACATCAATATTTATTACAAAGTCACCATTTCTTGCAGGGTGATGATTGTAAAAAATGAAATGGGTTATGCTTTAAAGTATGGGACCACGTAAGCGATATTAATATCATATATTAGTTTACTTTTGTGCGATAATGCTAAATTTCTACTAAATCATGCAGTCAAAGTTTTAAGTGAGTTTATAATGAAGTATACGGTGTTTTTATAATTTACCTTTTCTATTAAACGCATTCCTCGTCTGAAGAATCTTCATCCCCATAAGCCAATTCCTCCTCATTGTTCATGACTAGGAGCCCCTTAATCTCTTTGCTCATATTCCTCGATCCTTTCGTTGTTCTAACTGGTGCCGATATTGAAATTAGCGGATCAGAAGTTCGAAGTAATCTTCGGAACAAATCTTCGTTCGTGGCCACTCTGGAGTGTTTCCTTGTGTATCTCTCCCGGTATTTCCTTGCGTCTTTATTCCGGGCCTCCATTGCCTCTTCTGTCAGTTGCCCTAACGGAAGGATTGCCTGTTTTGCTATTTCAGCCCCGTGTATAAGTACTTCATGTACTGTTGGTGGCATATAGTACCACGGATATAATCGGACATACATCTATGCTGTAGCACAGCAATAATCTTTGAACGCTTTTTCATTTAGTGGAAAACCACTTGAAATTACCTTCAAGATATTGGCGAATCTTTTTATGAGATCTTAGTCAATTGTTTTTAGGAAATGTATAATTAAATTTGGGAGACGGTAGTTTAGGAAAAAAATTAATAATACAAAACAAACCATATACAGAACTCTTATCTTTGTGAGTGAAAATTTCTTCTTTATCTTTTTCAGTGTCCTGTTTTTTACATTTAATAAAAGATTACGCATTAATAAAAATAAATTCAACCTCGCACCTGTTATTTCAGCTGCTAGATTTAACTAGCGGACTTTTAAAGAAACGCTTTGATGTATTTCCATAATTTGTGGAGCCATATCCTGGTTTAGGTTCATCTACAATCAGTCCCATCTTTTTTCTAAACTCTTTCTGAATATGATATTTTCTCTCCTGAATATGATATTTTCTCTCCTCAAACAGTAATTTGTGATTACCACGAGCCTACTTAGGAATATTAAGATAAGTTCCATGGGTACGTCTTATGACATAACATCATACTCATCAATATGGTACTCTCACCTACAGTTGCTTAAAGGTAAGTAGGAAAGATATGTAATAAACACTCAAAAAATTCTAATTCAACCATGCAGCGTAGAAATGCTATAGAACAAATTTTCTGCGTCCACTTTTCGATTACTAATCGCCGATAGATTGTTCACATTCGAAAATTTCTCACCGCAAATGTAGCATTTTATAATACATGCAGGACAAAGGGAGTAGAGAACACTCAAATAATGTGAGCACATTTTAAAACGATCAGAAAATACATCATATTTACCACCGTATTCTGATACATTAAATAAAAGGGAATATATAATGAAAAAACATACCTCACCACATATAATTCCTATGAAATATCTAAAACCTCACTCGAGGAATGCTGCCAGGAGATTGTCGAAGACTTCTTGTTTCACAGAACTGTCGTAGCTACAAAACACAACACCTTCTTATCCAATGTTCAAATAGAACTGAACTATTCCTAAGCTTGTAAGGAAAAATCACGGACATGCAATTCTTAGGGTACTTTTAATCCGGAAAAAGCGCAGCTGCCTGTCATAAAACGAGCCCTTTGCCGAACTTTTCCAGAGCACTGCGACGGTCACCAAAACAACTCCAGATGTGGCCAATTTTTGTATTTGAAGAAAATGCTACGCTATATGCCACCATTTTCATAATATCACAATTATATTTCATTACTCTTATGAAATTACACAAAGTGGTGGCTTTTTGTATCGATTTTGTAAGAAAATTTTCAGTATAGTTGAGAGTGAGAGTGAAGAAGCATTCAGTATCGAAATCACAAACATAGTTATCTAAGATATGTACGAAGTATAATAATGCTCAAAATAAAGAAAAAGAACGAATTAGAATCGTATTTGCTCGTTGTTCCTCCGAAAACACGAGAGCGTAGCGGAGGACGGTGCTCCGCCGCGCGGATTTGGCCCTTGCAGCGTTGTCGAAAAGTCGACTTATATATTATTGGGGCAAATTGGGGCAAGATTTTATTTCAGATTCCCATTAACGAAGGTTTGTAGTTTATCGTGGTGTAAATAACTCCGTGTCACACGGTGTCTCAATCAACTTTTTTTCTCGCTTTAGGTAAAAATTTGTTCCAAAATCAGGGTCCGCCATTTTGTCATGTAAAGTACATAAATATTCACCAGAGCTCATTGAAACCAAGTCTTATGAAGGACAAAGAACATATTTATAAAATGGCATCATATTTTACTCGATGATTTTCCTAGTTTGTGTTCACAATTGACTTGAAGTTGAAGAATTTCGTGAAAAATCGAAAACTGGAAATTTTCGCAAAAATTGGTCAACTTTGACCCCCTGTATAATTTTAATGGGGAGGATCCTACTTAAATGACCTCCATAGTTCTATGCAGAATTTATTCTAAATCAATCATGCGAAGTTTCGTAGTCCTCACTCAAAAAAAGCGTTTTCGTATTTTTGGCCAGCTTTTTTCGATTCTAGCCCACTGTGCGACGGCTATCCTAGGAGCACAAAAAGGACTTGCATTCGAACGATTTCGGATTTACTATTCAATAGAAAGCGACTGCCTTCTAATGTTTAATAATAATCACTAGGTGCCTCATAGTTGTTTGTTGAATAATAATCGTCTCCGACCACATATATGCAGATAAATCCCTAGCGTTCGAAAAATCGTATGTCGCATATAATTAATTTAACTGAACTATTATTATTGAATATTTTACAGTCTTAACTGTCCAATCTATTCTTTCCCTCATAGAGTCCTAAGAGTAAGTGAAGGCTTAGTATTTAATAATAACCATTAGAAAGGCAATCCCGATAGCTGTTCTTCGACAGCGGAACTAGGAAGTGAAATAAAAGTCTTCGGCTTTAATGGATTTTGAAGTCTACTGTCAAGCTGTCGTATGTAGTCAACAGAAAATTCTCTTTTTATTAAGAGAACGTATTTTATTCTCACATGGTTGATAGAAAAGTGCAGATAGCCTCTACTGCTTGACATGACCACGATGGAATTCTATGAAATAATTTGCACCGAAGAAAAAGCAGCGTTTATCAAGAAAAGGAGGCAGTTAGAACATGATCTCAAATAAACATTTGGTGTATATTTAGATAGATACCCCGCGAGCCACCAGTGGCGTATGGCAGGGAAGTATTAACACCAACATACCTACTTAATCTACCCAATTAGCTGCTCTAAGTAGACCGCATACTGCTAGTGAATATGCCCTGAATGTTAAGGAACGTCTGGCTATCATAGATAGGCAAACACTCCTAAGCTTGGTAGGAAATAAATTTGGCCTCCATTTATTTCCGATAACAGAATTATGAGAAAGAAGGGTTTGGAAATGATAAGATAAAAGGGATGGGGAATGAGTAGAATGATTGAAAAGAATTATTATCTTGTAAATGATTATTTATAGGCTGATAGGCTGAAAGTCAGAAAGACGAGTAGTAAAGATATTTTGGGTGGCCAGAAGGGGCGGAGAGGATGGGCGGATGTGGTTGAGGGCTCATCATAGTAAACGAGAAGTTCTGAATTCTGATTGGATTGAACAAAAGCTGGTTGAATTTTTAGGCAAAATCCTGCATAAAAGAGGCGTACGAAGGAGAATAGAAAAAAGTTAATGCATGAGCACACACATACGTGGATAATGAGAAAGAGGGGCTAAAGGAGGAGCTGAAGAAGAGGGATAAAAGAATCGAAGAGTGTGAATAAAAATGAAAGATTTAATACTAAATTGAAGCAAAAAAATGAGTATTAAAGGGAAAGAAAATTATAATCGGAGACTTGATGATCAGGTATCGCGGAGAGTAATGCCGGAATAGCGATACATCTTCCGGGTGGAACAATTGGAAAGGAAAAGCTGGAAAATGCAAGTGATGAAGAAGTGGCGAGTTTGCACGTGGGAACGAAAAAATAAAGTCAGTAAATTCGCATTTGATGGGTTGGGGGGGAACTTACGTATTTCATTACAAAGTAGGAATTTAAAAAGTCGGAAATAGGTATAAGTGAAGGGAGAAGGGATGGTTTTATTAGATCCTTATGGTTTTATTAGACAATTTAACGAGTATTTAGAGTGATTGTTGAAAAGAGTTATAGACTCTAACTACAACATGTGAAACTAAATTACGTTGCAGCAAATGAATTGGCTCAAGATTCTGTTGAGGAAAAGAAAATGATTTGAGTGAGAGCTTGAATTTTCATTTGTTAGAGGCGGATATTTTCTCCATAAAAAATTGTTTGGTATGACAGTAAACAAAGTCAACTTCATGCACACTTCGATGACCTTCTTAAATTGACTTCCTTAAAGAGGATCCCAAAAATAGCCTTGGGCTATATTATGTCCGAGAAATTACATATTCCACCAGGGATTTCGCAAGGTAGCGTCATTGGGATTTTTATTAATTCAAGGATAAGATACCCACACATTCAGTCAAAGTCAAGATCATAGTAGTCGGCATCCTTGCTCGTACTGTCAAATGCTTGCGTATATAAAAATCAAATAACTAAAATTAACTAACAATACATAACTTTTTAAACTAATATGATGTTAATCAGAAGACTTAAACGAGCTAACCGTGCGTATCATTAATTTTTCTGAGTTATCAGGGATAGTATGAAATTAGGAGATGAAGAGCGTTTCCACTACCGCCTTGGTTATTGGCATTGGGATGGCAAATATTTTTGCGGCAGAGGCTAACTGAAGGATATGAATAACATAAAACGGAGGAAAGAAGGAAAATCCATGAATGATATCCCGGAAAATATCCTTCATGAAGGATAATCATCTTCCGTTTCCGACACAACATACTATTTCCTTATTTTTGCCGGATGAAAGCATAGCTCTAAATGCTATTAGTTGATACATATGTGCAAAATAATAATTCCATTTCACTTCACGTACGTATATGTTAAAGATAATATACATATGTTAAATTTTAAGGGAGTAGTAATATTGTATGTACTGAGACGAAAACGGTTTATATGACTCTCGAACTGAACAATAAACATTCACAAATCGAAGGTTGAACTAAAAGATAAACGGAAGCGAAAAGTCTAAGTCGTATTCGAACCGGGATCCTCTACAAGCAGATGATTCAACGAATTATGCTGTAACGCATCACAGATTATACATAGTCATGCTAATTTGCTTTCTTTTCCTTCCGAGCCTGTGAGTTTATAAATATTTCTATAACTTTTATTTACTGCAAAAGTCGTTCAGGGGGAGAAAGTGCCCTGGAGGATGATTAAAAATTTTGTTTCTTTATAAAAAAACTCCTAATAATGGAATTGATTAGCCTTTTACTGTCCCGTAACTCGTAATTTGTTTGCTCTTTATAAATCATATAAAATACGCGTATTTCACTATTGACAGTCTAGAAAAATAAAAGAACGACCGAGAATAAAACGAGAAAATATTAAAAAACACCGAGGGTAAAACAAGAAAAAGATTAAAAAGATAACGGAGAAAATGTAAAAAGAAATTTTCCATTTCAATGAAAATTTTTCGCTTAACTCGTTCGTTCACTACAATTTACCATAAATCACGAAAAAGCGAAACTTCTTCAAAAGAAAAGCTGTATTTAAATATTTTTCTCGCATTTGTACTTTCGTATACTGTACGTATGAGTATTGCGTAGTAAACTAGAATTGGTAAGGAAAACGCAGTAAAAGAACTGTAAAGTATCATGGTCGGTCAATAAGAAACTAAATGAGTGATTTCACTGTAGACGTATCGTATTGCAAGTAGTTGAAACTCCTTTACCTGAGCTATATCTGGGTCCTTTTTCTTTAAGTAATAAGTAGACGCTCAAACATAAGGATTATCACCAAGTCCAACAATATATAGTTATTTTATTAAATATCACACCTTAAGTATTATTGATGAAACTTACGAAGAGTAAAGTAAATATCAGTAAAATTTAAAACCTCCTCTTTTACCAAAGAGTCTAGTTATGCATCTAAATCTTTCAGTTTCTCATAATCTCCTTTTCTTAAGGACACGGTTAATCGAATCCACGGTTAAACGAATTCACTCTAAATAAAAGCATGAATACGAGAGGTTTAAAATAATTTATAAGCTCGAATTAATTTTCCTTTAAGTATAATGCGATTCTAGATGTGATGATGACCGCATGAAAGGCGATAACGGACATGAAAGAGTTGATGACACACTCTTTCTTATCTTCTGGGAGACGGATGAGTAAGTGTTATAGGACGTGAAGAAATTAACTTATCAATTAATACATTTTTATGAGCGGAAGAAATTAATATGAATTGATATCATCGCATAATTTAATTATAAAGCCCTTCGGCTTTCATCCATTTTGTTTTGATTATCAGTCAGTTTTTCAGACCCCTATGAATGCGTGAGTATTCCCTAAAGCATTTGTCTGTTGAATTCGTATTCCCATTGATGATCAAATCTTATCCGTACTCAATATGCAAATTTTATATGGCCTACGTAAAGTACATAGGAATACGAAAAACGTCGGAGGAACTATTTGCAACAAACTCTTTATTAACCATCGAAAGATTCACAT
Organism: Pachydiplax longipennis; assembly: GCA_036926295.1. Lineage (NCBI taxonomy): Eukaryota > Metazoa > Arthropoda > Insecta > Odonata > Libellulidae > Pachydiplax > Pachydiplax longipennis. Next base: position 2,208,685 of record JAVFKF010000035.1, on the reverse strand, counting down.
CATAGTTTAGTTTTCTACCTGTGACCTGTGAAAATCCTACTGATAGGATTCTTAAAGTTCGAAAGTAATTAAAGGAAACCCATTATTTAAAAATTTGATAAAGCTAATTGAAATGCTAATGATAATTTGTTGCAGTAATCAAATAAAAATCGTAAGAGCCCTTCGGAAACAATTATAGTAAAAACATTCATTCATTCAGCGGAATTACTTCAAGATCTGACTCGGAGAATATTTGAAATACTGCATGGTTTCGTTCGTTTTATTCTCCGAAAAGTATTTTATTTCTTTGAAATTAACGGTTGAAGCTGAGTGTTTGATTGCTAAACGAAAAATGAAAATATAATTTCAAGTTGACCGTGAACAGGCTCCAACAGATTGTAATAAAGAATATTATTGACCCATTTCCGTATGACTCATTCAATAAAAGCTATGTGATAATCTCTTTCAGATGCTAAATAATTCTGATAGATATATCATATTTTGTTAGTATCTTCAGAAAAAGGAAAACAGAATCTTTAGGTTGAATTAAAAAATTTAATTTCGTGTAATACGAGATAGACCTAATTAATTATGCTACGTCCACTGAGATCGTTTAAATATTTAAAATGTTTCATCAGTTCGCTCTTAGAGTAATATATCAAGTCTTACAATTAAATGAAAGGGTTAAAGTAATGAACGAGCTTGAACAAATATATTGACTCAATAGGGGATGTCTTAGATAATTAATCATCATATTTGGATACTAGAATATAAGCTCCGGGATTCGCATTTGATTTAATATATATGAGGTTTTAAGGAAACATGCTTTTAGATCTTTATCTTTATATTCTGCAACTGACGGAAGTTTGGCGACGGAAAACGCCGAGTGTTGACGAATTATTAGGCGATTTGGCAGAGAAGGACGGAAATTACTTTTTTAAAGAGTCTGGAGAGAAAACAGAAGAGCGACGGGCTGCGGCGGCGAATGCAGCCGAGAAAGTGGATTTCATTAAAACAGTCGGCGGTCTCTTGGCCAGACAAACACGAGCCTGTCACTCTAGGCCTATCAGAGCCGCTAGCGCAATAAAACGTCACATTTTTCATTTTTTCGCAAACCCAAACAAGTTTCAAAAAAGGAAACTTTTTACTGGGCCAATGTTTACCGCGGGCGAAGCGTCAGCTTCAATTCTCCCCAAAGGAAGCAATACATCAAGCTTATAGGTTACGAGTATCTCTGCTCAGTACGTTACGTAAATAAATAAACACTTGTTATTCCAGCTAATACTAAACATAGGCTACGACGTATTATCATATATATAAGCTACTATTTTTTGTGATAACGATATCAATGTTATTTGTAATAAAAATTGGGATAAGCAAAATTGTTATTGCGCTAATATCGATAAAAAGTACCTTATTTCAAAATATATTTCATTGCATCAACACAATATATGTACAAGTTGTTTCAATAATAATATATTAATAATTACTTGCCAAGAACGTGAAGGAAAATAAGTAAAGGATTAAGGAATCTAGATTTTATATTTATTTTATATATTAATATTATTATTATTTGTTGTGGTCTGAATGTGTAAATGTAGTGTTGTTCTATGTGCGGACATTTACAACGGGCTGTTAGCACATTTTTATTGTGATTTATTATAAAAAGTGATAAAAATAAAAAATTTAATTATGATATCATTAGATAATAAGCCTAGTTATTATATTCCCGCGTTAACATCACAAAATGGCTGTACAAATAGCTATTAAAATAGAATGAGTGAAGCAAATTAAAAGATATACGAGCCAAATACGAATATATCGTATAGTGAGGCTAATTTCTGTTTAATCAACAAACTAGAGATATTTTCAAACAGAGAGTGTTTACTCAGATTAAACATGAAAACTTGAAAATAACTCGCTTGTTTGTTCTTAGCAACCAACCACGATTATGAGAAGGAAGATCAAGAAAGAACCGCTTTTGCTTCGTAATATGCCTCTGCATTGCTGACAGGAATGTAACTACTTTCATTCCACATTATTAGCACCACCAAAAGTTGAGTGACTAATCAATTTCAGAGAGAACTTTGTTGGAAGATTTTACTTATCAGTGACTAGAATATAAAGAGTATTTTGCATGATTTAAATTTAACATTAAAAATTATATGTTAGACTAACAAGGAAGCATAAATCAAACTATGAACTTAATAGATATTTACGCAATTATTACAAAGAGAAATCAAGTAAGCGATGCATAGGAAAGTAACATTAATAGATGTTGAACTAGTTCACTTTGATTTGAATCGTTCAATAAATTCGATGGTTATTACACTATGTTGGAAGATGGTAGCATCAAATCTACGAATTCAAGTAATAGAACCACAAAATAGAACATGCCAAAATATAAGTTATGCTTTTTTTGTAAAGTGAAAGTCATAGTTTCGACATATGAATTCGTAAACGGTAATGTGATGTGTAGTACCGAGATCTATGGAATAACTCTGTATTGGTTCTGTAATGGTGCGATTTGATGTGATCGTGCGGTTATATTCTCTATAATATTAAATTTATTCAAAATAGTAAATGTTTAGAACGTTTTCGGTAAGCTGCACTCTCTTTTCATCTTATTTTAAGTATACACGATTAAAATAAACTTGGCAATTGAATTCCTACGGGACAGGGCTTGACTTAGAAAAATCTAAAGAGTAAATAGCGGATGTAGCAGAGATAGATGTCAGACAATGTCAGACGATTTTTCAGAATCCAGATATGGAAACGGAAATGCGACTGATAAGTGATACATTTCTCTTTTACAGAAAATTTTCCGTAATAGCAGGATATCCGGCAGCAAGGGCACAGATGCGCAGGAGATTCTGGCTCATTTACTTCTAATATAAGTATAAATGCGATTACTGATTTAACCTTTGTTTGAAGTATTAAATAAGAATTGTCTCCTATATCCGCACCTATAGCTCTTGTTTTTAAACTTAGGGCAACCATCAAAACTCGAAAATAAGAAGACTTGCGCCATGGGAGAAAACACTTTTAACAAGTTTAAGAGAGATCCCACTTTAAAAAAGATCAACTATCTCTTTCATTGGGGTTGTCAATAGCGGCTGTTAATATTATTCATGAATTGTGTAGTTAAAAGTTTTTACATTTTACAGATCAAGTTTTCCTCAAATCATTAGAGGGCATGAAGAAAATTTTGGGGATTTTGCAGCATTGTCAAAATTTAAAAATGAAGAACTGATAACTTAGATTAAATGTTAAGATAAATACTACCACTTGTAGAAGAGGATAATTCTCTTTTCATCGAGAGGTCCCATATTAAATCATCAGGAGAGGCTTATTGCCGATATTCAAATAGAAACTGCAAGAAGTTAAACGACTTTAATCGCTAGTTTACATTAATTTACAATTTATTTTCACTTGAGGAGAATCACGAGACCGGTAACAAATTTAAAATAAATTCGAGCATCTGTTTCATGAATTGAAGAAAAGGCAGCTATGAACACAAGTTCGCTTGTGACCTTAAGACAGCAGGTCCTCCACCTCTGTCTCTCACTTTACTAAATAGGCGGCTTGTGTATTTAATATATTTCGATTTAGGTATTTTGCTGTTGTAGGAGTGTATATGCAAATCTAAACATATGAAAAACTCATTGAAGTACTCTTCAGTCTTAGTTATTATACTATCACTTAAATATCAGTGACATTTTTAACCGTCAAACTAATAAAAGGAGTCGCTTTTCAACCGAATTCATTCCATACATAATATCTATTGAAAACAAAAAACATTCCGCCTTGTTTTCCGAAAAATCGTTTCAAGTCTCTTCCGTTTCTGTGAACAGCTGATTATGGACCATTTACTTTCAAGTTACACTGGCTTTCGAGATTTTTACTAGGGGTTATGTTTGAGTCGAAATATACAGATTCGGATCAAGACTTTTTCTCTCTTTGAAATGAATGATATGATATTATCATTAGTAATAACGGTTCACCACTTCACATTCAATCTCACCCTAAAATTAGACATGATAATGATCTTAAAGCAAGAATAGCGAATTACCTACGGAGAGATTTAATATCCAAAAAAATTAAAAAGGTATATACAGTCATATATAGTGATGATATATTGTCATTAACTTCAACTTCCCCTTGGGCTTCTGACATCCACGTATAGCCTGTCACATCGCGATCAGGAGCTAAACAAAATAATTTAAATGTGCGTAATAAGTAAAATAGTTAATTAAATGACAAATTTGTATTTCGTATTTAAATCCGATTTTTAATCAGAGAATGTATAAAATTTATCATAAGTAGTTAACTGATGTGTTATATGCTACGCTTACATTAATGGAACTTTCGAATTAATTTCTTCTCGCTATATCAATTAAGATCACATAATAAGGATGAGGAAAACACTATTTTAAGAATCTTCAAATCAATCGGCCACTTGCATACCTGTCCACAGGTTTTTGGCCATGTACCACAGCGGCCAGATGACAGAGGACCTGACTTTACATAAGCGATTTTCACTTCGTTTACAACAAGCACAGCCTTGTTGGGCGAAGAGCCTCCATTCCTCGACGCAAAAAATAACTTCCTACAGTTACGCAAGATTACGAGTCGTGAAGTAAACTGAAGTCAGCGGGAGAGAGAGCGGTCATTGGCGATATGAGAGCGCCGACTGATTTGTCGTAGGACTTCAGACCTATGCGTCACTCACTACGGCTTCATCGTGGTGCACAGAGGCGGGAAATAAAAGAGCAACTGAAAAGAGAGAGGAGGGAGGAGAGGACCTGGGAATATTAGGACCCACAATCAACAACACGCAGTGCGTCGTCCGCCGTCGAAAGGAAAGCACGCGTTCAACATGACTCCGTTACACGTTTCAGCGGTGCTGCTAATGGCATTCATCGCCTCAACCTCTGCTTCCAACCAATCTGAAAGTTCCAGGATCGTGTGGAATAAATATCTGGATCCGGATGCCAACCTCCCGACGGTGAGTACCACGAAGCTTCCCCATCAGTGTCCAATATGCCACCGGTAGCACTATTACCAATAGACAGCAATTAGGGTTCTATTCTAGGGCAACGAGTGACCAATGTCTACTTTAAGCCAAACTATGGCGCATTCGCCGAAAGTGACGCACTACGCGATTATATGCGGTACATTGAACCCAGGGAAAAATTAAAAATATATTTATTTTTAATTCACAAATATACGCAGAAAACGTATAATCTACTATCAAATTCCAGAGAGCGCATTTATTATACAGTAGTAGAGTAGTTTACTATTATAGTTATTAAGCAATGTTATAGATTATTGCGCATTATTTTTGTGGCGCATTAGTGTTGTTTGTGTGGTGCATCTCAAATAGAAGTGAAGCAATTGACGCATGGACTATGAAAGACTAACTTAATACTACTAGTTGATGATCAATTCAGTTACACACATCCTGTCATTCTATTATATTCAGCTAATTGATAGTCTATCACTATGCTACAATGCACGGCATACATAAGTAACATCTATCAGACGTGAATATTCGAAGAGCAAATGTACCATACGTAAGCTACTAGTACTTAAAATATTAGATTTTTCAAATTGCTGTTGTTACACGTGACGCGTACGTAATTTTAACAAACGGTGCATCTCTAAGTTGAAGATAACCCCAACTGTATGAAGAATCCTCTCATAATTACAGGAGTGCAATTTGTAGACCTGGATTCGGTGCTATACCAACGACAATATGATCCGCAAAAACTACATATGATAAACTAAGGAACACTGGAGAAAATAAAAGATTAAGAAGGCTCATCAATTAGTGTACTAAAAATAAAATTTGAGTTTGCTAAAATAATTTCTTGAGACGTAGATTATTGGGATCCAAATATAGAGGCACATGTGCTTATAAATACGAGATATTTATTATCTTTGGGAACTAATACATCCTCCCGAATATGACGCGTTCGTTCAGAATTTCATTTTCTGCTGAATTCAATACTTTTTTTACTTTTTGAAGGAATGCTTTGACAATCCGTAAATATCTTACACCTCAGAATGAAGTACGAAGAAAAGATTAAGGAGAAGTTACAGAGAAGATGTTCTACTCTATCCAAATTTTTATCTAATTTCCCGCCGGTATTTCTATACCTCTAATTATTCAGATACTTGGAAAATGTAAAATTTCAAGCTGTTATTCTCAGAATCTCCATAAGGATTCCTCGCTCGAATATTCTTAAAATTCTTTGTTCGAATTCCATCGATATAAGCTTCTCTAACTCTAAAAATGTTTTTACGATCTTTTGGAGGACGGGTTTAAGTATTGTGAGGCTTCCTCATGCTCCAATATTCAGTCCATTTCAGACTTTTAGGTTACGCGCAAACTACGCACAGAAGTGAAGCCCGACGGAATATATGGAATAGCACAAAACTGGAGAAACTAATTCAAAACGTTTAAAAAGCTAATTAAAAACATTTACTAAGTTTATCTGTTTTTCAAATTAAGGCGATTTTGAAAGAGCCTCTGCAAACGTATGGTTTTCTAGAGATGTTGTAAACAATTTCTTAGTTACACAAAACAAACTGATAAGACTGTGAAGAATTTCATCTGAAGCAAAAGCTATCACTCAACATACAGATTTTTCAATCAAAATAAATATCTATTAACATTTCTGTTTTACTACCGAGAATTGAATTTGGTAATAACCATATTCTGAAAGCACTAACGCACTAATTTAAACAAATAATGATAACTATCAAGGAAATAATTAACTATAATAATGTATAAATTAAATATTTCCAACCGTAATTTTTACACTGAGATAATGTTGATCCTCAACACGGAATCACATAAACTGAAAATCACTCCAGAATAGTTATTAAATATTTTTTCATAAAATTATACACATAATTCAGAAATTCGATTTCATTGAGAAAGAACGTATATATTTGAATGCATCACTTAAATGTCATCATGCAAATCAATTGAAAGTGCTACTGAATTCCCAAAATATATAAGTAACTTTTTGGAACTCGAATAAACGGAAATTTTTTTATATAAAATATCGTTTTACCTCTGCAAATTTCTTTGCTCTCACATTCAATGTACATATAAAAATTTCGTAGCGATGTGTTTTTTGCAAAAATTTGACTCGGATATTTCTCGTAAACATTACATATTAGGGTGAAAATATCCAGAGAATGAGTGTTATATCACTATGCAGAGGCATTATATTCGTTATATCGTTCGTGCAAACATTATTAACGATACTTGTAACTCCATAAAACGAAATCTTAGATACTTTCCTAGACGCACATGATTTATTTGTTAGAATATTGTAATGGAGTGCCAAGAAGTAAAAGCTTCATTGATTGATATTAAAATAAGAAATCCTTGAGGCAATTAAATTCTCATCAAGAATTCTGGAAAAGTAAAATTGCATTAACTGGTACTCTAATTTAAGGTAAAACTGGAATATTTCTGCACCGGAACATCTTGAAAATACACACTCCATCTCATTAATTAAATATCATGAAAAATAATTATGTAAAAGCTCTAAGATACAGGCCAATTACAATGGATTAAATCTGAGAAAAGTAATTATAATAAATGAAGTATTTTGAATGAGCTAATAGCTCGAGAAGTGGAGAATATCTCAAGCTCAAAACTAAACAGGATCACTTAAAATTTTCGATGTAATGTACGAGTAATATTTTACTATTTCATACCTGTTGTACAGAAAAAGGCTACTGTAGGAAAAATATTCAAATTCAGTTATAGAGAAAGTGCTTAATATGCATTTAAAATGCAGTAATTATGAAAAATTAACGAACAATATTTTAATGAAAGAGCTGATAGATGGAAAATATAAAAATGAATCTTATCAAATCTACGGACTATTTTACATTTTGTAGAATATTTTCAATCTTGTGATAGTAGAAGTATACCCCTAATGAAGTTTTGAAAATATTATTGACATTTCTTAAATTTACACCAGGTCATGTTCGAATGCAAAATAATTGGTCTCAGAGTGAATTATAAATCTAAAATTTATTCTTGTCTAGGCATTTCTATCCTAATTTCAGAGAAGATTTAGAATATTCTAAAAAAAACCAAAGGCTTCATGGGTCGGACTCATGGACTGCGAAAATCGTGACTATAATTTACTACATCATCTTATAAACTTGACATAGACTATATTTTCAAGGTGTAACACGAGGATGAGCGTTCGCACTCACGGTCGAAATTTCATCACCCACTCACAACATAGAAAAGATGATCCTCTTCAATCTCCATCAAGGTCAACTTTACAAATAAAACAAAATCAAGGACCAGAAATTTCGAAATAGTAATCGGGCAACACACGTGCTAGGTAAAAATTCACTTTGTAAACGATATAAGATTACTTTAAAGGTTTGAATAACTCCGTTAGTCTTTTGTTGGACCAGCGTATTTTAGGTACTGAAAGCACAGAGTAAGGTCAGGATTAATGACCACCTGTTACTCCTACTTTTCAGGTACACAATGTAAATGTTTTAAGATCACTTTAAGGAAAATATGACTAATTATTCCTTAAAGTAGCAATTGCTTAACGTGAAAAGTTTTAAGGCTTTAAATACCGTTAGTCTTTTGTAGGACCAGGACCGTGAAGGTACTGAAAGCACAGTGTAGGGTCGGGATTACTGACCACCTGCTGGTTCGAAAAACTGCTAACGGAATCTTTTTCAAACCTCTAATTCATTAAAAGTCGTGTTCCAATTTTCTTTTCTAACACAAAAGTTTTCTTATCATAAAAATACTTGGCTCTAAGATAGCTCTTTAAATGAACATCATCGGTAGAAACGCATCGGAATCGACCACGCTTGATTCACATTAATCTCAGTAATCTTTTATTTGAATTTTCCGCCAACGAAGATTAATCCGCAGTTAATTGACTACACTAACGAAAATATTTTTGGATATAAAAGTGTTTAATTTTTCGTGAGAAAGTCAAAAACAAGCGAAAATATTGTATAGTGCCCATTATTACTGAGTAATATTACTAAGTATTACTAAGTAAAAAGAGTATGCTTTTCGGAAATCCCACCTGAAAATAAAAGTAAATTTTCTGTCTACTATCGCATTATTGGGCAATAATTAATCAAAAGTCTAATATTAAAACATACTTAATAAAATATTTTTATAATTTCGTATCGAAAGCGAGCTGAACTCTGAAAATATGTAAAATTTGAGTTCAGTGATTAAATGATTTCTAAGTTATGCAAGCCCTCTAGATGTATGTAAAAAAATCATTATTTTCTTCCTTGCGCAATTATTTTCAATAAATCCAGTTAAAATAAGCTACTTAAATCTTATCAACATTCTAACTTAAGCCTTGAGAATTTTTCATCTTCAGAGATGATCACTCAAACCCTTGATTACGTACGTATTTTGACTTAGGGAAAATCAACCTGTTGTTAACATCTCGGTCCCCATTAGCGTTGATTTATGAACCATGGATGTCCTAATTGAAGGATCTCAGTGAGTTAAGGATAGCAGCTGTAACCATCCACGGCCTCTTCTTTTTTTATGGTTTAATATTGAAAAAAACGTGTCCAGTCCTCTTTTAATGTCCCTTACCTCAGTCAGCTCACCTTTGAGTGAACGGTGAAAGTTAACCTGAAATTGGACCAGTAGCTCTTGCGTTAGAGGAAGAACAGGGCCACATCGTATAAACACAAATCCGGTCTAGATCTGCATAATTATTCCATTACTCCAACACTGCGCTTAGTGTTTCCCATTCAAGAAAGACGTTAGCACCCGAATTATGGAAAGAATAGTTTATTGGAGCATCTGAGTTTCGACATTTTGGAGATATTTTCGAAGAATGAGATCTGGAAGGATCGAAGACTTTTCTTGAACCAATACCCGTAAATGAGTTGTAAAATTTCCTGCACTAGTAGTTTGAAATATGCTGAGGACTTCCAGGATATCAACGCATTATGAAATTTAGTTTTTCGCCGGCAACACTCTATCCCTCATGCAGAATGTTTTATTAGACACGGTATGAGAAGCCTCTTTTACATTGGAAGGCCGAATATACGATCAAGTTCCCTATGAAAATAATGGATACAGGAAAATTATTGCATATACTGAATTATCGAAACGGTACGTAAGAAATAGTTTAATTACTGATTAAATGAAACAGAATGAATTTCATATTATATTCTCCTAACGAGCTGAAAGAGACTCGGAATCATTAAAATTTCAACTTCTTTAATTTGAAACAAGAGCAAAAAAGACCTCATAGAAGGTCAAAAGAAGCCGCAGGTGAACTAGGTTAACATTCTTTGCCCTAATCAACAGTCTTAATCTACATGTATTTATATCGGTGTGAGGCAAAGTATAAATACACCGTCAAATCAGTTAAGTATTACTCTAAGATATACATAACCGAGATTTATAAACCGCAAGAGGTGTCTCCAAAAACCCAAAAAATTGTTAACTCAAGCAAGGCATCTCTGTACCACTAATAACGACCGTGAGCAAAGTAAATTTGTTTTAAAAGTTTATACGAATTTGATACCAATATCAGTATTTTGGATTGTGCTGAGAAAAAACATGTTAGCCAGGGTTCTCTATCCTTCCGAATTGACGTTTATGAATAGAAAAATAATAGGAAGAACCGAAATCTGGACTTCCGCTTTTTTATTCTTAGTAGAAAATTAAATAATTTTTTAAAATATTAAATTAGCAAGATTTAAGGTTAAATTTAATGCAATCAAAATGCTAGAATCCAAAAAGATCACTGAGAAAATTAAGTAATTGAAAGAGAATTCATCGATTAACTGGTTCGATTCCAATTCCATATCTTTCAACGTAAAAGTTGTTTATTTTTCGGCTAAGTAAGTTTTCCGGCGTACGTTATATAAGAATGGGATATCTATCCTTTCTAATTCGCCTAGTAAAACATATCTATGTGTTGCTTGCTTTGAAAGATTATTTGTTTCTTATTTTTACGAAGATGGAATAAAGGAGTTCCAAAAGAGTGTCCACACTCAAAGTCTACGATCTTAAGATACTTCGCTTTTCGGCATCTTCAATATTTGCAAGAATGCTGTTTTTGTCAATGAAATTCCAAGTTATTAGCAATAAGCTAGTGGATAAAAGACAGAAAGTAATTGCTTAAAAAGCCAAGTGGTTGTAAGGATAGCTCCAAAGGAGAAAAAAGACCAAAGTTAAAAGAGGAGGAAGATAAAGCTCAAATATTTTCAGGAACATTCCTGTGTTTGGACTAAATTTAGCAGCACTAAGTAGATACTAAAAGAGGTCTCGGATGGGCTTTAAGAGGAGTTATTAAATCAATGGCCACATTCTTACGTGCCTCACGAAATTGAGATACCGTTTTTATGTGGTTAAGCCGCACGAATGTTTCTTCAGATTATTACAAGTGCTTGGATGCAATCATAATACCCGAACATTCTTTCAGCGTTAAAGAGAAATTAGTTAATTTTATAATAAGTTCTCTTATGATAAGCTCTCTTTAGTGTCTTATTTATCGTCTAGTACTCAACACTTTGTTGCCGGTGTTTTTCTAACCTTTGAGTGACGTATTACACTGGATATAAACGACATGACCCCACAATATTATCCGAGATAAAATCTCCCAGAATGAAAGAAATTCATCGAGAGTTAGAGATGATTAAAACACCGAAAAATGTAGAAACATAGAGCAAATTTTCTATCTACTGATTTTCCTGTGTTATCTTTCGTATCTTACAAAAGTAACCAGAGGCGGAACGACTAAACCATTTATATAATCACATAAAAAGATTTCCTCGTCCGAAGTTTTTGTTTTGCTGTAGGTTAACTTCTCATTGAGAAGGCTTGAGCAGAATTTCAAATCCTTTTTGAAATTATTATCGTATTCTGCATACCATCTAAATAAACAAAATACAAGGAATAATTTCTGAGAACCTTGCAATTCACGTGCGATATCTCCGTTCGGCGCAAGTTCGATTTATTTTATTTCTTCGATTAAATTTTAATAGCATTCGTCCATAAATTTTCTAATGATTTCAGGGAAAAGCAAAAATATGACAATTTTAAATAAGCTTAATTGAAAAACTCTCTGTAATTCCGTGGCCAAATTATAACGTTAAAATTGAATTTCCACAAGGGAACTAATCTTAAAATTTATTGATTTAAATAATTTAAAACGGCAGTGAAAACAACTTTCTATGAATGTATCTACGGTACTAAATTCCGGAGCTATTTTCCATCTGGAAAGTAGGCTGATGTTATATATTGATTTGGCGATTACGAAATCCTTTACACACACGAGTATGATATTAACGAAAAATGGTTATTGAATTTACATAATTCAGAAACGTACAGTTACAGATTTGAAGACAATTAATTATTCAATTAACAAAAATTCATACAAAAGGTATGTGAATTCTTGCGGGTTTTTTCAGTCTACCAAATTTATAAGAGGTAGATTTTATAGAGTAAAAAATGCTCCTATCTTACAAAATTCCTTGACTTTCTGTCGCTATTCCGAAACACTATAGCCCTATTCAGGTAGTTATATAACTATACCAGTAGCGAATAATTTGGTTAACCATATTCTCACATGCAGAAACTGGAATATTTTCCATCATTAACACGGTAAAACTGCACAAATTCTTCGCGGGATTTTTAAATGAATATTTCTTACGTTTAATAAAGCTATTAATTGAAAGAACTCGGGCAGTTTTGTAATTTTAATTAATTAACTCAAAATGAAATTTAATTAACTAGATAGAAATTTGAGGCGACGCTGAGATCGACGCCGGTGTATGAGACTTCATTGTTATCTGAAACAGTCTTGACTATTTTGTAGATTCTTACTTATCTAAGCGAGGGGGAAATTTTTAAAAGTGATGATTCGTTGTCTTTGCTTTCTCCTGCTGTTTCGATAGTGAACTGACAAATATGTTACTAAAGAGGGCTTATTCAGCCAAAACACCGAAAGGTATTTCAATAGTTTTTCGGTAGAGTATAATAACTTACTTTCCTAGACTTATGAATGAGCTCAGTCAAAATATTTATATTTATCTTCCGTTGTGAAATCTGAATTTTGGTGTGAAGGCTTTAAAACGAGGCAAAATATATCTCTGACGATAACCACGGGGTGTTATGTTTAAAAATGGGACGTACACTCACCCTACCTGTAATTCATCGGGCTCAAGATTTATCTTTTCTTAAACGTCTCACCCACTACCTTCAACCTGTTTTCCCCTCTTACGTTTCTCTTTTCCCTTCATTTCAGTCATCAAGTACAAATCAAGATAACCGGTTCCTATAAAGTGCAAGTGCTTTTACAGCTGTTCATGCTGGTCTCTTAAGACTTTTTCAGTACATACGTAGTCATCCATAGAATTACTTTTCCATCTTCAGCTTCACCTCTAAACATCTTTCTCATATTCACTTCACCCAAGCTGTATAGATAAAGAATATAATTGCGTGATTTCTGTTCTAAAATCTTGACCTCTTCAAAATTGTATCCCCAAATTTACCTCTCGGAGCTATATAATAATGTACGAAAAAGAATTCCAGAAGTAGTAATAATAAAAATGCTTCAACAACTGAAGTCATTCCGCACGTGGTTCTCACCGAGAATCGAACTTGGGATCACTTTCACCGAAGTCGAACGCATTGCCCGCTTAGCTATCCGAAGGCCCAGAAAGAATTCAAATCCCTTGAAAATATTAAGCTTTAATACATCAAGGCAGCTGTCACTATAAGGACTCTATAATAACAAAGCACTGTGATGAAATTCCACCAAGAACTTTGCTGAAATATGGGACTAGTAAACTTTAACTCTAAGTATGACTGGCAGTGTTTTAAGTGCACAAAAAGAGTAGAAATTTACGGAATCAGATTACTTTTTATTGCCATACTAATCTGACCTTGCGAAAGGATACCCGTTTCCATTCTTATCAGACAATTTCGAGAAATACAATAAAAACTAAAAAACTTAAATATCGTCATACATTATCATTAACTTAATTAATTTAAATAACCAAACGAGAGCTTACTGCTAATGGCAAAAGTAACCACGAGTCACAATCTGCATGAAGCCATCAATAATTGATTAGAACGCTATGCGCATTTCACTGCCAGCATTTTTAAGGGTTGAAACGTGACTCAAATGAGAACACGATGATGAACGTTCATTATGAAAATGATGTTCCGTTAAATTAAGCGAACGTCATGTCAATTATCAAAATTTGTTTTCTAACAATCAGATTAGCCCATGATAGAATAAGATTCCCAATAGCAATGCTGTCAATTAAAGCGGAGGATTCCCTGGCATTGGTATAATGAATTGAGTACCTATCCTTAAATAGTCACTTTAAAAGCCTTAAAAAAGTTTGAAATGATGCAAAAATATTATGTATTAGAATATATAAATGCTATGATAAAACTCAGAAAGATTAAACATAATCATGGTTAATAAAAAGATCAAAAACTTTTTTCCTTTCCGCAGTTACATGAGAAACCTTTAATTGTCAAGAGAGGAAAGTGTAATTGTATCTGTAAAGCAACCATAGTAAGATTATTTAAATCTAATAAAATCAATCTGGTACGGCTGCAACCCAAGATACCTCCACCACAAATTCAAAATAATGGTTTTACAGCTTTGTTTATATTTCATCTCCGTTGCAACAGATAATCCCACGAGTTTTATAAAGCCCAAGAGATACAAAAATACTTAGCAGGCCAGGTGGAAATTTAACCCAAATACATCTTACATAGATACTCCTCATGGATTACCATTTTGGAGGATCAAAGACATTAGCCATTAAGACGGAAATGGAAACGAGTGAAATATTACCGCACGGAAATAAGGTCGGCAAAAGAATGTAAAAAAGGCGTAATGCACAGCGACCCTGAAATGGATGAAAACGGGAAGGTGGCTCTACGGAATCCTACCTCAATGCTATCTGGTTTGAATTCCTCCAGCTAACATGGTAATGAGTTGAAGAAACAACTCGGTTAAGTACCAAATTCTTCCGCTTCCACACCCTCCACGGGCTGATAGCTTCGAGGAATCCGAGGAAATCTTAGGAATGAAAGTTACTGGTCTGACCACCTCAGAGGTATAATCCGGTTTTAAATGTTTTATAATTGAACGATTTTACTCAATAACTTCAGATTCGTGACTGTTCTACGGAAAAAATTGCCATTTCATAGAATGTTGATATTTCGACTTTTTTGAATCACCTTGAAACATTTTCATTCTCATAGGCGACCCGACACTGAAGTAATTAGGCCCCTCTGATTGGTACGCCCTGAGGTTTCGTCACACTACCTGGAGCCGGTTCTACTCGTAAGCGATACTACTTTTCCATCTATGAAAGCAGAAAACGCGAAATTGCCCGTTTCATACCGGCATTTCAGAAAATTTGGCATTCTATCAAAAATGAAAATGAAATAAGTTCCCAAGCCCTGTAGTGTGTTAAAGCATTTCTAGCCAGTAATGAATATTATATTGGAATGAAATTCTTTTTCCTCTCTCTCCATATTGCAAGAATAGCCTCATTCCACAACATCTATATGCGGCTTTCCTCGATCTGACTATTTAAGTTAAGATTCGTAGCCTAATTTAGGAGATTTCCAATTCAGTTTTCAGCTATCACAGTTATTAGAAAAACTGGAACGCAGCTTAGAAATATTTTTTTAAATACATCATAGACTTTCAGCCACCATTCAGCCTCTTTTGAAAAAGACTGAACAAGCTAAGTGGGAAGGTTGGGTCTCCAAGGGTTCCACTAAGAGTTCCACAAGAGTTGGTTGCTTGTGTCTAATAAATGAAAATTTGTATTCCTTTATATTAAATGAAAGTTAATTACTTAGAAATATTTATAATAGGTATGGAAAAGTTAATGATTAATCATTAATTAATGATCGACCGCATGTTCATAAGGAAGGTATATCCAACACACTACCTGAGAGAAGGGCACAAAATAAACCATTTGCTCTTTCGGCAATTGGATAGATGAACATCATATCACGAGATTGCATTGACATACATCTCGTTAGAAAACAGAAAAAATATGCTATACGAACTTAATCGCATAAAACCTCAAACGCTAATCTTAGTAGCAGTAATTAATAAAATATGACATATAGGGATAGAGATGGGTAGATGAGTGGAAATTAGAACGTGATGAATTCATGATACATGTGAAGAAATCTTATCACACATTAATTAAACACGTCTGTGTCAGTTTTATACCAAATTAGGACCCCTAATTTCATCGTATCCGTATTTGGAAGCAGTAGAACAATGAATTACACAAAGAAAAAATTAAATTTGCTATACTTAACGAAAATCACGCTTGATTCCTAATAAGAAGATACCTCCAATTCACAAAGGCTTACTTCGATTGTAAAAAAATAATAAAATTATCAATTAAAATGGAAGAAATAGGGAATTACAATCCTCAAATGGGTTCAGCGGCCTTTATTAATTTGTAAGCACTATCAGATGACCGGTATGACATATATAATAGAAACGAGGGTAAGAAATGAAGGATGAGATAACGACTTAAGTTATAAAGACAGTTGCGATCGCTTCAGCTTCATAGCATATCAAATGCAGATATACTATATGATATAAAATAATTATGAATCTAAGATGAGAAAGTAGAAAAATATGACTAAGGAGTCTGGTTGCATTCGATTGGGAAATACTTGCAATAAGACAAACAAATGACAGTCGCAATGTAAGCGATGAGAAAAGTATTGAATGACATTTAAGTCGAGGTGTTCATCAGTGAGTGAGTCGGTAATATCTGTTGACAGCAAAGCATAAAGATTGCGTGATAGATATAGTATGGATGAGATGAAAAACTACTATGCACGGACATTTAGCAATATTATATTCGGAATACAATATTGACGGATGAAATTTCATTGTTTAAAAACAGAGATAAGGATGGAAGAAGGATAACTGTAATAAGGATATTTTTGTGCGAAATGATTTGCTGGAGATGCACGTAATTATTTGAAATGAAGAAAAAGAAAGTCAGGAGACATTAATACATGCATCGAATATAATGAGACTTTACATTTATAACTAAAATTAGATCGCTAACAAATGCACGAGAACCGATAGGAAGGTCTCTTTAAATTGAAATCCTAATTAAACAATTGGAGAATAAAAGGAAGAAGGCCATTGGCGGTAAGTCACGGGTTTCAAATTTCTGCCAATTACATTCCAAACACAATAGAGAGACCTATCTGCTTGTATAAGAGCGATGGAGATGAGAGATGCAGAGAACTCTTGCAGTAAGAAATAATTGAGATAGTCTCTGCCATAAAAAATCTCGATTTTGGCATATAATTAATGTGTAAGTAAATAGTGTTTTTTGAGCAAGAAGGAGACTAATATTTCTCCTCTCCTCATATTCCATGAACAGAAATTACTTTGAAAAGAAAAAATTCTGTAGCAGTTTGAAAAAAAAATCGGTAAAAAACACCGAATGCGGGAGACCCTCAGAAAAGGCAAGAAGAAGGTGTGCAAAATTTCAGATGGTTAAGCTTAAAAATATGAAAGAAACAAAATCAAAAATCAAAGTATGAACGTGTAGCAGATAGATACTTAAAAATTTAAATGCGTATAAAAATACGAATAAAAATAAATTGCAGGTTAAGGTAAAAGCAGCGGATACCACTCCCTTCGTTTATCTCTCAGGCGGTAAATAGAATCAAACCGATTCACGAAACAATGGCGCGACGTGATCTGATGATGAAAGGGCATATCCCCCGCGGTTTCACCAAGCGTCATCGCTTCTGTCTTTATCCCAACACGTGTCCCCGCCAATCGACAGCGGCGGAAAATCACGCAACGCGGGGCTAGACAGGGTCTTGCTTTCAAGGAGGTCAATGATACGTCGAGTACGAGCAAACACATGGAATCACACGATCTTAAGCCGGCATTAAGCAATCTATCTCTTATGAACGCCATCCTTATTCCAGATACTCAGGCAAATTGTCAGGTGAGGATGCACCATCTGACGTGCACGTGGTGTGGTGCAACGAACCCTTTTCATTCACCCGATGCATTTGCCCCCTTCCTCAATCAGCCGATATGTCTCATTCGTACCGACAACATGGAGAAACAGCGGGGGGTTGAGGCGGGGGAATTCTCAATGAAGCGGCGATTTCTTCTAATGAGGTTGTTGCGATCATGTGACGCCACTTATCGAATCAAAGACTTGCTTTGGATTGGTCTTGACGGGAGTAATCATGGGTTTTGCATTTTATGCGAGTGGAAGGAACGTCTCCACGTAAGAAACACACGCATCAAGCATAATTCAATGAAAGTGCATTTAGTAATTCTCAGCAATTACTTCTGTCCTTGAAATTTTAACGAGATTTAACTAATTGAATGTTAATTTCGGATAAACATGCGATATAGGTCCTTATCAAATAGAATCGATCCTTACCAAACGATTAAAAATTATGATGAAAGAATTCATATCCAAAATAATCCTCTATTAAATACCTACCACCAAAACTGCTATGCTATGCTTGCTGTTTTTTTATACTATATTTATATTGGAATGGCATACTTTGTTTAGCTATTGTAATTTTTGGACTTTTAATTTTTATATCATTATCAATTTATTGATGTTAACTGTTGGATTTGATTATATTTAGATTTATTCATACTCATACTATGCTTTAATTGTATTTGATTTTAAAATCATTAATTTGAAATGATTTTTCTGAACTATATTATCTGTTCAAATACCACCTTCTGACCCTTTCTGTTCATCAACATTTTCATAACTACCGATATAAAGATACCAGCACTAGAAGTATTAGATAATTCTGAATTTGATATTTTAGGTGAAGTTCGACAAAATCTATTTACTCGCTCCCAATATTATGATTGCTTTGAAAAAGAGGCTTTAAGGAAACGGTAGATGATTCGTGAGCTCTGAGAACAATATTCGTATCAAAATCAACGTAATATATCTTTGGAACTTTCCACTAACTGTTTCGTTTAAATCTTAAAATTAAGTAATTCTTTCTCCGTAATATCTCGTATATCATGCATAATAGTCAAGGAGCACAATTTACAAGTTTCCTAAATAAAGCCTTTTGTGTTATTAAATTGATTTTAATTTTGCTAAGAAAACGTACCAGACAAAAGGCAAAATATCCCCCATGAATTATTTTATTATTCAGGAAAATCTATTTTATGTTCCAATAACTTCGGACGAAAGTAACTGCTGTTTCCAATCCCCGGGAAGGAAAAAAATTATCTTAGACTAACCATGAAAACAAAAAAATATAAATAAAGCAAAAATGCTAATATATAGTTATACCTTTTAGTTACTCTTCGATGAACCCTGATCTTCTCAAAATATTGTTGTGTATCTAATTAATAACGGCTCAGTTCAATAAAAACTTTAAACTACCTGCACATTATATGCATACATACTCCATACATTTTAATAATCTTGCTATTAATACGGTGTTAGTTTATATCAAGTAGGTCATCGCATGAAGAGAAAATATCTATAAATGTTCGGATGAGAATTTATGATAAATCTAACTGGTTTAGCTAGGGAAACTTAGTCTATAGGAAGTTATTTATAATTACATAGTGAAGAAGGTTAGATTGCAGAAGACGTCGTCTTACCTTTCGTTGAGTCCTTCATCCATTCGGAGGGAGCGCCATCTGCGAAGAATTATCAATGACCTCACGATTGATTGATCCATTGGAGAATGAATACCCTTGGATCCAATCCTTCCTTATCCAGTGGCTAATTCTTAGACTCACGGGTAGAGAGGTCACCATTCTGTCCTGGAGCATCCTTTTGCAAATAGCGATGCAAGGGGGTGCGCTGTAGAAGAAATTAATAAATGTTGATTAAAATTCTTCTCTGAAGAAAATTTCCTACATCGAGATCATAGTGAGGGCAGGGAAAATTACAAGGGTGCGCAAAATGGGAGTAACAGATTATTCAAAATAGAAACACCATATGTTTTTTTCGTCCTTTAAATTTTAATTATTCATAATCCAGTTGTAACTCCTCTTATCTTATCACGAAGGAGGAAGCAATCGTTGGTTCCGACTTTCAAATTTCTAGAATACATAGGGGCTATGTTTATTAACTAGTTAATGTAAGAATTTCGAAGTTTGGTTATAAGTGAAAATTTAGATATTTTTAGAATTTCTACTGGAACCAATATAAAAATCTTTTTTCTTCTTCTTTTTTATAAATCACATTAATTATTAATCAAATTCTTATGTTTTGCATCAGTCTTTTGAAACTAAATAGAAGAAGATATACCTTCATTTACTTGTATGCCGGTCCTTTTCATTTCTATGGTAATACTAGAGATAGAGATGACGGATACTAAATAATGGTAATAATCTAATTCCATAAGAAGTGTTGTTCATAGGGTCATTGAGCTTCTCATACGTGGACGCTTTACCTTAAAGTATTCTGGCTCAGAGAGAAAAGCAAACTACTCCATTCATCTTGCTTAGTGAGTCTGATTCCTTCTCCAAAGCTTTCTGTAGCTATTTTTGAAGATCGAAACTGCCTTGGAGCAGATGAATTTACAGAGAGAATATATCCCATTAATGATAGCTTTAGTAGTACTTATATTGTGAAAGTGCATTAGGAAAACTGCATAATGCATATTATGCAGTTTTCCCTTTCTAGCTGATGCGTGTTCTTGTGGATACCTGAATACAGAGATACATTTTTCTAAGAATATATATGATAATTTACTTCCAAAATAAATGGCTTTATTTCCCTCACACTTTTTCAGCCAAAAATCATCGCCAAGTATGGGTACCCAGCAGAGGCCCACACGGTGAAGACTGCGGATGGCTACCTCTTGACAATGCACCGAATACCACATTCAAAGAAAGGAAAAGCGGCGGATGGACGACCCAGACCTCCTATCTTCCTTCAACACGGTCTTCTGGGCAGCTCTGCAGACTGGATAATTCGTGGACCTCACAAAGCTCTCGGTATTTCGCGAGTATATATTAAGCAGTGTCAATTTGGCGATACTTATTAAGTTAGATACGCAACTGCCTTTTCAAAGAAGCTTATGACACTCAATTCACTTTGCAGCATACGTTCTTTCCGACTCTGGCTACGACGTGTGGATGGGAAATGCCAGAGGAAACACATATTCCAGGAGTCATGTTACATTGGATTCTAGTCAGCAAAAGTTTTGGGATTTCAGGTATGTTTTCAGAAAGGTTGAGGAGCATTAAAGTCGTTTTTATTGTCACTTGATGTTCCAAAAAATTATGCTCATAAAGAATAATAATTTGTTTTACAGGATTCGAAACAATTAGAACCAGAATCAAAGTTCTCATTTATGTGGTGAATATTAATGGAAGGACTTATTTTTATCAGATCAAATCCAATTATGCTACCTTTCACTACGCATATGATCAGTTAATATGTATGCGATCATAAAGCACTAGCTTAGAAGATAACTCTATAAAGTAATCTGCTAACCAAATTAAATTTTTGATATGGCAACAGTAGGTTTCCTAGAAGAATAGTAAAATAAGATAGCATCGGCTACAAAGAAATCTTGAAATTAAGATGAAAATAAATGGCTTTGAAAACCACCTCAGTATTTTTGGATACTGTTAGATATCAACATTAACCTAAGGGCAAAAAATTAGAAGGGAATTGTACTTAGAAAAGGAAGGAATGAAAGGGAGAATCGAAATTTAGATTTATTTAGATTATAGAATTAAATACCGCGACTATTAGAGTTAAGATATCGATTTCTTTCAAAATAAAATGCTTTGAGGAAATAAAAAATCAAGGCATGGTTGTTTTTATTATTTTTCCTGTATTTTCGTCATCATATTCTACTATACCGATACTCTATTATATTACATATTGCTACGGCTCTACTTCCTTTCTTTCTATCGAGGTTTGCTATTCGTTAGGAAAAATATTCCTTATTGGATTTCAATTACATTTCCTTGAAGAAGCCCTACTTTGCCTTGCATGAAATTCTCATACAAAACCGAATATCTGCCTCTACTTATTAATCTAATTAGCTTTCTCTATAAATTTGTTTTCCTTATTTTATCGTTTCTGATATCGCGAAGAATCACTCTTACTGAATTTATTAATTCTCTGAATGTTGGTAAAATATGCAGAAAATTACTAAAATGTTTTTGCACGTTGTTGTTGTATTATTACAACCACCACCAGGCCGAGTTATAGTGGTTGCAACCCTACAATTAAATTCTAAATGATAAAAGCAGAAGTACCCTGCTAGGCTCAATTCTACTTGAGCCTTGAGTTTGGGAACCTTTTCTTGGCATTTCAAATGCCGATTCATATTTCCTACTAAAACGAGAAAGGAATGACAAACATATTTGAACGGAAATATTCTCATCATGAGCGATAATTTGAATATCTTAAGAGTTAATTGTAAAGTAATAAATAAACAGGAACTATTTTGGAATAGATAAATTGAAACAACCTGCCTGCAGATAGTATACGAAATAATTAAATATCCGCACAATCTTTGCAATGGAAGAGAAGACATTTCCGAAAGAAATTAATAAAAATAAAAGAATACACCAAAGTTAAGACTGCGGACCTCATTGATCCACTATTATCTCAGATACTTTCCTTACAATCGTTTTAATTTACTTATTTGACTCAAGCATGATTAAATAGTAAGGGTAATAATAATTAATTTTAAATTTTACCATAAATACTATATATTTTATTTGTCGCTATTATTTAAATGCCTTTATACTGATAGTAATTTTATGATTAATAGATTTTAAATAGTAACGGTATATTCTCAATAACCTTCACGGTCGTGCCAGTACGTGCCGATTAAATATTCCTGAAAAGTCCTGAAAAATGTTTTTAAAATGTAAATGCAGCCTATCAGAGATACAGGGGCTATATATACACCAACTATACTACTTTTACCAATCTTCTCATCTTTAAATCCTGAGTTTCTTGCCTTACTGTATATTTTGTATTTCAGTTTCCACGAGATGGGCTACTACGACCTCCCTGCCGAGATAGATCACGTTCTGAACGTCACGAATCAGACAGACCTGATCTACGTTGGTCACTCGATGGGAACCACCATGTTTTACGTCTTCGCTTCCATGAAGCCTGAATACACACCTAAGATCCGAGCCATGTTTAGTCTTGCACCCGTGGCGTTCATGGCAAGAGTTAAGAGCCCCATTCGCTTCCTAGCGCCGTTTGCCGAGGATATTGATGTAAGAAGCATGGAGAAATTTCATAAGCCTTCTGATTTAGAATTATTATAACCTTAAGTTATGAGTAAATACAGAATAGACTAACTGTAAAGGCAAACGGCTTTTTATTGAGTTCTTGTACACCTTGTCGTGTCACCTAAGGTACGTCACGTGTAAGATGTAGGTGGGTAAACTCAAAGCCGGCTTCAGACTGTTTCAACTGTAGAGCCTAATGCTGTTCAGGGCAAGAATATTAATAGCAAGTAGCAACTATATAGATATTGTTAAATGCCCATGATCTAGAAGAATATAATCCTTTAATCGATGCTTAATCTAAGAGGTAAGGAGGCGGTCCAGGGGAAACATTTCCCTCAGAGTGACTGAAAGTTAGAATCAGGCCCTTTTTAAATTGAATGCAGTAGAAATCGATTATTATTCGTATTAGCTATTATTATTATATTTATATTATAAATTATTTTTGAGGGTTTACATGAAGAATATTTGGGATCAAAACTGAAGTGATGATTGAGTAACGAATGAGTGAAGACTGGAAGGTCTGCGTGACAAGTATGAAAGAGATTTGCTACTTTGATTTGGATATGTGGAAAGAATACATGAAAGCAGAATAATCAAGATGGTTAGAGATCCATTTATGAGTGGTTTCATTTCCCGAAAGGGAAAGGAAAACCGAGAAATAAATGGTTGAGTACAACGGAAGAGACCCTAAGGAGAGAGGATATAAGTGATCTCTTAAGGAGAGAGAATATAAAAAAAAAACTGTAAGGAAGTCAAACACGAAGATTGGTATTCGAGGATAGAATGGAGGAGAAAATAAGTGATTTTCTTGCTCCGAAAGGGAATATCTGGTTTTTGTAATGTATGAGGGCAATCCATCCTAGAAAATTTTTCAATTGCTTTGTCTCTTTTTAATTTTTATTCGTCTGCTTCCAAACAAAAGATAGTATTTCTATTATATAAATATAGGAACTAATAAATTTAACAAAATTTCGGGTAACGGGTATCTCTAGACATAAAATATGACTCGAAAATTGATGACTCGAAATAACTTATGGAGTTATTTCCCTTATTTGTTATACTTAAAACTGTTCAGCAATATAAACTTGTACATTAATTGAAATCTTAGATAAGAATCTATTCCTCTTTTTAGCTGTGTTTGTTCTAAATTTCCGATCAACCGTATTTTCAGGAAATAATAGGAATGATAGGGAAATTTTTTGATGAAAATAGCAACGACAGCTTAATATTTCATAAAATAGGTGTATAAGTAATACATATTAGAAGATTAATTTTTATTTTCTTTTCAAATTCCAGTTCGTTCTGAATTTCCTCGGAGACGGAGAGTTTCTTCCTCAAAACAAAATAATTAAGTTCTTGTCAAGATATGGGTGCGAATTAGCAACAATAGAAAAGGAGATATGCGAAAATATCATCTTTGCCATCGTCGGGTTCGACAGCTCACAATTTAACCAGGTAAGCTAACCTTTTTTTGCAAGCAATTTTCCTTAAAATGTAAGGTTTACATTAATTACACATATTAAAATGGACTATAATATGATAGGGATGTTGCTATCAAATTTGGATTTCTTAATATTATAAAAAAATTGGATACTACACAGCACGTTTTGTTTTTGCTTGCATAAAACTTAAAACAAAACAGTCAGCACTAACATTACACCGCTAAAATAATGAAATATTTTTTAATTTTAATTAAAATGCATACGTTTCGTGACCGACGTTTGAATAAAAAAATGGAAATTTAATTTCCATTTTTTAATAATTCCATAATTTTAATTTTAAATTTAATTTTAAATATAACTTCGATTCTGAAAGTCGCGAAATAGTATATACAATTTAACTTTACAATTCATAGAAAAAGGAAATTCAGAAGTGATCAAAATACACCGTAATCTTTTTCTTTAGACATCAGTTAATTCAACTTCAATTTAATTTCTTACAGGCCCTGTTACCAATCGTTCTTGGACATTTTCCAGCAGGTTCATCGACTAAAACTGTGTTGCATTATGCCCAAGAAATCCGTTCAGGTACGTAGTTACGACAAGTTTTATTTTGTAAGTGGAATTACGATTTATTACGGATAAGTTATTTCTGCAATTAAATTTTATCGAATCAAATATAAGTGTCATTTTAATGTAATTTTTCTATAATATAAATGGTAATATTTTAAAAATCCTTTTAATTTACCACTGGAGTAAAATTTGGAATTTTCTACTACATAATAACTTAATATAATTATTCATAACATTTTTCTGGTGGTACCGCAAAGAATCAATTTTACATTTATAAATTAAATCGAAAAACATACTTATTAATATCTTTATATAGGTGATAAATTATTAACGCGGCATATAGAGCTGCTCTTACAGTTATTTAATACAATATTTTAGGAAAAGCACCGAAACTTAGTATGCACTGGGCAATCCTTTCTAAGTCTGAATTGGGCAAATAGGCATGTTATCTCAGCAAATATTCTGTATCCAGATTGTAACTAAAACGAGAATTTTCACAATGTATTTCGTTGCTGTGAATAATCTAAGTGGAATACTAAAAAGCCAACGCAACTCCGTCGTGACTTTCGAACTCGTGAAATACAAACAGATTTATTTCACAAAATATTAATTGCTTTAGCTGACAAAACATTTCCTCATTATTTTCCGCTGTATTTACCCTTTTTTACTCCCTACTTATTCTCCTATTTGTTTAAGTTTGTCCCACAGATGTTTTATTCAATTATATCCTTTCAAATTCTTATTTGAGAATGAGGCTTTCATACCATAAGAATGTATCTTTTACGGTCACAATGATAATGGACATAAAGTTAAAAGTTTCAACATAACCTTTAGCTCTGATCCAAACATTAAGGTTAGTTTAATGCAATTGAAACCTTTTTTCATCGGAAAGTCGAGAGGTAAACAAACAGGCCTCACTCAAAATTCGTGTTGCCTACATCTGAATATACTGGTATGCGAACTGTATAAAGGAAAATCAATCAGGTAAATTTAAAAACTAGCGAAAAGAATAACAGAAAAAATCACCAACTTGACCATTTACTTTGTTTATAATACATATTTACCAATGCTTCTCTTTGTTGTTTGTTGACATTACCGACCACGTTTAAGATGGGTGCAATAAAACTGAATAAAACGTTATTTCCGGTAAATCGCTCTTTAACTCATGACATCACAATTCTGTGAGCGAAATATGAAATATTTCACGGATACTATTGAAAAAATAAAAATAAAAAATGGTAAAAATTATTTTAAACTTTTCCAGGAAAATTTCAAATGTATGACTACGGAGCTGAGAAGAACATGAAACGCTATGGAAGTAGCAAGGCTCCCGAGTATGACTTAAACGCGATTCAAGTGCCCATATCACTTCATTATTCTCTAAACGACTGGCTAGCGAATGTTGATGTAAGTACAGTTAAACAGAAACTCTGCCTATGCAAACCAATATCAACCAATAATAACAATGTGATTTGATTACAGGATGTGAAACTTCTGTACCACAGACTGCCAAATACTATTGGAAAATACAGAGTTTCCCTGCCGCAGTTCAATCATCTTGATTTCCTATGGGCAACTGATATTGAGAAGCTGCTATTTAACAATTTATTGTATCTCATCAACAAGGAGGCTTTCCGTCCTGGAAACTCGACTGACTCAAGGCTTTAATTATTCATTTTCTTTATGTAAACTGATTGTAATAGATGTTAATTTAATCTCTGTAGCACAATTTTTTTAATAAAATTTTTATTATACAAAAGTAGTAATTATTAAATGAATTACTTTGGATTTGTAACATTATTTGAATGATTCGGAAGAAAACATTACTTGGATAATATAAGATTAAATGACTGAAAATATTAAATCGCTGTAGCAAATTGGATAAAACAGATAAAAAATAACCTATCATGAATAAAAAATGTATATTCATAAAAAAGAATCATCCATAAATCATACATAAAGAAACAGGTATAACTTTAAAAAATTACTCGGCACCAGTTCAAATCGATCTTTTGTAATCGGCTTATAAAATTGAATCTAACACAAGCTGAAGTTAATTAAATAATGATTAGGGGCTTAGAGGAAGGTTAGTAAGGTAGATGGTGATTCTGAAAATAACTATGATCGCCATTTGGAAGTAGAATCTAACGAACAAAAGGTACTAATATCTTAGGTATTAGGAATTTAGGAGATGGTATGAAAGGCAAGTATGAATGCATGTAAACAAGGATGATTTCCAATTCCAGTTAGCAACAACTGAGAACTCTGTTAGAAGTCAACAAATTATTACAAGAAAATATTTGCTATGACACAGTAATTTCCGTAGAACTACTAAATCCAACCGCCGAGCCGCATTTGGCCTTTTACCAATCCCGTGCGATTCACCATCTAGTTAATATTAATTTTATTTTGAAAGTTTAACAAAATATTCTATAAAAAGCATGATTGCTGATAGGGAAAATGCAAATTTTGTTTGCATTCTTTCCTTAGAAGGGAAACGCTAAACTCAAATTGATCAAATTTTAATGTGACGACAAAACAGTTGCAATAGTAATTTCTGATTTATTACTAATCTATTTTTAATGAAATAAAGCTAAGTATTCCATCTGCAAAATATTAAACGGAGTCAATGCGACTCGTGTAGGTAAAACTCAAAGTCAAATGGATTTTTAGCTAGTGAAAGAAAAGTAATCTCAAGTAGATAATTGATCTTTCACATGTCACTGGAAGCTTAAGGCGGAATATGCATATTTAAAATACTGCCAACTCTCTGGTTAGTGATAACAAGTTCTGCAAAACGCTAGTGAGGTGTATAACAAATTGATTCAAAATTTACATCAACAATTTTATCGCAAATTCATGCTACTGAGTGGTAGAGATTGATATAATGGGCTTCCTAAAATATTCATGAAAATATGTTTTAGCCCCCACTGTTTTAATTTTTTGGAGCAAAAATGTAAAATTTCGACTATTTCAGTTGGGAGGCTTTCTTTCGAAAGGTGAAAACGATAGCTCAACAATACCTTAACCTGTCGAAAAGGATTTATTTAGTCTATTATCAAGAATTTGTTTAAAAATCACCCGATTAATGAATGTTTAATCAGAATAATACAAACATACTTCCATTAATTTTATTAATTCATGGCAGAGTGTAACGAAATGGTAAGAGAGATATTACCTTGCAGGAGATATATATGCATGCAGAATTAACGTCATCAATAAATATTACGTAGACAGCTGTCATAGCAACGTTCAAAAATTTACGTACAGCTAATTTTTATTTATTTTTCTTATCATATTTCGTGAAGCACAGAATTCTCATCCGATATTTATCAACTTTTGAATCACATTTTTATAATAATTAATTTTTTTCGATAAATTTTCACGTGTAATTGAATTGAAGCCTTCTGAGCCGATTTTTTTCTCAGCGCACAGTCATTTTAATGAATTAGAGATAACTTTTCTGGTACTTGAAGACATGCTATTATCACAACTGACAGTATGACATAGAGAATAACGAGAATTAAAAAAAAAGGATCAAGTGGACACAAGCAAAAAACCGATAGCATATCAACAATTTGAGGTACGTATATCCCTGGAATATTAACTCTTTAATTCAATACATTGGTAAAGTATAACATTTGAGGCTACAAAATCTCAAAATCACTATCATTGCAGTTAAGTATTTTTGGGAAACTTCCATAATGAAGCATTCCAAAGAAAAACGGACTTGAAAAAAGTTTGATGGGACTGTGAAACATACCCGATGTACTTCTTCTGTACAGAATATTGCTTCATCCAATTAAGCTATCCGGCTAGAACATTCCTCTAACCGTTTAGGGTATTTGAACGCAAGGGCCCGTTCTCTGTCCGTTAGACTTTTCTCAAGCCTTTTTTTAGGATTTTTTTCTGGATAAATACCCATATGTGCAACATTACCGCAACCCTCTTCCTTGAAATAATATTCCTTCCATGAATTTTTATCTTAATTTACACAATACGTAATATATTTTAAATGCTAAGTGATATAAAACCTGTGATCCACTCAATAGGATTCCATGATGTGATAATTATACATGGTATTCCTTACAGTATCAAAGCATATACGTATACTGTCTCTTCAAAGTGAATCACCATCCCAACTTATGAAATACAGATAAAAGAAAATCCAAGAAAGATCAATCTCTTCAAAAATTCTGAGGCTATGGAAATTCAAGGTTGTAAAATGAATCTAAATGAAAAATCAAACATGACCTCTGCTCAAATGATTCAAGAAATGAAGAACATGGATAAAGAAATCCATAAATTGAGGAAAGAGTTACAAGGTCTGTAATAGGATGGTGAGATGTTTTAAGTAAAGAAATATTTTCTTAACAAAAGCAATATTTCAAAGATATATGAACACATTTACAATCAGTTTAGAAAATAGACAATGGAAATAATCAGCAAAAATCTAGAATTAACATAAAAGTTTGATTTCTTGAAGTTCTGTATGTTTTTTCAAGCTATGGTATTGATTTTCATTTTAAACTAAATTCGTTTTCTGACCTTACTTAAATATAACTCCACAGATGCACTATGTAAACAGCATGAAGCAATGGATCATGCTGTTAGACTTGCTAAAAAGAATCGTCATCTTGAGAATGAGCTTCGTGATGTTGATCGACTGGCTCTTGCAATAGATAAAGAGTGCAATGCTCAAGTTAAAGAAAATACGGAAAAGGTTTCAGCCACGCAGGTGAGTTACTGAGTATAATATCAAATATATATTACTTTCTTTGCACAATTTCAAACCTTATTTAGGATAATAAAACTAGAAAAAATAAACTGACAAATAAGATATTATTGAAATGATACAAGATTTTATATTAATTATAATCTCATTCAGAAGTATACCGCAAAGATTATGGGAAAATTCCTTGAAAATAAACTCATTAATTCTAAGGTCCCATTGCAGAAAATTGTTTCAAATAATTTCAAACTTAACTTTTAAAACCTGAGTAAACATTACCATACATAATTTTTTCGCATTTAACTGGATATTTTGGGAGGGCAAAATTAAACAATCTCATAAAATAAACGCAGAGGTATTTCATAGACCAGACTTTTATTGAGGTCTAAATTAAAACACCAGGTATTCTGGTTCCTTATTCTTTAATATTACTTATGGTTTACCCTAACATTTATCAATGCAGCTCAGAGCCAGTGTGTCATTTCTTATTGATTTATCATCATTTAAACTCTAAAAGAAAACAGGAAAATTATGGCTATAGAAGCAAAGCAATAAAACATTAGTACAAAAAAGTGAGAAAAATGATCTGTAGAGTTTTTTGAAAGATTTGAAGGAAAATCCAAATGTAATTCCAAGTTTCCAATGCCTCAGAATTGTTATATTTATTTTAAAAATAACAAGAGAGGCATTTTCATCTAGATGCCCCTGTTCTGACTAAGAGCAACTTGTGCTTTTGTTTACAACCAAGTATGAGTAAAATACACAACAATTTCCTAGCTAAGTTATATATTGCATAGGAGGAGGGGCCCTGTTAGCCCTGGAACACCTAAGCCACAGCATCTGATACTGAGCTAGGTCTAGTATAGCCGTTGCTCCCTAAAATTCAGATCTAAAATACTTAACATTTTTAGTATTTTTGTTATCATCCTAATTATATTTGTAATTTTATTAAATTTTCTATGGATTCCTTGGTATTCTACAAAATTTAGATATGTATAAATACAAAATTAGATAAGTATTTAATGGTGAAGAGAAATGATAGGATACCCCTAGATAGCAGAGTATGTAATGCTTTTTTTTATGAAAAAGAGCGCGAAAAAGAAAACATAGAAATTAATGAAGTAGGACTTAGGAAGTTAGGAAATTAATGTTTAAATAAAAAAAGAAAGCTTAAAAATATAATATCATGGAAATAGCAGATTGATCAAATTTAAAAAAGAAGTTATAGAATGTTTAAAGATACATAGGGTAAACCTACCTTTATAAACTGGTAAGTGAAATAATTAAAGTATATAAAGGGAAAGGGTAGCTATTCAGATTATACAGGTTGCAGATAAAAATCTTTGGTTTGAGAATGTCTTTCAGTTGACAACCCTATCTATCTGTAAAATGTTCAGACCAATGGCTGGTTTGAACCTCTTCCTACTCTACCATTAGCTACTAAGCTAAGTTGAGAATAAGAAGGGGAATGAGATTTGCTATATATGATGAAGAGTTAGATAGTTTGCCTTTACTTTCCTCACCAAGCCAGAATACTATAAGGAGAATAAGTCCCCATAAATTAAGCATGGTGACTCTATAAGTAACTCTCTACTATTGGGATTACTTGTAGAGTAACTGCTTTACCCTCTAGTCGATTAGGAGAGACATTATTCCATTCATCAAGGTATGGTAGCAGGACCTATTCAGGAGCATGGATACTTATATAATTCTATGAATTTAAAGGAGATTAAAAAATAATAAAAACCATATGTTGAAGACTTATCACACTAAAATAAGAAAATGTTCTGCATTTAATTACACTCAAAATAATAGTTTTTTCTTTGTCAAGCATCATAACTTCCAATTGATTTGTAACTATTTTCTGACTGCTGCCCTCAGAGATATATGCAATTTCTTAACACTGTGAGATTACTTATTTCTCTACAGGTATTTTAATTACCTTAAGAAAATTTAATTTTCTTACTCTTTTCCCTGAAAATTTAGGATAAGCTGGATGCAAGCTTACACAAAATTTATCACTTGGAAAAGAAAATTACAGAACTGAAAGAGGAAAACAGGGTTTTGAAGAATAAGATTGAGGAATTACAAAAGAGTTATATGGATATGAAAAAATCTTCTGAAATGAAACTGGAAGAAAAAGATAAGGAAATCTTGTTAATGAAATCAAACGGTCAGAGACTACACTAATAATTTATGAAATAAAAAGTTCAAACTTTAGTAATTTCAGTTTTACATATCCTCTTTATGATAAAAAATCATGATGCTTCTAGATTTTCATCCATCATCAAGAATTCAAATCACATCACATTTCTTTCTAGATGCATGATATTTATCATAATTTTTAATATATGTTGATAATTTCATACTGTTAAAGTAAAAAAATACTAAAATGGAATGAACATGTGGATATGTTTCCAAAAACAGATGAGACTCAAAGTAACAAACAAACAGATAAAATTTAAGTCTAGGATACAGGTTTTTTGTGGAAACTTTAAATAAACATTTAAACAAAAATACTGATTATGTTCCTTCCATTAATCAGAGAAAGAAATGATACAAAAACTGGATGGAATATCTGAAACTTTACAAAATCAGAGAGACAGAATCATAGAACTAGAAGGTAACCATAAAAGCAAAGAATATCCAGAAGAAGAAAGGTTAGATGAAGCTCAACATCAATCTCAAAGGTAATAGTTTATGATGGAAATTTTGCCTATGTGTTTAAGTTAAATTTCGTATTGAAGGTACCTTTATATGAAAAACTTAAAATACCAGAAAATGTATAAGATGAAAACTGTGTATTCCATTAGATAAAATATAATTAAGAATCTAGCACAAGGTCTTTTCTTATGCATTGCTTAAAAAACGTTTTCATCTCTAACTTATGTATCTTATCATATCTTCCATGCAATAACTTCAGAATACTAAATAAACTGGTATTTTAGCTACAGTTCCACTCTCAAGAACAAATAAAATATAAATATCTATGATGAATATTCTACATAAGCCTAAGCCTAATACTCTTACGCCTCATATTCTTTAAAATACCTTTGTGGTATGAATAATGAAGTAGAATAGTTTTAAATGTTTTGATAGGATGGATTTAGCAAAAACATCTATATTCCTCTAATTCAGAAGTACACTATTTATCTTTGAACAGAAAAAGATAAGAATGAAGATAAATGCTAAAGATGTAATAAGTAGGTGTTCATCTTGACAGTTAGGTTGAAGTTCAGTTTTACGTTCAAATAGTTCATGGCCAGATGTGAGTTAAAATGTTATGAAAACTGTATTTATTGGTAACCATGTGGTTATTCTAAGAGTAGCAGTATTTTCAAACGAGGCAAGGTGCTTGATGTTCAGTTCTCCTATTTCCCGCCAGGCTCACAGAAATTGCTATTCCTTGGAACACCCATATGCTCAACTAAAACTATACCTTTAGTATTGTTTTAATTTGCACTCTTAACAATAGCCTTATCCCTCCTGTGTTAAATTAATGAGGAGTTTTAATTTTGTTTACATATAAGTATTTACTGTTCTAAGACTTCCTTAAAATATATTTTTCTATTTCTGGGTATAATTTCTTTATCACGCGTTAATCATACAGAATATTTACCAATTAATTCATGATAATTTATTGCTTTATTTCAATGATAAGGAGAATCCGTATTCGAATGCGATCAAGGAATTCAATACAAGCCTCTGATGATGACCTTGATGATGTGGACCGAAACAAATCCAAAGAAACAGTACGAAATAGAAGCGATAATAGGTTTGCTAGAGAGGAAGTTGAGGTTGGTATATTTATATAATTTATTCAAAAAGAAATACCATAATGATGACTAATATATAGTAAATTAAAAAAAGCAAAAGATCAATCTAAGCAATGTCCCTTGATGGTTTTATGAAAAATGAGCATAAGACAAAGAAATATCGATACATACTGAAGTTTATCTTTGTTTTTTATGCAATTAAACATGGAAGTCAAGCTTTTAATTGGATCTTGATAATAGTCCCTTCACGATTCATTATTTTAGATTTTATCCATCACATGAAATATTTTCAACCCAACCTTTCTATTCTTTCATCTTTTATTTTTCTTGCCATTTCTTATTGTTCTCTGCTATTCCTTGATTTCCAGTTCACTCTATTGCCCTCTCTTAGCTCTATCTCTGTAGCAAATTACCTAGAGTGATTTTCATGTTATGCAGACTTAAGCTATCTGTCTCTGATGTACATATGCAAACAGTTTATTTTACATTTTTTCATACTCAAGTAATGTATAATATAAGAATCTGGGTACAGGCTGCTCATGTTAACAATATTTTATTGCTACAGAAAAAGGCAATAAGATTAATACTAGATGTTCCATAAGAGATCATTGTAAACTACCATTTATTCAACAAAGAATCATGACTATACTCCTGTTATATTTTTGAATCACTTTTCTACATCAAAAACAACCTTAATAAGTTTAACCTGCATTACAGTATCCACTCACACAATACTTGTCACTCAGAACTCAGCTAAGGTTGCTTATTGAAAAATTAAATTTTTCAATAAGCTACCCTTAAGAGTAAGAGATACACCTCTCAAAACTTTTCAAAAAGTCATTCATGACTGGATTTTACTGAACCCATTTATGTTTAATTCCAAGCCATGTTAATTGTTCTTTGAAATGGCATGTCTTCTTTGTTAGTCTTATGTATGATCTCAATATGATTTCTATTGTATTTTATTGTTCTTGCACTGCACTGCATCACATTTACATATCTACTGTATTTCCTAATTTTAATCTATTTTAATATATGTTCATTTGTTTCTTGTTTGATGGTGTCCATACCTATTTTCTCTGGTCTATGGCAATATAAAATATTGTTACTATTATTCTACATTGACATAAATTTCTGCAAGATTTCAATGTATAATTCATTCATGTTGTCTCTGAAATTGCTTTTGCTATGTCATTCATTTATCTGCTATATCATGTCCTTTATATCCAATTATATCACATCAGTCTCTAATGATTATGCAACTCTTTTATCATATACTTCTATTATCATTTTTTCAAACATTCCCTTTATAGTGTTACTATTAATTATTGGAATTTTTTATTCTTATTATGAGTAAAAGTTACTATTTGGAATTTTAATAGCAACATCTGCTAAATTCTATGGCTAATTTGGATATATGCTGCTTCCATGATGGATGAGGATAAATTGTTTTCCATTCTGCAGCCCTACTTCATGAAATCATGGCATTCCTTTCAAAAATTAATTCCCAGTAATCATTACAATTTTCATTACATAGAATGTATATATAATTGAAATGAAAATAAATAATTTTT
Source organism: Pachydiplax longipennis (assembly GCA_036926295.1). Classification (NCBI taxonomy): domain Eukaryota; kingdom Metazoa; phylum Arthropoda; class Insecta; order Odonata; family Libellulidae; genus Pachydiplax; species Pachydiplax longipennis. The sequence continues at coordinate 2,173,294 of JAVFKF010000035.1, read as the reverse complement.
ATTTCCCTTGCTGTTTTTATTTCAATGAATTGTTTTGACCTTTGGCCACAATTTGGACATTTTCATTGTCAAGGACACTCTCCAATCTCCATTCCCAATCTTAGCATTATGATAAAAACATATTAATAATTAACCTTACTGTGATAAGTTCAATTCCAATTATCAAAGTAAAACTCATGTAGAATATGTCAAATAATTCATTTTAGAAATGCATATCTCTCTTTCTGATACATTAAAAGTTTTCCTGAAGCTGATCACAGAAATGAGATTTCTTGGATTAAATGAATCCATAAATTTCACAGTTAAACTTTGAATTCAATGATGAAAGGTATCCTATCATTAAATGCCAAATTAAAAATCATATACTATCACCACGGCAATGATCAATTGGGTTCTAATTCTGGGTTATAATCTTACAACAAAAAATGATACTAGGAATCAACTAACCAGAGAAGTTACTGGGAAAGGATTGGAGAAAGAGAGAATGATCTAAGGAATGAAGAGCAGTCCCAAGTCACATATGAAGATTTCTCCTCAAAGAATGGAGCAAGAATTGGAATAAATCCAAGATCTTCACCTCCAGTCATGTCTCATTCCATAAAGGTGATACATCTAGTTTGCAATTCACATATATTTGGCATAAAATATTGAGTGAACATCATAATTCTTATAATTATGATCATACCAATTGTACCAACAGAAAGTAATAGCAGACATAGAGCATGAGAGGGATTTGGCAAAAGCAGATGTTGAACGCTTGCAAGATGAAATTATTTCCTTACGAGAGAGACTCAAGGTTTGTAAAGTTCCTATATATCTTTAAAACTCCTCTATATATAGATTACTAAAATATCTCCTAGATATTATAAGAACTGAAATTAATTACTAATTAGAGATACAAGGGACAAATTTCGAGATATGCAATTACAGAGAACATAATTGATATTATACAACCCCCCGGCTACTTCAGCTGATCTGACAATAAGCATTAAATAAGATAAAAGGATGATAGAACAAGTCATTTTGAGGACTCATTCTTTCAGCAAACAAAACATGACAGTAACAAACTAAGAAAGAGGCCCAATTGTTTTGTGTTTACAGCCCCAGCCTAATGCTAGAAGGGCTTGCAGGGTGTTTATTTAGATGTAGATATAAACTTGGCATCCCTGAGGCAGAATTTATTATTTTATTATGTAGTGAACTCAAATCAAACAAAGACTATTTCAAGGTAGATTTTAAGTATTGACAAGAAGAACAGACAGATAGCAAAATGGAATGCTATTATTATATTTCAAACCTTAAGTGAGGAATTTTTATAAATCACAACAAAAATGTAATTTTTCAATGGATCATTTATGAAGTGTTTTGAAACACAATCCTCTCATTTAGATAGCCACTGAGATACAACATGAGGAAAGGAATCGATATGAGCAGTTTTTAGCTCAAGAAGAAGAAAGAGTGAAAAAGCTAGAAGCTGAGTGCAGAAATTTACATAAGAGCCAAGGTGTTTTATGTGGAAAAGTCAAAGGGCAAGAAGAGAGTATTTCAATGCTAAAAGAGTACTTGGACATTGCCACCAAAGACTTACAACAAGAAGCAAGTCTTAACAAGGAGTTACGGTAAGATACATTGCATACATGAAACCTAAGTAGGCATAAAAATGAATATCATCTACCCTGAGAATGAAAGTTTAAGAAAGCAAATTTTCAAAAGGACACAGGAGTATTTTTTTAGTCATTGTATATACATTGTATTGGTAATTTTATGAAACATAAGGATTTACCATTTTATAACTATAAACAACTATAATTATAAACAACCAGTTTATATACCTATGTGTATACTCCAATTGTGTGTATAGCAAGATATTCATCTTAGATAGGCAAAGACTAAAACTGATACATTCAAGATTAACAGATATGACAATTAAGTGAAAAAAAACACCTTAAATGAAAAAGAAATTATATATTTTGGAAGGAAATTTTTAATATTTACATCAGTCTTAGTAATTCTATGCCTTTATATTATTCAAAATTCATAGATTTCCCTTATATATTTGTAAGTCCAAAACAATCTTTGTATCTACTTCCCTTGTTTGCCCATTTGTGGCTCTTATAACCATAAGAATAATATACATCTCTCCTAATGAAATACCTTCAAGATTACTTACAACATATTTAAGTAAGCTTTAATCCTAACCATTTCTAATTATTATTTTAGATGGCAAGTTTCCAACACTAGAGCAGTAAAAAGTAAAAATTTTCTTGAAAATCTCTCCACCCTGATAGATATTTTGTAAAAAATTTCAAAGGTTCTTTGCAAAAATTAGCTATTGATTCAATAATTTACCAAGAACATGGATACTTCTTAACCTTTATTCTTATCTTTCATTGATTAATATTAGATTTCTGGGGAAGAAAGGATAGGGAGCAACTATTTTACCAGCAATCGTTTGAATAAACATCCTATTTTTATAAACATGTTAAATTTTGTTAAAATTTCCTACTGATGTCTACAGAAATCTACTCATAAAATAATTTTACAAGTTATTATTTCTCTTTAGAGCAAAAAATGAAGATGTTGAGAGATCCTTACAAAATGCTCAAGAAAATGCAGCACGGTTGCAGGAAGAACTAAATATATGTCATCAACAGATGAAAGAAATGGAAGGAAAACAAAGGAAGATGACAAATCAAACTGTGAATAATCCACGTAACTCTAGAATGGGAACAGACAATGGAAAGGGAGTGAGTGAGAGTGAACGATAAAATGTCTAGATGTTGCGCTTAAAGATATCTAAATCAATATGGAGGAATGCCCTATTTTAAATTTATTTTCTGCAAGCCTTTTAATAATGATGAAGCACATTCTATTATTATAATTCATTTTAAGCTTAAAGAATTTAAAACGTACCTAAAACATCTATTAAATTGAACCTAATAAAGTCTTCAAGAGTAAAAATGTTTAATTAGTTTAAAAACAGCGGACATCATATTAAATTCTATGAATAGATGTTTTTTAATACAAAAATTAAGAGAAATGGCAAAAATTGACTATCCTGGAGTATCCAAATACTAAAACTCAGGTATGATTGAATACCCAGGTAGGCTCAGGTAATAGAGAGCATGAAATTCTATTCTAACAAATTGAAAGAAAAGGTAATTAATTAATACTTCAAAAAGAACATCAAGAAATAAAAGACAATCAGAATAGAAATATGTTAATAAACATAAAAAGTCTTCTTTTCTAGAATTAAAGTTTTCCTCTTATCATAATTAAAAACTAGCCTAAAATTAATTTTAGTTTCTGATGTTAATCTATGTGCCCACATTGTGTATGTATAAGCATAGCTATCTAGTTATCACATGGAGCAGATAGTTGCATTTCTCAAAAATTTTTACTTCCAAAAAGATCATGAGCTATTAATTACTCAAAATATTTTTAGGGGGAACAAGGTGTAACAAACCTGGAAAGCCAGCTAAGCAGTTTAAAACGATTGAATGAAAAGCAAAAAGAGAACATAGACTCCTTAGAAAAAATACTTTATAGCAAAAATAATGAGACTTTGGCACTCAAGTCATCTAATAGACAGCTTCAACTAGAAGTAGAGAGACTACAAAATGCAGTCAAAGATCTCCAGAAAAATTTGTAAGTAATTACTTAAAATCCTATAGCAAGAAGTAATACCACTAAACAGCCTCAAAGTATGTTTATGGTTAATACACAGAATGAAGGTTAACTACTACACATAAGCAACAGATGAATTGAAAGAATTTTAGGTGATGTAGTACCATAAATCAAGCATCTAGGATAAAACCCAAAGGAAAAACACAAAGATGAAATATGTCAGATGTGACCAAGACTCTTCTCAATTGAGCTATTTTGATAGGGTGCTCTCATGCACTTTTTTTGGAGACTTGGAGACTTTTTGGAGAGTACTTAGCAATAGATAAATGTATATATAGATGGTTATTGATAGCTGAATGTTTCATTTTTCATAGTGTTGCTATTCTTTAACCAAGATTTCTTTCAAAGCATCAGATTCCCTTTGAAAAGGATTTCAATGACATCAGAAAAACGCACTAGGATCACCTACAGAAACTTAAATTCTAGATTTTTGGGTGAATTGATTAATTTTACCTTTAAACAATTGCAGTATCCAAGCCAAAACAATATAAATTCTAAAAACATTTCAAACTTCTGTATTCAAATGTAAGGAATTAACAGAAGGAGGCAAAATATTTAAGTTAATTCAAAAAACTATAAAATAAAATGAGAATGAAATATTCCGTGACCCGACATTGAAACTTGCTGTAAGGAGCATATTATAATACCTCCTCATATATAATTCAACTACTATTGTATCGGGTAGATTTAGGAATTAGTTGAATGAACTCAGGAGATTTTAGAACTGGGAGCTCAAACCACTGCAAACCAACTGAACCACCATTGGATACCATATCAAGTTTCAAAACATGTAATGCTAAAAAGTTAGGAAAATATGATACAACAGCAATGAAGGCAAAAAAATTAATAATCAAATTTCAAACCTTGTAAAACCACATTTATGGCAATGCAATTATACATTAGTATAGGCTGCATTTTCATTCTGGTACTTTTAATCATAGAAAATGAATTTTGTGTGAATGGTCATTAAATAATTCATGAAAATTCCACTCACCAGTAATAGTGATTATCCAATAACAGAATACAGGAGAGGAATATTTTAAGCCAGGAAATAGATGCACAAGATAGTCCAGGATATTCCTAGAAAATAAAATTTAAGATGTTATTCTGCTGAAAATTCAATAATGGGATTGAAATAATCCTTACAAAGTAGAATTAATAAAAAAAACTTAAACAGCGCACCAAGAGTGAATAAAGTCACATTTACAAATTAAAAGCATCAAATGATTTTTTTGCAAATCTGTCAGGGAGTATAAAATGTTTCCTAAGCTCATCATGGAATTCTAGCCTGTAGATCATTAAGAGGTTCTCAACCTCAGCTAAGGTCTTATTGTCAAATGAATAAACTTAAATATTGCTCTCTCTCTGTAGTTTTAGTACTTTTCTATTAGTATCCTCATACTTTTGACTTAAGCCTCAAATCTATAATCTGCCCTTCAATTCTTTCTGTAAGAAAAATCCCCTTTACTCTATGCTGATTATTTTAAAGGATATGAATGTTTTCAGAAAATTTAACAATAATTTTTAGGGTTTTCCTTGAAGATAAGTCTTCCCATAAATAATATAAAATAAAATAACTTTAATCATACAAAATTAAGCTGCACAATTGTTTTGGTTTCAAGGTATCCCTAGAGATTCATTTTATACTGATTTTCTTTATGAAATTGATAAAACTTTTAAGTACTGGTCACTTAATAGGCATATTTCAAAATTTAACCAAAATTTGTATCATAGTAAAATAATTTTACTCTTTAAAACAGGGAATCAGAATCTGAGGAGGTAAGGTATTACCAGGAAAAGGCTCAAAAATTAAGCGATGAGTTAGAAAGCAGAAAAAGGGCTGAAAATAATGGCAGGCAACAGAGCAGAGATGTCTTTGAGAGAGAAACAAGTTCACAATTTAGTTCTCCAGTGCATACTAAAGTAATACTTAGAGCAGGTGAATGGCAGGGATCAAAAGCAAATGGCAACACGAATTCCTACTCCAGGAATGGTAAAGTATTGGTAAACAGCAAATCACAAGGAAGTAGACTTTCTGGAATGCCAAGTGAGAATACAGTTGCAAGGACAGGATTAGGAAAAAAGAGCTGTTCGTTGAAAATGGGGAACCATGTCTATGATTTTGAAGTAGAAGACAATGTTGCAGATACAAAAGGTCAATCAACTTATAGATTGAATAAACAAAGTGGGCAAGTGCCAAGCAGAGATCCTAACAGACCAAGCAGAGAAAACAACAGGCTCATGAAAACAAATGACAGAAGATACAGGTGTTCTTCTCCTAAGCTCCATGTGCAAGCTGGTTTGCCTTCTGGAAGGTAATTAATGCTTTTATATTGATGAATGTGAAAATACCATGTGGATCTGGTGATACATTTCATCTGTCATCACGTAATTAGTTGAATTGGTCACCTTGAATTTTTTTGACAGAGGTCGAAATTTGATTTGCTTCCTATATAGTTACTTACAAGTCTTACACCATATTTTCTAACATAGGAAGCACCATTGTATTAGTTATTAGCATGAAAAGTACAAGAGACAAGGAAATTTTCTTTCAGGATGTACAAAAGCAATGTCACAATCTGTATTAACTGAACTGTATATTTATAGACTTTAGTCTCAATCTTCAGGACCCTCGGATAGCCTAGTTGACAACTCTTTCACCTTCAGTGAAAGCAGACCTTGATTCAATTTCTGATGGGGGCAAACATTTGTCAGTCCCCATCCAGCATCCTAATGAATATGGGTAGCTATCTGAGTTAAGAGATAGTGGGTCCAGTCAATCAAATCAAACATGGCAACATGGGAGTTGATATGTTGACACTATGTCACCAATGGCGAATGCCACCAAGCTAGGCCCTCAATAAGGTGTCATGACTTGAGACCAAGGACTTTACTTTACTTTTTTAGTCTGTCTTCAATATTGCTGTATCAAATAAGATGTGACCTGTTTCATCTGCATATTTTCACTGGTAAAATTCAATTTACTATTTAATTGCAGTGAAGTAAGCCTGGAATTTGAAGAACAAGGAGAAGAAAGAGATTCCAATTGGTAGCTCAATACCTGAAAAAATATAGTTCTTCTAACATACAATACTAAACAGACAAGAATGGAGTATAAAAAAACAAGAACACCATCAACTCACTCCAAACACCACTTGAATATAGGAAGAAAGTCTAAAATATTTTAATTAGAAATCTCATAATCATATTTCATATAAATCAAGCTAATTTTTCTTATCTATTGTCCCTGTCAAATGTAAATTTTTTGAGAATTGTCTTAAACAGTGTTGAAAAGCAGATTAAATAGCATATAGAAATTTTGATTGATCCTTTTCACAAATTACTCTCTTAGTTGTACTTAGTTTTATGATTGAATTACCTCCCACTAAGTAATTTAACATCTTCATTCGAAACATTTCAATTTTGACTGTATATTTGAGAGAGCTTTAGCGCACATAACTTGTACTACTACACTTACAATAGGAAAAGACAAATCATTAGGTGATGAAATTTGGACTTGGTGCTACATTTTGTGACAGAATACCCTACCTACTACCAGCAGTTCCCAAAAATGTTAGAACAAATAGAATTTAAACTGAAAACACCTGAAGCAAAACTGGTTGATGAATATTGAAAGGTACATTTATACAAAGAGCGTTACCGCTTCCCGCTAACTATAATTTCTTTAGCACTGATAAACATCTATATATAATAAAATTATTTATAAACATAAAAATACAATTAAAATATATTAAATGTTTAAAATAAACATGTTTAATTAAAATCGTTGGAATGATTTTTATACTATTGTAAGGGCACCAATAATTTTGTTACGTTTTCATCTAATAAATACGAATATCGTTTCCTATTTCTTTTGAAATACACTAAATGAGAAATTGCAATAGTTATGCAACCTTATATAGGATACAGAAATCATACATATTTAGTTTCCAAACTTGGATATTTCTTAAGAAAATCTGAGGAGCAACTTCGGAGTACACGAGGTTGGTCGAGAAGGTAAAATGGATAGGGTTATATTGCTATGAAAGTATTTAAAAGGTAATTGTTTCTGTACAACCTCGCCGTCGGTGCAGCTTAGCAGCATTTCCCTGCTCTTCCATGTTGGTACCAAGGATAAGTTTAAGGTTTATTTCTTATTATAACAACTTAGAGGGAATAAAAACCAAAAAGGTTGGGGAGCCTTCAGCTCGCACTGATGTAACTTGTTTTTGAGCAACCACTCTTAAAGATGCAGTTAGGAGTTTAATATTTAAAATTAAATCTTACTTTCTTAATTTATCATGGAAAAGAAATTGAAGCTGTTCAAGAATATCTCGGATCATTTAAAAAACAAATATGTATATTGTAGTGAAATCTAAAATGTCCGCAATGTGAAAACAAAACTGAGCATCGAAATCAACAAGTTAAGCGCTAGCCTCAGTTTGAATTTTCAGATTAATTTCAAGTCTCGATTGCTAACATTTACTAGTTATTCATTTAATCTTGCTTGAATTGTGATAATGATAATACCTTTTAACGGGATGTAATCATCAGTTATGACGGTAGAAATGGTTAATGGAATGTATATGATCTGAGATTGGCGAAGAATAACATCTCGCCGCTTGCAGCGAATTGCAACGATTACTTCAAGTTTCTCGTAGAAGGTATAGACTCAGCAGTTCTTGAATGCAGTTAATTTTATTCAAAACTTAGTTTACTTTTAGATGATATTCAAATCGTCATTATTACAGAAGGAACGGTTCTGAAATTTAATTTCGCAACCAACCCAACCCAACATCAGATAATTCTTGTCGATTTTCAGGTTATTAACTTTGTATTTTCTTTAGAGAGTTATGGTATTTAGAAATTTGCCTCGCAAAAGGCTAGGGCGCACCATGAAGGCGACGCCAGCTTCTCGGGTGTTGGATGGACCGTGAGAAATCGGCGACCAGTCGCCAAAGTCTTGAAGGTGGGCATTATTAACCTTATGCCCTTACTGACGGAAAAACAGAAGAAGTTTTAGACACTATGGAGAAACAAATTATTAATATATTGGGAATGAGTGAAGTTTTGTGGAAGGGGAAAGGAAGGAAGAGTATGAGGAAACGATTTACACTCTAATGGAGTGACGGCCGAAAGGCAAAAATATGAAGTTGGATTGATAATCTAAAAACACATGGAAGAGTAAGTTGATATGGCGGAATATATAAGTGACAGGATAATGAAAGTTAGGCTGAAAATGAAAAATTAAGTGAAGGACTTCATACAACTGTATACATCACATATAAGAAATAGAGATGAGGATATTGTAGACTTTCTGGAAAAACTAGAAAAAGAAATTACTGATGTGGAATTGGTGATTATGGGAGAATTGAATGCACAGGAAGGGAACTATAGACAAAGAAAGAAAGAAGTAATTGGACCATATAGATTTGGGATGAGAAATAGTAAAGGAGATAAACTCATGGAGTTTCGTGAGAGGAATGGAATGACTGTGGGAAACACATGGTTTCAAAAGAAAAAAAGCTGAAAAATCATGAGATACGATATATATAATTGATTATTTTCTGGTTGAAAAGACAATTCACTGAAAGTTGATGGAGCCTGACCAGGAGAAGCTCTTGACCACGTCCACAAGTTGTGTTAGCAAAATTCACAGTAGGAAAATTGGAAAGAAATAAGAGACAGTAAAATAAAAGTAAGAAGATTAAAAGATATAAAAGTACAGGAAGAATTTCAGGAGAAAATTAAATGACTAATTCCAGTTACGGAAGTGGGAAATGTGGAGGAGGAATAGTATAGCTTTACAATGGAAGTCGTAAGAGTGGCAGAGAGCACCTGTGGTGGAACATCTATGAAAGTAAAAGAAATGTTGGAACAAGAAGATGAGGAAAGTAGTAAAGGAAAAGAAGAAAGCATGGAAAAAATGGATTAGAGGTATAAAGGAAGAAACCAAAAGGGAGTGTTTCAATAAGAAAAGGAGGTGTGAAATATAAGTAGAAGATAAGTTGAGAGGAATGTACAGAAGGAAACAAATTTAGGAGCTGGTAAAAAGATGCCTTATGGAATGATGAGAAGTATGAGGAAATGAAGAGTTTACATGAAGAGGGTAAAAGAAAAAGTTAGAATATTAATAATTAATTCAAGATAAGATAAAGAGAAGATGGAAAGAGTGTTTCTATAAACTGCTAAATGTGAGAGATTGTGTGGAGGAGGCAGTAGCAATACGATGTAATATTAAATAGTGTTTGAAGTAGAAGATGTAACAATGTTAGAGGTGGAATTGGTAGATTGGAAAATGAAAATTGGAAAGCTACAGGGATGGATGAAATCTATGAGAAAATGATAAAAGCTGCTGGACATGTTGGCCTGCAATAGCTATACAGATTGTTAAAATGCATATGGAAACAGAAAAGGGTGACAGAAGACTGGGGAAGGGAATGATTTGTGATTGTCACATTTGTTATTAATTCTGATTATGGATGAAATAGTAAAGGAGCTGAAGTAATTATATTGGGTTAGTGAGATGTTGTTCTATACAGATGATGTTATGCTTTGGGTAACAAGCAACTGAGTTAAAGATGAGTTAAGCAATTAAATTCAGGGAGTGAGTTAATGCAAAATACAAGGCTGGACATGGATATTAGCAAGATCATCTGGTAGAATGCATTGAATAGCGCAATGTATAAAAGATTTTGTACTATATACCTGTAATGACTCAAGCAGCTGAATCTTGGACAATGAAAAATGGGGAAAGTAGAATCCAGACCGGTGAAATAAAATTCCTTGTAATTATGATAGGGAGAAAAGGCATGGAAGAAATGAAGATGTTAGATAATGATGTGGAGTAAAGAAAACTAAATGAGAGAATTAAGCGAAGATGGTTTGGATGTGAAGAGGATGGAGGAGGAAAGAATACCAGAACAAATGTTGGAGATAAATCTGGAGGGGGAAAGGAGGTGACTGAGAATAAGTTAGGTTTACACCACAAAGAGGGGTGTTGAAAGATGAAACCTAAAATTGATCAAAATCATGGAAGATGAATGGTGGAAGTATAGAGGAAGGTGGAGATGTACCAGAAACACCCTGACACGACAGGAGCTGGATAAGGGGAAAGGATGATGTTGATGATTTGTTGGTGATAACAATTTATTATTGTTTAATCTAGCTACACTATCTCTTTTATTTATCACTTGGTTGGTGTCTTTTTAACTTATGTTGGTAGCACTGATTTGTGTGATGCCCCTTTTTTGTATGCTCAACTCCACTCACTTCTATATTAAACATTGTGTTGTGATGTGTACCATGTTTCAGCTGTGGACTGTGATAAAGCCCAAGAGGGAAGATAATAGAGCATTGAAAGATTTCTGCTAAGGAAATAGATGAAAAGACAAGGTCAAAAATTTATTTTACTCTTCATCTTATGTTCATGTTTGAAGTTGTATGACAGCCAAGGCAACGTAGGATAGTCTAGTGAAAGCTTTTGAAGATACAGAACTGATGAGAAATTGGGATTGTTAAGAGAATAGTTCAAAATGAAGCTTAAACAGTTCCACTCAATGGGGGAATACATAAATGAGTTAATGTCTCTAAATTCCCACTTTACGGATGGTGGCTATCCTTTAGATGACAAACTCCTCACTATAGTTCTGTTAAGTGGTCTGTCCAATAGTTACAACCCCCTGATGATTATGCCTGAAGCTAGTAATGCTAAACTGAGTAGCAACTTCGTAAAAAACAGATTATTGCATGAAAAATTGCATTGCATCAATAATGGGAAGTTTTATTTAAGTACTAAGAGTGGTAATTTCAGTTAAAAGAATATGTAATGGAAGAAGTTTCAGTTCTGCTGTTTTAGATTCCACAAAAAAGCCATAAATCAGCTGACTGCCCCAAGAAGAAGAATAGTGATGGTGATGTCACAGGAGAGACTGGAAATGGCACATCTCAGAAGAGGAGGAAAGGGAATCCTGAGAGAAAGTGTCTTGGTGCATGGAATATGTTTTTTTGCCATAGTGGTGAGATTGGAACCGTGGCATGGTTCCTGGATTCCAGTGTGACAGCTTCAATGGCACCTCATTTTGTCTTGGTGCAAAATCACAATGGCAAATGTCAGTACAGTGGCAAATGTTGGAACAACTCAAACCAGTGATGTTGGAGGAGTTGAAATTAAGTTGAGATGTATTCCAGACTACAAGAAACTAACCAAAGTCATTCATGTATTTAATCTTTCAGCCAATTAGTTTCAGCTTCATCTCAAGTGACTTTCTTTGGGTGTTTGAGGCTGATGGTGCTAATATGTTCCAATAGATGGCTTTTCAGAACAGAGGAGACATCCTGGCTACTGTAACACAGAAAGAGGAGCTGTATCATTTGGTGATGGAGGCCTATGTTATCCCAGAACAATCTGAGCTGCTATCTTCAAGAGATCTGAGACAAAGCAGGAAAGGGAAAAGGCTAGTTACCAAGCACATCTGGCTATGAGCATGGAGTAGCCCTGGTATAACAGGCAAACAAAGCAGGCAGGCATGATTTTACTAGGAAGACATTTGTGCATTTTCTTTCATAAAAGGGTGATGTTTTCCATGCAAATGAAGATTAGAAAATTTTATGGAAAATCAGACTAAGGAAAAATGAAATGTTTCATGAGTGATAATGGGTAAGAATTTGTGAGGCAATGAAATTTGAATGCATGAGATCTTCATTCAAAGTGGAGTTATTCACCAAAAGAGTGTTCCAAGGTCTCCACAACAGAATAGTGTGGCTGAGTGGGTGAACATAACCATTATTGAATAGGCCTGGGCTTTACTCACCAATGCCAAATTGTGTGGGTCTTACTGGGCAGAAGCAGTAAATGTTGTAGTTTACCTCAAGAATCGGTAAGGAAGAAGTTAAGTGGAAACTACCAGAGGAGGTTTTAACTGGAGAAAAGGTGGACTTGGGACATTTATGGGTATTTAGGTGTGAGGTTTGTATACATATTCCAAAGAGTTTAAGAAAGAAAAGGGATTTTAAGAGCAAGGAAATGCTAATGATTGGGCATTGCTCTGAGTCTAAAGGCTATAGGTTCATATATCCCAAGATTCCCCAGAGGATTAAAAAATTTTTGAATGTTATTTTCTTTGAGGAGATCTTTTCCCCGTAGAATGAAACCTGATGCTGTACCTGCTGGGAAAGGAAGTGTGCATCAATTACAGGAACTTGAAGTCTCTACTGAGCCCATGAGTCAGATGGCCTCAGAACAAGAGTTTGGGATGCTGAGAGTGATGCCATGGATAAGAACCTGGGTGATGATTTGTGGGAAAGAAGAAACCCTATAGGAGAAAGACAGCCTAAGGTATTTCCAGATTAAATCATCTAACATGCAGTGTATGAGGAGGATGCATCTGAAACCTTGGAGGAGGTCCTGAAAGGAGAAGATAGACAGAAGCCATGAAGGAGGAAATGGATTCCTTAAAGAGACACATGGGAGCTTTTGGATTAGAAATGGATTTGATTGTAGATGGGTATTCAGAGTAAATAAGGACCCTGATATTCATACAATCAGGCAATATGCCCACCTACTGGCTAAAGGATTTTCTCAAAAGTTTATTATTATTATTATGATACCTTTTTAATTGTGGTTACAAACAATGTGATTGTATGTTACTTGCTTTGTCTATTTAATGTAATCTTAATGTGCCTCATCTTGATGTTACAACTGTTTTCCTAAATGGTGAGATAGAAACAGTCTTCGTGAAGCAGTCTGAAGGAGTAGAGGCTGTGAAAAGCAAGGTTTGTCAACTAAGAAAAACATTGTCTGGGCATAAACAGGAAGCAGAGCCTGGTACAACAAGATTAATAGGATTCTCATTGATTTAGGGTTTAAAAAGTCTGCATTTGAACCTTGAATATATTCTAGAATTGTTGGAAAGTGCATTATGATTATTTCTTTGAATGTAGATAACTTTCTTGTTTTCATTAACAATGTTGAGCAGATATTAGAGGTTGTGAAGAATTTCAGGGATCAATTTGAAAAGAAAGAACTTGGAGAGGTATGAAATGTGCTGAGCCTGACAGTAAGAAGGCAAAATGACCTGTTGTATGTAGACCAGAGGAATTATATTGAACTTATTAAGAGAAATTTTCTGATTGATTGTAAACCATTGAGTAATCCAATGGAGATTGGTTTACAGTTGTGTAAAAGTGAAGATAGAGGTATATCATTGTCTTATTGTGCTTTAGTTGGCTCACTCGTATATCTTGCTATGATATATAGGCCTGAAATTGCCCATATTATCAATATTATAATCATTATATTGTTTTGGGTCAATATAATGACTTTTTATGAATAACACTGGAAATGTGCAAAGCTTGTGCTCAGATACTTTAAAAGGTCTTTTGATGTGTATTTAGTGAATAAAATAGAATAATAGAAAAACGGATGCAAAAATTGAATAGTATGTTGATGCAAATTGGGCAAACTGTTCCATTGACAGGAAATCATACATACTTGGTTATTCTATGAGAATATGCTATCTCTTGGAAAGGAGAAAACAGTGGCTCTTTCAAGTACTGAGGCTGAGTACATGGCTTTAACCCAAGGAGTAAAAGAAACCACCTACTTAAGGAATACTTTAAGTGAGAGTGTTGGTTATAATAACTTATGATTGTTTTGATCTAGCTACACAATCTCTTTTAATTATTGTTTCATTCTCGATTCCCTTTGTTTTAATTATTGTTAATTTGTGTATTGGCATGATTGTAATTTTTGTTGGTGGATCACTGATTTTTATGATGTCCTTTCTTTGTATGTTTAACTACAATCACGTCCGTATTACTCGTTGTTATGTCCTGATGTGTTCCTAGTTTCAACTCAAGTATCCTATGTAATATGTGCAGTGCAACATAATCATCTTTAGATTGACTAAAGTAACTAAAAAGTTACTAATATAATTACATTTCTTACAGCATATCTCTGTTGATATACATTACAGTTTTTCTCCATATCATATAATTTCATAGCAGGTGAAAATTATTCGTATTAGCAAGAACTATATAACTATGAATTATTCTGTAGCTGATTTAATAATTTTCACAGTTTCAGAGTAGCAGCTTTAAATATATGCTAGCTTAAGGGAGAAAATTTCAAATTATTCATCCACTCTATACATTACGCACCTCAACCCTTGAAACATTTATACAGTCTGTGAAATTAGTTATAAAAGTTCGGAATTATATAGTTATGAATTTAAATTCTAAAATATATGAATCTTTGTCATTATTAGAGTAATTTACGGTTCCTTTTTGTACAATGAATACTTGATCATCGATGCTTCTCCAATGATTAATCAATTATCTATCATTTTATTACAAGCATGGAAGGTAGAAATGACAAAAATTTGAATCCAAGTATTTTTATCACACATTTTTGAAGAGTTTCGATGATATCCATTGATTGTTTCATCCATCGCTCATTCTTGTTCCCTTTGACGGCGTTTATCCAATTCATATTTGAGGCCCCGAACTTTCTCCTTTCAGAAGCTTGAGTCTTCCTCCGTATGATGTCACTCCCTGACGAAGAACCACCAGCGCCAGGCGGTGAAGGGAGAAACCCCCTTCAAAGGGAGAGCCCGGGCGCGCGTCCTAATACCCGTGAGCAATGACAGTCAGGGTCGGTGTGAGGGACCGTTCGGTAAGCGCTTTGAGTCGAGATCACCCATTCAACCTCTCTGCCCTCTTCCGTGGTATGAGAAAGGTCGCTCTTCGAGGGAGTGGCCTGAACTTTTCTCCGACAGGACATCGGTCTACCGGTACGCGGAAGGAGCTTATGAAACCCTGAATTGATACTTAATTAGGGAGAAATGAAGACTTCGGCACCACCCTGGCTGGGGATGCGGGAAGCTCTCCTGATTGCCGTCTTCTGCTGCACAGGTAGGTCGCATAAAGATTTTCCTATTGCATTACTATTCTTCCAGCGGTGTTCACTGCTGTCATTTCGGATTGCTCAAGTTTTCATGCGCGAGGGGGAGTGCCGTTTAATATGGAAGAAATTATTTTCAAGGGTTGACAGTCGCGGAGAATTTGCGCGGAAATTTTCTGGCGCAGATACATTTTTCAGGAGCCGGAAAAAAAATCAGGGCCCCCAAGAGACACCCGCGTACTTGTTTAGTATACTTCATCCCTCACATACCCCGGAGAAACATATTGTTGGTTATCCTATGTCGAAATTAATCCGAAAAAAATGATCGCCAAGTTTACTAAATAAATTTTAATCGTGCATGTGAGGTAATCGGTAAATGTGTTTTTGTTTACCGATGTGAGCTGGGGATGTGTTTAGATATGCAACTTGTGGTCGGTGGCGATACCCAATTATCCTATTTGTGATCTGCTGAAGGCCTCGCGGTCTTCGCCACGTGCGCTCTTATTCCGTCCGTTGAGAAATCTGCTCCGCGGGGTAGGTAAGTGCGTTTCATAACAATATCCTCTGTGTTATTGGCAGTTCCGCACCTAAGTGGACGCGAAGTGCGGGGAATGAATTGCAGGGTTAGGCGTGGGTGTCGGCGGCGGGTAGAGACGAAATTCTCTATCGGGTAAGAACTGTAATGGGGCACTACGTGGGTCCAATTGGTGCTGGAGGTTATTTACGTTGGGGACATTTCAACCGTGCCATATGTTGGTATCACATCGCGGGAATCCACGCCTCTTCATGTTTGGCCCCCGCAAACCCCCGAGGAAACAGAGTTTTCTCTCTTCTTCCCACTTTCCAACGTGTATTTGTTTATTTTTCCCGTTGTTTATATTCCCAGCTCAGGGAATGTTGTCTTCGATTTCTGTTGCCGATCTTGCCTCGGTCTCGATGTCCGAAAATGATATTTGTTCTTCGCTGTTTGTGTTTTTCTTGTGCTCCGTTGCGTTTATTGCGTGCGGCGGGGTATTTAAAGTACCGCCGGACTTCGAATTTAATGATAATTATTTAAAATAAAATGAATTAATTGTAATTTAGTTTGGTAAATATTTGTGTAATAGATGCACGACTCCGGAGAAAGAAGATAGAAGGACATAGTATATTATTGAATTGGCTATACACGTTAACGTGATTTACTCATTTAATTTGCTTTAATTTATCCAGAAAAACATTCAGTTTTTAAGTATCTCTACTAAAAATATGATATAAATTATAATGTAAATTTCAAAATTTAATTATATAAAGAAACAATAAACTTTTATCATTAAACTACAGAAAGTTCAGGTCGTATTTTCACGAAAAAAGAGCTTTTTTAAACTTCTTCTCTTCAAGCTTATATTGGAGGAATCATTGCGTCGTTTTGATTATTTCCGAGAATTTTTTTATCTTTCGCGTTTCGGCAATTAATGGGAAAATATAACGCACATCTAAAATGTTCTCTTCTTGTGAGTCCTACGCTTATATTAATGAATTCTGGAATTATAGTCTTGTGTCTCGGCGAGATATCCCATCTATTGCACCTCTTTTATTTGAATAAATTTATCAATAAATATTTTATAACTACCGATTCAGATGCACGCGATTTCTGATAATTCTAATTATGCTGACACAAATATGCATTCAATGAATTCCAGACCTTAAACACACGAATTGAACTCTTAATACGGATGTTTTCTTGGGGTCTAAAATAATTACTGTAGATGAGGGAAAACTTAATATAAAAAACATAGATTAAAGGAAAAATCATTTAGAACTTGGAATGAGAGCTCATGTAACAAAAATATATTATAACTAAAGTGATATAAACATGGAATTGGTCAAGAAAATCGTGGAATTCATGTCTGTATAAGATCAAGAATTATTTTTTTCCCTATTCGAGGATCTCCTGACCGCTGATGATTAATACCCTACCCAGTATTAGAAACCAATATCAAAGTTTTGCCAAATTGAAATACACTCTAGCCACTTTCTAACAGGGCTTAAAATATCCTAGGGTTGTCTATTAATAGCTACGGAAAATCGGCTCGTAAAGTATAAGTAACATCATAACAATCACGCTACTCCCAAATATGTTATTTGCGTAGTTTATTCGCAACATTCTTCGATAATTTCCCATCTCTGAATTTATCTTTCACTTCGGAAACATCCATATATCTTGTAAATGCCCATTTCTCTTTAAACCTCTAACGTTTTTCCTTACTATCTAAATAATTCTAACATTTCTTACATACTTACTAGTTTTAGCTTAATAATTCACCATCTTCATTCACTTATTCCCAGTCAGTCTCTTCCTTAACTATCACTAACGTTCTCATCTCTTAGCATCCATATTTCCAAATCAACCATTAACCCCTTTCATGCTGTTAAAGCAGTCTTACTTCATTCGGTATTTCATTTATTCATTTCCTTGTCATCGCTCTCCCTGCTGTTATTACGATTATTCTTCATCATATAATCCATCACAACTAAATTGAGTTTATCGTTATATTTTCCTCTCGTATCTCACCATTGCCTACGTAAAACAAGGCATACGTTTTTCGGCCGTTTCACCCAAAAACGTTTAATTCAAGAGACGATTCATTCGGAGACATCACATCCAAAACTTTTTACTTGAAGATTTTTCACCAAATTCGGTTTTCCTAGAATTTCAAGAAATGTTTATTTCATCTACGGGATATATTTCCTGATGGTAACAGAACATTTAAAAAATAATCAATAATAATGAATATATATGATAGTAATGGTGATAACGAAAAATCTTGTTTTAGCACTCTGATTTTTCCTTCTTTTTGCAACCTCAATTAATTTTAAGGTATCTATAATTATTAACCTTATTTTTAAATTTATTATTTTCTTATTTATTGTTATTATTATTACGTTGTTTATGCTTTGCTCATTCTACAAAACGCCATTCGTAAAATATTATTTGAGTAAAATGTTCTCCCTTGAGTGAAATATCCTTTGGGTGAGGTATCTTTTAGGCGAACTTACTCTTGAGTGAATAATCCTTGAATCTAAAGTTTTCCGTGTGATGTGTCTGGGTAAATATTCCTCTGAGTGATCTTTCCATCGGGTGAAACAGATCTCGGTTAAAACGTCCTGGAATCCCCAACTTTTGTGTACTGCCCTATATGAAGTATGTACAAGCTTATCATTCATACACTATACTTTCACATGCTTCTATGTTCAAACATCTTGCTGTTCACACTATATAATGAATATTGTTTTACTGTTCCGTATACAGCTACTGTATGGCAATAGTTAATGATAAAATGATATAATTCATTTTTGTTTGAAACCGACGTAGGGTCGATCAGAAGTGCCGGTCAAAGAAAAAAAAAACATAGATGGGAAAAACGGCTCGTAAGAGAGGCAATCCAATCTATTTTACAAGAGAAAAGTGTAGGAAGAATGCTTCACAATCCCACAATTCGCGAATCGTAAATATCACCGAGCATTTTGTATGACTCAGATTTTTTTCCAATCTGAAAATTTACCCCCTATTCTTTCTCCGAAAAAAAGCATTCGTATATCAGTTGGACCGTTTTTGCTCGGTTTGTTTAGCCATTTATGTTTTTCCCCGTCGGTTATAACTGCCGGAAGGTTTAGGGGCGAAAATTGAGAAGGGGTGGTTCGTAAATCGCATTCTCCCTTTGTTTACTTCATTGGGACGATAAAGCGTTCCGGGAGAGTTAAAAAAGAAAGAAATGCGAAATCGATACGGTAAGCATTAATCTCGGTCGATTTATAGGTCAGAGATTGTAGAAGTCTCGCTATTATGAAAGAATACGATCTTCCCAAGGTCATAGGACCGATTGAGAATCGCATACAAAATATTGGTCTATTTATGGTTTTGTTTGCTCACTTTCTTCCTATATCTCTATGAATACATTTACATACGTATATAAATAAATTGAAATGCCTTTGTTTACGGTTTCCATGTGAATGTGCATATGCATTTTGGTGCCTAGAAGAGGTTTCCTCCCCCAGCCTCCTGCATGCATATGCGTATATAAATAAATTTATTTATTTATATACGCGCACAAACGATGTCACAAATGAGTGTCTCCGTTAACGAATATTTTCTTTGCACAATAGAAGAAACACAAACATCAACAGTTCTGTGCTTTTTCGTTCGTTTATATACTTATGCACGAATTACTTAAAAATAATCATAGCGAAATAAATAGTTCCTCTCTTGATGAATTGCAGAAGTAAGTGCTATCTTTGGGCTCCCAGATAGCCAAGTGAGCAGATCGACTTTGGAGAAAGCGATCTCGGATTCGATTACCAGTGGGACTTGATGTGCGAAATGACCTCAGCCGTCAAAGCACTTCTTACGGCACTTCTACTATTCGAGATGGTCATCTTTGGTCGAGAGCAAAATAATTGGCGATTCAACGACAAACGATCCATCCGCACCAACAGACCCTTTCCCTACATTCCTGCACACTGCATCGGCACACAATATTTCAAAATATTTAAATATAACCAAATGATTTAATTTTATTTAAAAAATAAAGAAGTCATTTTGATTTAATACTTTAAAAATCAAGTTGGAATACAAGGTTAAAATGAGGCTTTATAGTTCATATCACTGGTGGTACGTGTAGGAAGGAGCTTAGTTATTGGATCTTTAGTGGGGGTTGCTATTTGTCATAATCTGAGCGCAGATTGATTTTCTAAACTACAGTATTATTTTTGTAGTCTTACTGCACGTTTTTTATTTTAGAACCCCTATGGGAAATCACTTTTCCGCTTAAGAGTTCGTCCCGGATATTCTAAAACGAGGTATCTTCGTTACCCGAGGTAAGAATGTATAGTATGTCTTTGTGTCCTAGTATTCACATGAATTACCATGTGGATGGTAAGCTTTATCATATTATAGATTGTTTTTAAGGTTATAATAACATTTGTCCTCGACCATCTTCACGCTGCGTTGAATTTCATTAATCTTGAGCTATTTAGAGTATGATGATCAGCCTTTCTCTTTGATCATTGTTCTTAGAATGGATTTTTAATTTCTAATTAGAGGAATTATTGCAATCAATTTTTGTACAGTCGCGAATCTACTATATCCTGGAACTTTCGATGGAGAAATTAAAGTAGCTTTCTGCTTGAGTGATGAGCAATTACTCGCAATCTATAGCGCCGATCTTTCTATCGCAGCCATTTTGATACTTTCGACTTGCAATATAGCTATCTTTTTTGGTCTTTTATTTCCCTCGTTCATATCAGTTTTAGCTTTGGCTCTTGCTCATTTGCGTAATTTACTGGTTATGTATGTCCTTAGACGTTAGCAAATGCTTTATAATATATTATTTTATAAGAATTTATGTAAATATTTTACCGCAGTTCCAGGAGGTTTATATTTAGTGTAATAATACGGTAATGCTTCACGCAGTTATATGACGGTAGTTTTAATGTCATTGACCATTGCAAAACCGTCTCACATAAGATTTAAAGGGTATTAACCTATAAGGTGGTTGATTCTTCAAATGTTTCGACGGATATTGCTAGTCTATATCAATATTTTGAGATAAAGATTGTGAACATGCTTTACGGCGAAATGATTTTCATTGGTTGTTCTTGACCTGTGAGTTGTTTCATAAAGTTTAATACACGAAAATAGTTGTTATAGAAAGTATGTATATACCTCCGAAGTAGCGTAGAAATTGAGCGGGATTTGCAATCATATTTCGATTAATGTAATGTTTTTCATAAGTATTTTGGTTAAATAAAGAAGGAAATGTTTTTTCGCTAACTTTTCTCAACCTCCTTCAAATCTTTGACCAAATAAAAGGCACTGAGATGTGAGTTAGTAATGCTGAATCAAAGCATTCATTTTAGTCATTCCTTTTTCGATGTGACGAAAAGTGCTATTCATAGAGTCATTGTGCTGCACATTCCGCTCATAAAATTCTGGCTCGGTAAGAGAAGCAAACTCAAACTACCCCAATCCTCATCTTGCCAAGTCGCCTTTGGATAACTTTTCGCAGTTAATCGTGGAGTGGAAGAACCCGACCAGCATGCAGACTGTACAGACATCCCGGGTTCCGGTTGCTACGTAAAGCTCTCAGTGTTAGTGAGAGTATTTACGTTCTATTTTATTTGTTAATTATTGATGCGTTTACTTCGCGGAAAATCAAATCTTAGAAACGGCTAGTTTTGGCATATTTTTTAAATTTTTTTCCTAAGTATTTTTCTTACTTTATAAAGATGTAATTCAAGAAAAATGAGGAGAAACGAATGTCGTGAAAACAGCCAAAATTATCTCGATGGAAACAAATATATTAGTAATCTCTAATCTCTCGCTGTAATTACCTCGTTGAAAACAAATATATTAGTAAGTATTGTATTAATATCACCGAAGAACATCGGCACAATTTTCACTAAATCACTCATTTAAATGGTGAGCTCAGAACAGGTAACTTTTTTAGCTTAAGGAAGATCCCACTTTTTTGAGATAAATAAGGTGAGAAGCTTGAGACATTGAATGAAAAGTTATGGTTGGTGAAAATATTGTCAAAGGTATCTTTTAATGGTCACATGAAATAGTAAAGCGTCAAAAGAATATGCTCTCAACAAGGGATATGAACTATGTGAAGAGTGAGTGTTAGGAAAAAGCCTTGAGCAATTAGAATAAATTGAGTCATATAATATTACTTTAATGCATTACCCTTATGCAGGTACTTCGATATTTCTCTTTATTTCTAGGATGTTTTAGACATCAGATAAGTACTGCAAATATCTATACCTTGTCATTATTCAGTTCCTTTTATCAAAGTTTATTGCAAAAATATAAGGTGACTAGAAAAGAAGAAAATTATTCGTCCATTTTTATCATTTCTATATCATTTATTTCTGTTACATAATCATGTTTATCGTAATCAATATATTCTTTTTTGGATGGTTCACAATCATTATTATACATACACATTCATGATTATTTATATTATTCACGCATGAGGCAAATATATAATCATTTATAAGCATGTATGGTTTGTTAAAATACATTTATTTATGCACGACTTGCAACGATTTTTATCAGCGATTAATTTATCCAAATAGATGTGGCGTTTACATTCTCTACTATGCCAGTTGAAGGATAATTTCTTTTTCCGAATCTTTGGAATTTAGTAAATCGACATCGAGTATTCATGTATGACAAAGTTGGTCCAAGACGCGGTGAATGAAATATGGATCACATCCGTGTTCTAAGTCATCAAGATGCGTGGTACGTTGTGGTATGCACGGTATTGCCATGACAACATCCTCCAAATTTCAAAGCTCCTCATTAATTCGCTCTGCCAACGTTTACGAAAGAGTCGATTTGAAATTCGCCGTGTCTTCTTCCTCGGAATGGTCTGCACTTAACATTCCCATGCCTCTCGGCCGACGAATCGTAATTGTTATTTATTTAAAATTATTCTCAACGATGACGCGTGTGGAATGTGTTTTTTCTCATCAATTGGTTTGTTTTTCTAAGCATCTTTTAAAAGAACGTTTTGTTTTCATTTCAGCCAGTCATAACGTTTGTCACATGTCCAAACAAAATATGCGAATGAGATGACTTAATGATAGAGGGCAGATTTTGGAGTTGAAATCGTCACATTGCACCAAGAAGAAGGCCCAAACGGGAATTTGACTCGTAAATATAATTTGAGTTGTGTAAAGCAAGGGAGTGTATCAATTACGAGATTTGATTTTCATCGTTTTGACCGAAAATTATTAATTGTTCGAAGGACGCTATTTGAAGGCTATCTTGTAACATTTTCCATTCTGAATAAAATCCGAATCCAAGAGCGAAATCGAGTTAAATTCGGAATTTCACAGGTAGTTATGATTGCAACTACGTTACATGTTTATTTATGCAACTCAGATTTTACTTCTCGTTACTGAATCTCCACTTAATTGGAAGCACATACTAGGCTAAATTTTGACTGTTTTGTTTATATTTGTCACTCTGTGTATTGGAAAGTCCATATTCTTGTGATTCAATGCAATAATTTGAATTTGTTGAATGTGATTCATTGGCTCCTTGAGACTACTGTGAGGAATTTATGATACAATCTTTCTATAAACCTCTTTTTTAAGGCATATTTCAGATGGAAAAAATCTCTTAGTACTCCATAAAATCCTTTTAAGGAGTCTTTATTGTCATATTCTGGTTGAACGGCTGGAATTTGTTTCAAGCAGATATAACATGACGCTTCATCGCCATCATTCAATTTTTTTTAGCATTTTTACGGAAACTTTCAAACACCAATGCCTCATTTGCATAATTAGCTTATTTATCACTGTCCTCCGGCACAGACTGCCGATGAAAGAACCAATTACGCACGGTTGAGATCCCTCAGACAAACATATGATGTAAAAAGTGCTCATGGCAGGGGCTCTCCTTTGATCTAGTATTAATCCTTGGATCTATTACGCATATTCTCGGGATAAAAACGTCGTCGGCTTTCGGAAACTGCGTCGCTAGTGTCGTCGCTCGTTTCATTTGTTTTCAGTGCAACATGAAAGGCACCGAAGCGAAAACCTTATCGTCCCACATCGCCTCTTCTCGCTAAATCCGCAAACCTATTACCTCTCTATCTGCTTACCATCTTCTCTACTTTCCCTCACCTATTTACAGCTCCCTTTATCAACATCTTCTCACCCCTTGCCTGCTCGATATTTCCTCATTTCATCCCATTAACCACGAAAGCGATCAGAATAACCGGCAGCCTAAAGGAGAAATTGCGGAGTTCGTCATGATTTCGGTTCCAGACGTTGTTTATCGGGAAGTTTGTATTTCATCCACCGAATTGGATCATCCAAGTAGTCTGATATGTCGAGGGCTGTACGGAAGGGTATCCGAGTAATTACCGTTTCCAATATCGCAATGAATTCGTTGTAAGGTGATGATCGCATGTATAATTCAGCTTTCGGCTGAGGCATTTCCGTCATCAATTTAGCTAAATTTGACGGGGTACTAATGCAAACGGTTGCGCATTATCTACTGGGCAAAATGGATATTCAGCCCCTGTCCAACCGTAGATATTAGTCACGTGTGTCTGTCTTATAATTTCAAATCCGGACACTGGTCTTGCATCGATACAAATGCTACAAAACTCAGGAAGCTAATCTTACGTAATGGTTTACGATTAATAGGTATTATTAGCACAAGTATTGAAGGTCTTTATATACCGGCGAAATTGAAACTAAAAGGACTCTTCTTCCATCTAAATTGTCGTCCATGATATTGATGACAACATAAATAATGTATGGGGAATTAGAATTAGAGAAGAAAAATTGTTGTAGAGGTAAGAACCCCAAGGTATTCGAAAAAGTTTTATATATGCGCAGCAGAGAAACACCGACAAAGACCCGTGGTGTGAAATTCCTGCGCCAACCTATAGATATTAGAAGCTAAACGAAGAAAAAAAATCTGTGTAACTCTGATATCAATCAAGTTGCCATTTAGTTAACCTATACTTTTCGTTCGTGTCATTTATTAGTAAATTTACATCCTACGGCGGATGAAAGATGGGAATTTTTAGCCTTAATTTCCACCTAATTATTATTATGCTATCGTTTTTTATTATTATTATTTGTTTGCTTCAATATTACTTTTGTTCTGAGTTGAGCAAAATGGATGATTTTGCTGACATATGAACCTGATAGCCTCTGTCACATCGAAAAATAAGCTCGAGTATTTCATAAATCTGATTTCTATCCTTCAATTCTTTATAAACTTGCGCCTCACATCCCTCTCATGGATTATTTCCTATTCCCGATTAGATATCTCCATTCACATCGGCTATAGCCCAGGATACTAACTTAGCCAGAATCTTATCGAGGCATGGAGCGCTGTTGGCTATTTAACCAAAAGAATGTTTTATAATTAAAATTTCATGTATAAAATTTTATTGCCAAGCGTCGCAAATGTGAGATATAAAATACGCGACAGACTTTCTCTCGGTGATTGAAAGTAGACGTGCCCTTCTACGTCATCCTGCGCGACTTTATTTTGAACGCAAAATAAACGAATAGCCATCAAACAGTGTCAACAGTTAAACCCGAATAATTAATATCTTTCATTCTTCTGTCACATAAAATAAGTTGTACTCTCTGTAGAGATAAGAGCCTAAAATGTAGAAAATTCAGGAACTATGAAATAAATGCGACGGGTCATCTATATTTAGAGTTGTCCAACAGGTATATTTTCATTCATTTATAATATCATTTCATATGCAGATATCAACTTATCGAGCAAATATTAACGCTTAACTTGTGTCCTGTGTTTTATTGTTTAAAAATGCCTAATTAAAGTGGAAACTCGTAAAAAAAACCCTTCCTAAAGCAATACATCTTTTCTGTTGAAAAATTTAACGACATTTCAATATAAGATCGCAGATTTATTACGAAAAGAACTAGCAGTAGTATTGTGAAATATACTACAAAGAATTGTTTCCCACTTCCATTTCTTGTGATTTCAAATTCGGGACCGAGGAAAATAATTCCAATAAGTGTCATAGTTAATTAGCTCCTGGGGAGTTTGACTGTTCCTGCAGTCATACTACGGCTTACTAATATAATTAAAGATAAGTGAAAACCAACAAATAATCTGATTTTCGTTACAAAATCATATTTGGTAACTGATAAGCAAATTTCCGTAGGTTTCCGAATCATATTTCGAGGAGAAAAATCATCGTCAACCGAAAAATACGCTACCTAGGTTTCTCGTTAGTGGAATTATCACTGCATTGTGGATGACCCCGTTAGCGAGTTTACCTCTAAATAAGCTGCACGATTGATGCTTTATATTTGTGTGTGTTTATATTTAGTGTAAAGAAGATCGCGGGTTCCTCCACTTCGGTTCAGCACTCTCTCATAAGAAACACTGCCTTAGAAAGGAAGATGTAGGAAATTCTAGGCAAGTCGTTATTAAAAAAAAACATCTAGCTTTTCATGATGAAATATGTATTTACGTTTCCGCAAAGATTTATTTGTTTAATAAGTTTCTACGTATGAACGCCATCTTCAGGCTGAAGTACTTGAGATTAATTACTAGCTCTTCTGAGAAATAAACTTAATGGCGGAGAAATGTAAATAGGATCCAATCATCCCCGTTATTTACATGGCAGTTCGCGGTAGTCCTCGATCCCTGCCCGTCTGCAAACACAGGAATCGTCCCGCGCCAAATCTACCTGTTAAACCATTGCTTCGGCCGAACCCCCGGGAGCACGTCAAACACCCCAATCTGCAATTTCCATATCCACCCCATCTCCCAAAAGGTCCTTTTGTCGAACAACCTATAAAAGGGCGGACCGTGGCGCCGTCCCTCTGGCAGTATCGTAAGAACCGCCGCCCTCCCCTGCCTCCTGGGCGACCCTCATTGCCAAACTCATATTGATTACTTCCCCAGAAACGTGGAGGTGCGCTTTTAAATGTTTAAGGATTGAAACTCGCTTCGGTGGGGTGGTGTTTGCAGCTCTGAGAGGGGGCGAAGGAAAAAAGAGTTGAGCACCCAGTTGTTGGGTGGGGTCGGGATTGGCGCCAGTTTCGGCGGACTTCCCTTGCAGAGAGACGCGAAGACAAGGGTGGAGGGACTGTTTTCATTCGCATTTAAAAGCTTCAGGAAATTGCGCCGCCATATAGGTAGTGCGCTTACAAAGCGTGTTATCTGTATTCTGCAGGTGTTGCAAAAATTATCTGGGAAGGGTGCACTCCGTAGTGGAGTATTGAAAAAACCATGATTTTGAAAGTTTTCGTAAGAAGTATTAATCGAACCTGTTACGAAAATGAGCTTGCATTTTCAGGTGTGAGCGTACGACTAAGCGTTATTCAGATGTTTAAGAACACAGGATATTAATCTTCAGAAGAAACTAGGTATAATCTAAGGCTTAATATAATTTAATAAATCCTGAGAAAGTATGCTCCTAGAAGACTTTGCGAATGGCTTAGCCCCATTACTTAGGCTAATCTGATTCTTCCAGAAAATTCTTGGAGATATATGCAAGGGGTAGCAGTCTCCAAAAAAGATTTTATTCTCGATAAGCGAAGATAACCGATTATGATGACTTATGGACTCCCTGCAGCATGGCTAAAAGCGGTTCGCAGGATGCATATGTCGATGAATATGTTTATACGTTTTGAATTTACAGCACGCTGCCTTCAGCATATTTAGGTTAGTACATTGGCTTTGTTGCTTATTAGGTGTAAAAGCTTTTCCTCTCTAGTTTTCGCTTTAGTCGCTTGCAGCAGAGATTATTAGCATGGAAACTCAGCTGTAATCTATCGCAATAATACAGTGCAGGTACAAGAAATCTTTTCTTTATTTTAAGACCGAATGTAAAACAATCAAAATACTCTTGAGTTACGCGTTGTCTATCCTTTTTTCGATTGAAGAGACAAAAGAAACTTGGTAAGAAGTAATTTAAACTTGTGACTTTCTGAAGGCAGTTAACAGAGGGTCTAATTAGTCACTCGTAGCCTAAAAACTGGGCTCCTACCTATGAACTATAGTATTCATATATTTAGAGGTAGTATAGGTGATTTATAAGTGATCTTTTAAAATCAAAGAGATTTAAAAAGATTTTTCTGCGATTTTATAAGGGCTTTGAAGATGCGTTTACAACGAATCTTGTATTAGCACTTTCCATTAGGGCTCATACAGGTTGATTTTCAGTTATGGTCGTCTTTAAACTTCTGATCTTTTTAACTCGTATTCAGGCTTTGGAAGAATTAGGTAAAGGAATTAGAGTCGAAGGAGGAAAATTGAGTTCATTTCTGCGGTTGAAAAAGCTAAGGTATGAGAATGGGTTCTTAGTTTCTAATTTTCTCTTATATAAAGAGAATAATGTTGATAATTAGCATCAGATGGATTCAGATCATGAATTAATGCAGATAAATGAGGCAAAGTCAGCTGTGAATATAGTTTTCAATACGACCTAAAGCATATGTGCTGCTTTACAGTGCATTGTGCATGTGCATTTTCATGATATAGGAAATGCGATAGTGATGCCAGAAGGATAGTGACCTCATTTTCAGAGTTATAAATTGGACTGAGGGAATTGATGGGACGAGTTCTTGAGAAGGATATACAGATGAAATTAGGAGATACTGCTGTATGTAGCATACTGTTATATGGTTATGAAACAAACTTAAGAAGACCGAAAAAAACCTCAGGATTTAGATTTCATGTGTACTTGAGAGAAAGGTTCGAATGATTGAAAAAGAAATATAAAAAATCATCGTTAAATTCCAGAAAACATAATGAATAATTGAAGCGGAAGATTTCCATTTATATAAATTTCTGTAGGAATTGAGTACTTTGAGCCTCAGTTATTGTAGAGAAAGTGTTTCAGAGAGGGAAGAAAGGGTATTGATCGCAGGGTCAAGAAAGAGGAGGATGGGTCAGATATTGAAAAGGAAAGGGTTACTAAATAAAGTAATTGAATGGTAGGAAAACGAGAGGGATTAAGGCCAACACCAAAGTCCTTCTCTGATATTAAAGGGAGGTTTGATTACAGGAAAGAGAATTGAATGAAGTTTAGGACTCTTGAACCTAATGATAGGTAGAAGACCTGCGATGATATGGTCATTGGAAGGAATAAGAATTACTCAATATATGCGCTTACGATATATATGCGCTTAATTATATTGAGTAATTAAAATTACTCAATACATGCGCTTACGATACTTATCAGTTAAATACCATGATATTTTTCCAAACCAAACAAGTTTTAGAATAACGCCACTGGTGGTTTCCCTTACTTCATTCTGTGTCTATCAGATTTGTTTCCTTATTTATGCGTATCTGTTCAAAAGGGTAATTGATGATTACAGATTGTATTCAGATTGAAGGCAAATCTGCATAATGCATCATGTTTAACTTGTATGAATTTGCGTAATACTTTAGTTTTTCGAACTCATCTTTGGCCATCAAAATTCGAAGCAGTTTTCCTCGTGGGCGGTTGCCTCCTAAACGGCTGTTTATATCTCACACGTTTTGTTTCCCTTTATTGAAACAACTGATTCAGTTTCTTCGCTGCTAAATGACCGGAAAAACATTTTGCCTCCTAAAGCCACAAGTACTAAAATTGGAACATATTCTACCCTAATTATTTCCTTCTCATTGGGATATTTTCGTTTACTGACACAGTGATAACATCGGAAGCATTCGTTGTTTATAACAGAGAGTTTTACCTAAAGACTTCATACCGTTTGCGCAGTGAGTTCTCAAGTATTGCTACTAAGCGTGTTTTAGCTAATATCAAAGTAAACTTGCTTGATAGATCAGAGTACTAACTGTTGACTTTCTTCACTCTTTTCGGTGTTTTTTGCTTATTTGCTTTTCCAGCATTTTGTTTTCATTATTGTGTCTCCTCCATTGAATTAATTGGTTCGGTAATCGGATTGGGCGCGCTTATTATTCATTTTATTAACGTTAGCTGCTATAGTAAGATGGGTGCAAGCTTAATTGTGTGTGTACCAATTTTCGTCTCTTTCGATAGTGCTTTTCATTTTCTCACTAGACGCATAATACGTACATTTTATCTACATCCACTCGTCTGTCTCAACGTACATCCTACTGTTCTTTACAAAAAATCACAAAACAACACAAAGTCATGTACCATTCTAACATAAAGAGCATTCACGCTGAATTTACAGTCATTCGATTCTCTCATTCTGTCGAACGAAACTACCTCTGTTTTCGCAGCATTTATACACAGATTCATCTTGTGTACAGCTCTAGCAATGCTAACGAAGAACATTTGCAATTCATTTGGACCCCAACCAATACAGCTGCGCGTTAACCTTTTTGCGTTATTATTCACGGCGAGGCATCAGTATTTTATGCGTCCTCCTCATTTCTTCTCATCGGAGACTGGATTCTCTTCCCCAGCTCATTTCTTTCTCTGTTCGCTTCCACTCCACGTTTTATTCATCCCGAGCTGCTCCCGGGAACTTCCCTAGGGATTAAGGAATTGCTTGGAGCGCCACTTCCCAGTTCGACCACCCCTTTCCTAGGCAGGCGCCCCCCCATTTTTTCCTTTTCTCCCGCCCGGGATTTTCTTTTATTTCCGCCGTAAAGGGGGCGTTGATTCTCAATGGTTCATTTCGTGAGGGTAAAATGCATTCGCGTATGATTGTAATTTGAGTATAGAAAATATTGAAATGGTGGATGATTTTTTGTACTGTGGATGGAGCGTTTTCCGAAAATGTGAAAGTAGGCGGAGAGATAGAGACTGTGGATTGTGGTTAAAGAGTGCGGTGTACAACAGGGAAGGCAGTCTATAAGGTATCAGAAACCTCAAGGAGTGAATGCTCGAAATGAGCAAGTATCAAAACAGCAAGTATTATCGCTTTGGTTGGATTAATTTGGGTTGACTGCGAGGAATCATGGAAAATAGCTTTTGATCCTTGCTGTTTCCTTTTTGCTTTTTTGATGTCTTCTCATTTGAAAATCTTACTCTAACGTACTTACTCTTTTGATTATGTTGTTAGGAGATTTGCCTTCATGTGGCGTAACTAGAAGTGTTGGTGACTGATTAAACGTTTGGCGTTATCAAATGAGAAGAAAATAGTTGCATCGATAAGTACTCTCTCCCTACTTTATTGTGTAGTTGCAAAAGTTAGGGGTGCCGGAAGTATATAATTGAATTTATATTAGTCTGAACGGATTACCGGCATGAAAAAACAGGGGAAATGAAAATCTTTGTTACCAGTAACAAGTGGGTGTTGTTCTGGACTAACCAGACATATAATGTGGTTATCACGAAAAGGAATATCGTGATTGAAATTCATGGTATGTATATACCCATATGCATGCAGTTCAGTAGTTATAGTTTGTATGTTTATAGTAATATACATACACAATTATATTCCGAAGGCGACAGATTACCAGATTCCTCCCAGCGTTGGGATGAACAATTCAATCTGTTCCCGCGAACTTGCTCCTAAAATTTCTTTTATCATCAAGTATTTAGATGTTTTCCAAATTAAAGGTTATGAAAATTTTTAAATGAGAATAATCAGGATATATACTTATGACCGCTGTGCGTAGTTGCATACTCCGTTGGGATAAGTAGGTAAAGAAACTGTTTCTAATATTTTAGAATCTCTTCACTGGCTCCTTCTTTAGCTAAGCGTCTTTGTTCCCGCGCTTTTTGCATCGCTCTTCTCGGCGTTCTCATCGGCCAAAGTGCCGGCGGCGATTTGTTTATGTTAAGTGCTCAGGAGTGCAATCTCGCTCGCTTTAGGTTGATCGCCTAATATTTGGAGGGCAGGTCACGGGCCGTTTGGATTGTTCAAGGGTTAAAGGGGTTTTCTTTCGGGAATCGAGAATCGATTAGGAGGGCAATCACGCGCGGGAATGGATCAGATGCATAACATATACGACGAATGGGTACCTAGTGAGCTAATGCCTCTGGGGTTCACTAGGGTCTTGTTTGTATGTTTGTTGCGCTATGAAAGGAGCCATTTCAGAGGTTTAATCGACTGCGAGAGTGATAATTGAGTGCAGCGATTTTCATACTATTATTCCTTTGGTCTCAATCAGCCGCCTTGAGACTAACATTTTCAATCATACCTCGGCTAACGAAGATAATTCGTTCAAATCAAATTCTTCAACCAAAATCTTTGTTAACCGGAAATTTCATTTGCCGGAACGTGATTTCCCGTAGGTTTCTACAGAAAATCGTTTCATCCGTTCTGGATGCTGCCATATATTTAAATCATTCGGTTGTGTGATGCGCTAAGAATAGAGTGAAAAATCGAAATGATTAATTTGAATTATTTTTTCATTCGGTTTTTCCACCACTACTCGCATCCATTAAAATATTCATTAGCTGAGTACTCCATATTCGTTATCCGCGTTCAAAATTCTGCGAAAACATCTTAATTAGCCGATTAACCAGTTTGCTTGTTAGCCGAAGTGTCACTGTACTTATTTCTATTGTTGACATCTTTAGGTTGGCGATTTAAAAATTTCTGCGCCTTTCATGATTTCATAACATGTGTATCTCGAGGTCTACCTTCACTTATTGGTGATTCGATAAATGTACTCAATAAATGAACTCATAAAGATGAAAGTATTCAGTTACTCATGCAGTCTGAGTGAGAACTAACTTGTGTTAATTCCGTATGCTTCTCTCTATACAGTTCAGTATACCCCAGTTAAAACATAAATGCTAGAGAAGAGCGAATATTCGAAATTTCGCATACTGTGAAGATAGTGGAATAGCTTCTTAAAATAAAATTATAAAATCAAAATTATCTTCTAAGGGAAAAAACAAGCATCGTAAACCAGGGTTACGATGTAATCAAATGATGTATACGCCTTGCTAATATTTTGGCGTTCCATCCCATATTTTGGTAACTCTCGGAAAATATTGGTACCCTGGTTCCCCATAGTAGGGTCTCGGGGATAATTAGGGACCCTCTTTCTTAATGATGAAGGTTATTCTATCAATTAACGTAAAAGTAAAAATTCCCCAGTCTCCCTTTGTTTTTTCCTTTAAGTTTAAGGATATGCTTTTGAGGTTTCAGCAACCATAATATCCATTCTTAGTACTGGATTTATGTTGTTTTGGGACATTCCCCATTTTTAACGCCATTTCTTATCGAACGCTTTGAATATAGCTAAGTATCTACTTGATTGATTTCTCTCTTTCCCTTCCAATGTGGCTAATTAGGTCATAGAGATTATTAGATAATAGAGAAAAAGTGCTATCTTCTTATGCCGAGGAATGTAAGCATTGAGGTATTCAACAATGTTGTAGTATTGCAGGTAGTAGTACGCCCAAGAGAATAAAAATGAACAAGGTGAAATTGCCCATAATCCAATAACACAGAAAAAACTAAAGATTCAAAATCAGAGGAGAGGGAAAACGGAAAACATCCGTGCCTACGTTTCACTCAACCGTAAAATTGATTTAACAATTGAATGCAGTTACAAAAACTTGAATAAATAATCCAAAACTCCAGAATATACAAACCATCCAAGTCTGTGAAAGTTCCTCGTACAATTTTTTTATTGTAATCGGGAAAGCAGCAAAGCGACAAACACAATCCAGAGTTTTTTCAACTCCAAGTGTAAGTTAGAATTACGAAAAAGCAATCCAGAAAACGTAGTCAAGTATAATAGGGGTTGCAAAGCTACACAAAAGCTCGTGAAATGTCCACAATATGTTTTGAGAGTAGAAGAAGTATCATTGTAAAAGTTACCATTAATTAAAATCTATGAATTCCTATCTACCGCTGAGGAGATGAAGTCAGTTTCTTTTTATGAAGCCCTTTTAAATAATGTATGCGTGTAAGGATGTATTACTCTGGCAGACCTCTTGTTTACCCCAAGGCTTACCCCTTGCGGTGTATCGTGTAGGAAACTAGCAACGTTGACTCTTCCTTCATATTTGATTATTTGCTACAGTCACAATAGAGGCTGTACCACTCTCATCAAGCTCTGATTTTAATAATTTAATTCTACTTGTTGACGTAGCAAAGAACATTTATGATTACTAAATCGTCTGAATGGGTTGCAGATGTAAATATATTAATATATTATTCTGTTGTTATATACATAATATTTAAAAAATGAGGTGAAAAGGGTTAGATATATACGATCGATCATTCTCAGGAAATAATAAAATAGTATTCTTCTAACATAGTATCTATATCAGTGATTACCAGTCCGTCTCCAGGAGACTTTTTCTCTGTACACTCTGAGTAATATAATGGGCAAATTCGATCTCACTGTAGTAAGAGTTCAATTTGAATTCTCACTGACGCTGCTAAAAGTATGGTTTTGTGCAAAATTTGAGTTCGTATGTAGTTGTGCTGTAGAGGAAAAAGGATGGGAAGTACTGCCATTCAATATATATTGGCTGAGGAAACTTCATTCATGGGAAGACCGAGTTTGATACAAGCAGTTCTTTGGTCGAGTTTTTTGTTTCATTCTTAAGATCGCACTCATGTTGATCGCTTTTTTATTAGATATTTTACCAAAGTTTTGAGAGTGAAAACAATTTTAATCGTCAATAAAAGCAGATAGTATTATTTTTCACTTAACTTTCAGTTGATATGGTAAATGAGTTGGATAGCTGAACACTTTAAACGAATGAGCTGAAGGAAGGGCCGGATGGAAGAAAGAGTGAGGGATCTCTGCAGTACACGCATGCATCAGATGAGTCCCAACCAACGCACTCCCCTCTCGCTTCTATTATTCACTTTATTCTTCATTCGGATTCTCTGAAAACAACCCTTTCTGTTTCGTCAGTGTTTTGGTTGCTAAATATTTCTGCTGGCCTGCGTGGTGCTTGAGATACCTCGAAGATTGCGTCCCAGTTCAATGAAGATAGCCTATACGTGTTTTAGAATGAATATTTATTGCTGGTTCATTACCCATCTTGTTGAGGTAGTCATGTATCTGATTGTACGCAAAAAAGTATTTATTATTATTTATGTCCGCAGAGTGTGGATTGGTTCAAGATTAATATGGTATCTGTTGATATCAAGTATCTACACAATATTCGGATAAAATTACATAGATAATGTTAGACTAAAGGCGGCGATGGGATGGCTGGGTTATGTTTCTGAATGAAGCATTATGCTCGTCATTCCCAGTATGCAGTTGGCCTGGGCACCTGGCTTATACTACCATTAACAATGCATGTAATCATAATCACTAATTCAGCCAGAAAAGTTGATCGACAAATGTCCATTACTCTCTGACCATCGCCTTTCTTCTTGAATCCAATGTTTCCTTTCTCTTTTTCAGTCTTCACCGACTGATCAATACTGTGAAGTTGAAATCTCAATGGCCCTATTTTTGAGTGTGTGTGTGTACACACAATGGAAGTGTACATAATGGAGGGAAAAGAATAAAGGCTAGAATTTATAAAAAATGTTGGCTTGACGCCACGATTATGTATGGCATTAACAGTTTCTTTGCAATGCATTATGACTCTTGAGCGCATCACTTTCCAATCTCATTTTTAGTCTTTTGTTATCAATTTTTCGAATCATTGTAACCATTGCAATGCCTGGTTGTATTCCATATTGTGGTAAATTACAAATTCTGGAAAAATGGTACAATTAGTTCATTACAAGCAAAAATGGTAGCTGCCAGATTGCTTAATTTATTGCTTGCTTTATTAATTTTTAATCCAGTGTTTGAAGTCATTGACGGCATTTCAAAACCGTATTGGATCTCAATTATTTATATAAGTTAGTTTAGCTTATCACTCATCAAAGCTTTAATTTCATAGGTATATAAAAAGAGGAAAACGATGCTTATGAAAACATGTAATTCCTCAAATAGAATATCGTTGCCTCAGAAATAGCAAAATTTGTAGATGAATTGTCATGATATTCGTGATCAGCACATCAAAAATTAGCATGAAAAACTCCAAAAGAGGCTTCCATGAACCTCATAACTGTCTTGTTTTTTCTACTACTTTTAAGTCGATGCAGAAATGTATTAGAACTGAACTAGCTTGATTAATGTAAAATTTTATTGAGAAAAGCCGAATTAGTTGTGGTATACGAATATGACCGAAATATTAAACTATGTTCTTAGAAGAGAACCTTTTATGCTAAACATTATTTTCAGTATAATATTATTCTATAATTTTGGAAAGAAAAAATTCAGCATCAATAGATAATAGAAAACATTTGCACAATTCGTCTTTAAAAGCAATCGAAAGCCTGTTTTTGCTCACCACGCGTTTCTCTTTAAATAGTAAACGGTTGTCTTCTCTCTTTCCCTCTTAATGAAGATCCGATACAGGGAAAAATTGCTATCCCAGGAAACCGACCGACGCCAATTTCAGTCGAGTTTTATCTCGAATCGATTTTTCATCTCGTTTCTGGACGCTTTTCGGATAAAATATCCCTCTCTCGCGAAAGCGTTTATTCGGCCCAAATCGAGTTTTCCTTTCCCTTCGCTAGTTTCACGACATTGCGGAGTAGACGTAATCCTTTTTACGCCGGTGAGAGCAGGTGCGGAGTGTCACCTTGTGTCGTGGGGGGCCTCCAATATAAACAATGAGGCGATCATAAAGGTCCCATTCGGCGGTGGCGGAAATGCCTTATTACCTCCCATAAATGTTAATGTTGGAATCCAGAGCCCTTTTCCTACGTATCTCAAAGATGTTAATTATTCGATTTTCTCCAACCCACCTGAAGGATATGTCAAATTTGATCGTGCGGATCCCTCGATGGAATTTCGGAAATATCGGAACTTTTACGATGGAATACTGCAGATGTAATTCTATATTTGGCTTATTCATCAGAATGAGGAATATTTACGGAAAAATCGAATCGAATTAGAGAAATATCGATAATTTTAAGGTAGAATACTCTTGATTTAATTCTTTACTCAGCTTATCTATAATCGAGATATCACGATCGATATTTATCAGAATGATATATCTTTGCGGAATCTTTTTTTAGTTCTACATTCACATTCCTATCCTTCAAGCCGCCTATTGGCGAGTTTCAAGGGTTTTTAGCCCCAAGCGAACCACTTATTTCTTTATTTATTGCTATGCTGGATCGTTTTCGAATAAAACGAGTGCGAAAAACGATTTGCCCTTGCATATATCTCTCTAACTTTACTCTTATTGTCGGATTGGCTGAAAGGTTTCTTTTTATCTGCTCTTATACAAATATATGGAATTAATAAAAGTGGATCAGTTTGGATATCATGATATTGTTGAGTTAGGAAAAGTTGATAATAGAGGCAATTAATAGATTTTTCTGCTATAATGGATAAAATTCCGTATTATTACAAGTCAAGCATATTCAGAGATTCAGGTATATTTTTAAGCCAAATTTCTAAAGTAATAAATTAATTTATAATAACATATTAATTGATATTAATTTTTACTCTTGAAGTAATTTTTTGAAGTTTATTGAATTCTATACTCATGGTCAAAATTGAAATTGAAGTAAACTATGGCTAACGAAAAAGTCTCACGAAGTGAAAAACATTGCAGGATTCTTAAGTATGCGTTATCTTTTCTTAATCCATTTCCGTTTAAGTATTATACATGAAGTAACTATTACCCTTCGTCTTAACTGAGAAGTGGCTTAAAAAGGATTTTCAAATAATTCAATTGTTGAAAACGACTGTAATCATTCCAAACCTGCGTATTATTACTGGAATTAAAGGAAATATCCCTTCTTTATTGGGTGATTTAATGTTTATTATGTTATGTCTCTATCTCTTGACTCTGAGATAACGATTTAGGATTATGGTCAAAGTTTTTCGTATATGATAGTAAATTCCTCGTATTTTCCTTTCCCCCAGTATTTTATGCTGAATACATTACTGCGATCTTTGAGCTGAGAAAAATATTTCAATAATTACATTTTTGTCGGTTAGGATGAGATAAGTTTTGATTCAATGAGTAGTATTCAGCTTTTCACTCATTTTTTACTCTGAAAGTTAAATTGTTGCCAATACGTTATCGTGCGGGCATAATTATTAACATTATAAAGAGAAAAATCCAATCAATTGCTGTTATTCCTCATTCAAAAAGGTTATTAACCACAGGTTGAGTTATAGGTGATTGTATAGGAAATCTTAAACCGTTAAATAAACTTTTTTCGGTACATTCAATCGTTTTTAATCGTTTTTCGACAAATTTCTGATAAGCTGTACAATTCCATTTGCTGAAAATGATGTTCTATTGTGAATGGAGGAATAAAATTAACATGTTCGGGCGTTACTTCGTGGAAAGTCATCGAAATAGAGAAAAAGAAAGCTTCGTAATTTTTCCACAAGATTACACAAGATTCCAATCTTTTGGAAAAATTACAAAGCTTTCTTTTTCTCTATGTGAACGGAGGAGTAGAAGTTTTTACTTTATTATGATTGCTTCATCTCGTTATCGATAAAATTTGGTGTGCTGCTGCGTTTTGATAAAGTGATAAAGTCTGTTAATTATCAACTATTGTGTTTTTATACTCTTAATAATAAGTTCTATATCTTAATATACTGGGACATTAGGCCTCATGCCATAATACACAAGTGAAATCTCTATAACACATAAATTATAGTTAGTACTCCTGTAGTAGTATATAGTCAGCATATATAATAGATGAAATTAATAGTTATTGACCATACAATGAAACGCCTTTTGCTTGACCTTTGCTCGGTCAGACTTTGAAAGTTTAGCCCAATTGACATAGTTATGTCCTAATGGGCAATATAAAACTTGCATCGTGACTTTTTAAACCCCAGTTTCAGAAAGAATACTGAAGTTGTAGTGGTAATTTTGAAAGTGCTTCGACAGCTGAGGTCATTTCGCACATTTGAGCCCCCAGCGAGAATCGAAACCGTAACTGCTTTCATCGAAGACGAGAGCGCTGGGCTGTACGGGAGCATGAAAACCACACGTTGGAGCTGAAAATTTTACTCCCTCTGTTCTACTCATGAGTACTAATTCACGTATGAAACGAAAATATATTGTGCTCCACTCTGTCAAGCTGGAAATGTAGCTATTATGAGATTTAAAAGATTATACCAATAGAAATGTGATTCATGAAATAACAAAGGACAGCTGCGAAATCTGAAGCATTTTCCAGACACATAATATATCTCGCAACACACCCACCGCAATAATCCGGAGTTTTCCCTCATTCGTTTTGGAGATTCCTCGTATAACTTTCATAAAACCATTTATTCTCTCCTTTGAGAATTAATCCAGCGTTAAGGGATCTTTTTGGCTCGATAGTCGGACAGATCAATCGATCTATCATTAATTTCTCTCATCCCCAGAATGCCGTCGATGACCGAAATTCAAACAAACCATTGTCCTCCGATCTGAAACTTTGATGTTCGCGAGCGCTGTGTGAGAAGCATCCCTTTAATGAAAAAAGAGGGGCTCGTCGTTGGGTTTTAATTGATGGTCCCGTCAACTGTTACACGGACTCGCTTTGCGGTGCCCACGTTTCATCGGAGCGTCGCATGGATTGCCATTGGTCGATTTTCTGATTCGTGCGGACCAGTGGCTCCGCTCCGTATCAGTTTCATTCCCTATCCGCCTCCCTAGTTTTCTATCGCGGCCGTAATAGCTTCCCGGGAAATTCATCGGAAAAACGATGGCTATCCGAGTATGGATGAAAGCAACTCCTAGCTTCCAGGAGTAATTAAATATTCCTTTTCATGTGCTATCTTGTTTAGGAAATGGAACTTAATGCAGATGGAACGTTTTGGATGTGGAATTTCGGAAAATAGAAAAAGAAGACATAGCGGGTATTAATAAATTACACATTTCCGCCCTGAGTCATAATCTGTTTTACCTTACCGTAGATATGTATGCCCTTAAATTCTTTACTGAACGCCCTTTCCTTCCATTCCTTGACTTCATCACCTTCTATATCATCCAGCATTTTTTGCCTTGTCTTCCATTCCGTCTTTTCCCTTATTTACCAAATTCAATCGCCTACTTTTGCAAATGCGCTGTTTTTTCTTTTCCTATCAGTCTAACTTACTGGAAATAAAACATGAAACGATTAATACTCGTTTTGTTGATATTCTTATAATATCATTTCCTATTGAGCGAATTTTCGCTCGCTTCGTTGATACGAATTATCTTTTATTACAAGCAACTAACCAGGGTCCAAACCCGGGGCCTCTGTTTTGCTAGACAAGCTCGTCAGCACCTATATGACAACAGCCATTAGCGTCATCGATGTCCTTAAATTGATCATCGTGGTTGAGGAGGAACAAGGAAAATAACTTCATTTAGGGCTCGGGGAGGGAGACCAATCAAAGATGAGTAGATTAAAGCAGCTTATCTGTAAAATCCGAGACGCTCATTATCTCCTTAGAGTTTCCAGAGAAATCAGTCAATCTAAACTCTGTGTTGCCTCGTGTAATACACTGCTTTTCTAATGATGTTTATATGAACCTCCAGGGGTACAAATAATATTGCTACAGGTCTTTTCGAGATCAGAACTCATTTGAATTGCTAAGGAAAAAGGGAAATTCAAATTTATTGATACAGTATTTAAGATAGAAGGAAGCAATACATAACTAATCGCAACACAGTGTTGAGGTAGATTGATTTATCTTGGATCTCAAAGGAGATAATGAGTGCCTTTGTGTTTGCAGATAAGTCGCTTTAATCTACTCATCTCTGATTGGTCTCCCCCCCCCCCAAACCCTAAAACAATTTTTTTCTTGCTCCTACCCCTCAGCCTCGGAGATAAATTAAAAGACCTTAGGAAACACAAATGTTGCAAGATTTTGGAGGCTGTCAGTTTTTCCCACTCTTTCTTTATCTTTTGTTATCCTCGCCTAAATATTTTTGGAGTTTTAAAACTTTATTTTTAATTCTGAGATTCATTTGACGCGATTAGTTGAGTTTAAAATCCTTCCACTATCATGATTATATCTAACAATGACATCAATTGAGGTCATATATGTACCGTAGGAATCAATTGCCGGGATGGAGTTCATTTCTGATAAGTCATCAGCCAGGGGGCTGGTTGGACCCTCATCCCTTCATAATTGGCTTGCAGCTAGAGAAGGAATGAGGCTTATTAGGCTAGGTGAGGATTTTCCCTAGCTTTCTTCAATGATCTAGAATGCTATGGGCAGAGAACGTCCACATGAAGGAAGAGTAATGACCGATGATTAGCAATGTGCATAAGAAGCGAGCTATATCATTTTCACCAAGTGACAAATATCGAGATTCAGTATCGCTTTGGCCTCAGTAACTCTCTGATTATCACAGCAATGAATGAGAGTGAGACAAAATAAAGGTCACATTTTTCCCTTTCCAATACCAAAACACAAGTAAACAACAAATCGAACTTAATAAATACCAGCAATTCATTCAATGGATGCCTTTGGCATCACTTTGAAAGACTCAGTAGTGTTCTTTTTCGCACTGATACGTGTTTCCCACATAAATCGTTTTTAGCGGCAGATTTTTATGGTGTCAAAGATAAATTTGAGTAGTAAATTCTCCTTTTTCTTCAAACGATTTTATTTTTTGTGAATTGTAATCTCTGTGACGTATTATAAGTCTGATCAAAGCCGTTTATCAGCGGAGCCTTTTAATAATACCACAATGTCTAATGCTCATTCTTATGATAAACTATCTCTATGTATGAAGAAAAATGCCAAAACCCTAACGTCCACAACATCCCCTTTGTCCTATTCTATTCCATCAGGTTGGCATCATTTGAAGCTCTAGCAAAGCCGTTTACTTGTGGCTTCCCATACAAGTCTCTTTTGACATTCTCTTGAATAGATACGTTGAATCCTATGTTACCGAAATATTAGTGTTTGTGACGACAACAGTCTGATTGTGAAAGTGAATGACTTTTTCCTTCGACATCTTCCTGAATGAGACATATTACATAAAGAAAGAACAGAAACTGAAAAACTGTCATGGAAACCGAATTGATTGATAAAATTTAAGAAGTTGAACTAATTTCTCATCTTTAAAATATCGGACATCTCTCCAATTTAATCATTTATGTTATAACGCTACAATTTGTCCACATAGTAAGGAAACCACCTCCCTTGAGTAGCACATCATAATGATATAGTGTTAAATTATACATAAATATTCATCGGCCCGCGTAAAATTCATTTAATATATATATATATATATATATATATATATATATATATATATATATATATATATAGAATATAACTGGAACTAAGCATTAAGACAACATTTAACTAGTAATAAATCTATAAAAATATAAAGAAAAGTTATATCTATTATTTAATATTTTAAAGGTAATGTAGGGCCGAACGAACAATTTTCGTGATCTACCTCATGCGATACATTTTCTGATGGACCTATGTTTCTACAACGATAGGTCACTCTCTAGATCAAATTTTGGGATGAATGGTAGGATCGATTGATGACAAGAGCAGCCTATTTCTGTTGACGAGTAACTCGTTCCTGCGCTGTTGACCTGTCATAGAAAATTAGACCAGAGAATAGTCTCTCGGAATCCAGATTCCAATGCGTCACTGGACCAAATTAGTTCCTTTCCTTCAATATGAAGGGGCTCTGTAGGCGGTGAGGGTATTGAAGAGACATTTCGAGGGAAAATTGGCTGAGAGAGGTAAAACTGTAACAAACTGAAAGCGACTTTTCACTTCAACCTAAATAAGTCCTAATATTGAGTTCATGAAGATAAAACGTTCGTATTTGTAAAGGCTTTGGAGAGACTGTTTTCATGTAAATACCTACGTGCGTTTTAGCCTTTCAATTGATAGTGCGTTGGCTTTTATGTAATTATTTATCTAACTTTGGATGCCTTGAAATTATTCAATATTACGAATTAACGCTGTGCATATAATGAATTTTTAAGTAAATTAATAATCACCTCCAACTATTCTCAAGTACGTACAAGGATAACGTCTCATCTTTATCATTTCATTTTTCTTTTAATGCTCTGATACCGTGCATTAAAAGTGTGTCCGAGGTTTCACTGCATTGACTTTATAGAAGATTCAATCAAAAAAGGAATTCGATTTAGAATCGCATGGATTGCAGTTCCTGAAAAACACTCCAAGGGAATAGCTCTTGGAAATATTCCATGAGAGAAAAACCAAAAAATAACAAACTTAATCATACTTTTAGGATTGGATTTACCATATTACTCTTAAGTTATTGAGAAATCAATGGTCTTCATCCACTAGATAGGGAAATAATATAATCATTATGGTCCTTGTGTTGGTTTTTGTACATTTATTGAGAGAATACAAAGTGATATGTCATCTCATAGTATAAGTCCAAATCACTATAACGA
Source organism: Pachydiplax longipennis (assembly GCA_036926295.1). Classification (NCBI taxonomy): domain Eukaryota; kingdom Metazoa; phylum Arthropoda; class Insecta; order Odonata; family Libellulidae; genus Pachydiplax; species Pachydiplax longipennis. Next base: position 2,129,871 of record JAVFKF010000035.1, on the reverse strand, counting down.
TATAATGTTAATGTATTAAAATAAAATGTTAAAAAAACATAATACCAAACTAAAGGAGACAAAGTATTAAACTTTCATAGCAAAAAATGTTAGTACAAAGGAGAGAAATACAAAATGGATCTTTCAATCAAGTTCTGCTTTTCAGTGAACTATTAAAAGTAAGAAAATTATGATGAGAGCATTCTTCATATAACCCAGTTGTGCTAAAGTAGACTTTCTGTTGATAAATATACGAAGTAGCAACTATGGACTGCTTGAAATTACACTGAAAAGATACTCCTTGTTGCTCACTTTTACCTGAAACATATTTTGCAGTGGTATAAGACAGTTGGGTGACTTGCTAAAAATTAATGGCATTATGTCAAATTCACATTTTTGGAGCCTTCGTCAAGTATGGCGTAAGGGACAAACCCTGACTTTAAAGGGGTTCGGCACAAACGAAAAAAATTCGCGGCGGCAAGAACACGGCTTTTGAGTAGTCACCGTTACTTTCCCAAACATTTCACGAGGAATCAAGCAAAAAGGAGCGATTCTTTCACCACGTGTAATTCATACAAAGAGTCGTCACTGTAAAAGCGACTCCGAGTACTTCCGAGGGGATATGGAGCTAACTGCTGCGACTATAAGGATAATAATAAAAAATATATCCCTCTCCTTTCATCAATCATACATGTTTCATGGACTCTTTAGACCATTCAAGGAAGCTTTTGTGCAGCATTTTGATAAAACGAAAGAAAACTTTTTATGGTAATAGCCTGCTGGATTTCAAAGAGTTCTCATGCTGTATGAATTTGGGTCAGTCGGTCTGGAATTTTTGCTGAGCCTGCCTGCTAGTGGGGCTGCTCGAATTAGTCCGCAAATTTCAAATTTTGCAAGGGATAATCCTCGCATTATTTTTTCATACCTTCCAGTTTATCTTTCCGGGTAAACTTATAAATTTCTCCGGGACCTTGAAAGAAACGGCGGAGGAACTTGCTGTTTTTATTCCCTCATAAAAAGTCGATCCTTTTTTATTCCCAGATGTGGAAAAATAAGTTTCAAAGTTGCAGCTGAGATGAGTTGAAAAGATGCAGCGCTTGGTAACCTAAAGAGCGGATGAAGGCAATTTAAGTCCCGGTATAATTTTCAGGATTGCTGCCACACGTAATCTGCTATATAAAAAGCGAAAGATTCCGTAATAATTACTGATGCATGAGCTACAATTGCCATCTTAAAATGAAAGACTTTTGAATTACATGCTATAGCCGGCTTGTATTGAATCTTAAAACTTTTCGCAGCTTGTTGAAAATTGCTTCCCTTCTTCTTGGTATTTTCATCTAAACTTCGCCTATACTGCGTAAACTTTCAAGGATAAAATAGTTTTGACGTTCATCCCGAAGTGGCTTTTAATTTCAAAATGTTCATTTTAGAAATCTTTTGTTTGAAAACAACAGTGCGCATACGTAAAGTAATTAAATGAAGAAACATTGCAGTTAACTTCAATACGAAATAGCTGACTAGATTTAGCAATTCATAAAACCCCTAATCGAAATTAAATGACCGCAAATAATGTCTTTAATTTTTTATTGGTAGTAATAAATTATTTTTTGATGATATTTGTAACTTTTTTATTCTGTTTCAAAGTGGCAAGATGGCTGTGGTTTGGATACTTAGGTATGGTAACGCTTGCTGTTTGCATTCAAGAATATTAAAAAGAGTGAGTGTGATGGACGATAATATTGATATCCGTTTAGCACATCTACAAGTTTTTTGAATTCTTTGTTGTTTTGGCACACTTTGGATTCTTCATGACTGAATTACGATAACATCGTACGTCTTTGGCAGAAGAAAGATTTAAATAAATACTTTCGATTGAAATTTCTGCGCATTTTGCTTACAGCTATGTAGCTGGCAATACTGTAGATAATTATTTTGCTTATGCAGTTGTTGTAAGATGAAAAGTTACTAACAGTCCAAGTTAAGGATGTATTTATAAACAGAAATAAACATGAATTTTTTTACTTTCTACGATATGAATTACAAAAATGACAATTTTGGATAAGCCATTATTCAGCAGAGGAAAATTTTAATGTGAGTTTTTAAAACCTTTCAATTCTTGAAATAAAAAAAATTGCTTGAGTTTCTGTGGGAAAGTGAAATTTTAAAACCTTAAAACTTTCCTCGATTGTATTTCTTTGTCTTATTTTTGTAATTTATATTGTAAATAGTACTAGTTAGTCTAGTCTCTGTTTTCAATTTTTTAATTTTTCAATTTAAATTTTAACTTATAGAAGAGCTTATATACGTTAAGTTGATTTTCACAGCTACGACCGCTTCCTTAAATGTAATTCTTCGCAAATAATACATTTCAGCTTACATACGTCACCATGGATCTATAACATCAACGTGTGACTGTATAACTCCATGGTAAAAGAAAATTCACATAAAAGTTGACTTGTTTTTTCCCTTCCTCGGTCGCAGAGCAAAATTTCCCTCGCAAGATAACTGTTGTGATGACATTCAAAAGATTATACTAATTACCTTAGCGGTGTCATTTAATTCCCCTCTCATTTCCCCAACTTCCAGCTACTCGGGATACGTGGAGGCAATTTGCTGCAAGTCGTTAGAGTATTATCTTCCTAAGGAGGTGTATTTGTACAAGTTCGAAACGGGCATCGCTTCTTGCTAGATCGATTAATCATCGTCCGCTGCGACTCTCCTTATCGATTGCAGCCATCCAGTGGCCCATCAAAGGCACGTTGGTTTCTAACGCCCACTCACCTTCTATTTATCTCCATCTTCTGAGCTCTTCTCCTTCGGTTCCCATAGTGAGAAGGCTTCATGCCTGTAACCAAGAGAGACGAATGATTGAGGGACAGCGATGCTAATCGCTGGTTAAGGAATATAAATGCAATAATGTTATATAATGATGATTCATTAAAATATATGGGTATATCATAGCTGAAACGTGCTCAAAAATTATAAGATGGTGACTTTCTTTTCTAAATCTTGCATGTTATTCATGCAATAACTAGTGAAATGCACTGGCAGCTCTCCATGAAAATGTAATCTTTTTTTTAATGTAAGAAATTGTATTTACTTTCTGTTAATTATTTTTCTGAGTGTAGCAACAGACTGAATCTGTCGATAAATTTAGTAATGCGTAGATGTATGATTTATATTTTAAGTACATGAACTTAATCATAAGATTTTCATACAAACAAAGGAAAAGTATCATTGATAACTATAAACATGAAGATACGACATGCAGTTATCATTTGCGGGAGAAGGCTAAAAAAAGAAACACTTCAATACTTTTTTCATGTACGAATACTAGTAAAACTAAGCTAGGATTTTGGGGCAATAAGGTTAAGTCTCGAATCCCTACGTCCTGATTTTGTTATTCTTCGGGCTGCAAAGTGTAATTAAAACTACTGAACTACTGTACCTACTGAACTACTGTATTTAATTTAATGAACTGCTGTAGTTAATTTATACTAATTTATTTCGAAATACAATAGAAATATACATTGTCGAATCAAAATTACAACTTTGACCTTAAATTGCATAAATACCATTAAAATACTCGCAATAATTAAGATTTTGCATACCGCGATGAATTTAAATTTATATACAAAATTATGAAGCTCATTTAAATGCACAATTACGAAACTCATCAGTTTCTCTCTTAATTATCTCTATGAAACAATGGCTGTTGTTAACTAGGCTTAACATGCTTTTAAGTATTTAAACATCATTAATTATTCATTATCTCTCTTGTTTGCAGTTACCTTGCTGTTTGATATGACAAAAAGCACGTAATATCTAGCTGCTGTTGCGATTTTTATAATTTATTCACATTTAAGTACCGAATTTAAAATTTGTTCCCATATAATTTATTCCCTCAGAGTATAATTTCCTTTTCTATATATTTTGTAATTATAATGTAATTTTCTATTATTTTTCTGTAATTTGGTTGAAATTCGGGCTGTAATATTTTAACCACATTTTTGAGGATAATTAACATCATTAAATGACAATGTCCTATTATCTTTGCCTCATGTATACTTTCCAATTGTATTTTTCTAAAATTAGCATATTCAATATAATGGTGTATTTTTAATTTTTGTTTTGATATTTTAGTCTGATTTATTAATGCGAAAAATTTTCTTTGCTGTTAAGAGCTTCGAGTTGACGATATAATTGTGCACTACATAGTGGTATTTACGTTTTGACGTCTTTTAATTAAACATATTGAGTATTTACATCTATTTAAGAGCATATCTCAGGCATACGTGTATAATTATGATTAGAGTGGATGAAGATCGGATCAATATAGTAGTAGATACACGTTTGCATAGAAAGGGAGAGGCCGAAAAAATGGATGTGGTGATTCTTGCTTTTAAAGAGAAATGGATAGGCAGGTTGAGGAATAAAAGCACATGTTGGAAACGTATTGATGCACCAGTATAGGATTTAATGGAGAAAAGTAGAGGAGCATGGCTCGCCAAGGGAATAGCGTGATCGGAATGTATTTACGTATTCCCATGGTCGTCAATTTATCTGCCAGTGGGCATTGCAGGGGCGGTGAAAACCTCGCAAGAATAGAAAGACCTCGCATCACGTGACTAATCCAAGCACGTATAATAGGTCAGGCGCAGAGTATGTAATTACGGCGCTGAAACCCCGCGGATATGATGCTAAGTGCATCGGAGCTATTTAGCTAATCGGATACACGTCTTCGACGAATCGAGCGCAACATAATAGCGCTGATTTTGCGGTCTGTTAGAATTTCAGAATAACATTAAAACATTACTCGAGGCATTCGTCTTTCCGACTCTGAATTTTACGCCTTCGATCGTGAATGCTGCTTAGAGAATCCGGTGGGCGTGAAATGCATTCGTCTATGATCAAGAGGGTTTATTACCCGTCTGATAGGCTTTCAAAGGTGGTAAATTTACGGGATTAAAAAAAGCGCCTGAGTTAAACAGGGCAGGAGAGCTGTCTACGTCGAAATCCCCTCCGCACTTCGGAGTCTTGATGGGGATAAAACGTTTTTACCGTCCGTGATGAAATGACGCGACCGCTTACGCCCGTGAATATGCGCGCGTGATGTTGCCAGGGATATTGAATGGGTGGTTGAGAGAAATGTCTGGCGGTTGATTCTTGCTCTAAATGAAAGACAGTTGCGGCACATACAAAATATAAAATTGACAACTATTCCGCTCGTAATGAATCATTTAATATCCTTCTTATCATTGATTTCAAACCTGTATTTACACTCTATGTTAACCAGAGGTGTAGATTTAGAAGGGACCTTCCTGCTTTTGAACTGCAGTGCCCTCTACCCCACCTTGGTCTAGAAATGTCATACTTTCTTAGTGCCTTGGAAAGAAAACTAGAAATGCTTAAATGACATCCATCAATTATGGTTTCGTTAAGTAGTCGTCATATCCTCGGAGATACTGCCATACGTCTCCTCTGTACATTGAATATATGAAGTCATTTTACAAATCAAGTTGTCTTTGAGTTCATGAATGCTATATATATGTGTATTTTACTGTAAGTAAAGCATCCAACCGTTCCGGATTCTGCTGGATAGTTTCAGACTTGGATGTCCCTTATAACTGCGAGTCCCGAAAAATATCCCAAACTCGCGTAGTTTTATAAATTTCCCTTGTGGTTTCTCAGAAAATTAGAATACTCGGTGATAGGTTTCAACTATTGTAATGTTGGAATTATAAACATTAATCCCAATATCAATGTTCGAATCTTATGCTTCCGTTATTATCTCCATTTATTCGTGAAATTTATTTAGCTGGAGATAAAATGCTTCGAGCTTCTGGATGCAAATGAAATATAAATAATTTTAAAGGTGAAATATGTCGTTTATGGGACCTAATATTTTTCTCCACAACCTCAGCATCGATCTTTTCAGTGAAACCTTATCCTTTTAATAATAATATTCACTAAGAGATTTTTCAATAATTTTTAGAATTTAATTTTTCTCTATATGCCGTTCTACTAATTTAGTTTATTTGTTGCCGAAATTTTTGGTTCTCTATATTTCGCTACTACCAGAAAGAAAATGTTTGACGTTCTATTTTGATTTCAAAGAATTTACGTGCAATGTGTGGTATTTTGTTTTCGAGATAAATTAGTGTTGGAGAACTACATTTTAAGTTCATCACATGCATGGTATATACCTCTCATTGTTAAAAATCCAATAAAGTCGTATTATATTTCCATTTCATGTTCCGAGAGAGAAACATGTTTTGCTATCAATTACTTTTTTCAAATAACTTATTTAATTAACATCACAGTCATCGTGGTGAAGCTCAGTTATTACACGTGGAAATCATTTCACGAGGCTTATTAATAATAATAATAATGAAATTACAGGTATTAATTAAATTACAGGTATTTTTTAAGTTGCTAATGAGAATAATGCTGATTTTCTGATATACAAGAATTTTTGCATAATGTTTACAAAATTTTTCTATGAGTATGTTTACGAGAAGGAAAAAAAATCGTGTCGTTAAATAATAATTTACTGAATACAATTGTGATAAGGAAATTTTTTCTACTGATTGCATAGTTCCAATAATAATGTGTTGCATGGGATTCTTATTTGCTCTTCTCGAAGAAAAAAGGCAAATTATTGACATTGCTAAGCATTTCGAAAAATAATGAATAATATATAATGGATATAAAACAATCAAGGAAAAATAAATTCCTTGTTAACGTTAAATTCGCTTTCGAGTATAATTTGGTCACATTTATTTATAAACATAAACATCCCTTTGAATAATTAAAATTCCATTTAATTATATTGAATTTAATCTCACCACTGCAAAATCCGATTATAGGTACAGATACTCACAGTTGGTTAATAAAATGAATATACCAAAGCTGGAGCTACGCAGTCTCCTGACCACAAGAATATTTTCATGAAAATTTCAGTTATTCCATCATTTAGCACGCGCATGACCTGAATAAAGAAAATACCGGATAGAATGATTATAAATTTAATTTGACTACATTTTGAGTTATTATCTATTCATTTCGTCGAATGCATACATGATATCATATGGTTCTATCCTGTTACCAGGTCACCTAAGGGCAAGATTACAAGTTAACAAAAAATACGTAAATGAATCGCAATTAAAAAGGAGAAAGAAGAGTATACAATGTATCAGACACATACATATCGATGGACAATTCCACGGGAAATCGACGATTTCTTTAATACTAGCGCAATACTGTGAGAAACCTTTTATGCCAAAGTTGCATCTCAGAAAATCTTTTTTACAAAGTTATTAATTTTAAAATTTTCGAAATGCTTACAAAAATCGCTAAACGCAGGTCCTGTATATGTACATAAGACAAGAATAAACAAATTTAACGCTGAAGAACTGGTATAGGAACCACACAAGGGTCGAAGGGAAATTTTTAGGTAGTATCTGTTGATGAGTCAGCTATTTTTATTCTCATTTGGAAGGGATTAAATTTCCGACTTTTATTTACGCTCATTCAAATGGAGAGTTAATTCGGTGAAAGTTATTTATTCCTTGCTAATAAACAAAATAGCGTCCAATGAATTCATATATATAGGGTAGTATACAAATGTTTTAACTCTATAGCATACATTCTCGTGTTAGTTAGATATGATGTTTGATTTCTAGAAATAGTGTATGAAGTAGTGGAATGAATTGTTCTTTGCGAAAGATTAAAAAAATATACATTGCTGTCGATAGTAAAATATTAACTCATAGTGATTTTTCTGATACTTAAATCAATTACAAAATGTTTCCTCATGCATAACAGTTTAATACTTCTCTCTGGTCTATTTTGATACGTTTTCTGATGACGGGGACGAGAAAGTAAACAAGTACATTAATTTATAATTATGGTAAGGATAACAATGCCCTTTTGGTGGCTGGCGCTTGATGGTGAAGATTTTGATGATTTATTGGCAGATTTTAAATTTCGCGTAATTTAGAGCTGTCGTTTGATGACGTTAATTAAAATATTTCGTGAATCATTCTTCTGATGATACGTATATTTTTATTTTAATGCCATTATTTCTGATTAAAATGAACTAATAATTAAACTCTGCTTATGATAAAGCCGGATTTTAGGTCTGTTTATCATGACTGAAAGACCTAGCGAAATATTGGAGCCGAGATAATAGAAAAAGCTTCCTGTTCACGTAGCATAAATTTCGTAGTGAGTGACATCTTAAAAAGTTGTGACCTTCAGCTCTCAAGCTGTTGGCTAACCGCACACAATATTGTAAGTAGACATTTTAATGTAAAACCATATCTAATTGAAATATCTACCACTATTACGATGCATGCATATATTGTTAGTATATTTTGGATGCAAAGTACACCGATAAAGTAGTTAAAAATTTCACTTTTCGAATTTTTTTCGGTTACATTTATATTTAGCAACAGACTCAAAAATAAAATGGTATATTCAGTGTAAAAGTATGCATCATTTCCATGCCTTATACTGAAAGGCAGCGAGAAGGGTATTTCTGTGCATGTAGATGAAGACATTTTCTCAAAATAACTACAAACGACTTTAGGAGATTCAACCAATCACCAGGGTGCCGTTTGGGGCTTGGCAGGCTTCGCAGAAAATTAAAAGATAATGAAAGTATCGGAGTTCTAATTTATCTACTCCCGTAAATTTTTAAAAGCACTTTTTCCCCTCATAATTCAGCTCCTTGGAGGTAGCTCCAGAGTAAGGAGCGATCCTTAACGCACCGGGGAAATATTTCCGGAGAGAAAAGCGAGTTCCGAAATAATTAACACGAATGGGATTCGTTTCACGGGAATGAGGCGAGATTAATTAATTTTCCCGAAATTAAGGGAGTTTTTTTTTAAAGGATCGTGTGCCGAGCCCCGTGACTATAAGATGAGAAGCCCTTACGTGGTGCCTCTTCGTACTCCTATGACGTAAATTTCATCAGGGACCAATCAGCGAAAGTCTAATTGCTTGCGCCAAATATAATCAGAATATTATTTACGAGTGTCCCGAGAGAGCGGACGTGTCTTTTTACAAGATCCTGTTTCAACGCTGAGGATAAAATGTAAGGGGGCTTTCTTGAAGATGAGATACATCCTTCTTAACTTTATAATCTTATGGTAATATAGTAGGAAAATAAATAACGGAGACGGTAGCTTGAGAAGCAGAGAAAGTTTCTGAGTTCATTATATTTGGGCGGGTGCCGGAGCTATAACTAACTTAATCAAATCCGAGGTAGAGTTTCTATAGATAAATCAAAGTAAATATATTAGATTAAGCCTACTATGGCAATCATCACCTTGGTCCTGGTAAAATTAGCGATTTAGTTCTTATGTAAATAATTAATGACTCACATAGCATCTGTATTTGGCAAGAGAAGCACGCAGAGCTGTGATTGCATAAAAATATGAAAATGGTTAATTTCGACGTCCATCAAATTGGATTCGAAGTCCGATTCGAATGGCTATCGAAATGGTCGTTTCTACTGGATATAGGAATCGAGATTCAATACGAGATTCGATTCGGTATTCGATGCGAGATTCGATTTGATAATCGATTGGCTACTCCTTCATATATTCGACCCGAGATTCGACACAAGATTCGATTTGAGAATCGATTTCAGATTCGATCTTAGATTCGATACGAGGCTCGATTCAACATTTGATTTGAGAATCGATTTGCCATTTGATTCGATATCAGAGATTCCAGATTTCATTCAGAGTTCGATGCAAGAATTGATTTACTATTGGCGTCGAGATTCATTCTGTTTTCATAACGAGATCTTAATCAGTGTGTAGTAGAAGTAAAGCGATTGGCAGTTCCCTCTTTATGGTTTAAGTATAATGCAAAACTAAAGTCTCGCCTTCGTAAGAAAGATATTCCTGCACGATTCATTCTAAAGTTCGGAATATCGAATTTTTCGCCGTTTAAGGAAAGAGATTATCTTACGTCAGTTCTTAGAGCAATTTGCATTGTGAGAAAAAAGAAACAGGCCGCCTCCCTATTGCATTATGCGCTGAGACGTCCTTCTGTGACAAAGAGGAGATTTCTAAATTAGAGTCGAGCTATAGACTCCCTTAAGCCTGCAAACGGTTTAAAAGGGGCTGTGTGTTTGTTTGGTGGTACGTAAGTTATAAAGAACCGTTTCAGAGGGAGAGAGAAGAGGAATTTTTCAAATTTTTATCGCGGTAAAGATAAACGTAGCGGCTTTGCATGCCTTCGCTTTATTCCATGCATTTTCAACGAGTCTTTTGTGCTTGCCTCAAAGGGGCCTTTAAAGATACAGAGAAACTATTTTCCTTTTGTACCGATTCGATCGGAACCGCTCTTGCGGAGAAAGTAACCAGAAGTCCCGCTTATTCTTTAGGAGCATTTAAATGTCATCATAGATCGGTCGTGTGGTATTCGTTAATTGGAGGATACAAGATTTCGAGAAGTAATACGCATTGTGGTGATAAGTTTGAGCCCCTTTTTCTCGCCGGGTGGTTAAAAGGCAAATTTCAAAGCTTTGAGATATATACCGTCGGTAATCTGTAATTAGTCGCGTGATGAATCAAAGACGACCTCAGAAAATCATTTTACTGTGATCGATATAAATATATTTTTCGATTTTTCACTGAGTTTTACTTTTTGTCGATGATAATGATTTTTCACCGAGGACTCAATAAGAAGCGTGGAAACCAGTCTTTTTCTTTTAAATTGGTGTTGTGCGTATCGTGGGCTTAGAAATCTATAAGAAGTGACTCTATGATTTTGATTCATTCTCAACTGCTCGCCCTTTGAGCAGTAATCTTTACGTTAATTATCATAGAATCTGTTGAATAATTCTTTGACAGAAATTAGCTACCTCTGGTTTTGTTTAATATTAAATTTCAGATAGTAGTAGAATTCGAGCTTTCTTGTTGAGCTTGAATATCGTACGAGAGCCAATTATGTACTGTAACCAGTTTCGGAGGAGTAAATAAACTATACATTAACACTAGTACCAACCTTGAGAAACCTTGGTAACTTTTCATTAAATCTTCAAAATTATTCCTCACCATTCTTGAAGAAAATAGAAGCTTAAAACTTTGCGTAATTTTTTGAAACTTGAGATTTTATTTCAGTTATTAAATGCCAGTTTAATGGATTTATAGCAAAAACAGAGTAATTAAGGAAGCAATTAAAGCATCCTATGGTTTATAATTCATCTGTAAATAAAAACGCCGTATGGAGCCTATGATTTACTAGTATTGCCTCAGGGTCCTCATTAAACGTTCCAAGAACATTCTTCGAGTCATTGCTCGAGGTCTGAATTTCACAAAGAAATGATAAATGCACGATAAAGTATAAGCGCGGCATAATGTAGAGTATAAAGGGTAATTTACATCATCAACGATATTCTATTCACGTACTATCCTCTACTCATTCGATATTCGAGATGCTTCCCCGATACTGATAATCTTGTTAAGTAATATGCCCGAGAGCCGGAGAGAAGCTCAGAATGTAGGTCAGCTTTATAGTTTTTGATTACATTCCCCTAAAATATAACATTTGCAAAATTTTTATAAAGCAGAGTGAAATTAATTTCCAATAAAACTCTGCCCACGGGTGTGGCTTTTTCGTTCGAGTTGATGGCACGCACAAGTGAATTCTGTGTAAAATTGCGATCAGTACATAATTTTGATGATATTACTAGGGAATATCAGTCTTTATGTTTGTATTTTTTCGATTTAAATGAAATTCGAGAAAGAAAATTTCAAACTAAATCATTGCAATGGAATATACAACGAAATTATACTTACGTTTCTTCTGACCTAAGTGCTTCTTGTCTTTACATGGATTTTTACTGTGAATATGTCGTAAAAACGGTTAACTAGCTCATTTGTAATTAAAAATACGGCTGCAAGGACCTTTCCATGAAATGTAATGTTATTCGATGCATAAGTCTTTTTTGGATGCTAATACTGCATGGGTACTTTTCTTACGTTTAATATAAAATGATAGGAAAATAGTTTGCTTGTATTAAATTTATATTTAGTTAGATAATACTTACCGATAGGTTAGATATCATGCTGTGACATTGGTGCAGATTGAGCATTCTCTTTATCGGTACAAGTTGTATCAAAATCTTTTTAAATTTAACCTCGAAATATTCTCATAGCAATTACCTTAAGCACATTTGTCGGTGACGACTCTTAGATCACTATCAATCAAGTTTCACAGGAACGAGTTGGACAAAGCAAGCTTAGAAATGTCCCTTGATAATGTAAGATTCGTTATAATTTAAAGACATGCCTTCATCGTATACATTAAAGATAACATTACTTGAGTTAAAAATCCTTCTCAAGTTTAACGTGGAAATGATTATTTTAAGAAACTATTTCTTTTAATTTTGTACGGTTTCTTTTTTCAAGTCCGTAAACCAGAGGTCGGTTCAATCATCCGTCGAATGCCCAGTGAAGCAGTCCGTGTAATACAGCGCAAAGTTCTTACAAAAGGACCTTATGGAAAGACTGCACGCCACCTGGCGGATCTCGCAGAAAGCAATAACGGCTCCCAAAAACGATATCCGAAGTCATTCCCAGTTACATCCACGGCTTCGGTCGTTGTTAGACCTTCAAATTAATGTCTTTATGAACCTCCCTTAGGACTCTGGGGTGCCCATAACCATCAGCTAAGTATTCTTCCTCGGAGTTTGAAAATCCCTTGCTTTCCCTGCGTCCTCCACTCGCTACTTAAACCTCTTCCAAATCCCTCCTCTTATCCCGTCTCCCTTTTTTCGGTCCTCGACTATCTCCCGGAAAGACTAATGGAGATTTCTGATGTGCCCAAAATTGTGGGTTTTTTCCCACCCTTTTTCCCTTCCTTATCCCTCTCGAACGGTCAGACTGTCACCCCTGAGGTGGGACATGGCCGGAACTTCTTCCCGGAGGTATGACACGCTTATGCCATTTTTCTTACGGGCCCATTTCCTATCTCCACCTCTTCCGTTCCCTGTTTTTGCCTCGAATTTTCCTACGTGAACATTTATTTTTCCTTCGCATAGGATTGTCAACTCTCGAAGAGCTGTTTCCTTGAGTTGTCTGAAGATAACACGATTTATTAGTTTATACAATAGAATTCATGAGGCGTGTTTAACAGCGCAAAGTCCTAAGAATGAATGTGACTCCTATAACGTACATTATTATATATTTCGAATTTTGTGTCGTGACTATATTAAGAATATCTACTTTAACTTTTTGTTGTAGGAGATCGGAATGAAATAATTTACATAGTTAATATTCTCGACCGTTACCTGAACATCTAAACCAGGGATTCACATGGAACAATTAATGCTAAAGAGCGATTCGAAAGAGAGAAAAGTCCGACGTAATCGGGACTCGAACCCGGATCTCCCACTTGCCGGGTTGGTGCTCTATCCAATAATTTATTTGATTGAACTGGTAACGTAAGACATAAATTGAATCAAAATAGTATAGCATTGAGGAAAACGCATTATCGACCCATTATTAGTAGATATTGTTTGATATTTTCTTTTGTATTTATATTTTTATTAATAGATAGTGTATTTAGTTTCATAATCTTGTGGAAGACATTTCTTTATTCTTTTTTCTTTATTCTCAGTATTTATCGTTCGGGTTGAGTGAAAGTCTTCCTTATAGAGCTGCTGCAAATTCGGATATTTAAACACTTCACTTAAGATGAAATATAATCCAGGAATCGATAGGTTGAGTATCAGTGGATCAATAAGAATACTCGTATAATCGTAAGATTGTCTATTATATAAATTCTTTGAAAATTTGCTATCATCGTTGAATCTAAACGGCCTCATGTATACCATATATGCTTTATGAGAATGGAGAAAAGAAGCAAATACATCATCAGGAACCTCAAATTATCATCCGAATGGCGAAAATTCGTTTTCGGAGATTCTGTAGAAGAATTTCTTGGCCTTTTAGAGAAGTGGGGACATCTAAGTAGGGTCATTGGGGCCCAAATTCGTAAACACGGGTTCAGGGAAGCGGAGAACCTTAGGCCGAAGGAAAGCGAAAGGAATTAACTCATGTATATACATGGAGCACCAAGTGAAATTTTAGTTGAAATTTTGAAAATTTCAAACGTAATAGCTGCTATAAAAATAATTTTATAATATAACATTATATAATATGATCATATTGAATGTATATGGTCATATTTATTCACGGTACTAATATACGCAATATTTTCTTTTATGAAAGAAAATAAATTGTTACCCGGCTTATAATGAATAAGAGGTTCGGAAAACTAAATGCAAAGCCCCCTGAGGATGGCGACATATTCTTCGAAATGCGTATTGGACGATTCCCAGAAGTTCAGTAATCCACAGCTTCCTTTTTCCATTCGAGGAATTGGTCAGACGTCTACCGGCATATTCGGCGATCTGAGAGTTTTTTGAACCTCTTATTTTTCCTTATTAAAAATAAAAATCAAATGCAAAAATCACTAATAATTAGTGCAGCTTAGAGCACCTTACTCATCCACAGAGAGAATACGCCAAGAGCAGTAGCACTAGCCAGCAACCAGCAATATTGCTTTAAAGCAGTTACTCTTTATACCAATACGTTCCTTCTATGCCCAGCTTTTCGAAATATTTAGGAAGTAATTACTCATATTATTGTAAGTGCTTTTGAGTGAAAGTGATAGGGAAACGCTAGGAAGGGATCCACGGAGGCGGAAGAACTTAAAAATCATTTCCAAAATCTAGGAGTCTCCCAATGAGACCCTGAGAGCCCTTTTCCATGCCCTTATCACGCTTTCACCCAAATCTTTTCTCTCCCCGGTTTAGGCGAAGGGAACTTTTTTTACTGCTGGAGTCAGTGGGCGTCGTCTTAGGGTTCGCAGAATTTTTCTTCGATCTTTTTATGATGCCGACCTAATCGGATTTCCAATCGGAAGTTCTCACCGATTTCCGTATTAAAAAGTTGAGCAAATAGTCCATTACGGAGAAACGAGTGTTAGTCCCAGACTTTTAAGATTTCTTTCTCGAAGCAATAAAAGGGCTCATTATTGTAGTTCTTTAAAGACTCTCATTCCATCTATAGAGCGTGTGAAGTTTTTCCTGAATACCCTTCAAAGATGTTCCTGCTACCATAATTCCAAGAATGGAATATCTTTTTGGTACAGGATAGTGGCAAGCGTATCCTACATTTACGTTTTCTCGTTTTTGCACAGCTTCTTATATCAGTGAATTATTTTCAATCAATCATAAAAGGGAGTGTCTTTATTTTTAGGATACGCAAAGTTAATTGCGCTGATTATTATTTACTGATTAGGTAATTTGTTTCGTGTGATTTGATAATTTTTCGATGGTTGGAAGATGTGAATATATATTTAAGAAACAGATATTTTTAATTTTATTGATTGAGCGGCGATTAAAATAGCTGCTAAAGAATATCGTGGTTGAGTATGACAGTAATCATGTATGCATTTCTATGACTAATCATCATCATCATTTTGTCATTTCATTCATCTGAAAGCTAGAAAAAATTGAATTTCTTTAATCTCAAGGATGGAGCACCAAATTTTCACTTAGTTAATCGAATTCTTTATGTTAATTAGTTCAGTTAATCGAATCTTATCTGTCCATTCTTTTTCCTTGTAAGTATATCTTTCAAGGTGAATGTATTTTCTTGGCTACGTTTTTATTTTCATATTATATCAACCCGAGATACACAAAATTATTTATTAAACATTTGCATAATTCTTGCTTGAGTATTTTTAATTCCATCTTATTAAACTCTAAGCGTTCAGTATTGCGTAACACTCATTTAATTGAAGACATCAAGTGATCATCAGTCGCATTGATATGTATATGAAGTAGTAAGCAATTTTTATGCTTATTTATCCTGGTTCAAATTGATATTGCTGCCTATGATTCTTTGAATGTCAAAAGGAATTTTACTGGCATCGAATGGGAAAATATAAGCCACGTAAGTTATCATATCATTACCGAGATTCAAATCATATTTAAATTAATTCAGTTTATTCTGAGCTAGCTATATTTTTTAAATTTTCACTTAGATTCTAATCATAATTTGATACTATGGCAACTGATAAGATTCTAAGAAGTTTTGAGCAGAGGTAAAGTTTATTTTCATTTTCAGCTCCATAATCAAAGGACTTCTAACGATGTGTATTCTTCCCTCTGTTGCTTATCCGTTCATCTTTCCTTCTCATCTCCTCATTTGTCTTAATTCCCATTTGCAATCTTATCCCGATGAAGTGAGAGAGGTAAGATAGGGAAACCTTTAGGCTACGAGAGTACGCTTGAGATAGAAAAGAAAAACATCATTGCTTGAGACAACATTTTCACAGTAAGGGACTGTTTATAGAGAGGGTGACTAAACAACGGCTGAGGTTTATGCAAATGATGTTTGGGGCGCTAATTGAGGTGAATATTTTTTGTTTGAATTTCGTTAGGGTGACGCCTTTGACTTTGCTCTTCTGCCGTCGTCATGGTAACCACCGTCACTATGTCCACCGCGAAAGTGGTACCGGAGAGGCTGACGGATGATGTTACAAAAAGCCTTCCAACTTCCTGCTATCGATCGCTAATAATGGCCGTTTGTAGATAGGTGTATTTCTATGTCGGCTTAGGTAAATCATACTACTTCTAAAGGAAATCTTATGATTATCGTATATTAGTTTCAAAGTGACTGAATTTTAGGTCAGTTAAAGCTAGACATCGTGATAGCTCCTGGAGTTTGGTCAACTTTTAGCATCCACTTATTGAGTAATTGGATTAGTTTGTGTGTACGCGCACAATACGCTTTACCTCAATGAAAGAGCCCATGTGCTTAGACCATATACAGGATGCCCACTTACATATAACATCATAGGAAATGGCAGAGTTAAGGGACGACAGGCGAAATAACTATTTAAATAATTTTATATGAATTCAATGCATCCCCTGATTGTGTGGCTTGATTTAAACATTACCATTCCAAAATTAGGGTTAAATTAAAGAGCATGTGTGTATTGATTCATACTAAAAACTTTAATGCATGAAATGAAAGGATCTTAACAGCGAAAACATTTATCGTAAAAGGTTTCTCAAGTTCTTCGTAATATTCATTTAAACCTTAATTATAAACATGAAATTCCTCCGGCACCGCAGAATGTAGTTTTTGAATTATTTCTCGCTTAAGATAGCTCTCACGAATAAACGCGAATTTCAAAACTCTCACAAATTCTCACGTCGTAATTCTCTTACTAACGAACACTTTTTCATTTATCAAATGGTT
Organism: Pachydiplax longipennis; assembly: GCA_036926295.1. Taxonomy (NCBI): domain Eukaryota; kingdom Metazoa; phylum Arthropoda; class Insecta; order Odonata; family Libellulidae; genus Pachydiplax; species Pachydiplax longipennis. Next base: position 2,112,592 of record JAVFKF010000035.1, on the reverse strand, counting down.
TGGTTGAAGTGATTACTTGAGATTGCCTCACGAGAAATTTTGTTTTAATTAAAAGGATGCGAAGCAGATATGAAGCTCTTTTTTCTCGGATGAATTTTTCAGCTTAAAATCCATCGAAAAACCCATATGCGACCAATACTCTTCATCATAAAAGTACACTTCACGTATCCTAGCTTATGTCGGAACATCAATTGAATGACGTAGTGCTTAATTTTTGATTGGTGGAGAGATCTCTGATACTAGCACATGAATTCCCACGCATTAATTTCCATTTCAGACCACAAGAACCATGGGTAGCAATATTTTTAATGAAAGGAGCCGGTTCTAATCCGTAAATTAACTGCCGTAGGATATCTCAGATTTTAGAATTTTCTAATAATGAGGAAAATCTTCCTCTGCATGCGATACTATGTGAAAAATTAGGCATGTTGACATGGGTACTCTTTTTCTTATAAATCTGTAGTAAATACAGAAAAATTAGTTTTTATCACCACCTTATTATTAATATATTAGCGAATAGTTTCATAGTATGAAGTGCAGCAATTCATGAAAAAGCTCAAAGTGAAATGTACGAATAAAATAAGGCAAATAAAAGAAAGAGTTTCCGGACAAGTTTAAGTTGATTATAATTTGGCTGGCTGATTATAATTGGGTGATTTTTTTTTATTATCTTTGATAGCTGAAAACTGTATTTGAAATCCAATATAAGCTACGAATCATAAGTTTAATCGTCTGATCGAAAAGAGACGACCTGGAAGGAGGCTATTTTCACGGAGAAATTACGTCCAATTTCATCCCCGTTTAATCCATCATTACTGACTAAAAAAACTCGAACACACTAAAAAACAAGAGGTGCATGAAGGATTGGAATTTCAATGGAGTACGCTGTAAATGTGGATCACGATTCTTCTTCACAACTACTCATGTCATCGAAAATATTCTCGTGAGGAAATGTAAAAAGAGTAGAGTTGTCGATGTTTTGCAACTCTCCGCGGGTCTAGTATCGTCAGGGAGATCTATACGAGATATTTTCGCATTGCGTGTCCGCATATTTCCCCCGACTTCTTTTCGTGATAACTTGTTCCGTGGGGAACTCCGAAAGACAAGTCCGATGCCTCAGTCCCTTGAGATTTTCCCTTATGGATGGGATGCAAAAAAGGCCTTTATCATTGCCACGGGAAAAAGGCACTGTTGTCACGTCGGAAGACTCCGGAATGCCGCGAACTATCCATCTTGCGGTGCGTCATTCCGCGCAATTTATGACCGCGACGATTTTCGCACGCCGACTTTCATGTGATGACCGTAAAAATCAACTTTATTGGTTTTTGTTTTCTTTCCGCGAGAGATGTTATCGCATTTCAGCGGAAACTTTTCGAGTCCTGCTCAGCGAAATTATTTCCCGTTTTTGGCGCGTTATAAACTCGTTCCGGGTTTTATTTATCCGAGATGAAAGATTATGAGATTAGTGGATATGTGATGTATTCGCATATCCTGACTCGTTATCTCGCATTTCTGCAGTATCCACTTTGTTTGATTGAGTTACAAAGGTAGAGTGTGGTTCTCGATAACTGATCTAGGAATAATCTCATTTCAGTTGAAAATAATTGGAAATGGAAGTACACAGTAAATTCTAAAGATATTATTTCGATTGAAATTGCCTATTTTAATGAAACCTATGACTCGAAATTTAATTGTAGAACTTTTTAGAATGTTTTTACAATATAATTGTTAATCTAAGAATAATCATCCCCTATCTATGTTTAAAGGAGCATTCCATTAAAACTATGGAACACGTAAAATGGACTTCTGGATAGCCAAGTCGGTAACATGTTCGCCTTTGGTGAAATCGGTCCCGGGTTCGATGGCCTTTATGTGCAAAATCACTTATTATATATATCTGAAATGACTTGATGATGTTAACTATTTTCAATACAATCTTTAATGTGAGGCATATCTAACTTCGGTAAACTATTCTTCTAATACCCTTAACTTAGGGCTATAAATATGTATCTGCTATGAGAGGACTCTTTTTTCATGCTTATGGCGTTTGACTAATGATCTTAGCTTCCCCTTGTTCATTTTAGTTCGATGACAAAAAGCATTATTGGCATCTCAATGCAGAACAGCCGTTGTCGATGGCTAATGACCGATCGTGTGTACAAGTTGGCTGGTCTTCCCCTATCAGAGATTTGTCGCTCCTTTTATTTGGTAATGAGAGTTAATCGGTGGAAAATTTCCAACTGATTGGTCTTTACCATATGGCGGGTAAGAGGGAACAAAAAGCAAATTTGAGATGAATACGGTAAAATGACTGTTTTTAACCAATGCTTAGATATTGTTATTAGGAATTTGGCTTCAGTTTAATTGTATTTACATGTCATTTTGTACTTTCTGGAGTGAATGTTGCGAAACAGAGTTCATTACTTCATTGGATATTTATTTTATTTGTAGAAAGATGCATTGCAGAAACAGGAGGTGACTTACAATACCTCTGTCATGTCTTGGCTGTTTTCCCCCGAGATTCGGTGGAATAGGTTGTAAGTTAAGCGGAGTAGATAAATTTTGGGAATAGAATAATATTTCTGGGGAAACTCTGTAATCCATGTATCTACTTTCGTATTGATATGATTTATGTCCTTATCTCCTTACCATTTTCTTGTGAGTCTTATTTAATGGATTGATATTTTCTTTTTCAGGTAAGAACCGCTTCCATATTTTCTACTTTGTCCCTGCTCTTGTAATGAAGTAAGTACAAATATTTTCGTCAGGAACAAACTAACAATTATCTTAAATATTTTGCTAACTATTAAACATCGCAGTGTGACCATCCATTTCTAATTTGAGGCTCTGGGTTGAGCTAGGCATGTTTTTAAATCCAGTTTTGATTTTGCTTCCATTGGAGAATCCTCATTAAATGTTATGAAACTTCCAGGAAAAGTTTCACATAGTTGATTGCTGCTAATTTTTCTCGTTAAATTCCATCGCTTTCGCCTCGGGTTAAATTTGATCAAAATCAGTCGAGAAATTAATGTGATGGCGGAACGGACGTATGGCGTTCCAGTACACGCAAACATCACATAAATAATCCGATAACGTCCCTCGTGAAAGCAGAAGTTGACGGCTCAACGTGAATTTTTAACGCCTAGCATTGTCAACCTCTTAACCGTCTATTCCATGTTAGCACCTGTTACTTGCTTCATACATCTCACAAAATCAGTTGGATTTAATTCAGTAGGCACCTGGTATTTCGCACGTGAATACTTTCACTCAGGTGAAAAATTGAAGACTTTCTACTGTACTTTTACCTGTGTGATACGTGACTAACCTTTTAAAATTTCAAAACATACGGAAACTTAGATATGGACATATGCATTTTATGTTTGAATTGTTTAAATAAGTACTTTTCCCTCTACAGTCTTACTCTCTAAAGTGAATATTTTTGATTAATTATTTAGTATATTTCTTATAATTATAATCAGAGAACGCTTCGAGGTCAGATTTTAATATTCTCAAGTTTAAACAATTCTAGGATTGGTTAGTTGCAGCTATCCTAACCGTATTTCCCAAGTGAATCACTTAATTCTCTCATAAGTCATTACCTTAACGGTAATCAATACCTGCCTCTCATTATCTAGCTAAATTCTTCGTCTATAACCCCTCCTATCATTCTTTCCCATACCTTTTTTACAAGACTATCGTGCTTAAGTATCTCCATTCAATTTTCTTCTTATTTTCACGAAGAATTCACATGCCTCACTCTTCGCTTGTTCTTGTAAGGACTTCATTAGTTTCTCAGTCAACCAGTTCTTTTTCGTCATTCCTCTGTAACACTTCATCTCTTTTTATCTTCTCTTCTATTACTACAATTCCATGTTTTTCATCCTTACAAGTAGGCTCTCAATATATGTTTCATAAACATTTTCCTTGTAATGTTGTAGTTTTAGCTGCCAGTATTGTTTTCTTTGCTTGGATGCCCTCTTCGTTGGAACTCGCTGTCTCTTGCTTCTTCCATTCGCTTAATCGTATGCAAATACGTTGACATCGCAAGGCAGAACTATCTCTCTAACATTTCATTCTACGTTTCATCTTTCAAAAGGACATGAGAGACGTGGACAATTTCGTCTGTAATGGGACCGAAGCGATCCATTCCTCATCCCCAATAGACTTTTAAAAAATCCGCCGCCACTTTATTCCGAGTTTTCGCCTCGTCTAATTTCTCCCGAGTAATTATTTTCACGGTCGCCCGCTTCCCTAGGAAATCGATTCGATGGCTTTAATCCTTGGCGGCGAACAAATGAACTGGGATGGGCGGGGGAATTGACGTGGGCGAATGGGAATATTGCGCGTTTAGAGAACCACTCCCACATGTGCGGGAAAGAATTTGATATTGCGCCATTCCCTTTCCCTACGCATAACTCGATCATTTCTCTCCCCCTCTAATTACCACTTGTCTGAGGAAGGGTAGTCCTTTTTGCGTCACAGATTCGCCAAAGTTCGGCGACCTTTCAGGGTCAAGGGGTCCTTTGCCACAGGGGATCTTGGACGGTAATTTATAATTCATTTAGGGTAATCATTCGGATAACTTACGAGAAGAAAGTGGAAAGCTGTTGTTCCTAGGAGGAAATTTTAAAACGAATTTCGCATAATGCCTGGCGTAAATTTATGGAGGCAGAAATTAATAAAGCCAATGGATTTTCCCAAAATTATACAGAAGGTATTGGAAAGTTTAAAAACATAAACAAAAATGTTAAAAACTAAATATAAATTTATATGGATGTAATATAATTAAAAATTCGATAAAAACAAAGCATTTCTCACTTTGTTTACCCTTGGGTTTTCAGGCATACGCCTCTCCTCGCGAAATTAAATACCTTTCCCAAATCCTAAGAATAGTATTTTGTTTAGTTTCTTAGTTGATTAAATTACTATACATTTTCAATGTAAAGATATCAGATTTTTGAATGGATAAATTTAGTATGTGAAAGTGTGAATGGCACAAGAGGGAAAGTAGGAAAAGGTAGCTAAATTGGGTGAATGAAATAGTGAAGAGAAGAGGCATACGTAGCTTAAGAGAAAATGAATGAAAAGATGAACGGTTGTATCTGTAATGGAAGATGTAGGGAAGGATAGAAAAGTGTACAGGAATAAACGAGACTAATAGCATGCTTCGCTGAAAGGGTATGGTGATTAATATGTATGTAGGAGGATTGTTATTGTTGCTTAGTAATTAGGGTACTCTCTTCGTAATGGGCCAGCCAAATTTACATTCTGGACAAAGACTTGCTTTTCATCAATCATTTTAATCGATTCTCCATAAACAGTGTGGGTTCCATGCTAATTGACTCTTTGATTATATAATTCAAAATAATTAATTCACATCAAAATTTTGCAAAGTTAATTTTATAAATGAAGAATAATTTAATTTCATTTAGGTGATAAGGGTATCGGAAAAATCTAGAAAATATCCCATTCTTGTGAATAAAGCCAATAAGTTTGTTCATTCACAGTAATTGAATAACCTTGAATTTTATACGGAACTTGGGAGAGGCTGATAAGTGAGATCTTTTAATAGCTCGATAATGATAGTAATGTATTATTAATAAGACATAATGGTAACGCCCTTTTTGAGTTTTGATCCACAGGTCATGGCCCTTCTCGAACTCTCAATTTCATTGTTTTGGGTTGTTTATTAAAATGGCCAACTGAAAGGAATTAGAGAGCTTATATTAATAAGAGGAAATGTAAAATACGTTTCGTTTAAATCGTAGAAAATTAATGTGGTAGATTTATTTTAATCCTTCTTTATTACTGACTTTATCAGCATAACATACGGCGCTTTGGCCTGCGACAAAAAGTAGAACTTGTAAATTTAATTGTATAGAATATAGTGGTAATTCTCTGCAGGAAGATTGGTTCTAGCGCGTATTCTATCGTGGTGGTATAAAGACATTAATACTGGCGCATTTCTTGTTATAAATTAATATGTAATTTTTGTTTACGTAAATTGCCTTTTTGCCAAGTAATTGATATATATTTGTCGGCTTTTAAAAATTTTCCTCTCCGTGAGATTTCAGTCCAAATTTCAAATGAGATACTTTTGAAAATTTTTGATCTCCTCCTATTTTTATCCAATAGTATATACATTTTTATATATCGATATTAAGGACATGAAATTACAAAGATACATGTTTTGTTCTTTGTTAAATGGCCGTTTTAATTTTTTTACTTAATTTCTAAGTTTATTAAATGCAATTTTGTAAAATTTTATTCTTAGTCGGTGGTCGATTGGTTTGGCATTGAAGTATAAAATTAAGATACTAGTTGGGGAATTAGGATTTGAAACTTATTTTGGAATAATTTTAGAAATTAAATTTGTAAATGGCAGCTTTCTTATTCAGCTAGGAATTTCCGACGGTTGTATCCGATAAGTATATTTTTAATTCGGAATTGGGTTGAAGTACACCGTATTATCAACTCGAAATAAGATAATTCTGAAAAATTGACGCCATATAATGAAAAAATTTGATATTTTTTCATGTTTTGAATCATAAGTTAGGTTTCTCGGCCTTATCAAGCAATCTTGGCGTGTAACATGTCGCAAAGGAATATAATTATTAATTCTAAAACGAATTGCTCGAATATTTTTATTACTTTCCAGAATAAAATCTTTCATCGGAACAAAAATAGTACCGAAAGAAACGAGGCAATAAATTCGTACGATTGGTCTTCTTTTGCGCATTATGCTATCTGATCGCGAGGAATGAAATTATGGCAAATATTAGTCGTAATTTATGGTTCCCCCACTCTTTTCGATGGGCTGAAAACCTCTCTTGGGACAAAAGGGTTGATGTATCTCTTTCACACTATTTACCGGCGTTTATTGGACGCAGTCCAAGAATCGAAATCAAATCCCAAAATCCTCGTGGAAATTTAAATCATCGCTTGCTGTTATTTCTCTAAAGTCTCCGGCTTTGCCTATTCTGATTTATGTCTATACATAGGGATTTTTGCTAGAGATTCTAGCCTGCTACGCAAAGATGGCCTACCACGTAAATAATATTTAAGTTTTAGTTAATCTCGTCTGGATTTAAGTTTTCACTACATAAAGAAAGATGTAAAGGTAGAATGATAAATAAAATAGAAAGGTTAGTGAACGGATATGACAGGAATTTGTAGTTTTTGGGCCAATTCAGCGAATGGAGTAGTTGAAAGAATTAAAAATGACTTCAACAAGAGGTGTGCTTGCATCTAACTTCTGAATTGTGTGTCCTAATTGTTTGCAGTAGTTTTAATCTGAATGAAAAATGATAGTTTAAAATGAAAGAGGTTCTGTAAAATTGCATTAAAGGAACGTCGATGAAAATGATATGTGGGGAATCCAAGCATTGATAAAGAGAATGATTAAAGTTACAAGAGATGTTAATCTTGTTTTTGATTGTATTAGTTTGTGTCTTTATCGGCAATGAGATAGATTAACGCTTAGAGGATAACTTCACTTTACAACTTCAGGAGGTTAGGAGAAGATTAGATTCATATTAGAGACAGGAAATATTTCACCATCAGGATTGGGAATGCAAAGGATCCTTATAACGAGATCAACCGTCGATATAATATTTAAATCTATTTGAAGCGAAGTAACTTCTTCGTTTCTCTGTCTTTCTGTCGGCACGTTAAGCATAATTTTTTCATCGTTTCAAGGAATCTCCCAAAAAGGCCCCCTGAAGAATAGGTGCAGGGTATCATTCAGAAAGTCTCCCGTAATGATAGAAAATTAGTAGGGACAAATTGACAGGATGATAAACTGTTTACTTCGACCTCCATATTTTTTCAACTAAAGGGAGTAGACAGGAAGAACATCCTTTAATGTTCTCTTCCCTTGCGAATCGGAACATGCAGCACGGGGTGTCGGTGATCAATCTTAACTCCAGACCTTCCTGTTTCGTTCATCTTAGGAAATTAGGATTCTATCAACGGCGAATAACACTGCTTTTCTACTCCTCTTTCCAGTCATTCTCGTTCTGCTTGTAGTGGTAACGATAATTGCTTCGTTCCTTGCTCTACTTGTTTAACACGATTGCATTTGTATACATACTTACATTTATGTAATATTAATATACTTCTCATGATGGAGACGTTTATTATTATCTACTAACGTAAAATTGCGATGGATAAGAGAATATTGACTTCTTTTTTTCTGCTAAATCTCGCAGGAAACTCATTTGAAAACAGAGGGAAAATACTGAAAAAATTTACTTGCTAATCTTGGCGGGGTGGAGCCATGATTGCTCAGTCGGAGTTCATGGCAAAAATTCCCTAATCTGCAGAGATTGTGTATTTCGCAAAAATAATTAGGAAGAAATTAATGTACTGGCAGTAATATATGATAATATCAGGAGGGTCTTAACTTTCGAGCTAATTTAGATTCCAATTTTACGTTTGAAATCCTCCATCTACGATGTTTCTCAGATTTTAATATTATTATAACATAATATTCTTAAGATACTTCCTTTACATATCTCCGTGTAGAATAGCTCTTATAATCGAGGACTTCCGTTATCTTTCTTATTTGTTCTTAATTTATGATTTTGAATGTAAGTAATCCCTGTATTGTAATGTAATGTATCCCTGCTTTTCCATACATATTTTTCTAAAACTTTTCATAGAAATAGTTTCTATTCGATTTGTAGTGAGTCTATATGGGCAGTTTTTTTCTAAATCTCTGATAGCGCAATTTTCAAAAGTAATTATAATCCTATTTTAGTTACGATTAGATCTATTTTTCTTTCCCTATAGCGCAGTATTTTAGTTAAAAGTGATCAATATTATTGAGAAAGAAGGCTACTTGTTATTTTCCCCCGTTTTGATCAGCGCTTCTCCATTAATATTAGAAAGTGAATAATATCTAATATCGTAAGAGTATTATCGAACTGTTGACTTAGTTTTGAATATATTTTGTTCAAATAATCTAAAGGTTAAGGATTGGTGGTTCCTCACGAAGGACAAGTTAGAATAATTTATTCCAAGTCTGTGGTTCCTTTCCTTTTTTTGTGTCTGTATTCCGTATTTCTTTCAAGATTACGTTGCGCATTAAGGAATATCTTATGAAGAAATGGAGAAGTAAATAACCAGCGCATTAGTACATATTTTTTGCAACATTCGGCGTCGACATCTAAAATTCAGTCTGGAGTATCAGAGAGAGGACAAAAACACAATAAACGTCTTTATTAGGTCGAACGGGTTGCTCTCTCTCCCGGCAGATGTTGCAGCTATCATTTCGTGTAGCGAATGAGAAATTATTTCTTTTTTCGTCTCCACTGATAATGGCCTTGTCGGACCCGTTTAGTTCACAAGTGATCACGATGTGATTACGGCGGTGGAGAGCTTCTGTAAATGGCCATCGCAAGAGCGTTGTCATTCCGAGCGTACGTTACGTTAACATCGCGTTTTCTAACGCGCGGAAGTAGTTCCGTGGTATTAACTGCCGGTTTGTTGTAACGATCATAATAGAGAAAGGATGCGGCTGAGCATAGCTGAGCATCTTCCACTCGAGAATTGTTTCCAGTGCTCTACATGTATGGTGCAATCATCCACTGCCTCATTATTTTGCGTTTTGACGGGAGGCATAACTTGATTATTTTCCTCTTTTTATCGGAAGATGGGTAGATAAGTCCCAGCTAACGTTGATCATCAAAACCCAATCGTACTGTTTCCTCCAGAGTGGTCGTTATTCTCCGATTCTTATATAATCAGGAGTAATTTGATTATATCAAGTGAAGCTCAGTGAAACTCATCGTAATAAATTACATAATTTACGAAATAAATCATAATTCATCTCCATAGGTTAATATAAGTATATTTCTTAGTGCGATTTGTTTTGAATTTGAAAAGTATTCCTTCAATTTTATGTTTTTTCCAAATGTTTTTCGCATAATTTATAAGACTGCTTCCCTATTATATGATAATAAGTCTTGATGAGTGTTATACTTTGGAAGAAAATTTATTGCAGAAATATATACCAAATAGAGACTATTATTTTTTAATTATTTTTTGATTATTCATTTTTAATTATTTTTAATATCTAGAATTCGGTTGCCTTTAATTATTAGCTCATTAGGTTCCCAGCTACTATTTTAATCGGTTCGTAATATAGCTTACATTTACTGTTGCCAGGACTACAATAATATATTTTTATTTTATGATATACACTCCTCAATCGAATGGGATCTTTACATAAGTTCGTAATGTAATGATGTTTAAATGATATGTACGTATACGTTTTAGCTGCGGTATTTTATGTTCAAAATCAATCGTGAAGAATCAACGTTAGTCTTAGTTTAAATGTAAAAGATAAAAGTAATTTTCAAGTTTCCTGCGGTGCCTGTTGGCTGCGTTTTGTAAAAATTCTGTGAATATCGGAATTACGCTGTCAGTCATGATTTCTAAGGGTGAAATTATTTCAAGAGTTTATTTACAGAAATTTGTGTGTTTAAAATTAAGGGTTAAAGGGTTAAAAATAAGGGTTTCACCATTCTTTTCATTTGGTTTATTATACATATTTTAGGTCATCCCGTAACTCGGGGTGTTTAACTGGGCGATCACTGAGATTGGATCTACAAACTTCTTCTGGAAAACTTAACAGAAAGTTTTAGCAGTTTCTTTAATTATGATATTCAGTCCTTGTCGCAATTAGCTGCACTTGAATATTTATTTGTTGAAAATTCCGTACCAAATAAGAAGTTTTCGTCATTATACAAATCTTAAATCAAATCAAAAATACAAATCTTCCATCAATGTAATGTAGTAGGAAACTGTAGATCAGCGCTTCTCAAAACTTTGTTTTACTCGTAACACATATATTAGATCATATTTCCCTATAGCATTCCTTTCTTGGAATCAAAATTTGAATCGAAAAAGAGCTTGGAAGGAATCACCAGGACAGAATGTAAAATTTCACTGTATTAATTATACTGGCAATATACTTTTAAAATATGGCGCAATTTTTAAATCATACGTTATTACACGGAGTGACAAGAGCTTAATTTTGAATGATGCTATATTATCATTGAGAAACTCTGTTGTAGGTAATTCCAGGGCTTACTCGGATCAGTTGACGTGTGAAATCATGGCAGTGCAGCCATTCTTACACTCCAGGCACGGTTACGAATATAAAGATCTCAGCGCACATAAGAGTAGAAAATTGGAGATTTACTTCGGCAAAGGGTAGGTTCAAGTATCTGGAGCATATTTTCCTTTCTTTATACATCTCCCGAAACTTGCAATGTCAATTCACGTCGGGGGCAAAAAATCCTATTTTCCACACCCGAAGACGAAAAAATTTACGGAAGAAAGCCGCATTGGAACGCTGGAAACACGCGAAGTGCACTATTGCGCATCAAATATCTCTGCCGAGGAGTAACTAGGGCACCAGCGCCTTGGTGCACGGCGGTCCAACAACGCCATTGTTAGGAGCAGAATGTGACCGGCTTATTCGTACGGCTGTTTAGATCGATAGCTAGGAAATGAGATCTTCCGGACTCGACAAGGACGAGGAAGGGCAGGTATTTGCCCAGAAAAGGATGATAGCCATATTACGTCGGGATTAATCCATCAAGCAAGAGTTATAAATGGGAATTTTTGGCCGGTTTCTAAGCAATGTGAGGCCTAGTTTAATCACGCGGAGCTATAATTCTTTTAGAAGAACTGTTATGAGCAGGATGCCTTCAAATTAGTCATAGGTGTGCGATATTGTGGGTCAGGGTTAGATGACTTACGTTTCGATTTTAAGCTCTCGAGTAAATCATATGCGGATTCGTAACACTTTGGGAGTTGCGGAGGAAATCCTTTGCTCGATCGTTTTTCCCCAAAAGTTGCATAGCAGATGATACTTTTCGAAATAATGATTAATATTTAAAAAAACGCACCAGAATATCACAACAGAAAATAATGCAATATATAATCGGAATCGTTACTAATAACAAGGCATTAAAATGAAATATACCTTTATAAATAATAATGCTTTATGCAGCAGCTCTATTTTCCCCATCGAGCAAATGAGTATCTTTTATCATAATCACCGATAAGTGTTTATTTAGTTATGCGATGTCTGTAACTTCCGTTATAAATACATGGGTACCATGGGTTCCGTTATGCATACGCCATTTCTCGACATATTTTCTGAAGATTTCTGAAAAATCTGGGGTCGGAAACTTTTCAGCCCACCCTCGTACTCGGGAGAAATCGTTGGAAATTAATTTCACGCACTTCCCGACGAGATAGAAATATGAAAGTTAAAGAATCAAAGAATAAAAGAAAGAAATTGACCTAATACATATAGATGTTTTTCTACCAATATTATCCTTAATTCCACCCTTGGTGACTCGGAAATGCTCTCATGAGAAATGCACGTAAAGTTCATTTTGATCGATTTTTTCTTTTGCAGAATTAAATAGTAATGGCTGGGATGAACTAAGGGCGAGTAAGTAAGTATACTAATAGTAGTAATATTAGTAGCATTTCGACGTCAACATTTAATTTCTTTGTTTACTCCTTAACCTAAAATAAATTAAACCTGCCTTTCATTCAAGTACACCGAAATATATACTTATCCTACACTCTAGAACTCCTCTGAACCATCGTCCTCCTCTATACCTCCCTTGTTCCTCCTTTATAACCGTTAAAACTGTTCCTCAACCAACTTTTTTCAATCTGATGATGACGTTGTAACGTCAGTCGATTGCTTATTTTGTTTATTCGGTATTGCAAAATCATCCATTGCTTGTTTTATTAAAGTTTTGATTTGGTTACATTTAAATGCACTGAACCACGTTCATGCATTGGCCGATGTTGATAATGATACTCAATCAGTAGAGCCATTTTAGATTGCCAGATTTCGATTGATGAGATTTGAATATAAATCCGACTTTGGTACAAGGTAGAGAAAGTGGTTTTTTTCATCCCCTTTGTCTCAGTCTTGTCATGGCTTTTATAATTTGATAGCATTTGAGGTTTTGGTGGTGCTGAATAATTAAATTATTACAGTTTTCTCTCATTATTGAATAATTTGAAGAATGTTTATATTAGAGTAATTATGTTGTTTTTAGGTTTTCTTTTTTATATGAGAACATTTGAGACGTACACGAAAGAGTAATACCTCAGTACTTATCTTGCCTAGTAAGCCTCATTTCTTCACCATAGCTTTAGTTAGCTTTTGACATATGATATGTTTTGCCTTTTGACAGTTTGATGTTCGAATAGGCCTTCTTGATGAATGTTTTACGAATGTCTTTAAATTAATAACCCCCGCAGAAATGTTTAGCAATGAATTTCTCTGCAGATATCAAAGGGATGTAATTCAACTTGTCCTCCACATTCCAGGAATTGTGCCTCTAAATTATACCAATTTTACAAATCCATTATATCTCGCGAGAGATACCTTAATACCCCTATGATGCTGATTAAATTTAGAAGTCCACGCATCAGAGATTATTCCACGGATTTATTTGTTCCCCTCTTTACTATTAAAGGGGAAAAGGATTAAAACGCGAAAGTTTTCGTTAATAGCATCACAGAGGAAAACTCTCCGAATCGAGAGAGAAAATTCGTAACTGGTAATTCCCCGACTTTATGATACCGCTATTCAGATGTTTGCACCGAAAACCCGCGTTAATATCGGCGTTCAATACGGAATATTAAAGTAAAATTGAATTTACATGCATTTGTTTCCTCTCGTGAGCAATATCTATTTGTTTTAGCCGTTCCCAAATCTCCCATTTCCTCTTCCATACTCATTACAAGAGGGCCTTCCTCTCCGTTCGAACCTTTTCACTGTAATAAGCACGATTATCTGTATATCCGTTGATCTTATTCACATTTATTAATAAAGGCCTTTCTCCAGACTGATTGAGGTTAGTCACGGCCAGGGGCTTAAGGGATTTCCGGCTTCCTATTCCCTCTTGAAAGGGAATTAAAAGTCGAGTAAGTAAATCCTTTTCTTTCTTCAATTATCATCCTCTGACGTCGTTTTTATTTCATATAAAGGATTTCCGACTTACAGAATTGGAAATTTTTCTCTTATAAAACTGCCAATTGTACTTCAATTTCTCGTGAAACGTAAATAATGATACCGGTGATGATGCCAACTGCCCTCGTCGTATTGGTTTTGGAATTTCATGATTATTTTATACCTCCTAAAATTCTTTGTGTTCTGATTTATTCCTTATTGATCATTCCAATTTCACCTTCTTTGTGGTAATTAAAGGAAAATTAAGAGACAAAGAGTCAAAATATACTACAGGGAATTCGTGATAAGCAAATAGAAACCAGTGGATAAGTCGACCTCATTTTTTATCGCGAATTTCTTCAAAGTAGAGATTGCGTTATGTTAGGGATGGCCACAACTGATGAAATTGAGAACTTGAGTGCCTTTGTGCATGAAATTCTGATAAAATCTATTTATTACGTTAAGGATAGGGTTAAGAAGTTGCATTTAATGGTAATCCAATATTAATGGACGGAAAATTCATAGTTAATTACTTTGAATCTTAACTCTTTCAAATGAGTAATACTATAAAAAGATAGCTCCATCAGAGTTTATCATGCCAAAACTCTCTTGTCCACTTTGGGCAAGCGTGCCATAAGTTCGCCACCCCGCCTAAGGCGATACCAATTCTTATCAGTTAAGAAGCGTGAGTTCCTCTTGAATCTAACAATTCTAATTTCACATCCGAAGTCTGAGCAATACCAGTAAAGGGGTCTAAACGCCATTAACTTGCTAAGCCAATTATGTATAGCTAGGATGGATATAACAGCATTACTATTAGTTTTGGTTGATGAAATTAATATATTTTGGGATTCGGAAAGTCGATGAGAAAGCACTTTTATGTGAAAATTTGATTACATAATAAATCGATCACATCTCTAATTGAAAAACCAATAATTGACATTTTCCTTTATTAACACTTCATACCACGATGTCTTTATTAAATCCATATCTTTCCTTATTTAAACATCTGTAAATATAGCATCGCAGTAAATTTAGAATCACTGTCAGTTTTGATTCAGCTTTCCATCGCCCATCATCAAGATTCTTTTGTGGAAGAATTTTCGGTCGATTGTAAAGAAATATATTTCTCCCCAATTTACTGTCATTCAGCCTTCGTCGATCTAATTTACATATGTAATTAATATAAATATTGATATAAATATTAAGATATTTATCATTAACAATGTGCCTGATACGAGTGCAAGGAAATTTTGAGTGAGGTTGGGATGAAGTATAACTGTGTATATGGTTATTTTTCATTTTAGGGCACTTAAAAATTTAGCAGTATAGTAGTTGTGCTCTTGTTGACACAGTTCACTTAATATTCCATTTTAAGCAAGATACCTCGCCGCTTTTCCAAGCACAAGTTTCCTTCTTTGACGTCATAATGAGCCTGAATACACAGCGCAGATCTAAATGTCAGTCATGGGCTTCATCAAGCTCCTGTAACACTTTTATGCCGACTCACGCAACTGCCACACGTAGTTTTCGAGGTTTAATTTCTGCCAGGCATTCAGGTAGCATACGAAACACCGCTTTACTGTAGCTAAAATATTAATTAGATTTACTAATTTGCCATGATTAATGAAGCGCTTATCTTTTCAGTTTCTTGAACAAAAGAAGCGGGGGATGAAAGAGGATGATGAGAATTAGTCAGATGCATATTATGCCAAGTAATAATTAGGTAACAAAGAATGCCTTAAGTTAAACCTTAATTAGTCCGTCATGGATGTTTGACTGTGTAATTTCTTTATTTGAGAAATATTCTCACTTCAATATCACCGTCATCATTGATGATCTCTCTTTCGCCAACAGGTTTGTAGCTTGCACTTTGTTCTTCGATATTTCCTGTTTTCACTCCTTTCTGTAATCTGTCATAGTTCATACGCAAGGTGAAACATTTTCCTCCTTGAACTATTTTCCTGAATTTCCTTCAATTACTATCTCTTCGAAGATAAAGGCTCTTCTGGTTGACACCTTTCTTCGACAAGATTCCCATTAGTTTTCGACGAGGTCAAATTCTTTGTTTTACCTCCTCACTCCTGATTTTACCGTGCTGCATATTTCTCGGCCTCATACTCATCTCTTTCTAGAAATTGGATAGTTATTTTTCTGCAGTGTTCTTCTCCGTTCAAGGCAAAAGACTATTATTTCTCTACGTTCCCTCTTAGTTTTTCACCTATTTTACACTTAAATGTAACCATTTACACAGTTATGGCAGTTTTAGCCTGTCTTTTTCCAGGAAGATCGTTCATATACCTTCAACATTAAGAAATGTCTCATAATTAAGAGTTTACATTTTAAGGTAGCTCACTTTATAATATAAACCCGAATATAATTAGTTGAGATTTAATAATTACGTGAATTAACTCGAGTTTCCTTTCGTCAGCTTCTAGGAATAGAGTAGATTTTGCTTGATCATAGCTATAATGAGACACATATCACCCAGTTAGGGGAAATGGGATAGAAACTTCATAGCTACAAAATTCCTTGAGATCCGGCTGTATTACCAAGTATAATTAAGGAAGGCTGCTTATACACTTAATGAAGACATACTTCATGAAATACTATGTAAAAGAACATAAAATATGTTATTACTGAAAGTTTAGTCTTAAGTTTAAGTAACTTTATTCTGGCGAATATATATAATATTCCGTAACTATCAATAGAACCTATTGCAACAGATTCTTGGAATAATAACAATCGATCATCAGGTTCTTTCGGCCCGATTGATATTCCTTGAACTTGCGTCTAATGCTTAGTGAAAAGCCAACCCAATCGTCGATAGTTAGAATAAGAAAGCATTTCCAGACATCCTCCAGCCAAATTGGCGGCGCAGGAATCTTTCCACGAATCCTTTGCTTTGTTTTAAGAGCGTCTGTTTTCACGGTCTCTTCAAGTGTGAAAGTGTCAAAACTTGAAAAACCCTCCCCATTATTTTTTCTCTCGTCGGAATTCCGAGGGATGCAGAAAGGTAATAGGGTCTGAAGAGGTCGTACGTGGAGAAGAAGTTTCCAGAGGTGTTTTTATGAGTGGAAGGGATTGGAGATTGACTCAAGAGAGAGGTGTTTTAAGTATTGTGGACGACGGAAGGGCAACGGTTGAAAAGGGCTCGTGGGTGTGGAAATGACAGGAGAGAGTTTAGCAGTCAGGAGACAGGCACATTCCTGTGATTTCCTGGCCGACCCGTCTCGAATCTTTTTATTGCTAATACGCCTTTTCTTTGTCGAGGGTTATTAAGTTGCCCTTTCTGCCTCCTTGGAGGTCCTGCGAAACTTTTTATTATTATAGTTCAAGTCGCCAATTCATCGTGTTCATCAGCCTCTCCTCTCGAACATTAATGAAGTCGAAAGTTGAAGATCGAAACAAAGTTAATGTGATGGAATGGAATCTTTTAACAGTTTTGAGCTATTGGGAGTCTCTTCCTGTTATTTATGTGATGCCAAATAATCATTTGAACATGGTTGCTATTTTCGTAATATATAACGTCGGCTTGTCGAGCAAAGACAGTGTCGATAAATTGGCCCCTCGGTGGACCTACTTGATTGGTGAATGCCGATGGAAGTATCACGCTGGACTACCGAGAAATTTTTTTCTGTCAATCTATTGTGAGTTTTATCCGAAATTTCTCGTTAGATGCTCTCGTTGTTGACCTCAGCCTACGTGCCAAAAATTTCACCTAAAAAAGTAGGGAAAAAGTAAATTTCTGATTCAGCATGAAAAATTCACATACGCTAGTGCTTGGCTAAGGGAAATTTTGGCGTAGGGAAGATTTTCGCAACGCTAGTTAACATTAGGATTTCACGCGATTTGGAGTATTGATTTCATGTAAGGCTTGAAATCTTACTGTTTTTTAATGTAAAGTAAAATAAATCACTCAATCTTTCTAATGATAATTTTGAATATGGCATTGAGGGCAAAAACATGATAAACTTAAGAGGAAGAGGTTAACCTTGTGGGCAAAGCGTTCGACTTCTAAAGAAAGCGGTCTCGGGTTCGATTCCCGGTGGAAGCCCTTGTGCGAAATGACCTCAGCAGTCGGATTACTTTCAGCAATACTAATAACACTAAAAGACGAACGTTGAGTCTGAAAAAAGGCGAAAATTGTGCTGAACTATGGTGTTCCAAGTAAAAATTTAGTGTTGGGATTTAGATTTTATGCATGTAGATTTTATGATCTTCCACCGTTTACATTTTACTTGATAGCATTCATGTGAAATCAGTATTAAATATTCATTCATTTACTACCGAACAACTAAAAAAATATTATGTCACGAAGCCCGAGAATAGCATTTTTCATTTCCTTCTGAAAACGTATTATATATTAACTTATTGAGCAAATTTAATTTACGAATCAGTCCTCTCTCTTCAGAAAATTTCTATTTGACGCTGGTAAAG
The DNA here is from genome assembly GCA_036926295.1 of Pachydiplax longipennis. Classification (NCBI taxonomy): domain Eukaryota; kingdom Metazoa; phylum Arthropoda; class Insecta; order Odonata; family Libellulidae; genus Pachydiplax; species Pachydiplax longipennis. The sequence continues at coordinate 2,094,153 of JAVFKF010000035.1, read as the reverse complement.
CATATTATCGATTCATTGCTGCAATTCATTGAAAAGACAGATCAGCCTTTGCTTTACCTTTTCCAAATCACGAGAGCAGTTGTTTGCAGGTTTCCAAGCACTTGCGTACAGATTCTAGATGAGGGTTTACTTAGGATTCTTAGACCACAACAGGAAGTTTTCCAACGTAAATGAATGACAAAAATATATATACATATATTTTGGGAATTCACATGGAGTGGCCCCAACAAGGGACTAGAGTTCCCAAACGTGAATACGCCCCTGAATGAATGTGTAGGATGCGATTCATATTCGAAATAAATTTTTTGATCAGATCATGAATCTTTGCAGCAATGGAAATAAAAAACTGGCCATTTGAACTGTCGGCGTTAGCGGAGAAAGAGAGGCAGTTCCATCTCATCAATAATGGAAACATGGCAGCTGACCTTTTCTTGCAGAAATAACACAGAGGAAGTTTATCGCACGGCCATTAGTCGAACCCCGAAAAATTCTTCCAGCACTCCAACTTCTCTCCTATTGGGATAGATAATCCAACGAAATACGCCTATAAATTCAGGGATCGGCGTTTAATCTTTTCCCGGGAAAAGGATTGCTCTCTGGAGTATGAAAGGTTTTGATGGATAATCCCAGGGTGGAAATAAAGTTTGTCTAATTATCGGTCTCGAATCAAGAGAAAAAGGAGCGACGATCCCTCTCTTTCGAATGTTTCACGAAATTTCGAATTTATCTCCGCGACCCTTTATTTTTTCTTTACAGCGTACCCTCCGTGAATTACAAGAACCCTTAATTCAAGTCGTAGAGTCTATCGAGTAGCGCCATAGCGATAATTAAGTTGCCTTCCTGCTCGGGAAGGATTTATGACGAAAACCTCCGATTCTCTTATTTCCTGGTTCTTTTTACCTCTCTTCGTATTAACTCGGAAGATATTTCTACCTAATTCAAGGAAGCGTTCGTCATTTTTTTAAAACTTTCAAGATCCCTTGGAAGAAAAGTCAGGGGGTTAAATCGCTTTTTGCTCTCCATTTTTCTCTCTGTAATTTCATATGCTCGGGAGATAATTTCTCACGAACCCTAGGGGTGGCGTAATTATAGGGGTCCGCCTCTATTAGACGGAGAAAATATCAGCACGATTTACAAGCTTCGGCTGTGTTTACCGCTTTCCGACTGGTTAATAAATATTTCAACGGTTTCCTAGGAGATTATTTTCAGCTGGTACGAACCAAAGAGGAGTTTTATTTCTGGCTTGTCACTGAGGTTTAGTGCCGGGCGCCGTATCTAGCATGTTTCTCTGAATCTCTCATTTCGTGAGCATCGCAAATTCTAGCAGAAAAGCGAACGAATGAAATATTAATGAGTGGAGCGTTTATGAATATTTCATTCTCGAATCGGAGAAGGTGGAATTTAACTGATGGTTTGCGTGTAAGGAAGTCGGCGCCGCGGGAACTTTCGTTATTTTACACGTCTGAAGAAATGAAGTCACTGAATCGAAATTTGCGTTTGAAACACGTTAGAATGAGTAATGGAGATGATTTCTCCTTTATGATTCGCCATTATGCTCGAAAATGTCTTCCTTGCGATACTAGAATTCAAATGATGATTCAAATTTTCTGAATACTTAAGTATAATTCTAAATCAATCTTGGCAAAAAGATAACCATTTGTTTCAATTCTTACTTAGGTTCATCAGTTAATTTTTAGTTTCATTGATTTATTAGTAACTAATTGGTATTAATTAGGGTAATAAATTGGATCAGAAGTTTAAATAATTAAAAAGAGAGTAGTAGTAGGAATTTTAAATGTGCATTGCAATTGTAAACTGTAATCGCTGTAAAATAGTAGAAATAGTATCGTCAAAAGTGCTTCGACAGCTAAGGTAATTTTGCACGTATGGACCTCTATCGGGACTCGAATGCGGGACCGCTTTCACCAAAGTTGAACCCATTGCCAACTTTCTTATCAGGGAGCCCTAATTAAAAAGAGAGAGATTCATAATATTAACTTAGACTTTAATTTAAGAAAGATTTTCATCTGCCAATTAATAAATATTTGCTAAATCGGTAAGCTTTCACTGTGCTTATTCCTCCTTCCCAAGGTGACCAGTCACGTCAACAATTAGTCACAAAAGTACTCACAGCGGGGTTCGATCGCGGATCCTCAGAATAGAGTCAACAAAGTTACCTCTGATCTGAATGGATGAAAATATCCGCTCTAATCCAATTTGCTATTTCGTATATAAAGTGTTAGAAACAACATTCATATTTGTTGTATAAGTTTGCAGTTTTTATTTTGATTACTTTCAGTTTTGAAATACGGGGGGAAATAAAGCTTTCAGTGACTCCAGGAACCTTTCCTTCAGTCAAGCAATACTTTATTTTGAGATATTGTCCATTACTTATGAACTCTCCTCTTACTTCTCCTCTCTTACTGAACCTTGTCGTATTTCCCTATATTACACGACAAATATTCTATCATCTTTTGAGATTATTTTAAGGCTAATATTCTTTCATATTTCGCGGAATGCCCTCACATTGCTGTAAAATCTTGGGATTCGAGAATTCCTCGAAGATTACGTCCGTTTTGCCAATTCCCCTTTGGAAAGAGAGGAATTCTTAGGAAGAGCACATCTCTACAATCTCCGCGGCTATTTCGCAGAAGGAATTTTCGGTTATGTTTGCAGCACTCGTATAAGACACTGGACCTTCGAAATCCACCGAAACCCAATTTCCATTAATTATAGCGAAAAGCATTCCACTGGATCGTTATTGGGCGGGTTTCCCTGAAGAAACATTGTCTTAAGGAATGGCGCAGGTTATATATCGCTGAATGAGGGTTTCTTACACAATTGGCGTAACTTAGCAGGTCAGTTGCGAACGGCGGGTTTTATTTGTTGGAATTTCCGATTCCGGCCCACATCTTTGTGTTAATCCGTTGAGATATCACCGATTTAAAAGAAGGAAAGAAAACCATCTGATAATATCTTTGAAGAGTAAGGTAACAAGAAAATATATAATCTGAATCTATGCCCTAAAAACCTTGCAAGTTAAACGCATTTTTGCCGTTTGAAGAAATGCATTTAAGTTTTACACGAATGAGGATTATGTTGAATATCCACTTATATCTGTAATGTGGAAATATGCATCCAATTGGAAAAGTTACAATCCATAAAATAATGTAGAAACATTTTATAAAAGTGATATACTGATAATATTCTAACTTAGAGTTAACTCAAAATTATCGTTTGCTAAATGTATGCCGTATTTGAGTTGAAAAAGGAAACATCCCAGATTTCTTTTTTATTATTTTGTTTTAAATTAGAAAAAAATATCCTTAATCCTTTACGCTATCAAAATCTATAGTTTTGCGCTGCTTTTTCATCACTTTGTATGAGAATTTGTATGCCTTTAATTTATTTTTCTATGTAGAAACGTATTAATAATGTTGTAATTGTTAAATAGCGATAAGTTGATGAGAACGAGAATTCTTTGGCTCCAACTCCTTTCTATAAAAATGCTTATTACGATTATTATTTAATATACTATTATTATCACATTAGCTAACGCATATCTTCATCTCTTTCTGTAGATATGTAACGGACTGCATGATTCTTTTTTATACCGATATACTTTCCATAGAAACACCTACGGGAAATCAGGCGCGGCTTTTCGAAAACACTTTGGTAATGGTAAGGTGAGGAAAACTTGAGAAGCCTTACTCACACAAGCTTGAAATCACGTCGAAGGATAAGATTCCCAAACTATCAGTCCCGAAGATCGCTCTACAAAGGCACGTTCTTACGGTCTACTTCGTGGAGCACCTACCATTATTAAATGCTCCTCGCCTTAGCAGCTGGTCGATGTTCCACACATTTTCTTATCGCACTTTTTTCGAACTTCCCTTTCACCAAAAATTTAGCGGTGCACTCACCATCTTCTATTTATCAGTGGGTGTGTATGATAGGGAATGCTCTCCTTCAGCGTTTTTACTTTCTCGGGCTCTTTTGCTTACTCTATAACCTTTGATAGGGTCACACTTTGATCCTTGTCGTTTCTAACATCATTGCGGGGTATCATCATTAACCTCAATTGTGCAATGTTTACTCGATTTTGCGCATTATAAGTATCACATAAGTATAATATAAGTAATAACAATTATGCAATTTTCACCTGGAAACAGTATTTCTTCGAATATAAAGTCGATAGTTTTAGCCTTAATTAGGCTCTATGTCATGACAGAAAAGTGAAAATTAATTTTAAACTAACTATTTTACATCGTTCATGTTGAAATTACTAATCATTGCCCGTTTTCTTTTTTCTATTTCTTCCTAAGTTTCCATCAAATTCAAGAATTATTTCTATTTAAATAAATGCTTAATCATATTCAATTTTAAGACCAGTTTTCGCTTAACTTTAAGAAGAAGAGTTAAGTCCATCCCCGAAAGACTTAAAAATTCATAGCCTTGAATATAATTTTTCAATAAATTAAAATTTAGAGTTATCTCATCACTAGAGACATAAATACATGTATTTTTTATTCACTGAGATCTTTAATTGATAGGATGATAAAAGATGCTATTGACTATGTGCTTGTAAATCTTGTGGGATCAATGAATCAAGCAAGAGAATAATATCGTGGATGAAATTTCTTAAAATACTATTTGTAAAAGTATAACAGTGTAATGATTTTCAGTTATAGTTACGAAGTTTATTCTCAAATTGGTAGCCAGATAGTGGAATGTGGTATGCGATCCGTAGTACTCCCATAGTTTGTTTTATGTCTTTACAGGCTCGCACTATTTTTTTTTGGAATCGTACTGGTTAGAAATGTGGAATGCCACAACACTAAATATACGAAGACAAAACATAATAAAGATGCCCTATTTTGAAAGCAGTCCTTTGATTAGAGGTGAAAGGTTAGGAAAGATGAAAGTGCAGACGAACGCATGTTCTTTGATGAGGTTCGTTCTGAATTACTCAAGCTAATATGCAATTCTCAAAGACGGAGTCGATTTGTACCAAAGAATCTCCGGAGGTGAATTTTCCCTTAACGGTGAATCCGCGAGAAAATTTCTTCGGATAATTCGTGAACCACTCTGCGCCATCCCTGCAGTCTTTTGAATTTTCTTTGGCCCAATTTCGACTCAACGTCTGTCTTTTTTTCCTCGGTAGAGTAGTCGGAAGCTTCATGGCGGTCTGTCTAAACAGAAACGAGATTATTCCTGAGGGCAAGTGCATCTCTTCTCTATAATGATAGATATTTTGTAGATAATCATTTTGTTTTGTCAAAGATGAATTCAGGAAATACCATTTTTCGCTTGCATAAAGCGTGCATTGTCGATGCTAGATGATAGGAGACATCGGAAAATTTCTCTTATAAGTTCTTATGCTAAAAATAACATCTCTCTTCTCCTTTGTCGGGATTTATTATTATCTTAAATATGTCTTTTCTGAACGATAATATTTTGATAGCGGTTTACTTTAATGCTTGAAAACCTAGAATTATATATTTCCATGACTTTCACTATGATATTGCTTAGGTTATCCAGTTAATCATTTACTTGGTCTACGCAAATCTCCTCAGTAGAAAACAAGAAGTTTATCCTCCTGGTTTTCATGTGATATTTAGGAAAACAGATAAAAAGTAACACATCTTGTATTATTTTGTTTATATATTTTTATAATATATTAGTTATGGTCGACATTTATGGAAATAAATTGCGGGGAAAATTTTCCAAAGCAGAAAGTTGGAGGAATGGTAAAATACGATAAGCTATATTAGATAATTCTGGATATGATATTGAGAGCTCCGAATGATAGGCTAAAGTAATGAATGATTTTAAGATAACTCAGAGGTATGGGGAAATTCCCGCTAGGCAGCGTCTGAATGGATCGAAAATGGAACAAATGGGAAAGACAAGAGCCAGCGACGTCTTCAATAGAGTGAAGTTATTAAAGAGAGAATGCCAGAAGAAATGACCAAGTTGGACTTCCCTTACGATAAAAAGGATTCCAAGGAGCATTGAGCGGCGAAGGGGAGGACTGAAGAAGAGTGTCATCACATTCCTACAAGAACATAGAGAAGGAATGCAAGAAAGAGTGTTTGAAAAACCGCATCTTCCATCATTGGGTTGAAAACGGTTCTCTGTGACATCAACCATGCATAACCAAGAGCAAAGGGTTTTATTCAAGGAAAATATACTGTGAGGTATCACTGATCTACTCATTTTCCTAAAAATAAAGCTCGTAGTCTCGATCGTTTGTCGCTACGAGCTCCTAATGGGTTTAGTTTATTTTGTAAAAAGTGTGATAAATCCCAAATACTGTTGTCATACGTTTCAACACAATTCCACCATGAAAAATGCAGTAATAGCGTGAAAGTGGGCGAAATTTTCATGGGAACTATGCTATTCCTATTTTAGAGTTTTTTGAAAATTTCGAGAAATACAGGTAGTTGCTCAACCCATCAAGCTAATGGAGATTCGGACATATTTTTGCATTTACTTATCCTTGGGAACTATTCTTACGAAACTGAAGACTTGATATCAGATGGTTTGTGCAATTATGATCTGCAACCAGTATCATTAAATGAAAAAAACTATAAAACATCATCACAATGAAGGTAAATATTCATTTAGATATGAATAGATATGCATTTACAATGTTAATATCGAATTTCACAACATTAAGCGTGAAATTATTGATTTATCAGATTCATCCCAGTTTACAAAATTCGTCATTGTAACAAATGCGTTCTCTCTGTTGAGTTCAAGATCCAGACTCTAGCAGAAATTTGAATCCAGGATCATTATATCTCAGCCAAGGATAGGAAGCAAAGTGAATACATATTAATGACGAATATATACTATGCTTCAACGGATTAATGATAAAGTTATGTCTTCTGGAAAATATTCACATCAAACAGTATTTTTTCGAGGAATGATATATAGTTAGAAAAATCGGGATCGAAGCAATGATTGATCACCTGGTCGTCGTCATAACTGACTATTTCGATGCATCACCCGTAATTACGTACCACAAAGAATGCAGATGCTTCATCATTGGGATTCATAACCAGAAAATCATTGGACAAGTAATTGAAAAGTCTCATAAGTTTAGCTCAGTCCATGCTGCTTGTAATTTTTGTCACAAAGAAGTAAAGCCACCGCTAAGCTAAAAAAGAAATCTCTGCATGACGTAGATGAAAAAAGCTTTGCTTCGGGAAAGATTTCGGAATTTCCTCCTTTTCTTTATATTGGACCGACGCTCTCCTTTTGATACGCCACTTCGGTATGCAGTTTGAGGAAAGTCTTGAGGGGAAGAGATCTCTTCAGACGAGTGTACTCTTTTGGGAGAAACGAAGTTATGCGAAGGAAGACTTTTCTCGTGGAGGAAGAGTGTGAATTACCGCCGGGATTACTGCGATGGGCAAACTTCCTAAAGGGGAGACTCATTAAAAGCTAAAAGCTACCACGAGTAGGATTCGAATGCAGGAAGATCGGTAGCAAGGATTTCCTTTTTTCGGTGGTAGAAGATAATTGGGACACCCTATTACTTCCGGACACGAGGCGAAATAAATTGGCTGCGGAATAGGAAAGTTTTGTCTTCTTTTGTTTCTACTCCTTTTTTCCCTGCGCTTCCATCCATTATGCGGATCCCATGCTTCACTTTTTGTGTTGCTTTTCTGCGAACCGCTCCGTGCTTTTCTCTCTGGTTTCAGGAACAGCTTTTCCTTTCTCGATTAATTGCTACTTTTTTACTCGAAAAGGTATTGTCCCACGTTTGTTTCGAGTCGTTGAGCTCCTGTCGAACACGTGATAAATATGATATATGGGGTATAATAAAATCTGTTGATTTTCCGGGGTTAATGGAGCAGTTAGGCTACTATCCGAAACCCTGAACATCGTGTTCGACTGTTTCGGTGGTGATTTATCTGCGGGTTTACGTCGCTGGTTTATTGTAGTTCGGTTTATTTTCATGGCTGGTCTTGATCATAGATATTTGTGGATGACATTGGCGCCTTAGAAGTGTTTCAATGCACCCATGTCCGAGTATATGAGGTCAGGGAATGCTGTTTGCAAAAAGAGTATCTTTTGTGGAGTTCCACACATTTTTTCTGGCTTTAATTTGTTGAATCCAACAATAATTAGTAGTTCTTGTGTTTTCCATCGCGAGTAACCCAGGAACATATCTTAAAGGTCGAAAAAAGGGTATGGATTAGAAAGTTCATTCCTCGATTTCCCAAGGATGTTTTGATTACTAAAATTCAGATATTGATTAAATATCTGGGTCATTTTCCGATGCTGAACCAATGTTAACGAGAGAAATTTACTATATGTTTTTTTTATTAGTTGAACTTAGTTGGTTCAACTATTTCAGGCCAAGTAATTATCATTGTGACCGATCCGATAGAGAAAATGTCTGAGGTAGATGGTACTCGATTACTACCTTTGTTAAAAGAGATTCGACAGCTGAGGTTATATCGCACATATGATCCCCCATCGGGAATCGAACCCTGGACCGCTATCACTAATGGCAAATGCGATGCCACTTGGGTACTCGAGAGCCCAAATAACTCGAACCAGAATCTTGATTGTTCTCCGCCCAACCGCTCTCAAGTAGTAGCTAGCTCAAGATAGGTAGCTCAATTGGTTTCTGGGCAATTGATTGATTCTATGGCTTTTGATGGGACATGGCGTGTTACGGTGGATCCATCGAAGATGCCACCACTCCTGACATCTAAGACGTCATCAAAGAGGACTTCCAGGAGACCAGGAATGGCGAAGTAATGAGGTCATTTAGCTTGCGTAGCGATTAAAATATTTTCAGCGGGTAAATTTTGCTAGAACATTTAAATATCGTCAAGTAAGGTGCGGTCATATGGTTTCAAGAGAGGCTTTACGAATGAAACTTTGTCATTGGGGGTCTTCCATCTCTTTAGGACTTTTTACGGTTGTTTGGAAGACGTGATTAGAAAATTTTTCTCCTAATTTTTCATTCTATGTAAAGCGAAACTCGTTAGCTCTGATTTGTTTTTGTATCTTTTACATTGATCCAATAAATTGTATAAGAAAATTCGGGGATAAAATGAAAGAAGAATATGAAATAAAAGTATTGAAGATACAAGTATTTTCTCTTCAGTAAATTTCTACCAATATTGTTCTGATTAACGTATGGAATTCTTGTTGAGTCTACATAATATTATTTTGTTTTCTGAGATGTTTATCCGTAATTCTAGTTCGTATTGATTCTGCTCGTACATTCACCGTGAATGTTAAGAAGTTGCCAATAAATTACACAAGTTACTTGTGTGAATTATTTGCAATATTGGTATAACGGTGTAATAGGAATCGTTTAAATCTTCTGATGGGTTAAAATGTTTTTGCAAGTAAAAAATCATAATTGATGAATTTAGAATAAATTGCGTTCCATCGTTGTTTATGCGAAGTACGTTGGTTAGATGCACACATCCAGAAAAATCGCTGGGTTTGCTCTGATAGTTTTTGCATAAATTCTTCCCTTTAATTCTCGAGAGCGCTGAAAAAGGGCATCAGTCATATCTTATTTGTTTGGAGCTTAGCTTTTAACGTAATGCTTACAAATTTATTCACTAATTTAAGGCATTTTTTTGGAAAACCTAGAGTAAAAAGAGTTGATGTTGATCCTTAATTTTACCATATATGTATCCACATGTATGTACATACATACGTTGATCATTGATTCTTTATTTTCAGAGACAATCCTTCTTTCCATGTTCGCTCCATTAATTAGTTTTTACGATTTTTTTCTTTGCTTTCCGCAGAACTCTTCTCTCAAGAAAAATTTTCAATCACTATTGAACTTTAAATCAGCCAAAATAGCAGTTGCAAGTCTACAAACTGAAAAATTATATTTACGAATAAGTTAGTTTTGTTATTTTAAATTTAATGTTATTAACGGAAAATGATCTGCAATGATGCTCTTATAAAAATTAAGTTTACGTATTTTTTATGGAACTTTCTGATACGGGATAAAAATTAATAAATATATTACTATATAAATATACACGCGATGGTAATTATTATAAGGGATTGAATAACTACATGGTACTATATACCATTAATTATCACGAAAAAATTTTATTCAATAGTTCATTTTGTCATAGTAATACCAGTATAGCCATCCTTTTTTATTTTATTTAAAAATTAGCCAACCCCAACAATAAATATGATGCATATCATTACATACAGAAAAAACATATATAGATGTCATCATGTAATTTATGTTAGAAAGAGCTTAAACATCTCCAAATTATTTGCATGATGTCTCCTGTGTTACGTTGTTACGAAATAATTTTGTTATTCTACTTTTAAACACAGATCTTTTCCGGGGAAGACTATGAATATTACTTAGCCTACCATTCTAGTTAACTTATGTTTAAAAATGAGAATTATATTCATTAGTATAACCAGATCTTTCGCCAAATTTGACTACGCATTTTTTGTAGATTCAAAAATAAAGGTTCTATTTGTTATTCTCTGAGTGTACACTTCTCCAAAAATGTAACAAGTTCCTTTTTCCGTGGCATTTTATATCGGACTACTCTTTGCATGCTTGTTTATGAGTGAAACCCTTAGCAATTCAACATGCATTTCATTAAGAGTTTTTCCGCTTTTAGCTATATAAAATTGTGCCAAAATTTATCCACAGCGTTTTTCATACCGTAACAGAAAACGAGTCTTTCATCGCCGGATTAAGGCGTCACCCACTCATATATCTGAAGTGATACGGTTTTCCTTATTTATCCTTTGGGGTTTTACGACAATTGATGAATAACGAGGCTATGACAACCAGTAGCGGTAAATAACAACCATCAATAGCGAGTGTTTGAGAGGGAAATAAATCCGTTGCAACGTTGTTTGTACAAAATCTGGAAATCAAAGACGGAAATAAACTCCTTCTCTACAATATCAATTCCTTTCAGCATATCAATTCATCTGATTGAAAGGGGATTGAGATCAAGGGAAATGTTTACGTTAATTTTCTTTTGGGTTAGCTTTTCAGTGCCTCGTATAAAGGCCTTATTCTATCTTTATATTCTGTTGCGCGGCGATAATTCCATACGTCACTCTACGCTTTATTATATTTCAGTTCTCGGATCCCAGAGGCCGTTACCTCCGGTACTAAAAAAATCGCTTTGTAGTTTGAGAGTTTAAACACCGCGTGCTCCCGTTTATTTATTTTAGTTGTTCCTTTTGACCACAAACGCTCCCGTTTTATTCCTTTTGCCTCTTGGAAAATATTTTCAGTTCGCATTCCCTCATTTATAAAAACGGTACATGTTATGTTTGGACAGCGGAGCAGGGGGAGAAAGTTTTTCTCCCACGAGAGGTCTCCGAGATATTTGGAACAAAAAAGGAAAGAGGAAGTATTCCAGGAAAGGCAGGAATAGGGAGGAAGGCGGAAGAGTCTTGAGTGGCCAGCTTCAAAGAGATTGCTCGGACCTCCCTTGTTCCTGGCAGTATTTTTCATATCCCTCTACCTCCTTTCCCCCGCACCTGTGAGGATGGCCATCGACTACTTCCTCTTCATCTCCTTTGCCAATCCCCTTTATCTTATCCTTGCTTTCTCCGTTGGGACACGTACGTAGCTCAAGCGGATCTCATTGGCTCCCTTCTAAATGGCCCACTCGGGTCAGGATTCTTGTTAAGGTTCTGCGATTACAGTGGAATGCGAGTACTAGGCGGGTTTGTTCCTAAATTGGTCTGCTGAAAGATTCTGCCATTTACTAATGAGGCCCATTGCTAGATTATCTTACCGGTGAATGTTTTAGAGCGTAAGCGGAGAGGGTTGGAGAGTATCATCGGAAGATTCATAAGTATCTGTGTATGTATTATCGTCATCGTCAGACGTTTTCGATCGACGTCGTACGCCCCCGAAGCGTTTTCCAATTCTCTTTATTCTGATGTTCTCTTTGCTATATACTCTAACTACATAGTTGATGATAATGGTTCCATCGGTCTTCTTCTTGGTCCCTTCATATCTCTTCGTGTCATGTTGAGAACTGCTGACGTCAAACGGTCTTATGTTTTCTTTGATGTATTATTTCATTTTTTTGATTCTGTATATCTCTTTGAAGCCATGAAATACTCTATCTGCACGAGCATACTGATCATTTCATCTGTTAATACACTTTGTCGTTGGACGTAGTCGGAATTAACTTCATAAAAAATTCATACTTGCATCACCTGCGAGTAGGATTTTCTTAAAGGGTAATTAAAGAAGCGTGTTATAAAGGAGAGATAATGGAAATAGCTGTCGTTTGCCATTAGGAAAACCCGTAAGAAAATTGGCCTTTGAAAGCTTTCAAAATTAAGATCACATTATTATGAGATAGGAGTCGAGTTTTCTCTTGCGAAAACGTGTGTTCTACGAAACGTGCTTCGATCTCTTGTTTCGCTGATGGCTTTTCACTTGTTTAACGCTCTTTATCGCTTTTTTCTTCTCCTGGAATTGATTGCGCCACCTCCATTCCGCTGGCATTCAAATTCTTTCAGCACTGCAGGCGTTAATGACCTCTTTCGATGCAAGCTTTTTATTTTATTCAAGGCTCAGGAGCTCGTGCTCAACTACTCCTTTCTTTGCCACTTTTTCCGAAGGAAATCGTGCCCATATTATCATTTCATCCATTCGTCCCTCCTTTTCATTCAGGTATTTATTCTTCTTTAGAATTTGCAAGTCTTCAAAGATTTCCTCCCTGGATGGTTTTCGGTTTTATCTTGCGAAGGAGATGGAAAATGTATGAGGATAGGAATTTATTTTTCGTGGAATTAGGTTTCTCTCGTCGTTCAAAGATTCTATTTTTTTCGTTTTGAAATTGTTCGATGGAAGGCAAAGTGGATTCCTCATAAAACGTAACCTTTGGGATAAGATCTTCGAGAGAAAAAATATTTCTCTCAGGGAACTTGCAGTTTTTGTTAATTTGAGACTATCAGCATAAAGGTAGTTTTTTCTTTTACCCCAAGGTGATAAGCTAAAGTAAATTATTCTCAAGATTTTGTCTTTGTGATTTTGTATTATGTTCGTTTTTGCCATATATATATATATATATATATATATATATATATATATATATATATATATATATATATATATATATATATATATATATATATAATATGATAATATAATTATATAAAATGGTACTTATATCCAACTGAATATAATTATAATAATATGTAAAATTTTATTTACTTTCTATATTTCACGCGGTTTAAATCCAGCATAATGAATCATATAGCCCTATTTATGTACACGATACACCCCCTCTATATTTTTATGGTCTTTTACGCTCGAAACGTTCGAAATATCCAGTGCGCCAATTATGAAGTTCTATTCATTCTTCTCTTTGTTCCCCCTTCAGAAACTTAAAGAACTTGTGCAACATACTACCTCTTGCTTCTTTTTTCCGACTGTAAGAAATGGTAATAAGCAATTAGAGTTGGATTAAAATGGGAGTATTAAAATATTCTAAGAATATTATCGATCGGTTATTTAGTCGTTTAATTATTATTAATGTAATGAACGTGATTAATATTTATGTCAGTAGTTTTCAAGTTCAAACGGAAAAATACCTTTTTAAGGATGCGTTTTTAATATTCATTTTATATTCCATCGGTTTTCAGCTTATTTCTAATGAGCGCGATTTTAAATTAAATCGAAGGTTAGCGTATAGATGTGCTATTTTAAAAATCGCATTTCCGTTATGCGTGACTCCAAACTTTCCTTCTACATTTCATGATAAATATAATTATTTCAAACACGGAATAAGTGTTCTGATGGTCTATCGACGTCAATTGCGTACTGCAATCGAATGACTGTCTAAACACATTAATACGGTAACCTACATACTAAAAGATATTTGTTCCTCTTATAAGCCTCAATGTATCGCTTTCTTAATTAATTTATCGTGTGAATATTGAGGAACTCATCTTTCTCTTCTTTTAATTATTACGTTTTTAGCTATATAACTAAATATACATTATCCACATTTTGAATTACTCACAGCAAATGTAATTTTAATTGAATTAGCAGTTCATTGAATCAAAACGTACCATAAGGTATTGAATTAAAAATTCATTGCTAAAAAAATACCTCATGTTGTTCAGGATTTCACCGCGATATTTGCGGAAGTAATCAGCACTGCGGAAATATACGCAGTAATAACTCATCGCTTGAACGAAATTGATTGTTTGGTAACTTAGTAACCAAAATCAAATAACAAAGACTAGTTGCCCCTTGCGAAACTTTCGCAGAAGACACTAATACTCAATTTCCCACCCAAATACACTTCAACAAACACTAATATTTACAAACAAATACACAAAAACTAAAACATACCTAAAAATACACACCTTCATTTTCTTTATCAGTGTCTGTTTCGATAGATAGCATTATCTACGCGTCCAGTAACTAATCTCTATGGCCAAATAAAATGTGCCGTTGTTCCGAGTCAGTAGAAATGAATTACATTCATAGTTTAATGTAATCTGAAAGGAAACTTGGGAAACGCGCTCTTGAAAATGGATTTAATGCTTATATTTTCGTGAGAAAAATAAGGAAAACAATGATGCCTGTCGGTGAACCTTTCGATTCCACAAATGCTGGAGAAAATTTAAACTGAAATGATCAGAAAAAGAAGTTAGATTAAGGAATACGGCACCATCTATTAAATTGGTCGGCCAAAATCGGTGTGCTTGGTGTATACCATAGCTGTCAACGAAAAAGTAAAGCGTATCCAGATGAGTTAAACTTAAAAAAGTTGTAATTATGCGCGCAGATGAGTATGTTAGGCGTCAGGCATCGGTACGATTGCCAAAGGCGCCTTGGCCAGTAAAGTGATCGTTTACGCTGATTTATTCAATCAGTGCAAATTAATCAAAAGATTATATACAAAAATGGTGCTATTTATGAATGCTATAATAATGGAAGAATATAGAAAGTTATTGCACATTTCTGTAATAAGACAGGAACTAGAATAGTTAAGGATGGCTCTCAGAAAGTCAATTGGGTGACGTGTTCGCCTTCGGTGAAAACTGTACCGGGTTCGATTCTTGGTTGTCCAAGCACTATTACTACAGTAATAATATGATCGATAAGGAAGGGCGCGGGAAGATGGATTTGCCGATAACGCGATGAACCTAAGTACTCTTCTGTATGCGCATTAGACGAGGGAATCGCACTTAACAATCAAATAATCATTTTTATATTTTGATAATTATTTTGATAATCTTGGAAGATCGTATTTAAAGAGTTTTATAATTGCAGATCACATTACGCCCCTAAAAGTTGCCGCCACTAGAATCGGCTGTTACTATTAGAAATTTTCCCTCCTTGTAATCTGAAATTTAGCTTAGGATTAGACGCTTCTTCCTCTCGGATTAATTCCATTCGCCTGTAATACTTACTCTCCCCCTGAATTTGCGGTCACAATGTTGGTAATCGAGGACGATCCTGACGGCCTCTGTATTGGGAAACTGCGGGTGAGCATGTCATCGGTGCATTGGTTATCACATGCAGCCAAGGGAGGGTAGGAAAGAAGGCGATTACATCGCTGTCAAGTCTCATTTGAGCAAGTGAATTGGCCTACCTCTTCCTTTTATGACGGTGTCACTTTACAATGTGGCGTCGTCAGGACAACCAAACCCGCAGCCTGTCATTGGATGGTCGCCCTCATAAAAATTCCTCCCTCGTTTTACTTTCAATGAACGGGATATATATCCGCGCTTTAAACAGTCCTCGGATTGTTACTTGGAGAGTATTTTTTATGCAGTTGCGCATGGAGTGAAAGAGATTGTCGTTTTTATGTTGCCCGAGGGACGTGGTGATAAAGTTGGTTCTGATATGGCGCTTCGTAAATCCCTAAGGATGTGAATCTCGATGGTTTCCTGATATAACCTTAATGGAGGTTTTATCTTTATTTTGACTTTTCTGCTCCCTGATGGTATTGCTTGGAATAATTCTTTTTTATATTTCCTTGTCTTGATCGTACTCTAAGTTCCATCATTCCACGAATTCTGAATTGGTTTGGTTTCATTGATTACTTGGATTTATCATCTCATTGTTTAAACATGTTTGTCTTTAGTCACACTTAAAATTCTCCGGCGAATTTCCTAAGTGATCTGAAGAGAATAAACATTAAGGTTAGTGGGCTGCAAAGCTTGGTTTTATATCGATAGGTAAAAGATTGAGCACCACTGTAACCGTTTACCACACTGCTTTGACTTTGCATTTGTGAGTGTTTTATAGAAGTCGTAAGCTGTAGATTAGATTTCGATAATCAAACTCAGCGCAATGCCTTCTCTATTTTAATGTTACACAACTCGACTCTAAGTATTGTTTCTTTGGTTTTACGTTAAACATGACCGTAATTATTTATACAACAGCTCTGCTGTAGTCAGTAAAACAAGAAATCAAAGCCTTAATACCGGCATTAAAAATGAAGTGTTTTCCATAGAATGGTGTCAGAGATCATCTGTAGCCCTTAGACGTAATATCTGTTATATTGAATTGATAGTGCCTTATCACGAGTATTATAAATTAATTGATTATGAGCATATTTGAAAGGTTAACAAATATATATCGGTGGAGATCATTAAGAATAAATTATACAGGTTTTTTTACTAAAGTAAGGAGAAAAAAATTAAAGTTTGTTTGCCGAATCTCTACTCATATTCCAAAGAAGCAGTTTCTCTCTAATTCATTCTAATAAGCAGAGTATTTGATCACTGCTATTAGTACTAATGTTTATTTCACTAAGCTTCCATACGTAAAAGGAGAACAATATGTACATAAAAAATCTCTATGAGAGAATCCTTTTACTAGATCACAATCTCTCATGATTCTCTCATGGAGTTTTTTTAATATCAGTAAGTACCACAAAGTTTCACCTTGCATTTAATATATGTATAATTACAATTCATAATGATCACAACGCGCAATGATCGTCCATAATATTATGGGGTCGATATAAGAAGAGCGATTTTCAAACACCTGAGCACATTTTTTATATATAATTGTTTTTTATCGGAATCCTGTGTTTGAGGTACTGAAATAGAGAGCGCATTGATGCTCTGCATAATACATTGGATTAGTGATACCTCACATACTGTACATCTGTAAAAGAATGAGTTTCATAACAGGTCTAACATTGTCGAGTTGTACGTATCCCCATACGTGCTTTATGTATTCCATGAAATTTCGAATTTCAACATGCGTTCAAGGTAGAAAAATTATAGTATCAAATGCGATGCATACGTACTGCATTTTCTTGCATTACATTGCTGCTTATAATTATGTTCCACGCTTATCTATATGCTTATTGGGACATATGTGTACAATTTTTATGTTTAAAGAAGATTATTCAGATTTCCTAATAAGCCGTGAGGGCTGCCGTGGAGATCTCACTAATTCCCAAATTCAAATTAGAAGAAAATATGTTTTCTCTGCCCTCATACTCATCCATGTAGGTTTATCATTCGATGAACTCAGAGGTTAAGAAGGAATTAGAGTTGCAGCACACAGAGTTGATTCTCTTAATATCTCATTAACAAAATGGAATATTGATTTGTGCAAGTGAATATATGAGCTGTTACTTTTGACAGTGTCTTCTCAACGGTGAAATTCTGGCAGCAGAAACATTGTTCCCTTTTGAAAGTATCCAATAGAAATTTTCGAAGTGACGCACACTTTTTAGCGTTTCCAGGTCAAAAGCGGGACGAGGACATCGCGAAACGAAAATCATAAAATCCGTATGCTTGTCATTTTGATGGGATTTAAATTCGAATCTCAATGAGTCGCTCAAAATCTCTCATCCGTGAACTGAATGTATAAATAATCTTTTTTTCTGGATTTCTGCATGATTAACCGCTGAAGGCTATCTATACGAAGGGAACACTTCCAGAATGTTGCAATAATCTCACGGATTGTAATTCTGTCAGAAAATAAGCCAACTATTTATAGAACATGTGAGAGGGGGAGTGGCATTCAATTACGCAGCGATGGGTTTTCGAATTATAAACTGTTGCATTTAATTGCGAAAAAATTAAGTCATGCAGAAATACGTTGATGTAAGAGCCGTGGAATTGATTTCAGCTTATATTTCGTTTTATGAGAGACACATTTAATACATTTTCCTATTTCGTAATGAAATGGTTAAATTTAATTTATAACGGTCGATAATTTAATAACATGCGTCCTCAACCACGTGATTCGAATATCGATAAACTAACATTTTCCTCCCTAAACAAGACACTTCCTCAAAAGCTTTAGTTTACTGATTTTTATTTCATTTCTGCATACATTTTGCTAAATACAATCGTATATTTTTATAAAATTATAACATCCGAGTTTTCGATTTTAGTTAGTTGATATCCTTTCGAAGTACAAACAACCAAAGTTGCAAAGAGTTTATCACGAAATCGTATAATTTTCGTTTATATTAATTTATTTTTGGGTAAATGGTGATTACGAGGAATTTTAATTTAATGACGAAGTAGAAATACACAATATTTTCTCTTTTTTGAAAACCTTTCAATATTTCTATAGAGATTTCATGAAATTCCCTTTTTATTATAGAATTTTAGTATGGAAATTCATATTTCTGAAAAATCGAAAGAAAAATTAATTTCTTATCTGTGTGTGAAATATTTTCTGCATATAAGATGATGTCTTTGTAAGTATTCTCACTGTAATCAACATTAATTTTATGGATGATTTAATTTTAAATTTTCGATAGATTACTGCATTTTTCCTTACTATCTGTCAAAATCTTCATTAATACTTGATTACTAACCTTGCATACTTCATTGGTAATATTCTCTACTCCAAAATACTCTAGAATGCATTTTCAGCTTAGCTTAAGTACATTTAAATGCTTAACTTTTCTCGCCACTCCAAAATTCGGAAATTATCCGCTTTAAAAATATAAAGGGCTGTTTGAATTCACTTGTCTTTTCCATCCAAGAGAAGAGTAGAACTAATCGTAGAATCTTTTGTTACAATGTAAGAGCGCTGGTGTAATTGACTGTGAAGAAGCGTTTCTGTGAAGTGAACAACACTTACTTTTTAAAGATTCAATCTAAAAGCCTAGCAGGATGCAGGAAGACGTAAAGATTGCTTTTCTTGGATGAATTATTCCATCAAATTACTTCTTCAAATTTATCGCGTCCTGTTTCCTTAAAAACGGAAAATTTGGTGTTGAAAGCATTTTTGAAAAATGCTCCGAATTCACGAGAATCCGTTGTACCTGGAGGGAACGAATCAGTCCATCATTAATCAATGGAGTTGACGCATGCAGAAATTTCCTCTGGGAAGGAAGATTAAGGTTCTTCTTTATATCACGAGGAATTCGCATTAGCATAAACTCTTTACCTGCTTCCAAAAATCACAGTATTCAGTATAATTTTCAGTAGCCTTCATGCTTACAATTTTTATTAGGGGAATATCTCGTGCAGTCTCGATTAAGACAGTGATATGAAATTTTTCCATTTGGTTCGAATCTATCTTTCACAGGCAACTTGCCCTTTTCAATCCATCAGTAACAAATTTATCAAATGTATCTTCAGTTATATAGCTCAACAGCTTTCAGTAACTCGTGAAATAATTTAATGAGCCAGAGGAGAAAGAGAACGGTAAACAAACTCGGAATGTAATGAAACATTTTGCTGCATCCAATTGATTTTGTGATCGTATTTGTTTTTTCCTTGTATATCTCGTAATGAAATGCTCTTATTATTTGCTCTGATTAATTGGTAATAACTTAATGTATGAAAATATTTTATAATACGCAACAGAAAATTTATTTACAACGAAATTAAGCTGCGTATTATTAGTCGGATGAGGAAATTCAAATAAGTGGCGTAAATTATTGAGTGAGCTAATAGAATTTTAGCGATTATTAGAAATTTAAATTTGAAAGGGAAATCACGGTTTAATTGAAGCGGCAGTACATTTAATGTAAAAAAGGAAGTACTTAAAAGGATAATAATTGTTGGAAATTAGAAAGCCATTGATTTAAATATCCTGATTAATTTGCATACAGTAGCAACCTCAAATACTCAACGTGCTTTCAAACAAAAAAAAGTTAACCGTGCTAAATATTCTAAATATCATTTGAGTGTATAAGATAATTATATGAACAAACTAAAAGATACGTAATACTTAAATCAAATTGATGCTAATTTTTGCTGTTATAATTGCTTTATCTTCATCATTATAGTTTCAACTTAGAACTTATCATCTTCCATTCTCTTCTGTTCTTACTAGATATATTATACTACTTTGCTACCCATTTCCTTTCTTTCCTGAATATTTTTCCTTTCGATACAACTCTTATGAACCTGTCATATCTCTTTAAATTACATAAAAGGGTAACATTTCTTCTCTCTGCTTCTTTCAACACATCTTCTTACCTTGATACTTCTCTTAAAACTCATCAACTCTTTCTTCAATACTAACCAATTTTTAACTATCTTCTCCACATCTGAATTTCCGCTGCTTCTTCAAATTTTTCTTCTATTTTTCTAAAAAAGTAACATTCATTGCCATTGTGAATACTACAAAGAAAGATATATGAAAAATTTTCGTGTACTGCTATCTATATGTTTGCTCTACAAGAGAATTTCTTTCCCTTAAAAACTTATCCTTTACTTTGCTATTATATGCATTAATGCAATCAGTTTATTTATTTTAATAGTTCCTTTAGAAAGCGAAAACTCGGCTAGTAATCATATGTGAATGTGACTCGAACACACGTCTTCCCCTTCAAATTCACCACTCGTCTTGGGTTCAACACCTCATCAACACTTTTTACTTTTAATTTTTCACGTCAACATCTTTTATTTCCGCACATACTTGGGATAGATTATTAATATTTTAAAAGTGGTTCGAAAGCTAGGGCGATTTCGCATCTCCAACCTGAAATCGAACTCTGGTCAGCCTTCGCAAAAGTTGAACGCGGTGCCCATTTGGCTCTCCGGGAGCCTCGCATATCCTTTGGTTTTTAGGCGGGATTCTATGCATGATGAGTTATCAACATTTCTTCTATTCTAAGTTATTCTGAAGATGTTCTAGAATCATATTGTATGCGAATAACATTTCTTAAGTTGCCAGACCATAGAATACAAGAAAGCAACCATGAGCAGTGAGCCTCGTCATTTAAAAATTTCTGAAATTCACCCGCTCGAGTATAGACATGACCATCCTCTTACACATTTCTTAACCTCTGTATCTATTGGAAGTATTCTGGTTTTTAAAAAAATCTACGAAAATCCTCGTTAGTCGGAGAGTTAGTTATCGACACTGTTACCGAAGATATTACATTAGAGAAATCCTTGGAGTGATTTTGTTCATACTCTACACATTATATCAGGACGCCTAAAGGTTAAATTAGGTGCATTTCATTGAACTGAATGGCAAGGTTGATCAGCCGTGCGTTTTTAGCGTCTAGTATTGGCACAAGAGAGGGAATTCACGCTCAGACGGCCATTAATGGTTTCCATCAGAGCGATAAAAACGTCATTTCCGGAGCCTCGTAAGATCGACTCCACGTGTCTTAACAATATCTTTTTGATGTAGAGAAAGAGAGCGTGGGAGGTAGTAACTCGGTAAACACTTGTGGATCGGACAGAGGGGAAAATAGAAGACAATTGAAGAAGGATTTGGCGCAGCGGGGAAGTGAGACGGAGCTAAGAGCCGTAACATAAACGCCCCTTCCCACAGTTTTATATCTTAATAAACCTCCTGATCCTGAAGGAATTGTCTTCTTCAGGCCTTTATTTTACGAGCAGAGGTGAGAGAGAAACGAGGGTCTGAGGGAATGATTCAGGTCTGTCCGCTCTTACTTGGCACGTCGAAGAAACTGTATTCTTCGGAGTGCGTCTTGTCTCGCAAGATTCCCCTTTTCTTATATGCGGGAGAGCACCCTAGGTCAGTTTCCGCGACTGTCATTTGCCGAATAACTCTTTTTTTGAGTTCATTTGTCCATATTTCCATTTAGGATTCTAAAGTACTCGTAATATAGGTTGCCAAGCAGGTGAACAGGTACACCGAAGGCGGAGTTGACTACATCTTATCCCGGTAACAAATGTGGCCTTATCTTCACCTTTTTTACCTTCTTATTCACCATAAAATAATTCCTGAAAACACGAATTTTGCTAGGGTGGGTATAAGGGTTGCCAGTTTATATTTTATGAACTGTTACGTAGGGAAGGATTTCGAAAAACATTGCAAGCCTATGAAGTCTACCGGAGAAACGGACAGAAGAATACACTATGAGATAACCCAATTGTTTGAGGGCAACACTTCCAGTTTCGGTCTAGCCAAACTTTTTCAAGTCCGTTTATCCTAAGAGTTGCCTTTTTTATATAAAACAATAATGCCATGTTCCTTGATTTTCAAGATGATACTCCAATTACATAATGACTCATGATGATGATGATACAATAATTGCATCTTACAAATTTAATGAAGGTGCGAATCTGGATTTTCTCAGCCGAATATGACAATGACCATTGAAGGTGTCTCAGGACGAGACTATAACGGATTCCAGTTCTCAGAACATTTTTGATGAATCTCGCTTGGCGACGTACCTTATTAATGTTGGTATCATATCGAAAAGATACTGGAACAAAGGCTGCTAAAGTTGATTTTTGAAGGTTGTAATGAAAAATATTATAATTGATAATGGATAACCACATATAGATGATATGGCACCTTTGAATTTTCGCAAACGCTCAAAGGAGTGTATTTACTTTATATTTTCAAATATTTTCAACACCATCAATCTTCACGTTCAAAATCAGATTTATTCAACGATTAATAAGATAATTTCAGATGTCAGGGACCCTTAGTAAAAATTTCAAAGGGAACGTTGAAATACCTTAGAATTCATTGGAAGTGATACCCGGTTACCTGATAGCTAGTGCGGGAGTTAAATTTAGACATTTAAATCATTTTCTTTGTCATTATGTCAAGGGAAGGAAATCGAAATACATTTCCTTGGAAACATTTTCTCCTATTCCCCCATCCTTCCCTCCCCTATTCCTTTGTCCCCTTTGTTATATTCTCTCTTGCGTATGCTTATCTCACGATGAAGTATCATCTTTGAAATCGGTCCTGTCTTTAGTCAGTATATATTTCTATGGACCAAGTCAGTCTTTGTTCTGGTTGAAATAAAAAATGAAGAAGTTCTAGGAAGTATTATTTAAATTATTTAATTTATTAAAATGGAAATTATTAACCTTTAGTTGATTCCGCGATTGCTTCGTTTACCTCCATCTTCTATTATAATTATTAACGATACAATACACGAATTATTATTAATTATAATATACAATTATTATAAATAATAATTTTTGTATGTGTGTTCATACATCCTCGGTGTTGGGACATTGTTTATTGGGACATTATATAGACAGCATACAACTGAAGTATGGCCTGAGGGTAAAAAAGAATGGACTAAATCGTATGCATTTTGGTTATTTCTGATTTTTGTTTTCGCATGCATGCACTCGCATCTTCCCAAACTGTAGTCAGCCGAATAATATATTCGATAGCGTCATCACTCGTTAGCCGAGGAAACCTTACATTTTATTTTGATGGAAATGTATTCTGAACCCCATTTGGTGACACTTTCCCTCTTTTGGTTATTTTGCATTTATCGAGAGCATTTCCAATAAATTCAAACGTGGAGGCTTTGACTTGGCTTAACTCCATTCTAGGTGCAAGGTGAAAAGAAACTATGCAAAATTCCTTAAAATATCTTTAATGCTACCAGTTTCAAATGAAATTAATCTGACGACAAATAAATTAATTTGAAACCGGTCGCATTAAAAATATATTATGGAAATTTTACATATTTTTCGTCCACCTTGCTTCTGAAAGCCTTTTCATTCAAATTCTGAGATGAGGAGCTGATGTATTAAGAAGGGAAACTGTTTTAGAGGAATGGGAATCGATGCCATGGGGTTGTTGAAGCGTAGGAGGTGCTGAGGTCGAATAAATATAGATTCAATAACGCTTTATTGAAAGCAGAAGGGAACCAATGTTTTTGATTGGAGGTGGAAAAGGGAAGGAAATAACAGAGAATGGATGTATTTGTAATAGCGAAGGGCTCCTTGTTTTGTTTTATGGGGATTCCATTCCGTCTACCCGTGAAATAATACCGTGGCAGATTATCGCAACACTCTGCCGTGTTTATTTCTTCGCACTCATTTTATGGGTTTCCCTTCTGTTGTTATTCTTGCGGGAGATGTCACTTTTTCTTTCGGACGTCTGTCTAGATAGCCGCTGAGGGTTTTCTATTGATTTTATTTGTCCAGAGGCGTCCAATAGCATTCTGCAAGCGGCGGCGAGCAGTGTCGCTTGTATTTTTGTGTTGCTGTGAAAACGGGGACCGCTCGTGACCTAAATTTCGACGGATCAATCTATCGTTTTAGTTACTTGTGCGTGGTCCATGCATCTTAGTGGCGCGATTTTGAATCTCTCTGATGTATGGCAGTCGGAGCTATGCTGTTCCATGCTAACAGTCTATCTAATACGCCAATATGAACACCATTGTGTATATATATTTGTACATGTATCTGATGTCAATAATTTCTCTAAAACACACGCAAGGTTAACTTTTCATATCGCTGCAGAAATAATTCCTTATCCAAAATTTAACTAGAAATGGTGGAACCAATATTTGTGTATACACATCAAATTACAAGAGATATTTTTATTAAGAAAATATATTAAATATTCTTATAATTCCATCGGAACTTATTTTCGACCGGAAATGGTGGAAATTTGATAAAATATATCCAATAATTCCTCTACAGGAACTTGTTAAAATTTCCAAGCTAATTCACCAGTTGTTTTGACCAGATAGCTTAAGGGTAAGAGCAACCAACCGGCAATTGCAGGTGGTTCCGTTGCTGTCAGTAAACTTTTGGTTTCTACCAATTGTAGAATCTCAGCGTTGCGTTGCGATCTCAATTACAAAATTGGTCTAGAATCCATTTTTCTCTTTTCTAATACTAAACAGTCAATTTAATGGCAAGGAACTTCGTCTCGTCAATTAATTTTTCATCTTTCTCAAAATTGGAGGATTTAATAGATGAATCTACAATGAAATGCTTTGGAGATGTGACCTGTCACGTCTGCGCTAAAGGTAAACTCCACAAAATTTGCCTGAATTTAGCATTTCCATTTCAAGCTGCAATTGCAATATACTAGTACTGATTGGGGTGTCATGTTAGATTCAGTATTCCCAACCGACTCAAATGCTTAGCACTGCGAACCAATGCAACAGAAAATAACCAGCTGTTTTACCTATCATTTGCCCTAATCTATTGTAGACTGATCCCGTAGTTAGTTGAGTTTTCATCCTATCGAAATAATATTTTGATAAGAACACGGAAATGAGCCATTTTCCTACTTTGATTCCAATAACATCGAAAAAAAGAATGTTGAATTGATCCTCGCCTGGAACATACTTTGTTATAGTTTTCATTTCAACAAAAGCGAGAAATATCTGTCGTAATTTACAGTGCGATAGAATGGGAAATACTCGAATTCAATTTATATAAATCGAATTTCAGTGAGACATTGTTCGAAGTAATTCTTGTTCAACACATTTGTATCGATTAACTCTTTAGGTAATCATAACGAGATACGACTTTGAAGAATGTCATGTACTGTTTAGTTACCCTAGTGTATTTCATCGTAGTTTTTTGCGAGTACAAAATACTCCATATTTAACGCTACCCGTATAATATCCCTTTCCATCCACGAAATTATGATGGTATTGCATTTTCCTTTAAATGCACTGCAGAGGCAGAAATAGGTTGGACTAAAATTCCCCCCGCTTTCTTCCATTAACATCTTTGGCTAATGGAAATACTATTTTCTATCCGCCGACGCACTCGAGTGTTTAAGGATAATTAACCCCATATGCGCTCGGGTATTTTCATCGCCATTTAACGAACAAATTTATCATCTAGGCCATCTACCGCCACTTTTGGAAACACCACGCACTCCAGCCTAATCGTTTCATTCTTTATCGAATTAAATCGGGGCCCCATTGTTAATCTGGAAATCGTTGCTATAATAGTAACTCGGTGCCAACCTTGGGCGTTCATGTAGAGGCAAATTGAATCATCCGTCGATTGTAAATCAGTGCATCGGTTGCCGTAGGAATGCTGGGAGGATACGGAAATCCCGCGCTCTGAGATACAAGCATTCCATTACATCTCAAATTAATTTATGTTTAGGTTAGATAAGCGCGAGATCTCATAACGGAGGGAATGTTCGTTAGCGAGCTAAACCAGCGATTTGGTTCACGTCATAAGTTGGGAGAAATTTTTCGTTCTTCTAAAATGCGACGCCAATGGCACGGCTCTTGCTCAGCAGAATTCAAAATCAACGGAGTCTAACGATGTCGAACCTGGGAAATGACCTAATATTTGGCAGACATTAATCCTAGTCTATCATGGTCCTCATGGAACCAAATGAAATGGCGTTTGCGCCGTCCTTCTATAATTTACCGATCAACATTTCCATGGTCGTTTGAGCAGTCGCGGCTCAATTGTCACTGATTTAGAAGCAGGAAATCTAGTTCAGAATGGTTATCGATTTGCAGATGTACTTCGCAATGCGAGAATGTTATTATATTTAGGTAGATATTCTTAAGTGTACGACGTTAGGATGATAATATATTGAAAATAATTTTCAAACAATACTTAGGTCCTCGAGAAAATTACTCTTCTTGAGTGATATTTAATGGCATTTCATGATCGAGTTAAAATAAAATCAAAAGATATTATGCTCAATATTTTATAAATGGAACAGTTCGACAGAAAAATAATACAATGGTTGGGCGGGTTCAGCGATTCTGCATCGTCATAAGGACAAAGTAGTAGGTTGAGTACTAGAGTAACCACACGGTCTCTCAGAAAGAGGGAAGTGATTTCATGAATCTACTATCCTCTAAGATTTAGTAGGCTGTATTTTATAAACAAATTAAATTTCTTGAAGCAATATTTTTTCAAGAAATCTGTTCATTCTTTTCGAAAAAAACCTGTAAAACAACATGAGAGAGTGAAAAAGACTTGAAGGAATTTTAAAGGACTCTTTTTATTATTAAAAGGAAAAAGAAACAATGACAAAAATTAGACGTCTTTAAGATTTTTTATTTCTTATTTTTCACTTAATTTATTTTCTTACTGTAAATGCATGGAAGTGAAAGCTTTTGGCACCCCCACATTGGGCGGACACTGCTATGGTCCACTTTCCTAATGAGGGTTTCGACAGGAAATGAAGTTGCCATTCTCCTTTTTACCCAAGTCTCAATTACCCCTCTTATGTGTCAGGGCAGCTTTCCCCTTCATCACATACATCAGAGTGCCAAAATTTTTCCCAAGTTCTCTAACCTTATTTCCATCAATTTCCACATGCAAAAATATGCTTTTAGGAAAATATGAAATAAAAAGAGTAGTAACATTATAACGTTTCTGGTTATTATTTAATTTCTTAAATAATCGTAACTTTTCTTTTCGCAGATTAATTAAGCCGGAAATATTTTTCCATTTTATTTAAATGAAATCGAACGTATGAAATCAGTACATTTCAAATATATGTAAGGTTTATATACTTATCGTTAGTTTTTTCTATTGAGTGTAAAAGGTCTTGTATCGTGTTCTAACTAGAGATGCACTAATTTCCATTCTTTCATGCAAATGATACGTCTCTTTTTCTCACCTTTTACTGTTTTATTATTTAACAAACATCACATTCAGAGACGTATGTACAATGTAGCAAAATTGTTGTGAATTCTTGAAATAATTAATTTGGTAACATTTTTCAAGTCAATGTATTTAAAACTAAATATTTTACGGTGGAATATGATTCGTAAGATTCTTTTTACTTAATGGAATTACTATTCATACATAAAGGAAGCATTCATTAAAAATGTCCAAAGGAAATATTCTTTTCGTTCGGATTAAATTTACTTTCATATCTCTACTTCCATTTTATATCAGCCGATATTTATATAATTTCATTATCTTATGCCCTACGTATTTATATACCTATGTAAATTAGTAAAAGGCAGTCTGCTCTCATCTCAATATGCATCAATAATGGAGTTTTGGTAGTAAAAGGACTCGATTACTCCGATCCATAAAGCATAGGCTATAAAATTTAATGCTTTCACAAAAAGATTCGGAGATTTTAGTCTAATAACACTTTTTATTCTTATGCCTTATGCAGCTGTAACATTTTTAGATAATGTTGCAGGCTTGCTTAACATCGAATTTGTAAAATGTAATGCTAGCGATGTTCGATTATTAGCTTCCGAGTTTATGGAATGACCCAATTTTATCCTTTAGGCAGCTTTTATACTTAAAAATAGATGCGTCAGTTATTTTCACTCGCCTTTCCCAAAGCTCTGGAAGGAATCTGACAGCCGAACTCTCTAAATGAGGATGGTAATCCGACAAGAGAAAGATGGCTGCGAAAACCTTGCAAAATAGACACTGTTCCAGAAAGAAATCGGTCCAAGAAAAGAATAATGGCGGTGGAAGATAGTGGTTTGCGAGAATTTTCACAACGATAAATGGGAAAAAGAGGAATAGAGTTCTTGCGTACGCCTGGCAGTTTTGCCGTTTAGGCAGTTTTCGCGTAAGATTTAGCGCTCTTGGGATTTGCCTAACTCTTCCTTGTACTCAGAAGCAAAATTGCGCTATTTCATCCCTTTTCATGATTTATATCGACAATTCAAAGGTTTTTATTGTTATCTGCAGGAATAATCACAGTTGGGCTTTCATGCAATAAGAATCTATGAGATTTGACTCAGATGCACAGCTGATAATCTAGAAGGAGAGTTTCGCGGTTGGCAAAGAAGTAGTCTGAGCATTATGGATCTTTATTCCATCTATCTGTGTCTAAATTTCACAGTAATATGCTTCATCATGAAAAACTTGCTTTGGTTATTATTTTCTTGTTATTTTGCGCAATACTGAACTTTGAAAATTAATAAGGAGGCTTTTCCCATGAAAATATGTGTTGATTTATTTTTTATTTCCTTCGTATAAATTCTGTGTTCATTTAC
Organism: Pachydiplax longipennis; assembly: GCA_036926295.1. NCBI lineage: Eukaryota > Metazoa > Arthropoda > Insecta > Odonata > Libellulidae > Pachydiplax > Pachydiplax longipennis. The sequence continues at coordinate 2,065,030 of JAVFKF010000035.1, read as the reverse complement.
CATCAGTCAACCTAGAAGAATAATGTAGAGTACTATGATAAAATGAGTCAACAAGCGCATCTGTCTAACAAAAAGCAGATAATTATGCAGGAATATGATCGTAATTGGCGTTAAATATTTTTGTTAAATGATTCCTGTAAACTATTAAGTACTACCTCCAATTTTAGCCTTGTCATTATTTTTAACGCATAATGACCGTATCTTCTGCAATAATGTAAAAAGAGTTGGGTTTTGAGAAATAATTCTCTACTGAAGATCTAAGGAGAAAAATCGTGGATGCGGTAGAGCGACCATAAAAGAAGGGGAGGAAAATAAATAACAAAACCCAGAGATGATGAAAATAGATAACTTTTCACTCACAGCTGTTGTTAAAAAAATCAAAATATTGGTATGCATAGATTATGCGTGATATTTATAATGAGAGGGAATTTCCGAGAAATTAGAAAAATAATTTTATAGAAACTAGGTAGGTAGTGTGAAGCTTTAAGAGAAAATAAGATCCCCAGCACATTGATTGGTGCGAATCGGGTGATTCAGTTAAAAGAAGAGACGGACTTGGAATTTCGCAATCCGTCTAGACGCGATTCCTTTAAAATTCGGCCCACTCAAGCCCTAGCAACCACTCGATCCGCACTACAATTGAGCCATTACAGCACATGTCTAAGAGGGACACTCTAAGTATGGGGACAAAAATCACTAAATTGGCAGCTCTGATTGTCGTCAGTAGCTCAAAAACCATTCTCGGTAGGACGTTCTGGAAGCGCCTCAGAGCGGCGTCCGAAACCACTTAAACCCACTTCTCTCGACTCCAAATTGGCATCGCTCTCCCTCTTTACGCTGTCCGTCGCTTCTTTTCTCCTCTCTAATTCCTCTTTCGCCTACGTCATCTCCGGCTTTTATGTCCGACACTTTTTCCTCCTATTGCACCTCACGTTTCCAGACGCATTACAGCTCTCGAACAAGGTTTTACAGCGGTAGAAGCTGTCCATATGAACTGTCATCTACCCGAAGGATGGTTTGATCCTCAAACCCTCACAGCAGAACCTACCAAATGCCCTGGTGAGAGAATGAGGCTTAGAATGCAAGATGAGGAGTGTGGTAGCTTCCTTCCCACACTTAGAATGCTATAAGCGAAAAATACTTTGGTAAAAGCAGCACATCGACTCCATGAATAACACTTTTGATAGCATTCGATAAAGAAAAAATGTATGCCGTGGCTCAGCATCACTCATACCTCAATAGAATTGTTCCTAACAACCTTTCAGGAGCTACAATCAAACAATATAGAATTTTCAGCGGTTTGTAAGCACTCGTTAAAGATTGAAACATCCTTATTCATCAGTATGGAAGTTGGTTCGATCTCCAACTCTTCTGTTTTTAACTACCAAAGGCTCTACTTAGAAGATAAGGTTTCTTTAGCAAGATGGAGAGTGAATTAACTTGTCTTTGCTTTCCTCACTGCGCCAGACTTCGAGTTGCAAATGTTTTCGTACAACACAACGTCACTATAAATTCAAGAATATAAATCAATATAAATATATTCATAGCATTCGATAGAAAGTGAAGAAAATAAATTATTCATATGTCAGTGATTTTCATATCATCACAGACAAGGATAAGAGTTAGACAAAAGAAAATGAAAGATTCATTTATCGCCAACCCAAAAATGAAAAATATTCACTTAATGAAATATGTGGTTGCAGATAACCAAGTAGTTAGCATCAATAATCATTATTTTACTTTTCGGTAGATTTCTGAATTAATTCACATTGTCTAAATATTATTTCCTTGCTTAATTCTACCTTACTGTAATATCGTCCGATTTCTTTTCTATACATGTTGCTATTACTCTTTCCTATAACAAAAGACAAATGAAAATATTCCATCTATCAAGAACTCGTAGCAGAAAACCGTGTGAGTTCATAATCATCCACAAAATTCTTCTACGTCTAAATCTGTATTCGTTATACGATATCGAGAAACAGCGTAGTTATCTTCATCAGCATAGATATTACTGCACTGCACTCCTAGAGACTGAATAAGTGATAAAGTATGGAACTAGGAGCTACCAAGCTTATTCGTTCGAGGAAGATTCATCAAGAGAACGAAGGATGCATAAGACTTCATTGTCCTGCATCTTTTTAATATGTAATGGAAGAGGTAGCATTTTTGTTCTCGTTCAAACCTATTATTATCTTCTTTTTTCTATTTCCTTTGCTTTCATCGCGTCTATTCAACCCTAAGGGATTCGTCTTCTATTTTATTCCTAATTGTATCATTTCCCAGACTCATTCTTCTTCCTTTCCCCTCAAACCTTTTTATCTCCACCTTTTTTCTCGGCGCATTGCTTCGGTTCTTCTCTCTCTCGTTATCCCAACGACTGCTTTTATTTTTCACCTTCTCTCCTCGAATTTACTTTTGCTTTTCTCTTCCTCCACCTTTTTATCTTCTAGTTTCTTTTCACTTCCCATCCCTTTCCTAACTTCTTGATAATCTAAGATCCTCTTCTAGGATGTTAATTTATTTTAGCTAATTTAATTACATAATATCAAGGAATTATATGAAATAACAGATTTACTAATCGTAAATCAATATGCGAACAGTTAAAATTCAAATTGATCGAAGGATTTTTGATTAATGATGAAATGTCATTTAAAATATATTATTAAATTTTGAAGGCCACTTCATTTATTTTTCGTGTTAAAATTAGCTAAAATAATTTGAAATAATTTATCAAAAGTGTAAAAAATACAAATTATATTTATTGCATAATTATGCACAATATAATAGGTAACATATGAAAAATATCTTTTCTCTATCTCATAATTTTTCATGTCTCTATCCCATTTTTATAGAATTTATTTATTTACTACTCATTTTCTGACATTCTTTCTTTAGCCTTAACATTGTCTTCAATCGACTCTCATTCATGTCTTTACTCCAACTCCACTTCTCACCTAAATTTACTCATTAAAATTCTTCTTCCTTACTTTGTACCTCTACCTACAATTATTTCTGAACATTTTCCAACTTCGAGGACGTATTATCTCTGAAGTTATCGATCAAATTAAGCCCAAGTTTAAATTTTCTGATCAACTTTCTTCGATATTCCTTCATAAATTCCCTAAAAATTTTGAGTGATCTTCTCACTTTAGAAGTGTTATAAATTGATCAGTTCATCTAGTTATGTAGAGGTTTAAATGTTAAATCCCTTAGAATCTCTCTAATCTCATTCGTTGCATATTTTATCGCATTGTTTTTTCTTCCACTAATTCCACTGACGCTGGATTTTCAAGCCTTTATCCAATCTAATCAAGCCTGCATTTCTTTTTCCTCCATCACCATCCTCTCCCTTGTTTTTCGAAAATTGGTTTTGACGCCTCTGTTTTCTTCATATAGCTCGCCAGTTGATTAATCAACTAAAATTATAATAGAAGAGTATTATGAATATCTTTTTTAACGTAACTTAAAAGGAGAAGTTTAATCGCCTAAGCAAGCGTTTTCTTCATCCTCAGAGATGTAAATTTGATCTTCTCCGCTTAATTCTCTATTTTCCCTCCTCATTAACTCTAACCCTAAATTTAACTGATCCCCTTTCCTTTTAACTTTATACAAGCTTTAAATTGCTACTGTGTTGGAAATTTGATCATGCTACAGCCTCATCTTCTCATTTGTATTGATTTATCCTTTTATATGTGTGTATTTGAATCCATAACCGGTCCGTAGTGTATCGGCAACCCGGGTGAACAACCTTTTACAAAATTATGGCCAATTTATTTAAAACTTTATTGCATTAAAACAAAACAGAAGAACAAAAGCACGCTTTCTTTGATAACATGGAAGTTCGGTAAAACAATCCTTCTCCCAATATTTCTACGCGTCAATATGTAAGAGACACCCAGCGTCGTGCACCCCTAAAATTTTGGTCGATCGCCCGACTCACCTGTGTCTTCGGTCTTTCCGCTGAGATATTCAATTCATAAATCTGTTGAACGGTGGGTTTTAAGGCGAAGTTTGACCTATTAACGCAGTGAATGGCAAATATATGTTAACCCGAAAAAACTCTTAAAGGTAAGTCTAAGGTTTATTCCAGTTTTAACGTTCAAATTTCAATGCGTTACATCTTCGTGCATTCCAACGATAGTAAGTGTAAATAACAATTATAAGTTTATTAGTCCTATGACATACATGTTCGTATGGGACAAATCATTATCAAATCCTTTTTTAGGAAAAGCGTTCGGGTAATTTTGCGCCTAAGGGAAACCAGGAAAACCCTAAGGAGTAACGGACAGAGAAGTCTGGCGGGACCGGGAATCGAACCCCGGAACCTCCCGGATAGAGGAAGATCCCTGGCTCTATTCCCGGACTCGTTTCCCGGAAAAGACATTTTTAAAGTCCGTTTTTTCTTTGAATCGAAGTTAAAAATAATTTAAATTACATTGTATATGTTTTATGACAAGCCGATAAGGTTTGACACCAAATATAGGAGTTTGAAGAATTTCGACGGAAACGAGCATACCAAGAGGTAGATGACAGATCATCAGCGGGAGATAATGGAATTTGAATTTAAAAATCCGTTGTGTACCTGCCTAATTGTATCTCGAGTTTGAAAGGGAAAATTAGACACCTCGAGCAGTGCTTTGCATAAGATTAAGGCGAAACTCATAAGTCTCCAAATCCCCCCTATATATCTCTTTGAGCATTTTATCTCCATCTACTTTTGTCGCTCTCCAATTAATCTCTTCCCTTATCGCATCCTTCCCTATCTCAGCTTATGCAAGAGCCTCCACACCCACATTCTCTCGAGTGCTCCTTTGTGCCTGTGGTTCTTCATAACTTCTCTCCCTTCGCAGATAAGGAGATGCGCTGATTCGAAACGGGGAGAAAACGAGGTTTAGAGAAAAAATAACGAAGAATGGAGGGAGATTTTCTCGCTTTTTTCCGACCAAGTCTCGAGAGAAGGGGTGAAAAAGCTCCCCTCGCGTAAAAAATACGCTTTTCCTTTGTTTCCCTTTGTCGCGACGTCGAAGAACAATGGTACGTATTTGTTGCTCCGGGGTGCGTCAACGACCTGCCAATTACTCGCTCTCGTTACTAGGTTACGTTTGATTAGGGTGGGACGCAAATAGGGATCGGAGGAGAAAGACGGGTTACTTTATTAGGACGTCGGGGAAGAAAATTGCGGAGAAATTTCGGTGTCGCAGCGGAGGGCGTTAATTGAGAACGCCCGGGGCGAAAAAAGAGACAAGTATTTAAAGCGGTTAAAGTGGATATTAATTGTGTTCCTAGGCAACGAATCGGATTGAATTCGGAGGCGAATCATGATTACCCCGAGTTGGTTTTTCGCAAATTGGGTTGGACATTGTTGGTTTAGAGTGATCCGTAGAGTCTATTTACTCGTAGCAGAACATTGCCCATGGCGGCGTGCAAAAGGATGCGTCGGGATGCTTATTTAGAGGTCAATATTTGTTAATTTTTCGCGGATTGGCGGTGGTTTTCATTGGAGATGACGTTTTATGGCTGTTGTGTTCGTAATACCGCCTGATTGGTTTTGCTTACTTTTTCCTCTCGTTCCGAATCGTCATCGTAGTATTTGGAGTTTGGTTAATGCATTTCGAACTGTGAGTTTGCTAAAAACAGAGAACGAAATGTTCCAGTTGCAAAATTATTTGATCTCTTGCTATCGCCAGTAACACAGATTTGGTCTTGCTAGCGAGTATATTTGTCAACGAACGTTTCGGCATGTAAAGAAATATTTGGTATTTTAACGAAATCTAATTCAATAATCCCAGAGTATGTGGTAATCTATTAAAATAAGACTATCATTTATATTATAAATATATGATAATACCTCCTATTATAACTTACCTTTTGGTTAAGACGCGCGTTTGTATAGGAGTATTATTTTTACCAAAATATCAAAATCGTATTGGATGATGCCCACTTCTACTTGAAGCAAGATTTTGCGGTAGATTTTCCCCGGTTAGGGTTTATACTATCTAGTAAGGCTAATCAAAGCGATCTATCAAATTATCTTCATAAGCTAAAGTATTACCGACTGTGTGTTTCGATATTTCCAGAATTTGTGCTGCGATTGTTATTGATTTAAGTTTTAATCTTCGTACTAGTAAGTATATTTCATAACAAATCGATAAGAATTCCTCTTTATTAGTAGAAAATTGATAGTATTCTCATCATTATATTTGATGAGCTCATCATGTCAGAAATGTATTTTTATTTATTTTTTGGTTTGTAAGTCAGTGTATGCAATCCAGAAAAGATGGAGTTTTGTTTGCCTTACCGCATTACTCCTGGTATTTATTTTCGATTGTTTCCTGTTAATCCGTTTCCTCTCAGTATCTGAATATAGAACTTTATCAGAATATATTTTATTATCCTTGGCCAGTCTATGTGGAGTCACATTATAAAGTAGGAAAAAAGACTTTTATAGCACCTCGATATTTTTTATGCAAACTCCATCAACATGTCATGATGTTGTGTTGTAGCCGTGAAAATAAAAGATGTTAAAATTACAAAGTTTTCGATTACTTCTTTGTACATAAATTTCATACTCTATTCCATACTCTCTCCTTTATCTTTCACAAGTTCTATTTCCGCTTTTTCTATCTCCAACAATCTCATTTGTTTTCCTATGAAAGCAGTTTATTTCATATGTTCTACGTTAAGTATGTACATTCGACCATGTCAATGAGTTGATGATGATTTCAGTTCATATTTTTCTGAAATTTGCACCATATATGTAAACGAAAGTAAGCAGCATTTCTTATGGACGCTGTTTCAACCGACCTGGAAACGATCCTGAAATAATATTTGAATGAAATCTGCGCATTTTTTTGCTACAGTGACCATTTATGCGAAATTTTGTTTGAATGCGAAGTAACTCTCTATTATAGGGGTGGGGAACCTGTGTCCTACGGACAATATGTTGCCTTTTTAGTCGTTCACTGCGGCTTTTTAATTACTTTCCGAAACAATTGCCCGTTTTAAATTGCGCATTTAAATCATTGTTTCCCAGCCTTGCTAATGGCACTAATTGAAAATAATGGAGAATAATCTCTCTTGGTTCACCTAGCGAATTAATTCATTTTATTATATACGAGTTCGATGTTAAATATAGGCAATTCGCCACTCAATAGATGGCCGATTGTTTCGTATGCGGCCTATCTCATGCAGTAAACTCGGCCTTCTAATGAAAAAGGTTTCCCCCAGCCCATGTCTAGCAAGAATGTTCTTTACCATTTATATTTGCGATCTAATATACTATGGAAACTCCATTGATGGCAATTGTTTCAGAAACTATAAGTTTTTGACATTCCATCAGGTGTTGGAATCAGAACAGAGGCGAAGTTTGTATCCAGGGAATGAACGTGAAATTTGAGTCGTAGGAGATTTGTGAAACTGCGGCTTCCGAAAAGCCGCGTTGGCTTTGAAAGGAACTCGCTACTTTCATCCATTCCGTGAGTAAGCTGTGCCTAATCTTCAGTCTTCCCGCAAGAGGTGAGATCTTAAACTTGGAGGAAACTTTGGACGATCATTTCAACTTCAGGACGCTATTCGTCGGCTGGGAACAGGCTGATGTTGTTTATGAGGAAGGAAGCATTAGCTGGCACGCCTTATGAAGGAATTCCACCATCACGCAGAAATGCTTGTTTGTCTATCTTACCAATCTTTAACTACGGATGGGAGAGAGAGAGAACTAAAAAATAATCCCATAGTCCTGTGTTTTTGTCTCTAAAACTGTTTTATTGTAATGATAGACTTCGATGACGGAGCCCGCGAAAATTTTGCGGTATCATTATGAAATTTTCGGGTGAGAACTTTGCTCTCTGCATTAATTGTGTGGTTCGAAACTCGATGGGGGAGTAAACGAAAGAGCCTACGCAATTCCTAATAGTTTGTCTAATTTTCGTTCTGATTTTGCACACTCTTGTAGAAAATTAGTAATATGAAAATCAAAAGTTATGTTTCTCATGCACAATTACTGAGCTAATCGCTAGGACCTAGGAGAGACGAACTCAAGTGCCGTTAGAAGCTTAAAAGTAATACTTATTTTATTTCTGTAGGACATTCTTGGTATTTTTCTTCTGTTATTCTTCTCATGTCCCAAAATTACTTTTACGGCTCTCAAATACCATATTAGCTCTAAAATAATATATTAGCTTTATTACCGTTATCCCAAACATTGATCTCTATCTTATAATTAGGACACATCCATTAATTATAAAGTAATTTAAGATGGAAAGGTAGTGCATAGATTAAAACATATGCCGGAAAAGTTCAAGGAGCGTTGTTATCGAATATCAGATACGTCGATAAATTACATTTTCTTCTATATCCGGTGCCTTCGTTATCTCCTTATGATTTATCATCCCTTATTCCATCAAATATGGTATCTCAAGTGCATCTGGCATGTCTCTATGGCTATTCCTCAACCATGTTAAATGGTAGGGTTACATATCATTAAAAAGAGAAAATTCATGATTAATTTAACCAAATCTAACTATTAATTTAGTGATCCTTGTTTATATGGGCCAAAGGACGCTATACTTGTTGATATAATAACAAAGCGTGGAATGTTAAAAACACTTTTCAATTCTTGATTATTATCTAAATATTGTTGGTGGTTTTACTAAGTTATATCCTTAATGAGGAATTAACGGTTATATTTAAATCTATTATTTTCTTTTATCCTTATTTACTTCTTTCTTAAGTTGATTAATTTTCATGCAAAACACTATATAAATTCGTATTATTACATTGCTTAAAATTGTATAAATGTTTGCTGATGGTTGTCTCAGTCTAGGTTTTCTCTAAAAGAAACTTAGTTCCCTTTTTATGCACAAAAATCTATTAACCTTTTAAAATTTAAATCTAGTTTTATATTTTTAAAATCCTGTCTATTAATCTATATTTCACCCCCTTTGAATATTCTTTTGAGAACAACTGTTAACAGTGATATATTTTAAAATTCGTTTTTCTCTTTTCGGCTTTCATTTTGTTAATTAGTTGGAGTAACATTACTTCCACTGTAGTAATCGTAGAGCTGTAATAATAAAAGAAGCACGTGAAATGCGTTTTCAAAGGAATCCAAGCTTTTTCAAAGGCAGCCTATGAATGGCAGAAAATCGAGCTGCTGAAGTCTCGATTACCTATTCTCCGTCCCGTTAAAGTGAATGCAGAAGAAGAATTGGCGAGGTTCAAAAGGCCAGGTTACGCCTCATTTTTTCTCTGCACGGAACGAGTTACCGTTCCTCGTCTCCTTGACATTGAAGCTCACACATTCACATCTTTAAACCACTCCCATCTGATATTCCCGACGCGCCTCCTCCAAGTGTTCTTTCAGGCTTTCCTTCACACTCTCCGGACTTCCTAATATTCTCTTCCTTCCCCCCAATTTCCACCGCTTTAAATGTCACTTTAATCGCCTCCCATACTTTTTTTTCAAAGCTTGGTAATTTGTGCGTATAAATCATCGCCACTCGGGCAATTCTTAATTCGCTCCCTCCGCCATTTTGGTCGTTAATCATTCTTGTTCCTTAGCGACGGTTGCATTTCCTTGTAGCACTCGAGTGAGCGGAAACGATTTATGCCAAGGGATTGTCGTGGAATGGCTGATGAATCTCTCGAAACTTTCTCAATGGAATCGTCTCGGATAAAAAGGGAGTGGAGCGCGACTAGGAGTACAAGAAAGGAGTTGACGTCATTTTTAGATGTAATCTTACGTACGCGACTCTCTCACAATCGTACTACTGTAAAGGCAAGCTAACAACTTGTCTATCTTAAACCTTTCCTGACGTATTAAGTTTAAAATTTTGCTCCAAAATGTAATATTCTCAACGTTCTTAAGCATCTTTTTTGGCGATATTATACAAAATCGAATCTCCACAGTAGTAATATGTCAAAATAATGGATCTTTAAACTTATCACATTACTTTTTTTTAAGAAACATTTTTACAGCAACGGATAGCCATGTGGGCAGCGCGTTCGGCGAAAGCGGCAGTGGGTTCGATTCCCGGATAATTATTCTTCATATGCGACTATTTTACAGCGACGTGATTTATTTAAATTTAAACTATTAAAGGTTTAATTGTACTTGATAATATAATTTAATCATAATCTTATCAACTTTGAATCTATTTTAATAGTATTGAATCGACCATTTAATCATTTAAATTAATTTTTGTTACTCTTTTAACTAGACTAGTATCTCACAAAATGAAAGATATTTTCAGCGATAATATACGGCATTGTAGCTGTTTAGAAAATGTAATACTTTTGACAAATTTAACGAAATTATATTTTGAACGAATTTAAGATGCCCATCGAAAATTTAAATTGAAAATAGATGAGGAGAGAGCCCAAACGGTTAACTTGTTTTCTAGGCCGAATTGAAGTCGACCGTATATAAAAGGTACCATCTATTAGATTGTACTTCTTCGTCATCGCTTAGAAAAGGTATAAATAATATTTATGGAAGTGGAAATTGTTTGCTTTATGCAGTTCTTACACCTTTCCTCTTCATTGTTATTAGATTCAAATGAAACGTTGTAGAATGATCTAAAAGGAGGTGATGTGCGAATCGAATTTTTCGCTTAGAATCGATTTCGAATGGAACTGAATAAATTAATCATACTTCGAATCGAATTGAATAGATCTTCGATTCGATACTCGATGCTTTCTTCGTTTGCTTCCCGCAAAATTTCCAAACTAGATTTCGCGTATCCTTCGTCTTTAGCTTTTCGTTGTTAAATGCTAAAATAGAATTTCGAATAAAATAAGAAATCTTATTAGGTTGTGTATCATTTTGTAAATATAGTCATTTCAATTAGGAAATTAGTTTTCGTTGTAACCATTCTTACATGAAATTTTCCATACAAATTTCATGAATAAAATTGAAAAACGAAACAACAAAGTAAGAAAAATATAATTTTTCGCCATTAATTTTTGTAATCGATATTAAGTTTGGATATCGATTCGGTTCGACTATTTTGTCGAGCAAAAAGAAATCGTTTCGAATCGATTTTTCGAAGAATTGGCACACCTTTTCTAAAAGACGAAGTACTCTAAATAAGCGTTGTTAAGAAATGTCTCGATGGTAAGTTACATAGAGTCATCCTATCGCATTCGTAGCTAAGTCTGTCTTCTCTGTTGTTCCAGTGACACTCCTCATTCGAGGATTATGAACTGTGAATATTTGATATTTTTCTACTCAAGTGAAACTTAGGTAAAAAATGTCTAAAATGTGATTATAAATCGAGGCTGGAGAACAACTATATTTTGGTACAAAAAAATTTGTTCCTCTTCGTGAAATTGCTCTTAGTCGGATATAAGAAATTCGATCTTTTTATGTTTATATTTTTATCAACAGCCTTGTTATGAAGATATCTGATAAATTATCTTTTTAAATTATTTTTATGTACGATTTACTAACAGGGTGATATTTTCTCTTTCAGGTAAGCTCCGCTTCTTTTCTTCCCGCTCCTGTAGTAAGTACAAATATTCTAATTTCAGCACTTAGTAATCGTTTAAGTTGTCATTTTATCGTTAAGTTATTTAAAATATTTTTAACGTCAGTCATAAAACAAGTAGCTAATTTGTTTGAGATTTCTTTTATGTAGAAGTGTCCCGAAGGAGGATAAAGTTGAAATAAATTTCTAGTCCTCCATATTCAACAGAGGCAGTATGATCGCTCATCTTTTCTATGGTTAAGTTAGGAAAATAGAAAAAGTCAACGTATGGGCAGTACAAAGGCTTAATGAATAACTCTAACACACAGTGCTATGACCAAATTAATGCCATTAATCAGATTCATACATGCTTTAGTATATTTCTTATCACTACAGCCATGAACTAAGTGAGACTCAATAGTTTTTCCTCCATCCTGAGCCCTAGAATAAATAGGAGGTATTCCATTCATCGTGATGTGGTATATTCGCATCGGGTGTCATATCTCTAAAGCTGTTTGGATTCAACTTGACTTTGATTTAACGGAGAAATCCAATTGCTGATTACGAGTTAAAATCGACACATGCTTTGCTTCCGTAAATATGGAAATCGATATAAAAATCGAGTCACGTAGAGCAATTTCACCATCAAGTGATGCGTGTGATCCAAATCGCATAACTAAGTTAACTCCCAATCCGCTTCAACGCGCCATATGCTCGACATTTTCGCTCGATTAAAAGCGAAGTAATCCCAAGAGTTTATTGGAAGTGTTTCCGCGGAGAAGAAATCACAGGTCGAGGCCTTTTCTAGTTTTGGCCACCTGCTAGCTGAAATTTGTCTCGGAGTTTATTATGACGTTGGCGACCATTTGTTTTCCAGCGAGTCACTTGTTTCTAACGGCTCCTTTTCCTCCAAATTATCCTTTCCGACGTAAAAATGGAGTGTCCCTGTTTTCCTGATAAATCCCATCTCATTGTATCCGGAATTATAACAGCTTCCTCAAATTTGTCTCATTCATGATCTTCTCCTAATTTCAGCGAGACTATTTTTCCTTACGTTTTCACCCGTCCGAGTTTTTTCGGGGAATTTCATTCATTTGTCAGCGTTTATAATTTGTCTCTGCTGGGTTAAGCTCTACTGGGAAATGGTGCGGATTTTGTTGAGGCGTCGAAAGATAAAATTAGGCTGTGATATTTCCTACGTGTCAAAATTTTCGGGTAGGATTATCATTCGCTGAGGTAATATGTGAGATTTACCTTGAAATTCTTAGAAACGATTCATCTTCAATCTGTTAACCCGAATTAAAATACAACCAAGTATAACGTTTTTAACAACTAATATTGTTGTCTGATTTTTCGAGCTTCCTCGTTTTTGACTTGTGTAAAGCAATAGTTAAAGTATGATAACTATTTTTGATCGTTTTCGTCGCAAGATTGTATTAATGGAATCCATGATCACAAAAATACCGCATTTGACTCAGCAGATTTCTCATTTTCTTTCATTTCTCTCAGTATTGGAGTATATAGATTCTAAATAACTATGCAGTCAAACACTTTGGCTTTTATCTCATGATATTTGGCATCTCATTTAATTTCCTTGGCTTAAAAAACATTTATTAGTATCTCTTAGATGCTGATATTTCCAATATCATGCATTTTTTCTTTTATCTACCCTTGAAGAATATTTATTCGAATTAATAAATAATTAATAGTTGAATATTAACTGTGAAACATCAGTACCAATGAATGCACGAATTCTTTGAAATATTTTGATATATTTTTACCAAATGACAATATGTAAATAATATAGTTGCTAAATCATCTCTTGAAAAGCACGTACTGATAAATAAAATTTTGAAATTTAAGATTACGGTATGTGCCCGTTAAAGATTGTTAAAAAGATTAAATTCTGTTTTTCATAGCATACAGAGGGTTTCGTTTCTCAATTCTGAAGCTGCATTTTCGAATCCGTCCTCGATTACCAGCCGGCTATCCATTTCCTCCCTCTCTGTTTTTCTTCCCGTGCTGCAAGCTCAATTCTTCGAAAGTAATAGAGTGTTCGGCGTAATGCTAACCACACCCACATGTGTACCGTTATCTGCGAAATGAGGCAGTTCTTCAATCCGCGTTATGTGACAGGACTTCAATCCAAGAGCTACTTTACTGCGTTCCGCGTCCCGCCTAGATTCCGTATTCGATACATTTCTTAGCAACGGGGACTTTTTCGGGAAAGATTATTTTCAGGTTGCTGGGGCAGTTTTTCCGAGAAGGCGTTTCAACGGAGTCAGACTATTTTTTATGCGTTGAGCGGCGTAAGAGAGCGCGTCGATGCCAAAATCGTGTCGTTGCAACGGCGGCGCCTCGCGGGCGTCCCTCGAGGCAAGTCCGTCGTCGGCAATTGTTCAAATCGATCACGAGGGAACTTTATCGCTTCCCGAATGCATAGAAATGGCGAATATCCTTGGGCGAATACGTTCCTTCGCACTTTTAACCCGATACCCTTTAAGAGGTAGGGATCGATGGTGCGAAGAGGGTACGGAGGGGGTGTCTGGGTTTGTGCCCCGAGCAAGTAAGCCTTCCGCATAAAAAGAGGCTGTGTAATGAGCCGAGCGTTCTAATCTCCAAATCCAGCAATGTTCGACACTAAAGAACTGAAAAAAAGCTGAGGTGCTTAATCAGAAGAAAGGGGACATCTAGCTTATTATTCTTCTACGACATCATTTTTTCGAAAGAAAGAGCGAGATTTGTTACAAAGGCGTAATCTCGGGCGCCAGCAGGAAATTTTTGCGAGAGTGACATTTATTTTTACTGATTTTGGCTCACGAAGATGAAATTTTTCTGGAGTCGCATATTTTTAGTCGTTTTTTTAAAATTACTCCCTAGCTGTCAAACCCTAAAAAACACGTTAGTAGTCGTATGACTATCACATTTTTCAATATAAAAAACAATAGAGGACCGTTACTATTTTGGTTCGTTCATTCATGTACTTTTTGGGCCATGGAATTCTCTATAACATCCGTTCGCTGAATCAATATTCGCTATCAGAGTCTAGAAGACAGCAGGAGGATGTTTTTTGGTCTGAAAATACGTTAGAAGCGTCACTTATTTGCGGAAGACTCTATTTACTGCTGAAATTTAGAGTCCCTTTTGCAATGAAGGCGCCGAGGTTGTTCACCCTTTACCTACTCTGGTTGGTCAGGTAGTAACGAAGTTCTAGCTTATTGGCTGTTTTTAGAAAGTTCTAGGAAAAGCTTTTTCGGAATCAACCAAATTATAATCAGGATAAAATATCAGAAGACTTTTATAATAATAAAAAACTCAAATTTATCCATAAATAGTAAGTGCAGATGAATATATACAATAAGTCTTATTACAATTGAATAAAGTAATATTAACTCGAAATTTTTGCATTATATTTTTACTCCTGACAAATAAAATACATTACTTTCACTATTGCTCTTAGGTGAAATATCCTTGGATTTAACTTGTCGCCATGAAGCGATGTAAAAACAGAATAAATCACTTTTTGTCTTTCCCCTGTTCTCCTTAAAATGCTTTTACAGTGGTGAAAAACTATCTCTCTCTCTATTTACTTGTAGTTCCTGAAAGATTGGAAAGACATTTTTGTGATTTTAATATATTTTATATGGAATTCGTCGAAAAGGATTGGGAGTGATAAGCATCTTCCATTGAAATTCGTAATGTTGTACATCTATTTCTGTATCAATTCGATGTAAATCCAATAATAGCTACCCAAGTTAATTTTAGTAAATTTCAACGCGAACTAGGTCACCTATTTTGGTTGAGTTATTATGAGTTGATTACAGCGCTGAATTTAATGCCGCATATTTGCATCTCAATACCTTTCAGTAGTTATGGCGGGGATTAATTTTGTCCATTCAGGAATTACAAACCTCAGATAACGTTTCAACAATGTAATTTAACAAGTAACAAGAAATAAATTTTAAAGTTTTAAGATGAATTTATGATGAAAGAAGAAATTTATGGTGTGTTTATAAAAGTTAAATCGTTGAAATCGTAATAGCATTATCAGATATTCAAATTATGCCATTCTTCGTCATGTTTAGCTCTCGGGAAACATCTTAGAAGTGTTTGAAACCGAAACAAATTGTCTCATTTTAAAAAAATTTAGTTCAACTTCTCAATGTGTATTCTCATATAAATGTCAAAGGCTTGCATTAATAATAATCTGATGAAATGCTGATTTTCTTGCATTAGTCCATTTCAGTCATTTCTCTACTGCTCTTAATTGCTTGAATTTATCGTTTTTACGAGTACCGTTTTTAGGTTTGTTAAGTTCAAATACTTTCCATTCTTTTGATTGATACGTATATAACAGTTTTATCCTAATTCTTTCTAAAATTAATTTTCTATGGTTCTTCCATATCAGATATATTCTGTAATTCAGATTCCTTCGAAATATCTATTCAGAACGATTTAAGAATTGTATTTAGACATAAAAAGCAATAAACTAATACGTTTTGATTCGGTTACATTTAGACTTGGCATCATAAATAACCAATAATCTGTCTTTTCAGCGTCATTAGTTTATAACGGTTAATCAGCTATAGTGCGCTACGCTAAGGAAGATTGCGTTTATAAATATTAATGTTTCCAATCTATCATTATTATACAAAGTGTTCTTCTCTTGTTTGTGTGTAACAGCGATAAGTTAATTCAACCAAGACCTAGCTTACCATTACAAATGAGGCGTTATGTTGAAATGCGTGAATTCTTCGTACTCCAAGTATTCTACGGTTCAGGTGAATGAGTAGTAACTCACTCAGTTAGAGACCTCCCTTGCATAATGTTGTTTTTACAGCATAGGGATGGTGGAGTATCAGATAACAATGTTTTATCACGTCATGCTTTTATTAGGTATGTTAAAGGTTTACCTCGTGATTTAGCGAGATGATTCGCAGACATTCATACGTTGCATTTGAAATCAAATATGACAGACCACAAAACTGAATTATTAATGTTGACCTTTGATTTTGATTTGATTCCGTAATTCAGGAAGTAAAAAATTAGTTGCAGCAATCAACGGCCTTTATGATTGAATTTAGAACGAAATAAAACTAATATCAAGATGCTTTGATTACATACGTGCTTGGCAAATGGTGACCTTTCAGCGAAGCTTTTGCTTCATTTTAATGAAACAAACATGCATGTCTTTGAAAGGAAAATGAAATCAAAACGTTTTATGTGATATCAAAGGCATATAAATATAGCATGTAAACAAAGCTTGAGCTCCATTTCATGAGGAATAATATTCAATTTTCTATTACATGATTTTCCCAATCAATGCTGTAACAAGTAAGTAAATGCAGCATTTGATTGATAACGAATGCTACAGGGTAGCAATTGTAAAACTTTCAGTTTTGCTCTCTAAAGGTCGAAGATAATCACTGCAATATTTTCGTAAATAAAGTTTAATTAACGTGAAGCTAAGACGATTTTTGCAAAACTGTTTCTGTATGAGAATGTTTATAGATGTATGTAATATCCTAAAAATGGCTCGCGGTACATAATATGCTTTGAGATTAATTTGAATCCGTCGGGGTGGCAATGTAATTAATTTTACTTTTTTGCCTTTTTGTGCAGCAAGATACAATTGGGTTATCAAGAACACTGTTCCTATGCAAGTTTTATATAATTTTTGCGATTAATCAGTAAGAATTAAGTACATCGAAATATCAATTTTCAAGTCAGTCTCGGTGAAGCTAATCAAGCTTATTTGCTTTTGAAATTAACCAGTTATACCAAGATATTCGTGGTGTTGTATCCTAACGTACTAGATTGTATAAAACCGAGGATACTTAAAAGAAGTGATTGAGATAAAGGAGGACCCCTATGTAGCCAGAAAAATAACATAAAATGCATGAAGAGGCATGTTTTTCTAAAGTAGAAGAGGCTTATGAGGAAAGAAATAAACGAGGCTGTTAATTTGCAACTATATCAGGGCGTAACGGTAGAACTTTTCATACTTGTGTGTGTAACACTTTCTTTTCAATATTTTTTAGGAATACAGCTGTACTCTTCTGATAAGTTTTCCTATTTTCCTATTATCATTTAAAACCTGCACTAAGTTGCATCCCTCAATAGTCGTGTTGTTCGTCATAATTCCTGTTTTTAAAATAAGAAATTGTAGTTTATTTAAATTATTAATCGGATTCAAGTCCATCGACTTTGGACTTTACTTCTACTGTACTTCTATTTCGAATCTTCTGCTTGCATTTTAGGCCAGGATTATACGTTCAATTTTAGGTTATTACCTTCTCTAGTTATGTTCGATTTATCACTATCATGAACAGCGTCATCGGCAGGCTGTCACGGCATAGGCAGGATGGCTACAACATGCTCAATTCGCTACCCATCAAATGCTACGAGGGGGACACCTCGGCGACGGGATCCCCGTCTTATTTCGATCCCTAGGGTGAAGCTGGGGTTGTCTAATGAAAGGACCTTCTCTTGACCCCCGTACCCTTAGTTAAGAGCAAGCGTGGAAGGATGCGAGGAATCATTAGCGCATAGAAGCATGAGAAAAAAGATGAAAGAAAAGTAAAGCATTCCCTCGGCAGCAAAGGTGAAAAGGCGCGAGGGGTGATTTTGTTCCACGCAGCCTCAAGTTTAAGATTAAAGATGCGCATGCCGTAAGTCACATTTTCATAACCTAGGGCCCTTGATGACCTTTAGGAGAAAGAGGAAGCGTGGTGGCTGACACAAAATCGACCACTAAGAAAATGTCTTATGAAAGGGGACGAATGGTATAATGCATCAAGAGAGATGCCTAGGAATAAAGTTTTTCCGACTAAACGGAGCATAGTCATTCCATGGCCTCGGGTGCTAAGCTTTTTTAACGCGACCTTAAGTTTCTGAATGGTGCAAAGTCGTAATTATTTGTAGGCAGAACAGAAGGATGTTCTTCATGAATTTTAAACAAGGAATCGAGACATCCTTTTCGCTAGAAAATGAAGGAAAATACATAAATTTAAGATGTGGTTAAAGTGGCAGGGCACGTTAGCTTAGCGGATATCCATAGAAAATTTGATTTGAATATAGCATAGAGGTTATTCACATGTATCCTTAATATGGAGTTATACACTCATTGAGCTGTCAATAATATAAATCAAGGAATGATGTGATAAAATTTACTCAACTTTTGGTCGGTTAAAGATACAAACTTACATGCTTCCCTAAAAGTATCACTTGTACTTGTCAGTTACAGGTTTTACCTGAAGTTTTAATTTTATTAATGTACATACGAAGTTATAGATTAAATATGCATAGTAAAACGCCGCTTTTCGAAATTCAAGGTTCCAAAATAGCCTGTTAAAATATTAATGCTGGAATCGAAGAAAGACAGTGAAAATTGAAGTGAAATTGATTTATATGTTCTTGATGCATGTTTACATTATGTTTCAAAAAATATCATTCGAAATTATCAACCACTTAGCAAATCCAAAACTATATCTGAAGGTAATAGGGCGGGCGTTGCATAGGAGGCAAAGGTTTCTACACGCACGGATGAAGAGACTAGAGAAGATCGGAGGTGACTCTGAAATTGAGCGTCAGAAATACGCGGAGGTACGAAAATTGGTTAAGGAGGAATCGCGGAATGAGTTCCTGGAATATAGATCTAAAACCCTTTTAGAGTCTTTAGGAAGCGACCAGAAGGAGTTTTGGTCATACGTCCGAGAATCTCGTGGAGGTCAGTCTTCAGTATCTAGTCTTGTTAATGATGAGGGACTAACAGTTAGTGATTCGGTAGGTAAAGCGAACTTACTTAATCGACATTACCAGGAAAGCTTTACTTTAGACAATGGACGTACGAACGATTTTTCTGTCAGGGTTGATTCAAAGATGGGGCCGATCGAGTTGTCAGTGGATGGAATAGGTAAGCTGTTGCGAGAGGTTGACAAGAAGAAAGCGCCCGGACCGGAAGGTATACCTTCGCTGGTTATTACTACGCTGGCGGACGAGCTTTCTCCCTATCTTGTCGTATTTTATAAGAAAACGTTGGATGAAGGCGTTGTACCAACGTCGTGGAAAAGAGCGCATATCACCCCAATTCCTAAGAAAGGGCGTTCCTCGAAACCGGAAGACTATCGTCCCATATCCTTAACGTCAATTTTTTGTAAGATAATTGAACATATTATTGCCAGTTCTATAATGCGTTTTCTAGGTGATAAGGGGGCAATTAGTGAATGTCAACACGGTTTTCGTAAGGGTAGGTCATGCGATACCCAGTTAGCCCTTTTTGTGAACGATTTAGTTAAGGCTGCTGATAAGGGTATTAGCACGGATGCCATATTTTTAGATTTTAGAAAAGCTTTTGATAGAGTTTCACATGTAAAAATAATTCATAAATTGATGGCTTATGGGATTAATCAGCAAGTTATTGAGTGGATAAAATGTTTTCTAGGAAACAGATCGCAGCGAGTTGCGTTGGACGGAATTTTTTCTGATGAGGTTTACGTCACATCCGGTGTTCCGCAGGGTAGTGTATTAGGTCCTCTTCTGTTCCTAATTTATATCAACGATATGGTGGATAATGTTCGATGTAAGGTTAGGCTATTTGCAGATGATACTGTTATTTATAGTGATATTACAAGCGCAGATGACATTATTTGCTTACAGAACGATCTGAATCTTATTTCTGGTTGGTGCAGGGATTGGCAGTTAGATTTGAATGTAAAGAAGTGCGTAGCCATGAATTTTACACGTTCCGCTAATGTTTCTCGCATGCCGTATAATATTTCAGGATATCCGTTGCAGTTCGTGAAGCATCATAAATATCTTGGTATTACGCTCAGTAGTAATTTTTCCTTTAAAGAGCATATTCAAAACGTAGTAGGTAAAGCGAATAGGATGCAAAGTTTAGCTAGTAGAATCCTTAGGGGTTGCTCATGGAGAGTAAAAGAAATAGCGTACTTCTCCCTAATTCGACCTCTCCTTGAGTACTGCTGCGCGATTTGGGATCCGCACGAAGTGGGATTAACTTCCAGCCTTGAGATGGTTCAACGTAGGGCAGCTAGATTTGTTAAGGGAGATTTCAGTTTTGACAGCAGTGTTTCAGCTATGATAGAATCCCTCGGTTGGGATTCGCTTAGTGATAGAAGACTTGATTACCGTAGGAAGCTTTTTCATAAATTTATCACTACGGATCTCAGGGAGGAGGTAGTTGATATTGTCATACCAGTTTGTAGCATACGTGATCTTCGAGACAAAACGACGAAGCGTTACAGGGAAATAGTTGCCAGGACAGATAGTTATTTCTGGTCATTTTTTCCGCGAAGTATTAGAGAAGCCAACGGCAGTCAAAGGTAGATAGGTTTTCGGTGTTTCACACCCCCTGCCATGCGCCAGTGGCGGTTAGCAGGGTCCTTATGTAAATGTAAATGTAAATGTAATGTTCATAGAAAGTCCTTTTCTCATTCTGCCTTCGAATATTTGAAATTCTTATCATATGAATATATTCCTAGACTTAATTCCTAGTTGAAAAGAGAATGAGAAACAATGTAAATGCCAATGCCCTATAGCATCTAAGTTTCTTTTTGTTGAGAACGAGTTCCTATTAGGAAAGGCAAATGTCAATTTTGGTTCAAGTATTTGCTTTCCTTAAAAGTGTGTCATCATTAATTCACTCTACCGTCATTTTTCAATCATTCGCTGAGATTCCAAGATGTACTCTCCGACGGACTTTTAGAAACTGCAATCTCAAAAAATGATTGAAACTTTCCGGATATTTTCTTTTTCACTTACATTGGGATCCTGGTTCTTCGCTATCATTCGAACCAACCTTTCGTAATTACCTAGTTGGTAGGCTCGGAACTTAATGTAATTTATCTTTGGAGAGATTCTAACCAGCGACGAATCCTGGAAAGCTTCGGAAGAAAGCAAACATTTTCTCTCCGCAGACATCGACCGTCGGTGTGCAAATATTAGATTGAGAGTTTCGTCCCGTCATCGAATTAATTGAAAAATTAATTTCCCCTCCTTCGTGAAAGATAAAGAACGCCTCTAACCATGAGACTTTGATTTATTATTTCAGTAAGACGAAAATCTTCTGTAACTGATGGTAGCATACTCGGATATTAAACTATTCTTTCGACAACTGATTTACTGCATTTCATTTGTGTACGACTGCGGACATTCCGTATCAATGTGCGTTTAATTTACTTTAATTCTGTTATACACATGATGTAATGAATTCCCTTATTATAGCTCTATCATATTGCAAAGTATTTTTCAAGAAGGAAGGTTTAAATTTTATTTTTGGGCTATTAAATTCTGTTTTTCCTTTCTTCGATGTTTGAAAACCTTTCAAAGTCAATCTTGTGTTTCTGAGCTAAAGGAAGAGTGTCCCGAGAGATTATATAAAACCTTTTGGCAATTTATATTAATATGACTGTATAAAAGCACCATTAAATATTACCATCATGTATTCCACTGAACATATGCTGTGGTTATAAGGTTTTAAGAGGTTTTACTGGGAGACTGATTGAAAAAGAAATGGATAAGCGGTAGGAGAGAATTTTTAAATTTTTTCTTAGCATTTATATTTTCATAGCGTATGGGGTTAGCATACGATTATGCTCAGCAATAACTAGGGTTTTTTTAGCAGGTTTAAGGGATCTCGGAATACCGATAGAATTTTATAGCTCATTCAGATTCTTCAGGAAATTATCTCTTCCTGAGAAGTACCGGAATATTATTGAATTATGTTAAAACATGCGAGTTGGAAACGTCAAGAGCTATAGCCAGCAAAGAAAACGTCGTAGAGCACCTTGAAAAGGAGCTAGAAATGTTCTGGCGAATCAACTCAGAACATCTTTCTTCTCTTGAATCCACCAAAGTCAATAGAATAGTCTAGAATGCCTTTCGGTGAGCATGAAACATAGATTAAGAATGATGAGATTGAAATATTGGAGGTTTGATGTTTGGGTTTTAGTTACATTAAAAAAAATATTTTTGTTATCTTTCCATTTTTTCAAGGATAAAAACCACATTCGTTTTCTGTTAAGTTCTATTTACATCGAAATAATAATTCGTATAAATTTAATGCGTACCTCTTAGTGTTTTTATTACTTAGAATTCATAGTTGATAATATTTTATAAATATATATATCTAAGGTTACAAATTTTCATAATTTTCTAAAGATTAGTAGTTAACTTAGTTACTTTTAGATCATTCATACAACTCATGAATCAGATAGAGGGAACAGTAGTAAATCATTTGTTAACGAAGTCGTTTTTCATAATTTATTATTATTTTTATTTTACATATTTTGGGGATTCTCGTCAGCCTTCGCAAACTCTTTCTCATTACGTTACCTCGCTTTTTCGTTAGGTTAACTTTTGCAGTACTAGTCTTAATTGAGAAAATGAAGCCGAGCAAAGAGGAATTAAATTAATTGAATATTAAGATGGAGGATTGCGAAAGGAATCAATTGTAGATGGAATGAAAGACGAAAGACTGAAGGGAGGACGGATAAAATTCGTTCGGTGAAGTAAGGGTTGGGATAATAATAATGATAATGATAATAATAATAATAATAATAATAGTGGACTTTACTGAAGGCGACTATAAAGTCTCTTCTTACATCTTACTCCGTCATATAAATTTACAAAAAGAGATAGCTTGAAAAAAGAGAACAGAGAAGAAGACTATTATGTGAATTTAAAAACCTAAGCTAAAAGCTTAGGAAAAAATTTCCACTGCAGGAAAACGCCCTCACTGGGATCAGTTAACAAGAAGTAAAGCGGGAATTTAATGGCTCTTAACCTAAAGGAAAGTAGAAGGCTCATGTGTAAATGTATATTTAATGGTTATATATTATAGACGAGGCGTTTTTAGCGTAGACCACACACGTTAAGCCGCGTTTTGGTATGTATCGACATTTAAATAGACTATCTTAATCATGGAGAAGGGTCTCGCATTCCAATCGAATCCCTCACTCAAGCGTGGCAACCGCAACTTTTTCCCTTCTTCCTCGTACTGAATCCTCTCAAACCGCCATTGCCCTTCGAAGTACATGCGGCGATAAGCTAATTGCAGCCGGTTACAGCCATGCACGCCTCCATTCGATACAGGTCTCTTTACATATCCCCCCAACAAGGCTTCCCCTTTGCCCACCAAACCATTCCATGTCATTATCCTGGGACTACGACAGAGACCTCTATAACCCCCATAGTCCATGCCCCACCTCTAATCTTCTTGAGCCTTCCTACCTGCCCGACCCCGATGGAAGCCCTAACCTTTCCCTTTGTCTCATTAGTTTTGCTTATTTAACTTTCCGTCTCCGCTTCCTATTCGTCAGTGTTTTCTTTTCGTGCCGCCTACTAGTTCGCGCTTGGTTGCCTGCGCTTGCTTTTACACCTCTGCTCTTTTGCTGCTGACGAATTCGGAATACCACTCCGTTTTACACTTCGTTCACTTTTTATTTATTACACGTTTCCTCTTAAACTTTGGAAGAATTCCAGGGTAAGAAAATGACAGGGGACAAACTCGAAAATCCAAGCCCTAACCAAGGAAATCCGATCATCCGGGATTCTAACCCGGGACTTGGTATGCTAATATGCTTGCCATTTCGTCACTGACTATCGTGTTATGAAATAATAATACGTACTTTGATCGATGTGAAGTCGCTAAATCAGAAAGACGTAAAAGTATTATCTGTCAGGTTTGATCTGAATCCTATTGAGCATTTTCCTAGCTTATATGCCTAAATGATGGCTTTCCAATGGAAAAATATAAACTATGACTATGAACTAACTGTAATTATGGTATATATGCGGTGTAAATATGTTAGAACGGGTACCAGTGGACGTTCTATAAATTAAGGATTATTATTGAAGTGTTTGTTCTATATCTGTTGGTGAATAGACAAATGTTATTAACGAATGATAATCTGTGTGAGACTTCTAGTATAAGGGATACTGGAGTGTGCTTGTGACATTGTGTGTGTTGCTAGATAATGCTGGAAGCTACCACCTGACAACAGTCAAACTGCAGAAAATAATAAATAAATAATAGACCGTTCTTGTTGGAGACTTTAGAGCAATTCTATATATATATATATATATATATATATATATATATATATATATATATATATATATATATATATATATATATCTTTTAGATTTTTCATATCATTCCTAATATGGAAACGTATCTGCAAAGATAGGTAATGACCACAAGTATACTTTTTCTCAGGTATACAGACCCCGAACATTTCTCACTTGTTTTAAAGTACTATAGCATTGAGTTTTATGGGGCATTGTCTCAATCGCATCAAAATAGTCTAACATCCTATGTTCTTGTACACATTTATTTATTTACAGACGGAAGTTCATAGATAAACATGCATAATTTTATGTTTTATTGCTTTTCTACTATTTAAGCGCAGTTTAGGTTTTTCATTACAAAATAAATAATTTATTGTGCGATCAGTGTTGGTAAATGTTATTATCAAATGCTGTTGGCAAATATGACATAATAAGAATAAGTTCTAAATTGAAGACCCAAAGTTTTAACAAACGCATACCTAGCGCCAATAGACATGTTTATTAAGGTTATACATATTTATCGTTTAAATTATCTTTATTTTGTTTCACGTATATTTAGATAAATTTATTCAAAACAATGGACGTTCAAAGCATTACTCATAAGATCGTAACATTACTCAGCTGTTTCAGATACTTTTATTTTGCCTTGTAGGATATTTTTTGCTAATTAGTACAGATTTTCCCAGTGATTAATATTTCACAACAAATTATATTAATTTCCTAATAAATCGTATGACAGAGCGAATATGCCTCAGAATGAGGTCGTACAGTAACGATTTTTGTGAATATATATTATTTAAAAGTTTTTCAGTATTTGAATGAGCTTCATTGTCTGGTTTAAAACCTCGGATGTTTCACCAAGTGTTTTGTGGTCAATATTTATAGATGGCTACAATTTGTTATTCTTCGTAGGTTTTTTGATGAGCATTTTCATTTCTTTGCATTAAGATATTTAAACAAAATTATATGTATATACTAATAGAAAAAAGGAGTAGAATAGATTATAGGAGAAGTGATTAGAATGGTTATTAAGATGATAACAGTGATATATATGTGCGTACAAAGAAATTTCTATATCCGCACTTAAGCTTAGGGAAAGATCGACTGAATTTCATTGAAGTGTAAGATTTGTAAGGAGCACAAAAATGACTCACCGTGAGTTATTTTTTCGGCTACAATACTTCAATTCGCACCGCTAATGCAGTTATTCCCAGTTAACATATCAAATTTTATCGTTCAAGGAATGAAAAATATTGACATGGCTTTGATTCGATCTTACCTCGATTTTTCGAATCGATTTTACCTCTTATATGGTTAAATGTTTTAGTTGATAGATATTTCAACTCGGAAATAGAAGATCTGGGTTCGAGTCCCAGCTGTATACATATTTTTCTATGCCATTTATACGCATGTTTTCAGGCGCACATCTAAACGTAAGCACACAAAGGAAATAAAACTTTCCCGTGTTGTAGTATAAATTTGATTTTTCCCTGTCTTTTGTTGCTATCTTCTTGTTCCCAGTTTTCTTCACGATGGACATATTTCAGTTTTTGTTGTGCAATATTTCCAGCTACTTTTTTCACCACCGCTCAATCATAAACTCATCATTTTCTTCCTCAAACATTTCTTTTCCGATTCCTAAGCTTTCCTCATCCCGTCTGCACCACCACGTTCTCCCAAATTGCTTTCTCGCCACCCACGTCTTATTTTTCAATCAGTCGCATTCATTCTCCATTTATTACCTCTGCCACGTTTTTATTTGTATAGGAACCCATACATAGCAACGGACCATTGACTTCCCACGCCTAAAAAAATATATAAATATGGGAAGCTCTATCGATTGGATATTAAACTGGATGTGCCTCCCACTCGATATTGCTATTTTCTCGGGTTATCGTTTTCTTGGAAATTTCTCAATTGTTTTTGGACGAGGAGCGATGCGAAAAAAATAACGTTCATGAAGCAAAGCGTTTGGTGTCTCGTAGGGATTCATTATTTTGATGTGCATTCAAGCTTCGCTTTTTGCTTCCAGTAGAGCTCAGTTGTTTCTCAGGTACGTAATGTCCACAGTCGTTACCCTATTTCAGAGAGTCTTCACCAGTTTGTAGTAAGAAGCTCTTGTGGTGCCAATTCCACAAGGTTTTCAAAATGCTTATTACTTTATGATGGACGCGCTGAAACCAGCGGGATATTTTTAGTTCAAAGCTGATAAAATCAAGGGAAATCAAATTCGTCATCTGATTGAATCCAAACCTCTATGATCTGGAGATATCTTTTCAGTGAAAATAACTAGGTTTAAAATGATTATGTTAATTTAATTGTAAAGTTTATTTTTAATAACACCTTTTAGGCATAGGAAATATTGCATACACTCATGTTTCTTAATAATTTTTACATCCTTATAAATAAATATATGCAGAAGTTAATTCGTACAGTACATATAATCTCTGCATGCATTCATTTGCTGAGATCATTAGTTCGTGGAACTTATCTCTGATAAGGGTAAGGATTTTATATCAAGGTTTTTTTTCTATTTTGTTAGCCACCTTCAAATGAATTTTTATGAGATAACATGGACTATTAAAATCTACAAATCAATCATTAGCACAACTAAAAATGTGTAATGATGACAATAAAGTGTTTTCATTAAGGCTGAGGCGAGTTTCATTGCTTTTGAAAAATAGACTGACATAGTATACCAGAGGGGAACTGAAAAACACAATATCGACTTCAAGAAATGTTTAGATATTTTTATAAGTTCAATGCTTTAATGTTGATTCAAATCGCCCAGCATGATGCTCAAAGGCCACTTTCGATATCGAATTTACCTAATGCGATGGTTGCTACGGCATTCTTGCTCGTAATTTTTATTCGGCCCCATGATGCTATTGGAGCTAAGAGAGAGACGGAAGTTTGGCTAATTTAGTAACCCAAGTTTGCCATAACTGGATGCAAATTACCTAATAAGTTTGAGTGTTGATCTCATTATATTGATGAGGCTATGACTTGGGATACGAAAGGCTGAATTCCGAACAAAGTATCTTCCCATTTTGCTAACGTACTTAGGGAGTTGCGTACCCTGACTGGAGACAATATGGGTCTTAAGTAGCAGAAGATGAGAGACTACTGTCTTATGAATATCTTTCATATTAGGGAGTTTATGAGTTATTAAGAAAATATATTCTTATACGTAATATATTTTTCATAAGTAAAATTTCAGATGTGAATGGTTCCATTATAAAATTTTCAGGATTACAATGTATGTGCAATCGCTAAGTCTAGTATGTTTAAAAGATAGAAACTTTTGTAAAAATATTTCGTTGAGAATATCACGGCGTCCTTCATTGGATTTAGCTTTTCTTTCATTTTCATTCCATTCAGTTCTGGTGTTCCGACGTGTTTTTGTATTTGCCATTTCTCTTAATTGTGACAAAAAGATTTTAGAAAATAGTTTGGTTCTCACGTAACGTAAGGAACGTAGTCATGCTTTAAAAGAAGAGACATGGAAAACATCCATTCAATTCTTATTTTATTATTCAAGAAATTTTCATATGCATGTACAGGAGTATGAGATTTATGCGTAGATGAGGAAGTTCATTCGAGAAAAAGTCTGTCTTAAAATTTAAATGTTTCGTTTGGTTTTCTCGCCCAAAAGAATTTCAAAAAGCTAATTAGAGAACAGCACTACGGCGATGGCAATTCTTAGAATTATGAATGGCTTAAGAAAGTTGAGACGTATCTCAGAGAAAAGGGTGCGATTTAACTATTAAAAATATGACAAAAAGTTTCTTTCGTAAAGAACTGTTTAGGGTTTACACCTCACTTAAAAGTTGAGTGATGAATATTCAGGCGTTGAAAACTTTCGACTTAATGCCCGAGTTTTGATGTTTCGTCCCATATCCGTCTGGTTTCTTTTATAATTCGTTTGACATCTCTACTTTTCCTATGAGAGCTTTGTTGTTGAACTTCCTCATATTCATACACCTATAATATGGTACTTAAGTGTTTCATGCGAAATTTAGACTATGAAGTTTCAATTCACGTTTAACTCATTGTAATTCTAAATTGAAATTATGTGTGATTTTTAATTAAGAATTGTCCTCAAAGTGCCGAAAGTATGTTATTTAATTAGTATAATTATAATCCTTTATTGAAGGACGAGAGTGAGGCTAATTAGTCTCTTCTTATATCGAGATATGAGAAATTAAAAGATGGATTCTCGGGAAGCTATAAATTATGGCA
Source organism: Pachydiplax longipennis (assembly GCA_036926295.1). Classification (NCBI taxonomy): domain Eukaryota; kingdom Metazoa; phylum Arthropoda; class Insecta; order Odonata; family Libellulidae; genus Pachydiplax; species Pachydiplax longipennis. The sequence continues at coordinate 2,036,228 of JAVFKF010000035.1, read as the reverse complement.
TTATAAGTTCGCAAGGAATTATTTCAATTGTACGAAAAGAATATGAATAGGTAAGGGTTATGAGAAACAACGGAAAGTTTAGAAAAATAAAGTGAAATTGTTATCTTGAGTTTTAAAACTTAAAAGATCATCACTATAGATCTATCACTATATGTATGTATGAATCATCCATTGTTAAACTTCCGAAGTAAGATCTTCTGGATTTATTTAATTTCTTATCAGGCTGAATGATATTTAGGTTAAAACAGACTTTGGTCACTTAAGTCAATTCAATTTGGAAAAGGAAGATCTGGATTCGATTCCCGGTCTTTTCAGAATTTTCACATTGTTTTTATTTGGTATTTTTCCTAATTGCATATACATGTAGAGTTACCTTTCATCCTTTATCTGTGGTGTTCGATTTCTCGAATTAATATTTGTTTGTTAGTCACAGTAAAGAAAATGCCATTTAAATCTGTCTTTATGAATTTTTCGAACATGTCAGTGAGATTTTTCAAATATAATCATGTATTACTTGACTTTGTAATAAAATCTTCCACATTTCATTATAATGTTCATCACAGATGGTTTTTAGTTAGAGGTACTCAATAAATTACGTCAAAATTGAAAATAATTGACTCTTAAAATTGAAGGCTGTGGCATTCGGAGGGAATTTCAGTTGCTATTGTTTGATCGGTATTTCGTTGTTACTATGTTCGATGCTTAAATGTGTTGCTCCATCTTATGAGTGCAGCATAGTAGTACGCTATGCATACTTCAAAAGTCACTTTAAATACTTTCATCTGTTTTCGAAAACATACGGAAAGCAGTCTTCACTACATAATTCGATCACTATTCCTCTAACTTTCCGCTATTCAAAATTCATGTTTGACCCATTTTCCCAGGGTGAACTTATCTCCTTGAATCTGCAGGGAAATGACTGTTGTTTCTATAACTTGACTTCGCTTTGAAATGCTTTTTGCTTGTAACTTTGTGTACTGGAAACAGGAGCTACCAATAGTAAACGAAAGAGAGTCAGAAGCGCTGCTGTGAAAGATTATTTCGGAGTCATAAGTTTTAGCGTTCAGTTCAAAGTCATATTACTGAAAGTTAAGTGATTCATTTCTCGGCAGAGTTTCATACGTAACATTTTCTGAAACCCTTTCACGTTAAACAGGGCTTTTGTCAAGTGCAGCAAGCACATCTATGCTTTTCTATCTTTGCATATTTATTTCGCTTTATAAATCTTAAATATTTTATTGTACCTATTATTTTTAAGCTATGTATACCTATCTCCTGTTCAGAAACTCATTAATCTTATTTAACCAGTCTATCGGCGGTCTTTATCTCTATTTCAAATCTTTAATTATCACATCATATACAACCATCTCTGCCATCTCCTTCATTTAGAAATCTTTGCTGAATTATTACCCGTATCATTGAATGATACTTGTTTTGTTTTCAACTTGTTGGAATTTCTCTCCATTGCGGGAATCTATGATGCTCAGTATATGAAAATTGGCAATGTCAATAGAAAATGTTAACATAACAATTCGTGTCTAGGATGCCATATCCGGCCTCATATTGGCCGGATGAATATTTTTGTCCTGAACAAAATTTTTCCGCTGCTACTTTCAAAATCCTGGTGTGAGGTTCTTTTAAGTCTTAGACTTTCTATTTAAATTCCCATTAATTTAAAACATATAGGTTAAGACTGGTAAAGAAATTGGATACTTGCGAGCGAAATATTTTTCTCTGAATCATCTCGACGATATACTGGAATAAAACCTCCCACGTGTCCTTTCATCTATATCATTTACTATGGTAAATGCAAATCGTTATTTCATATGTCATTAATAATAGTATATCCTCTTAGATTTTAGTGGGTTGACCTCATTGTAAATTATGTATTGAAATAGATTAGATTAGATTGACTGCTTGATACAATAAGATAGAGCTTGATATAATAAGAGTTTAATCGAATTATTGCGTCAAACTGCTATCGATCATCGATTCTCCTTCGAAGTCATCATCGTCAGTCATCGTTGTAGACATCATCAACTGATTAAATTTTGAATTAATTTCAAATTAAATTGACATCACTAATATATCTATCAGTAAATATTTAGTTTTAACTATTAGGTATCAGTTTCAATATCAAGGAAAATAATGCAAATTGAATGGCAAGGAATGTTAATCATTTTATGAAATGTATGAAGTGAGTATCAACCACGTCATAAGGATCTGATGAATTATTTTCTCGCGAGTAAGGAGCTAATAAGTTGGTTTTCCAATTCGAACGAGTAAACTCGAGAGACATTTTTGCGTATTCAATTAACGTCTCCATTATCTTCGCACCTTCCCGAATCGTAATGAAAATTCGCGGTGCACCATCTATTTCGTTTGCACCTCATCCCACTCATTTTATGACAGAAATCCCGAGTTTGGCATCCGACAATGTATCAAATCCTTTCAACAATACGCAGTTTAATTAAAGCGACCAACTAGTATATGGCAGCCGCAAACGAGTTCGCCGACAAACTTACGAATTAATGGATCCCCCTTCAAAATCTCCCTCTCACATTCGATTAATTAATTTACGTCTCCTTTAAACGCTGCGTCGAGTCGACATTTCCAGCATTCTTCTTCGGATTTTTTCACCCTTTCGAAAACTGCTATCGGAACGATTCTGTAACAGCCAACCGCGTTAACGACTCGTTCCCAAGGTGACGCAGGGAAAGGGAGTGACATCGGAGGTCAAGGCAAAAGGGTGAAAAAAGGGTACAGATAGTAGGGTTTGAAAGGGTATTCAGAAAGGTACGGAAGTGGAGTCGTTGATAAGGAAGGGTTGGTTTCGGAGGAAACGGAGTTGTTTTGAAGAGCAGTCGATAGCAAATGCGGGATTTCTGTTTCCTCAACCGACTCCGTTTTTCCCTTCTCTTGATCGCAATGAAGATGATAATGGCTCCCTCCGAAAAGGGAAAGGGCGTTATATATTTCAATTTAGACGTCCATTCTCGGTTGACTAGCCGGCGTCACCGGAGACCGCCTTTATGAGGGTATGCCAAAGGACTGCAGAGCAAATGTATCTACAACAGAGCCATAAGGGGCCCTAAAATTATTGTGAATTAGACTGTGAAAACAAGGACCGGTTGTCTCATTTTTCATATTTAACATGCTTTGCTTTAGAAATAAAAAACTCTTTCTTGAACATATATGAGCTACCATTTCTACATATATCATTACATCAATGATTTTTCTTCATTTTTTGCAAATAAATTCTGGTCTTTAAAACTTTTAATGATCGAAATGAATTTCCGATCTTATTTTACGTCGAAATTAGTGTAAGGTATACATACTTAACCTTCCAAGATTAAAAGTTAACAAAATCGAATGAGGTTCAAATGTGATTTCTTGGAGCTATGTTTGAAATGGCGGGGAAAAGATTTATGGAAGAGTATGAGATGACTTGAACGATTTAAGACTTAAAAATGGTATTTCAGGATCAATCAAGTTCGCCATTTCTATTATATGCACGTGTACATATTTTTCGGTTTATAAATCTTCATAAAAATATTTTCATACAGCCGATTAGCTTAAGCTGGAACTATCTATGAAATTAATAATTTGTTCACTTACGAAATAATATATCTATTTGCATTTTTATTGACATTGATATTTTCAGTAAAAAGAAAATATTGTTAAATTTAAGGGATGAATAGAATTTATGCGAATCAATGTCTGAACACCAATAGGTATCACGATTTTTTAATTAAATCTCTGAATATGGATTCGTAGTAAATTGCTTCATGACATTAATTTATATAAATTCGTTTAAATATCCAATTAGAAACTCGATTAAAATATTTTCTAAATCGCCTTAAACTTACGGCTTTAATATCTCTCTTTAAAAATATTCTGAATGTCCGAAAACCTAATTTCATAGAAAATCGTACTACAGCCTCGAGCTTCATAAACTCGGACGACCTCACCTTTTTTATTTTCATCCGGAATGAACTTGCTATCTTTTCTCGGATCTCTTACGGGCATTTGTGTAAGGAGAGGCCAATCAACCAAGTCTCATACATTTCCAATATGCATAATAAGTACGAAACCGTGAGTCTTCTTCATTCATAGTTTTATTTTCGCGTGAAAACGCCAATATGAACTTCCAGTCCGACCCTCTATTTCAAACTCACTCTCTATCGAAATCGCGGAGAGCGGGCCTAAATTGAATTTTCCGCCAATGAATTTTTTCAATCCCGTAGGGATATATCTAGTTCACGCCGCTTTACCGGGAAAATAAAAGCCCTCTCCCTATTTCCTACCGAGCTAACCTAAAATTGAAGTCATAGCCGCGATATTTCTCAGAATCTCCCACTTTTTCCAATTTTTCATTTCCGAAGCGTATGTGTTACGCGCGCGGATCACGGAGGCTCAAGGGGTCTCTTCTATCTTCAGGTTAGCCTCGACAGATGGATTAATCACTTCGTCACGTAGGTGCATGCGCAAGGTGCACCTTCCTTTGTCTTTTTTCCATTCGTCCATACCAGTGCGCTTTACGAGAGAAAAAATATTAATCTTGGGGCACGAAATTTTTAAGGGAAGCCTGGTGTTAATTAACAAGATGAATGAAGGATCGGAGTTGAGATAATACCTGTCTAAAACAGAGGTCCCAGATGTTATTAACTTTTTGAAAAAGTGCCTTTTGTTTCGGCCGTGGATGTCTGTCTGCGCGCGTAATAGTTCCATTTTGCGTCATGCAAGCGGGGATGCTGAATAATCTTGGGAGGATTACTTTTTCGAATAATATCTTGGCTTTTGAAATGGTCACAATTCTGACGGTTTCTTTAGAATATGAGCATCCTAGCATCCACTTGGATAAAAATATAATTTCAAAATACAGAACTATATCGTAAATCTGCAATGAAGATTACCCAGGATTTCGTTGTTTAGCTTCATTACCCAGCTCAATGCAATTATTCTTTTTGCTTGTACCCTCAAATAATGTTTTCTTTATATATTTCTCGTATAGGATTTCTCGTATATAGGATGTGAGTTGTACAATTCTGAATAAAGAGTGAGGGAAAATTAAATATGAGTGATTCTGTAACGATAATAGAAGTTCCGAAGAACAAGTATTTTTATCAACAAATTTTGAAGCAAAGTAGTCTTTTAACTTACTAACTACTTAACCTAATCTCTTAATTTTACTACCTCTATATCTTCTAGACTATTTTAATTTCATAAAAATGAAATAGTTAAACCCGTGACGTTCATTGGTATCATGTCATAACCAGAAAGGTTGTTTTATTTAAATTCCTCTGTAACATATACTAATGATATTTTATGAATTGTAAGTTTACTTACAATTTTTTTACGTTCTAGGAATTTCATTAGTCGATGAGTTAATATTTTATTTGAAGCATAGTTTCGATTAATCTGTAATAGTTAGTAGATGAAGGAAAAACTTGAAAAGCACGAAGAATCGAATTCAAAGATAAAGGATGAGATAAAGGAGAATATAGTGATGACTTACTAGAGATCCTGCTATGTGATAATTAGTAGAACTTCAATCTTCAAAATAAAAATAAAATAACTCTATGAATATTACTATTAGAAAAATATTTTTTTTATTTCTTGAATTATATGATTCATTATTATTATTTCTATTATTTTTAAATGTAAAAACATCAACTATAGTATTATCATATTGACCACAGTGCTATTGATCTGCATAAGAAGTACCATTCTCTTACATACAGGAGTATTTCCTTTATCCTTGGAACAAAATTCACAAAAATTAGGTCTCAACTCCTCATTATCATCACTCAAAGAATTTTAATTAGGAGATAGCGGAGACGTATATCTCTTTTCAGAGCGAAACCTCTTTTAAAGGATCCCGCGCCTGTTATGGCGTTAAAATTAATTTCCCTCGATTCACTCGACGGTTTATCAGTCAATTCCTAATAATACGTGACAAAATTTAATATCCTTCATCTGTCATTTCACTCCAGTATGTTTCGCCCTCGTTTATTTCGATGGAAGCCAGTGGAGATGACTGCCAGTGACTACGTGGCAATGTATGCGTCGTAATGCGGAGTATGAGTTGCACTTGCTTGCATAATTGAAGAGATACACGCGCTTCTCTTGCAAAGGCGTTTGTGAGGTTATTCCTGAAATAGCAAAGGCTCACCCCAATTCCTCTATCTTCCGTTTTTGAGAGCCATGCGGCGTCTTGTCAAAGCTAATAGAAATTTCAAAAGGCGCCGGGCAGTTTGTCTCAATTGCAGGCAGATATAGCCCAGAAAAAAAAGAAAGTTGAGCCGCTGGGCCCGTCTCTTTTGCCTCGTCTCCTTTAGTGGGACGACGGCGTTATGAAATGGCCACGTTCGTTTGTTTTGCTCATACTAACTGAGCCAATTCCGGCCAAACTCTATGTTGATTCTCCTGCACCAATGCATGCGGATGGCTTGGTTTATTTCGAATCTCGGCTCTGTTTTGCGCTCTTTATTAGCCTATGAGCGTTTGTTGGACCGCCAATAGTTGCAAGGGCTTAGAAACTTAGAGATGTGCAAGGCAATTGGTGAAGTTGGATAACTATTGATCGAGGCAAGGTCGCTCGACAACTCAGTCTAGATTAATAAATATATAAAATAGGATAAGAACACACAAAGCAGTAGTTGAACCAATACTGATCTGTGTGGAAAGAGGCGAGACCTTAGACAAATGAAACTGAGACGGGAAACTGCAGAAATGAAAACACTTGAAAAATATCTGAGAAAACCTCATTAAATAGTATAAAAAGTGAGGACGTCTCTCTTTCTCTTAATCTCTCGAGTTAAGATAGGCGCTTAGGTTTACGGTTTTTCATCAAGTTAATATCGAAACCTATAAGAACGGCTCTGTAATCAAATAATCCATCGCATACTGATACTGGTACACAATCGCTCGTAGGTATTAGTAAGAAGAAAATATAATATGCTTATTTCCCTGGTTGGCTCTTTAATAATCTGATGTAACGAATTTATTCGCATTGTACTCAGCAGAGTTCTCACCATCTTAGCTACGTTATTTGGCCAATCGAATTAACAGAAATGCCAATATAAGGTAGATTAAAATCCCCACATAACTGGTCCTCAACGTAAAGAGTTGGGTTGCCGATAGAAAGCATACACATTTACATTCGGCTAATTGGACTGACGTGCACCAAACGCTTTCGATCCTCCCGTATGAAAACATATTTGAACTCCGAAGTAAACTCTTACCACTATAAATAGTCCACCGCACATTCCACACATTCCTCACGGCTCTTACAAATATCTTTAAATGATTTATACATACTTCGTAGACACTAATATCATGTTTAAGCTAGCCTTCTGTGCCTTTTATTAGTTCTGAATGATAAAAAACGAATTCCCGATATTATTAGTGTAACGAATCACCTGAACACAAAAGAAATCAATCTTCGATTCTTAGGGTGTAACCGGTTATTTCTAATTCATCAATTTCCTTAACTTTTATATTGATACTTAATTAATTTGATATTAGTGAATTTAACTTCCTCGGGAAAATGTAAGTTTGAGATTTTTTCTATCATTAGAAAATAATTATGTAAGGAAAATCATATGATTGATTTAAAATATGATAGAATAGAATATCCTTATCTGAGCAACGCGTAATGATTCCCAACAGAGGCGGCAATCAACCCCAACCGGTTTTGATGTCAGCATTTCGTGCTATAGTTTGGCATCACATTGTCAGGCACGTCTTTTATTTTATCAAATGTGGCACTGTTCCGAGAAAAGGCTTTCTCGATGAACTAGTTTCAGTTTGGAAGGTAATACATACAAACATACATATCGATCACGCTGTTCCATTTCGGGGTGAGCGCCCTGATAACCTCGTTTATTCAAAAGACGCCTCTATACTTTATTATCTTTGCATCCTCTCTTCAGTTGCATGCATAAATCGTTCGCACATTCCCTTTTAGTCTTCAAACTTAGAAAGTTTCTTTTATTCTGTATCTCATTTACACAGCTTTTTCAGTCTTCTCTTCTCCCACTCACATTTCCATCTGGACCATCCTTGTCTTTCCGCGTGCACGTTGCAGCTGTTTAAACCAATTGCAAACACCCTTTCGTGCTGATCACGCAACCATTTTTTGACAAATTTCTTTATGCACTGATTACTGACTAATTCAGATCTTTTTGGCACATGTCCAATAGCAAATACGAGTAGGTTCACTTGCCTCTCCTGACACCTGCAACCTTCCTTTTCACTCAATATATGATTTTTAAATCAAATAAAACAAAACACATGGGGAATTTCCGCCAGGTATTGCTATAGTTATTTAAATACAATCGATGTCACCTGCTGGCTATTCAAGAGGAAGCGGAAATCAGAGCTTCTTTTCTGTAAAGAAAATTCTCAAATTGAAAAGTCTATAAGCTAAGATTAGGTCCCGAAGGATCGAAGAATTATGAATATGACCCCAATTTTCAAAATATGACGCCTAGTCTAGAAAAAATTAGATAGATAACAGCCAATTAATAATCATAATTCGAATCATAACAGCTCCCTTAGTTTCAGCTCATTCTCCCATTTTAAATACATGACTATATTTTTCACAGTCGTTCGCTTTAAGCACTTGCGGAACTTTTGGCTGTCATGATCGTCCTTAAAGCGATTCCCGCCAACGCTCACGTGCTAGATTTCCTCGAGGGAAGCGTCCGTGAGAGAAGGCGTCTTTCCCTTTCTTTCCACACGATCATCCCTTCTTTAGAGGCGCCACATTCTTGAAAAGGACTTCCCTCATCTTCTTAATGACCCCTTCGGCGACCGTCCCACCAATCAGACACGTCTCGCCCTCTCAGGTGTCTGAGCGCGTTTTTAACTTTTATTGCACAGGCGGGCGCGCGGCGCTTTGTTTTTGTTTTCGGCCTGCCTCGTCTGCATTCCTTGAGACCTGATTTCGAGGATGAGTGCTTTGGCAACGAGGGACCCATCAAGGATTAACATATTTCAATAATGATAGGGGTAGAATTGCAGCGATGTGTTTTGATGAATTTTTATCGGTAGTCCGACCTAACGGATACTTCAAACTGGAACTGGAAGTTGTATGGTAACTTAAGGCGAATCATCCCAGAAAAAGTTAAGATTTAATTTCAAGAGATGGCAGCACCGCTAGCGTCAAATTTGTTTTCCTTCTCATTTGATAATGGTTAACCCGATTTTCGTTTAGTGAACGGTTAAATAAACTAAATAATAATAAAATATTCGCAGACTAAAAATCAAAATTTACATTCCTTTTTTAACCATCTTTTTGACAAGATCTTTCTTATAAAGATGTAATTAAATTTTTTGGTGTAGTCAGTCTGAGGAGCTAATTTTTTAAAACACGTAGCAACTTTTATTTCTAAAATTGGATGTATAGTTCTTGCAATAGCATGCATTAAAGAAAATTGTAAAACGGCAATGCCGCAGCACGCCGCCTAAAAATACGGACTCTTTGGATGTGAGGGTAAGCAGAGTTAAATGCCATGCGATACCTGCGTAATCTCATGTTAACTGATAACCGTTCTTTGCCACCGGGGTCTTCCCTCGGAAGCCTTGGTATATTGTGCTTGAATGTTTTTCTCAGGCACCCTAAAATGTGCTGAGTATTGAGAGGGGAATATTTTTTATATTATAGAATATATTACAGAAATTGAAACTCTTCGCTGGAACTTTGAACGCACAAATATCTCTCATTATCACGTATCACAATGCACGTAAATTTCATTTTGATCGATTGCAGATATTTTTTGTAGAATTAAATTTGTAATGATCTCCCACAATATCATCGAAATCTTTCTCGGTATACCAACCGTCGGATTTAACAATGAGATTTTCATCTTGCCTGCAATGAAAATTGTGCCATTTCGCTTAAGAGAAATGTAATTTCCATAAATATATTAACTATATGTAATGTAAATAAATTTTCTTGCTCAATTAACATAAGATTTTCATTAAGGAATTCAAAGTAAGGACGAATTTTCCTCCTCACATCTGTCAAAAAAGAAGTTGTAAGATGCATAAAATATTGTTATACCAAACGTACAGGTCGTTACCGATAGCTGAAAAATTCAAATTCAAATTAAAAGGTGGTAAATAATGTAAAGTAAAAATTAAAATGCTTAATTTCTTGAAATTTTAAATGTTATTTTACGAAATGCGACACACCGAGGAATTCGCAACTGTTTCAATTCGCGATTAAACCTTTTCACTGACTTTATTTGTGGCAGCAAAATAATAACTTCATCTGTTAACTTGGAAACATAAAATATAAAAAACTATGGAACACGGTCTTGAAAGAATGAATGCAAATTTAGATATAAATTTCTTTCTACGGCGCCTAAATGTCAAAATAATTAAAACTGTTATTCATTATCGCAAGATAATATTTCAGAACTGTTTATTATATGACCGCTCTAAACTTCTTATTTACATTAATATATTATTATGTTACCTTGCATTTTTTAATTTCGTAATTATTCCTCTACGTCGCTTTTTCTTCGCTGACATACGGAGAATTTTGGAGCCTTTGGTAGAATATCTCGAGCTCATTACCGAAAATTCTTCAGACTAGGTTAGGTGGTCGAAAACGTGATAAGCATATGTTCTCAGAAACCAGACACCTCTGATTTGTTTTCGCGTAGAAGTACATAGAAGTCTCTTGGGAGAAACGAATTCGAAGGAGAGGGGTTTAGTGCGCGCTCCCGTCAAATGCACTTCCAGAGGCAGCGTTGCAACGTAGAATTGTTTTCTAGTACTTCTTTAAAACACTTTTCTGAACAAACGATATATAAATTTATTAATATAAAAATTGCAATGTGTTTTTAAAAAATTGCTCTACACTTTGACTACCGCTAATTCTTGATAAAAGTTTTTATAAGAAAAAAATTGTTACTAAAAATCGCAATTTCAAAAGAATAAATTTTTTCTTGGGTATCCTCAATTTCTATGGTTATTTACAGTTAGAATCCACTTTTTGATTAAAAGTTGAACGAATCATTCACGAATAAGAAGGAAAATAAATTTGGCTCATTTTGGTGCTGCCACGTGGGAGATTTTCTTGGAACTAATTCAGGCACGATTCGCCTTAAGGGCTACGAGGGCTGATTCCTATGCCTAGACGCAAAAGGGTACGAAAATCGCTAATAAAAATCTGGCTCAGTCAGTTAATGCCGTAAAAAGATCTCTTTTCCCATCTACCCCTAAATCATAATCACTTAATAGAATACGAGTTAAAGATACATAAAATATTTAGATAAAACATTGCGTATGAAAGAAAACTTTACCCGATTGTGAAGAATGAACTAAGTTAAACAAATCGAAAATATAATATGAGAAAGGATTCGATATTTTTTACTATATCATTAACAAAACAGAAATTATTAAATCTAAAGATGAAGGGGCTTCCGTAGTGGATAGCGCGCTCGCCTTTGGTTATATCAGCACCTAGTTCGATTCCCGAAGGAACCCTTCTGACAGTCCAAAACTACTAGAATGAAAGATTTTAAATTAATTTCAGTTACTTCATTTCTTGTATGCTTTAAAATAACGTAACAGCGGTTTAGACGTATTCACTCCGTCTTCAGGTGTGAGGTAGGTGAATAGAAACGATACAACATCCCATCTCTTTTTTCAGTCCTTGCTACAGCATCTTTACAGGTGAAGTGAATGCATCTTCCTAATGAGTCATGGATTAAAGATAACGGTTTAAATTTAGACTCTTCAGTTATGATTTTTCGACAGGGAAACCAATTTCGGTGTTAAGAGCCAAATGGAAGCAGAAATACTTTTTCTTACTATTTTAAATTTCCTGATCATCTGTAAAATGCACAATTATGGAGATAATTATGTATTTGAGAAATTCCATGTATTCATAAACGTTATTTTTATATCCAAAATTTTTAAAAAATTGTTTTTGGCGAATATACATATCCAATATAGTAAAAAATGTTCAAGTTGCTATTTCAAAATTACAATAAATCTCCTTTAATTGAGTAAAACATCGTATAAAATCCATGATAATTTGTTTTGTAAGCTGCAGACTTAATTGTAGACCACAGACCACCATTCTGAATACCATAAACATAATTTACGGTTAAAATATAAGGAATAATGATATGAGTGCATACATTTATCATACACATGCTAATCTCTATGTATTAAGTATAGAATTTTATATCATTTCATGGTTTAACTAGGCCTACGATCTTCTCAGCTACTGAGAAGGCTGTTTAATTTATGCAGTGTTATTTCATAGATTGAATTTTCTTATAAATCTCATATCACTCATTATTACACCCAGTGATGCATAATCCTGATTAATTATTAAATGGATTTCACAAAATGTCGCGAAAAGTTGATCATTAAATTACTTTTATTAATTTAATCGTTTTGTATCGCATTTTTGATGAGCAGACGTTGTAGGCGTAATTAATTTTCCCAGGACATTCAGATTAATATGTCATATCAATCTAAAACTGTTAATTAATCGCGTCAGTTGCAGACGTGATTTTCATTAATAACTTTAGGAGGGTTGTTATTTAGTTAATGAGGAGTCATAAATCTCGCATATAACGATTTTTCTTGTCGATATTCTCGCATTCTCCAAAATACCATTTGATATTTGCGAATGATGTTAAGTAACACAGCTGTGGTTGAAGTAGAAGGATCTAATGGAAGATATTACTGCAGATTAAGACAATCGTTTCTGTGTTCGACATAATTTACGAATGGAATGATTGGTGAGAATGGTGAGATCAAGACTAAGATCTTTTATTGTGCGTCATGGTATAAAATTACCAAATTAAGTTAAAAAATAAAGCCATAGGTGAATTGAGCAAATTCAGAATACATAAAAGAGACTACTAAATAAATTTAAAAATTTCCTCGTCGAATTCTTGTGAAGAAATTCTATACTTCGGGACTAAGCCAACAAAACTGTCTTAGAAATGATAAATTTTAAGGAGAAAAAAGGTCTTCCTCCCTGAAACTAAAAGGAAAAAAACGAGAAAATGTATGTCGAGGAACATCATTTTACCTGATTTGGATACAAGACAAAGTGACTAAAAACGAGAAAAAGAAGTAAAAATTAAGCAGTAATGAAACGAATGCAGCTGGCAAGGGATGAATGGAAGCTGAATGATTGCAATGGTGTAGTAAAAAAGTTAGAGCGGTTATAAGGGAGGGGAACAACATGAAATATAGGTGTGTTTGGCGAATGAGATTGTGAAGTGACTTACGCAGAATTAAGTATAAATAGAATGGATGAATATATATAACTAATCGTTAGAAACGGAAGGTTATAGGATATTATTAGGAGTATTACTGATTGACAGGGCAGATAACGAGCCTTCCCCGAGAGGAAACAGTCTGATTGATATAATGTATTCGATCCACTTCAACGGTGTAAATGTATCATACCCCATTAACCTGTGGATTTTCCTAAGAATATATTCGGAATTAGGCCCATTTAAAATTAATAGTAAGAATTGATGATTGAAAATTGATAAAAAGATTATATGAGGGTAGGAATTTTACAAGATTATAGCATTTGTAGATAAACAAGTTCCAGGGTCAAACTTATGATCTCCTAGGGATTTTTATTATTCATCCCAACTCTGAAATGGACTTTTATGTTTCTCTGTCACGATCAAGGAGGCGAGAAAATAAGATATTTATCGGTGATGAGAGACAGAAAATGGAATATTTATCATGTTGTATTTTCCCATAGATACTAAACGGGTAGTTCAGCTAGTAATTTCTAAAATGAAGCGATCATCTTGATAACGTGGTTCATATGAAAAAGCGATGATCCGAGTGATGGAGTGTGATTCCACGGGTGAATGCAACGACGCCATGCGGGCAGAATGCGGTTGACGCACCCTCTGAAATCGTTTTCCTCCCCAAATTATTCTAAAAATTGTTTACCTCCCAGAAAATGTGATTGCTTCTTGCGCCGTCCACCTCAATCTATTTCCAAGCTTCTAGTCCTATATCCTAGATAAACTGATTTTTTCACCTGCACGCGCGAGCATATAGGTGCCAGTGGCCAGCAGAGCACACTAAGGAATTGGATTTGATGTCGACATGAGGTTCTTTATCCATCGTAGAGTTAATTTTTCAAACAGTAGTGCGGAAATATCAGATGAAACCTTTTGGTTATTTTTTGCTTGATAATCAATGCTTTGAAACAAACCCCTTATAATTGGGACTCCACACATACAGTGGCATCTCGCTTTACGGCGGTAATCCGTTCCAAGATTATCGTCGTTATCAAACTAATGTTCCCACAGCTCTCCTCAACAACCCGTATACCCTCCCCGTAGTATATGTTAAATATGTAAGACTCATTTAAGTGTCCTCTTGAAAACTGTTTTCCATCGATGAGGCGTCAGAAAGCAAAACCCACGCCGTTACCCAAGGCAGTCTTTTGTTATAGTCACTCGTCCTTAACCATGTACGTAGTTAAACAAAGCCGTCGTGAACCAAGACACCGCTGTAGTAAACATATATTCGTATTCGATACTGAAGAAGCTAAATAGTTTTTCTGTCACAGATATAAATTGCGGAGATTGATTCCCTCAAGCAAATCCTATTTTGTTTTTGTTATTCTTTGTCACGCGTGATGAAAACAGAAAAATTGACGTAGGAGTAACAGAGAAAGAGAGAATGTTATGGTTGAAAGAGGCCCTCTCAAGCTTAACTCTCTAATTAAAGGTCGAAATAATGAATAATGATGAAAATGTAGGTATTTTTATATAATGGATGCCTTCTTTTGTGAAATTCGCGTTTTTCCTCAATAAAAAGTAAATTTTATGAAAATTACAAACATTTACGTTTTAATTCTTTAAAAACGTGAAATTTGAGAGGGATTATTACGTACAGTTTATGAATATTTTGACGCATGGCTACAGAAAATGCGAAGAATATATTTTTTTAATTATCTTCGAATTTATATTAATGTAAACAGCTACTTGTTTGCTTTTTAGATGAGGGCGTAAAATAAGAGAGAGATGTGTCATAATATACTTTTTAAATATGCTAAATACGATGCGATATGCATAATCATATGAAACATTATCTATGTAGATCCGAATTCTGTAATGTAAGTTAAAAATTATATGATTCTAAATATAGTAAATGAATAAGCGAAGGTCGTTCTCTTCAGCTTCTCATCGCTATGCTGTGGTACACGTATCCACTAAAGTTCTTTTTTGCACAATAGAGGAGGGTGATTCTCTAATTTGGTATTATATATGAGCTTTTTGCGATATTTTGTATTTTAGTAAGATTTCCTTCGGATTATACTAAATAATTCCATTCCTCTTGTATTTTCATTTGAAAAAAAGACAGACACTAAAAAAACTTTTACTTTGTGTTCTTTTGCGCCACTAAGTTGAGTTAAATATGTTCTGAATTACGAAAGGAAAAGGATCAACTTATCTAGACGTTATGGCTCATATGGAAGAATGCTTGAAAATGTTTCATCTTATTGTTCAGAATATAAAATCTTTCCTCTGATTACCTGTATCTGTTTGTTATAAATCAGTAACATTTCCCAGAATCAATCAGTGATACAACATATAATTTACATCAGAAACAAATTTTAACCGAAAATGTTGTATGGGAAAATGTATGAGATCGAACGTACGCCAATTTCTATCTCAACTTACTCGAAGATGCGCTCCGAACTCACGAACTTACTTAGGACCTGGTCAAAGTAGTACGTGATGAGAAAGACCAAGTAGGAATGGGACTGAATTTCGAAGGAAAGGGTCAGTTTACGAAGCCGTTGTTAATATCTATCCCCCGCAGTTCTGCTGCTTGCCTACGTGAATGAAAGGAAAATTTAAAATAGCTAAATAAATATGGCTGTCTGCGCCATTGTGGAAGGGCATGAAATTTATTATATAATGTTCTGTAATATATTTTGCTTTACTGAAGAGAAAGTTAATTTGCTTTCTTCAACATTTCCTAGTTCGTCAATCGTACCTTAAGAGTTAAAATGGCTTCAGGAATTAGGGATCCCTCCAAAGAAGTAAAGTTGATCATCGATTGCATAAATTTTGTATTTTTATCGACTTACCTGTGCATAGGGTTGACTGTTACCCTCTATTTGTATGTGGAAAAACTCTTTTCTTACTTAAGATTTGCAAGTAAATTAAAAATAGTTTATTGGCTTTGTGATGAAAGATACTGCGGCATTGTAGGCAGGGAGTTCTGCTGTGAACTTTAGTCTGAGTCTCTGCTAGTAGTTAGCATAACAGTTGAGATCCTAGATTGCCTGGTTGCGACATTTAGTAGGGATACTTAGCGTTTGCGCTCATTGTTAATGAATTCGGGAGAGGTTAATTGAAGTTGCTATACTCTACGGCGAATTCGAAGCCAAGAAAATTATGAAATTAGTATTCGGTGCGCAACTTTGAAGGAATATTGGGGATTCATGATATAGAGAAGAGAATTTCTTCCTTCTACGATTTGAACTAAACTTTATGCCTGTGATATCTTTCTGCCGTATTATCATTATAAAAATTATTTGCGATAAATTTTTACAGTATTAAAGAAGATTTTATTAATTTCTTCATCATATTCTCAGTGTGAAAAATACATCGATGCACAAATTTATTATTAATTTTTATTTCCCTTTGATTTCATGAAATATTATAATTTAACCACTTTTCATACATACTATTTAATGGAAGTTAAAAAGTACTAACACGAAGGAATCAGCTATTATTAGGTGAATGAAAGGTGAATATTAGTTGAATCAGGTGATGAATGAAAATTATACATTTTTATGGGTGACCCAATCACGTAATAATTTAACGGCAGGAAATCAGGCGATGAAATATTCTAAGGCATTATATACATTCATGGATTAGTGAATAAAATGCGTGTATCATGTTTAATTCCATTTTATAAATTTTACGTCACCTCATATGTGATTTTTAATTGTCATGTAGACACGATGAGGTGATATCGTAGAGAGGATTTCGCTCATTAATTATTTAATGGGATTTTTGGATATGTGATGACAGAATGAGCGCTTCGAAGCTCATCGTTTACGAATAACGATCATACGTATTTTAAAAGGCCATGGAATATAGCTTGACCCAAAGGGTATTAAAGGAGATACATTTTCTGTACCTGTCAACATTAATTAATGTACTGAAATTATTTCTTTTATTTTATATTAGTAGTACCACTTAATTAAGCTTCAATTTAATGTCCATATTTTAGAAAGGGCCTAAAATGCCATAACTTATTGGCAAATTCCATATCAATATATAATCCTATTATCATTCTTTATTTTTTAAGCGTGTCCTCCCCGAAAAATGTTCTGTAAAGGCTTGGCATTTAACAGTGAACAAAATTTGATAATTTGACCTAATTTCGTAAGATAGAATCTATTCATAAAGAGATTATGAATCTCTGGTGATAGACCAAAAAATAAGTCAGTAATTATTCAAAATTCTGCACCACTTTTACGATAACATAACGATCTTGGTATAGCGTACGAATTAGGATTAGAAGGATTGGGTTAGACAACATTCATATATAATGTTTTTTTTTCGACATAATAAATATGCATAATTAGTTACTTCGGGATTTATTATTTGTATTCATACGCTGAAAGTACTCAATCTAAATACATAGGCAGAGTAAAACAGCAAATAGATCTACCTATTTATTTCGCCAAATAAAGTCCCTATGTATGTATGTATTTACTATATTTTCTCATCTAGTATCGCGGATTACTCAGGGAAGCATCCATTTTAAAAACAATTTTTTCTCATCTATCTTTACCCTCAATGTCGGACCATTTGAGTTAGCGGGGAAATACGTAATACATTTTCCGCAAGCTTACTTGCTCTGAGTTATTATTTTTCAATTTAATCTATAGCCTCGGCCGATATGTGGTGGAAATACAGAACAGAAGGCAGAAGATAGAAGGACCTTCTGTGGAAAAGTAAACATCTGCATTCAGTTATTTTTCAATTTATTATTACTAGCAACCTCAAAGTTGTCTCTTAAGTCTTTTATTCAAAGAATGAGCGCTATATTAAAGCTTTGTTTTATCTAAGCACACGTTATACTATCGTAAGTTTAATTTCAAAGTTAGAATACTTAGTGAAATTATGTGACTTACTCTATATATTAAAATTGGCTCAACGATCATTTACTAGTAGATACTACTCAACATTTCTTCTATTATCAATATCCCACATCAGTATGAAGTGACATAGGTATTTTGGTGCTCTCTTCTCTGTGTAATATTAATTGGTGTAGATAATGGACCAGACTAAGCTATTAGGGGAGATGAAGCCATGCGATTAATTATAGACTTCTATTTTGATGGGTTTTCATCGCGATAAAATACGGAACTCACTGATACTTCATTGCAAATTAAATTAACAACTGCTTTTGTCACTGGCGTTCCATGTGGCGGATGATACTTGACTTACTAAAAATATTGATTCATGAGGTATATGATTGTATCCGATACTACGCTACAGCTTATTAACCCATTAACTGCTGTCTTTATTAGATAAATCTGGCATATATTGTGCATCGAATTCGAATGAATATAGGTATTTTTATTTTTCTTTTTGAAGGTTGATGTTTCATGATAAAATTCATGGTGATTAAAGATGGTCTTTATTTCGAATAAAAATTATACTTTGAAACTACTCTTACATTTTCATCGTAAAATGGATCTAATTAGCGATAAAATTTAATTTAAGGTAATTGAGAATAAGAAAATGTAGTTGAGGGTTTTAGAAATATAATTGAGGCTTAGGAGAAAGTATCTACTTCAGAAAAATACCCACAGAGAAAGGGAATGTGAAAACCTGCATAATTTTTGAAGAATGATGTTTTTTTATTCATATATGATAGAATCCTACCTATCGCCTCTGATATAATAGATTGTATTTACTTTCACAACATATATCTCAATTTGTAATCGTATCAATATGAAAGGTATTATTTATGTATCGTTTCGCGCCAAAAGAATTTTCCTTCCCCATAGTATGCCGTGGGGAAAATGTTTGGCATACTCAGCATTAAACCAGTGAGGTATTAGATAAAAATCTAACTGAAGAATTCTTTTCTCATCTATGGATTGATAAGTTTCATACCCTTTACAATGGACGATAAATTGTTTCCTTTTTTATCACAAGCATTGATAGAACTAAACATGTTTTCAAATGATCTTCATTCAACGCTTTTCATCACTTCATCACGCGTTGCAATACAATACGGAAACAGTTTTCCGAAAGAATCCTGTTTAGTAAAAAGTAAAATATGCATTGTATAAGCCACTCATATCCTCGCGTCGTTTTCGCTCGTTAATTGAGTAACTATCTATTCATCCACCCTTTGATTAAGTCATCTCAGAGGCATTTCTTCAGTATCAAAACATCTCCCGCTGAAATCTCCCGTGATGCCGCGCGATAAAAGAAAATGAAGCGCGACAGCGTTTCATTTTGAAAAGCGTCGAGAGTTTATTACTCGTCGGTTTGTTTTTCAAACTAAGCAGAAAATGGAACTCGTCTAACCCCTCCGAATAAAAGAAACTCTTCCAACGCGTCCTATTGTTATTCCGAGCCGACGAGAAATGTTCAATCAGCGTTATAAAACCTCGCGAAGCGTTTAAACATTTCGCTGGGTAAAATGGGGCCCACATCGCGTGTAGTGGAGGCTGAAACAATCGATAGCAGATGCGGTCGAATGCGGCCGCCACCTGGAATGAGAGTGAACGTGATGGTGGCCGTAAAAAAAGCATGAAGCACAGGTGGAAAGAGAGAAACTTGTTTCTCCATTTTGCGAGAAGAACGTCATGGAACGGTCCAGTGCCCAGTCACGTAACGGCCCTCCATCCATTCAGCTCTATTCATCCCTCTTTCTTCCCTCTCGGTAGTCATTTTTCTGCTAGCAAACACATTTTTCGGGTGGTTAATAAATAACGCCTCGCTGTTTTGGAGTGGAAATTTAATGGCCATTAACTTCGCCAGCGGCCTATCATCCAAAAGGCTCTCTACTGTTAGGAAAGCTCGAATGTATTAAATAACCAACTGCAATAAACAATATTTAAAAATCTTTAATATTCTTCTGTTTCACTTCCCACCACCGCAAGCTGTTGAAATCTGCCATGCTCTGTGAGTTGGAAAAAACGCATTGTCGTTCCCGTATTTTTCTTTATTGAATGTTTGGTATTTTAGTTTTAATATTACGGAATTTTTTTATCAGTATGAAGCGGCCCATAGGAATTAAACCGCAATTATTTGGAATACGTCGACCAAAGAAATTTTGCAAAAGAGCCATTGGGTGAAATTCTGCTTTCTATCAAATTCCACTTTGGAGATATGAAGTTGGAGAATAAATGGCCTAAATCAAAATTATAAAGGTCTCCTTTATCAAAATAGCATATCAAATTCAACTTATCTGACATACTGCGGTATGGTGCAATGAAACAGCATCGAATAATCAGTGGTTTCTAATTTTATTCTTCTTATAATTTTCAAAGTTGAAACATTCATATTAGAATATGTTTAGATCATAAAGACCTATTTTAGTAAGTGATACTAAGTTAAAACAAATGCAAATGATAATTACTTTTATTTCTACCTGTTTTATACGATCAATCGAATCCCAAGTTAATGAACAACAACCTGGAGAGATAGAGTTTGATAGGTTATGGCATTAAAATACCTGCAGTATTAAATCGTAAAAAAGTACTATTGCTTAAAATATTTGCATATTTTTTGAGTAATAATTAACATAGAAGAATTGGAGAGGGGCGTAAAAAGTCATGGCTGCAAAAGTCGAGCTGCACGTGTACAATAGAGAAATGTGATAAATACGCACAAAAACAGTCGGTTGATAGAACATAGAGACGTTCCCTAAGAAATAACAAGGTAAAATTAGCGTATAAATTCACGTATGGAGGAGATGTAATAATTAAAAGAAGAATATTCATTACCACGTGTGTTACGCGTCAAAAATTAAAATTATGTTTGCACGTCTGAGAAAATTCAGTATGTGAGATTCGCTCGTTACATAAAGGACCAGACAGTACCCTCTTTTCATCTATTATTATCTTTTATTTTTTCCTCTCCATATGAAAAAGAATTTGAGCGGATACAAAAATAAAACACTTCAGTATTTGAACCCTAAGTACAAACGGGCTTCAAAAGGTATGATGAGACCCTTTCCTGGTGGGTTGTGCTCTCTCACAGAACCATTTGTTTTTTCGTAAATTTCGTTGACCAAATTAATTGATAAGTGCGCACGCCCGAAAGTGGGAGATCCAGGTTTGATTCCCGGTCTCGTCAAAATTCTTCACCTCCGGCAATCATCGGATTTTTTCCAGCTGCCATGCGTTTAAAAATTCAATTTTCTATTCTGTCTTACAGAATTTGTGTATTTTAGCAGTTAAGCACTCGTATTACATGATATTTTTGGAATAAAAAGAAACACCATATGCAATTCTAACGTGTATTGAAATGATGACGTCAATCAATCCAACCAACTATGGATATCGTTTGGCAATCCTCTCTTTAAACTCATAAAGTAATCTTACAACGCAACTTACCATATTGTGATATTAACTATCAATTTATAACTTTCATAAGGTTTACAAATACCCCTCATCAAAACCTACAGCATTTTTGAGTTCCAACTCAAAATTTCGGAAAATAAAAATCGAAAGGGATGCGATAGCTCGTTCATTAGTTTTCTGAAGCTCGATTTATTTCCGATAGAAATTTTTTTATGAGCTAATGAACTTAGAGATGAATTTTACAGCCTAGAGAATTTTTGTGAAGAGAAAGGTTAGATAGAGGGACAATGTGTTTCATTATTATTATTGGTTATCTCGGATGAAAAATGGTCGGAAAGTTGAAATAAATCTTAAAGCGTATTTGTTTCAATCCTTTTATCTAGGAGTAAAATATGATGGGCAGTTTCAGTTAGCTCAATGCAGTTCTTATGGATCATGTAAGGAGTATAGTATTTAGACATAGGTTACACCAGTGCTAATTTCTACCAGATGATATGATTCTTCTCCACTGTATTGTATTTTCATAATTTTCTTGTCTAGCAATCATTTTATCATGCACTCATATTTTCCATAAGGATATTATACTGTATATGTGAACTAGAAACACCAACATTAATTTAATTAGAATTGAGCAGTGCTATTATACAGAGCAGAATGGGAACGTTACAGGGAGAGATGGAAACCGCGATTATCACGGCTTCTATTTCTAAAATTTAATTAACATTTAAGTTATGATAATTAGTTACTTTATGTGTCTATCGATGTAATAAATTATTCGAATGCTTTATTAATATTTCTATTCACTAAGATCATTCTCAATGAAATCTGAAAGTTACAAAAACATATCTTATGCGGCTACTTGACGAACAAAAGTTATTCACCACTTCTCTAGAAAGTAACTAATGCATAAGCACTTCCATTTCATTAGAAAATTAATTCTGAAGAGCTTAACATAACACCAGCTTAATTGATACTAAATTCTTTAATTATTATTGCCCCTTCCTCCATTTAGTAGGAGACATTTACCTCATACCCCTTTTCGGAAAAAATCTAGCTGCCTTTGCTAATTAGAAAACAAAAAGAAAAAAATACTCCCACTAAGCACGAGTGCATCTCAAATCTTTCTTGCTCCACTTATTTTCTAAAATAAATTTGTTTAGCCAATAAAAGGTTCTTAATCTTGAGATGCGATTAGTAAAGAATGTTTTTCTCTCGGGCGATTCTCGTTCAGGAAAACTTCTTCAATGAATAAATAAGAGAGCATTCTGAGGTAGTTATATCAGCCTTCTTTTCTTCTTTATCAACCGTAACTTTTTATTTTCTTAACTGCTTTCATTAGAAGCGGACCCTCCTCTCATCTTGTACATCATCTTGTTTCACCGCATCTTTCTGCTTGAGCCATTCTGCGAAAAGATTTTTTCCGTTGAAAAGTTGAACATTTTAGAGGATATGAGAAAAAAGTGGGAATGAATATTTTATCGCTAAAGAAATGAGAACGTGGCAGGTACTTTTATGACAGGAACGGTAATTCTCGGAGAAATGGAAACACTCGGAATTTGTAAAGCATGATAATTCTTTGTTCGTCATCTTCTGTTTCTCGGGAAATAATTCAGGATGCCATTTTATTTTATGAATTGTACATTCATGAAGGTGAATCTATAGGGATGCAGAAAGGCCTCGATTTACCACTGTAATTTTTAATTAGCTCCGTTGCGTTTTTATTTTCTCGTCACTAAAGTGGAAAAATCCTACCAAGTTTCAATTTTGCTACGCATTTTCGGAGAAATATTCTCCATGATAATCTAATTAGAAGTTGAAAAGGCAGAACATTCATCCAAAGAGACTTAATTAAATTTCAGCGCTGCAGGACTCATTTAGCTCGTACGTATCACAAAATTAATCGTAAAAATTTTAAAAATCCCGTTATGTATTATGACAGTTACGATTTCTGCGAAGGCTTCACTAATGTCAAATCGATAGACAAACAAAATTCATACGCATAAACTTCTTCAGGTCTGTCAGAAATTGATATAGCTATATCGGTAGTGGTATAACTGCATATTCAATGCTTACCTTGTTATACGAGTATATTTCCCGTTCACATCTTAATTAGTTTGATGCAGATCGAGATAACATGCTATATTTTTAGATATCTCAAGTTTAACGATTTTCTTTGGTTCATCTAACCAAACAAGTACTACTTAATTACGTATGTTGGAGGAGTTTTATTGTATGCAAGATTTTTACCATTTTGAGAGCTGTTGGGGCTTATTCTTAATATAATTGATAGCGCGTCGCAATTTAAGGAAACTGTCCTGGGTTCGATCCTGGAAGAAGCTCAACTTTCCCAATGAAGATTCGCGGTAGGAAGCGAATTAGAGGACGCAGCAAAAATAAATGCCAGTTGCCAACAAGCTTATTTGTTGATTATGATCGTCAAAATTACTTGACTAATCTATCAGTAAGAGATTCAGGTTGCGAGAGTTTCTTTACTGCATCGAGATGTTTGACTCATCTTTCTCACTAATAGTAGTCTTCCTCAGATTCCGCAGTCCTTTAGAGAATTCCAAGTAGATGGTGACTAACAAATTTAACCCAAGATAAGCTACAGAATTGAGACAGAGGATGTTCTCCGCAATCCAAGGTAAATCGTTCTATAGGCGGGGGTCTGAACAAGGGAAAAGTTAATGGGGCGTCTCTCCTAACCAGTGGGAGATGAGTGTACCGATTAAAATTATTAGCGAGCTCTTCCGTGGTCATGCATTTCGCCGTAGTTTCTGGAATCCTTGAGGAGCAACTTGGCAGTAAATAAATGCATTCTCCGGCGCTAACTCGAGCGCTCTTTCGACAGAGGGCAGGACGAGAGGAATTAGTAATTCGGCTTTCCTCGGTCCCAGTTCGTCCCTGTGGCTAATTTATCTCGCGATAAGTCTCTTATCATTCTCGGAATAAATGCGGAGAAGAAAGAGGATGCGCCGCTTTATTTCTCTATCTGGCAGAGATTTAAGAGAGCCATAACTTAACCGGGAGAATAAAGTATGATCATTCGAAATGCTTTGTTTAGCGTTTTCTCAGGAAATAACTTACCGAATGGAAGCACCAGTGTGCGATTTCAGGAAGGATTTCCGAAAAGGTTTAACAAAGAGGTTAATTTAAAAGCCCAATTTGACTACTTCAATTCCTGGCTTACCTTTTGCTCGCTTTGTGTTTATTAGAACTGAGCGTGTGCGTCATCCTTGAAATTAGATGATGATGAAACGAGGTAAAACTCTTAGCAGAGATGAAATTTTGAGCGTTAGACTGGATAAATTTCTCATTTCCTTTGGAGTAAATTGAAACTTTTGTAAGTCTAACGCAATCTTTTTAATAAACGTGAATCGTCGGTGAAATTAAATTACTTCGGAATCGTACGAGAAAATTAGTATTGCAACGGACGCATATTCCGGTGCTTATCTTCACATCTTTTAATGAACCCAATAATGCTAAGGTTCCGAAAAACCAAACGAGAAATTCTTAAAAATCTCCCATTTCGAGCTAATATTATTAACGTGGATTACGATGTGATATCTCTCATCAAATACAACTATGTAACGAATGTCCTTATATTCTACACTTGTTATACTCTTTTTCTATTAATTACTATCTGTTTCTCGTTATATAGATAGTTACATGAATCTCCATGCTGATTATCATATTCATGTCCTGTTACGTGGTTCCTTACCTGATCGGTATAGTTGACTAATTAACTAAAACATTTTCAAATTCAAATGGAGCTAATTTGTAGCCTTGATGTAATATTTATAAGGACATCTTTGGTAGCGAAGACAATTTATTTAGGCTAAGTCCCAAATTAAACGTTAATTTTAAACGTTACTAATTCGTAAGCCCCAAATATGTCTCCCAGAAGTTACCAAATAGCAATTCACATTTGGATACTCGCAGAAAGGCAATATCTTTCAATAATTGGAATATAAGAAAGCCAGTAAACATTATTTAGGGCAAAACCTGACTTTAATTGCACCTTTCCAATTCCCAGCGTCTATAGCTTGGTCGTAGAAATAGCGAAAAGATATTTATGAATCGAAGAATCCGTCAGTCATCACTTGGTTGCCAAGGGAGGATTCCATTCTTGTAAAATTTATTAGAAGTCTCATTATTATGTAAAAAGTAATTGCAATTTCTTTAAATATTCTTGTAAATATTCGAATATTTATTTTTAATCCTGATCATGTAAATATCAACGAAATGGTAAAAAGTCGTAAAAATGTGAAGATAATTGTGTAATGCAAATAAAATTGCGTAAACTAACTAAGTTAATATCCATACCTTCGTAATAAAATAAGCGTAAAGCGAGAAGATATCGTAAAAATATGTCAATAACGATCACAAATGTATCTCCGTCAAGGTACGTAATTTAATTAAGACTCTTTTGATTCTCATTACTATGCGCCAGTGAAGGAGCCAAAAAATGCTTGTCTTTTTGCAGCCTTTCAAAATGAAAACACGAGCTGAATTTTACCTTACATGAGCGTTATTTTCAATTCCTCTCTATATTAAAATTGTCTGGATAAAGCTAATTCGAGGAATGCACTACATTTTCATTTCTAGTCTCATCTGAAAGCGAGGCAAAGGATTGTGCATTTAAAGTGAAAAATTCCGAAGGAAAGATAAAAGTTTAAAACTCTCTCATCTCACAAAAGCGGAAGGTCAGTTTCCAAGGTGAGCTAGGATAGTATTCAATTTGCAGAGGAAATAGAATTTCTCATTTGGCGCATAAGAGAGTGTGAGGAGGAGAGGAAATTAACTTTTTGCGTACTTGAACCGCGGTGGATAGAGAACTCACTATTCACTACAGAAATGATAAAGAGAAAAGGTGCCTTTCTGTATACTTCCGATGAAGACACCGAGAAAAATATATTTCCAAGAAGACTCGAATATTCCCTCACAAAATCCATCATGCCCTGTAAAGGATATGTACCAATTTCAGCTATAGCGGTTCAAATCAAAGGTACCATAGGTAATATTATATGGGCGATATAATATGAAAATTATAAGAGAGGTATTTGATATGATAGAACTGAGGTTTACTGAGTCCTGATTGCGAGTCACGTGCAGCTTTTCGGGAACGTGAATGCGACTCAGGCGTGTAAATAGAAGTTTTATGAGTGCATACAGAATACCAACCATTATACAACAGGAATTAATAAATACTTGAAGAGAGGCATTATGGGCATTGCATAGAGTCGTACTTAAAATTACAAGCGGCTGGTTATCGATCGAAAGAATGCAAATAACATAAAGGATAGCTCAACGTTCTTACTGATTGTAATTAGGAAGAGGCAATTTAGTTTAACAATTTGATGACTTTTGTTCTTCTTTTCATAAGGATATAATTCATATAACGATTAAATTTTATAAAAACAGAGCAATATGTTTGTCGCTCTCAAGTTTTGAATTTGTGAGGGCCAAAATCTGCTTTTTCGTTTCCAAAGATTGCGAAATTTGTGACAGACGGTATGATATTTTTATAAATATTTAAAATTATAATTTTCTTTTCTTAAGAAATGTTGAGCGAAATTTGTCACTTTTTCTGATACTATTCATCCTGTTAGTGTTGACTAACAATGTAACTACTAACTGGCACTGGTTTCAGAAATTGAAAATAAAATATTTTCTAAGGATACAATATTATAATTTTCTAATAAGTCTTTTTTCATCCAAAATTTTGGATCGAAAATTCTCATTGAATTAAAAGTTGTTACGTGACATCAGACATATGATTACATATTCTTTTGTCATAGAAAACTCTCAGACTCCTTTGTAGTACTAGCTGAACTCTCTATGCTCATGCGCTAAGTGTACTTTTCGGCAATACTGTATTCTCATTAATAGGCAGGCGTGACTTCGTGGAAAGCTATTGTAGAATGAGACACTTGGTAAATTTTCCACAGATAATTTATTTTGCGACCTGTTTCGTAAGCGTAC
Organism: Pachydiplax longipennis; assembly: GCA_036926295.1. Lineage (NCBI taxonomy): Eukaryota > Metazoa > Arthropoda > Insecta > Odonata > Libellulidae > Pachydiplax > Pachydiplax longipennis. The sequence goes on along the minus strand of JAVFKF010000035.1, from coordinate 2,008,645 downwards.
TTACATCTTCAAGCTTAAAAATTTACCATCTCTTTCTGTTGCTGTACTCTTTTGCGCAGTGCGTAATTGTGAGTGGTTTTGGTAGCTTTTGATGGAGTAGATATCGTAACAAGCTTCCAGATAATCCTTAATTTTCCCCTTGGAAACAAATAGGTGAAAGAGGTAAAATAAATATATACGCGATGATGCAAAAATACCTTTATCTTTACCGATGATATCTTAGCACTCGAATTCGTATAGATCCATCAAAAGTATGAGAGGTGCTGTTCAAGTCAGTAAAGCTTTTACATGGAAATTTTTCTCTCAGGGCTCTTTGGCTCAGTAAGGAGAGCATGAATGACCGAACTCCTCATCTTGTTGAGGAAGTCTCATTCCTTCTCTAGAAGTTTGGTAGCTAACGGGAGATAGTTCGGAGTACAAATTCCCAGGCAAAATACTATACAAAGACAAGGGAGATCACTGTAATTAATGACATGATTCTGAAAAACGCGGATTGCCTTCGTTCCGTTTTAATTTCTTTTGCTTATAAATTGACGTATCCCTTTCATGCACTCCGATATCTTGTCTTCATTCTGAATCGAGTCTGCGGCGAATCGTATTCACCGTCGCTTTATGAGAAATAACACACGCAAACGAATGAATGTACAGCTCGCGAAAATGTACTCGCCGTTCTTTTTGTTTCGTCTACCAAGCGTGAATGCGGAGGCGATCGGAAGTTTATGAAACGATACATGCTCAAAAGCCTCCTCGGAAAAAATGGAGACGCGTACTTCTCTCATCCGAATTTCTTTCACTTATTTTTTTTTAACCTGTTGCGACTCGTGCATTCGCGTTGGATGCAGCAATAACTTCCGAGAGCTCTTGAAATTATTCTCGAAATATTCATCCTTCTCACGAGTCGATGGACGCTTTGAATGCCATTCAGAAAGAAGTCGGATTCGCCGGAATGATCCTAACTTAACCTCTCAACGTCGACGAATGATTCTCTTTGAGTTGAGAGGTGAAAGTGTGAGCTGCGTGGAAATTAGGGACGGATTTTACCGCATCACATCCCCGTGATTAGTTACCACCCTTGCACAAGGGTCCTACGTGAAATGGCGCTTCAATTTCGCGGACTTCATGAAACCTCCATAAATCCCTTTCCTTCGGATCCATGTCGACGTGGTGGCCAAGATAAATACGGACGATGATAAGAGAATAACAGTGGGTATAAATAACAGGAAGTCATTTCGTGGATTTTATTCGCTTTTACTGATATTTTATCAAAGGTTAAACATTATTTTTAACGTTTCTTTGATTATTCAAGGTGTAAATTTCAATAGGTAATTCTTTTAGGTGAAATTGATATATGTATAATGCGCGTCACCTTTGTTTATTAAATATAATGAAACATTATGTTTATTATTATGATATTTATTCGTATTAATAAATTTTTTGTTTCTGATTAAGAAAGAGGTAAAAAAATTCATCGTTACTAAAAAGTAAATAACAGAATACCCAAATAGATGTGTTAGAGACGCATGTAATGGGTATTATTTGACAAGGACTCGAAGAGATTAAGCTGATAAGTCAGATTTTATTTTTATTTTCGTCTTATGTGTGAAATTAAAATTATATTAAATAAATTATATTTTAATTTATATAATATAATTTATCAATTAAAATAGTTTTTAAATCCCAATATACGTATCTATCAAGGCAACTTAAATTATTATAGTTAAGGACTGACAAGTCATATTTTTAAAGGCGCTTCGACAGCTAAGTTTATTCCACGCATATGAGCCCTCCTGGGAATCGAACCCGTGACCGCCTACAACAAAGTTGAACGCACTTGACTGTCCGGGAGGCCGTTAAAGGCTGTTCTGATTACAAAACAAGCAATAAACTTAGCTGTTATTAAAGGATCACTTCTTCATTTTTTTTGGGGGGGGGAAACCTCTAATTTTAGAAGTTGTTCTACTGTATTGTGTGTATAAAGTATCAAGCTATAGTTTAGTGTTAATTTTGTGTGGTTCGGTGAAGTTTTTAGATTTATACGAGTGTTTGAGTGAATTGGAAGTTTGGCGCGAAGACCGTTGGAGAATTTACATCGATAGTTTAGTTTCTCTGGGCAGATAAGTATAATTTTCATCTCAGTTTGTCTTGATATAAGCTACTTATTTGTTCTTTCTTATTACTGTGTCATTTATTGTTCTTTACGCATTATTTTTGATTATTTTCTTTGTGTTACAGTTTTACAGTAGTGAGTACTCGCGAAACGTTTGTCAGCTGTTTTTTTGCCGCGCGATATCTGAGTCCTTGTTTACATACTTTCTCAGTTCTAGGTACTCAAGGAATTTAGTGCAGTGTTCTAAGTCCTTTTGTTTATTAAAGTAGTGTGATAATTTAATTAATTCGTAAGTAATTAAAGAGTTAGCTTGGTCATATTACTTCATTAGCAATCGAAGTGTGAGGTCAGTTCCTTATCTTTAAGCAGCTTGTACTAGTTAATTCTTATCTTATTAAATTATTAAATTAGGAAGTTAGTATAGGATGGCTCCCCAGAGGTCTCCCGTGGGTTCTCTCTTGAGGACCGCTGGCTACCAGGCACTTGTGTCTCGAGTCGCGATCCTTGAGAGGGAAGTTGCGGACCTCCGCTCCTTGCTCGCTGGGTCAGGTCGGGTTTCGGCTCGTGAGGTTCCCTCCGTTAAGAGCCCTAAAGCTTGTCGTGCTCCGGCTTCTAGCCGAAGCACTAAACTTGGCAAGCCTAATGGCTCCTCTGCGGAGGAATCCACGCGGGTCGTTGCTTGCCCTTCTCGGAGAGCTGGTGAGTGGAAGGTGGTCGCCTGCCGTGGTGATCGTGGTGATGTGCTGAGGAAGCAGTGTGCTGGGGATGCTTCGGCTGAACCTATCCTCACCAGCAATAGGTTTGAGGTGTTGACGGACCTTGAGCTGGAGCACTCGCCCGTTGCCAAGGTGGGGGCTGGGTCGAAGGCGGGCTTGGGGGGGAGGGGAGTGTTGGTAATAGGGAGCTCCAATGTCCGGCGTGTGGTGTCTCCGTTGCGGCGAAGGGCCCGCCGGGAGGGTGTTGTGGAGCGGGTGTTCTCCAGGTGTATACCCGGAGGTACGGTGCCCCAGGTGACGAAGGAGTTAAGTGCGGCGGTAGGGGAGACGGGTTGCTCCTCACTGCATGTGGTGGCCCATGTTGGCACCAATGATGCTTCGGCTCGTGGGTCCGAGGAGATCTTGGACTCATTTGAGGACCTGATTTCTGAGGTTGCACGTGTCCGGGGGTCATCTGGGGTCAGTATTGGGCTCTCCATTTGCAGTATTGTTCCCCGGATTGATCGAAGCCGTACGGTTTGGAGTAGGGTGGTTAGTCTGAACCGTCGGCTGAGGGATTTCTGTCGGGATAGAGAGGTGGGCTTTGTCGATCTGTGCCACGTCCTTGATTCGTGTAGGGTACCCCTTGACCGTTCCGGGGTTCACTATACAGCCGAGGCTGCGGAGAAGGTAGCAGGTAGGGTGTTTAGGGATGTGGGTGTTTTTTTAGGTTAGTCTGTAGCAGTAGGCTATTGAGTAATAAGATTTCGCGTATTAGATCTGACACCCACAATAACGTGATTGAAAGTTTATGCGAGCTTAGAAAGTCGATACCAGCTCATAATTTCGTTAGAAAAGAGAATTATGCCAAATCAAAATGTGATGAGAGAAGATGCCCTTCTTTAAGGAGGAACGAGAGTAATTTGAAAGTTATAGTCGTAAATTGCAGAAGTATAAGGAATAAGCAGGCCGAATTTCTTAATCTCACTAGAATCACTTGCGCGGATATTGTGATAGGAACAGAAAGTTGGTTAAGCGAAGATGTTGAATCGAGTGAGATATTTCCTCCGGATTATATTGTACATCGTAAAGATAGACTCTGTAGGATAGGCGGAGGGGTATTTATCGCTGTAAAAGCATCTTTGAAGAGTCAGCGCGTCGACTTTCTAGGTAACGGTACAAGTGAAATGGTATGGATTTCGGTTTTTGGACGGAACGGAAGGAAGGTACTCTTTTGTTCGTTTTATCGGCCCCCAGATAGTAACATTGAATGTTTACAGGAACTAGCTGAATCTCTTGAGATCATTCGGAAGAAAATGAGGGATCCTATCATTGTTGTAGGAGGGGATTTCAACCTTCCCCATATTAATTGGGATAATTTATCGAGTTCATATTCAGGTCGGGAGAAGAGTATATCGCAGAAATTAATAGATACTTTTACGATACATGCTTTAGATCAACTTAACAGGAAGGTTACGAGGACGATTCGCGAAGGTCGAGGGAGTGTATTGGACTTACTAGCTACGTCTCATTCGCACCTTTTTGATGAGATAAATATACTAGAAGGAATTTCAGACCACGATATTATTACTGCAGTAATTAAAACGGATATAGTAAAATCACTCAAGCCGCCCCGGCAGGTACGAAACATATAAACCCCGGCAGGTTTATATGTTTCGTAAGGCGAATTTTTCGGAATTCAGGGATTATATCAACGTTAACAGGGATGACTTTTATAATTTTATGAGTAGTAACAGCGTTGAGGATAGCTGGTTAGAGTTCCTTCGTATACTTAAGGAAGGCTTAGCTAGGTTCGTCCCTATTAAAACCGTGAGGGAGCGTAAGGAACCACGTTGGATGAAACCTAAATTGCGGGCGTTGCATAGGAGGCAAAGGTTTCTACACGCACGGATGAAGAGACTAGAGAAGATCGGAGGTGACTCTGAAATTGAGCGTCAGAAATACGCGGAGGTACGAAAATTGGTTAAGGAGGAATCGCGGAATGAGTTCCTGGAATATAGATCTAAAACCCTTTTAGAGTCTTTAGGAAGCGACCAGAAGGAGTTTTGGTCATACGTCTGAGAATCTCGTGGAGGTCAGTCTTCAGTATCTAGTCTTGTTAATGATGAGGGACTAACAGTTAGTGATTCGGTAGGTAAAGCGATCTTACTTAATCGACATTACCAGGAAAGCTTTACTTTAGACAATGGACGTACGAACGATTTTTCTGTCAGGGTTGATTCAAAGATGGGGCCGATCGAGTTGTCAGTGGATGGAATAGGTAAGCTGTTGCGAGAGGTTGACAAGAAGAAAGCGCCCGGACCGGAAGGTATACCTTCGCTGGTTATTACTACGCTGGCGGACGAGCTTTCTCCCTATCTTGTCGTATTTTATAAGAAAACGTTGGATGAAGGCGTTGTACCAACGTCGTGGAAAAGAGCGCATATCACCCCAATTCCTAAGAAAGGGCGTTCCTCGAAACCGGAAGACTATCGTCCCATATCCTTAACGTCAATTTTTTGTAAGATAATTGAACATATTATTGCCAGTTCTATAATGCGTTTTCTAGGTGATAAGGGGGCAATTAGTGAATGTCAACACGGTTTTCGTAAGGGTAGGTCATGCGATACCCAGTTAGCCCTTTTTGTGAACGATTTAGTTAAGGCTGCTGATAAGGGTATTAGCACGGATGCCATATATTTAGATTTTAGAAAAGCTTTTGATAGAGTTTCACATGTAAAAATAATTCATAAATTGATGGCTTATGGGATTAATCAGCAAGTTATTGAGTGGATAAAATGTTTTCTAGGAAACAGATCGCAGCGAGTTGCGTTGGACGGAATTTTTTCTGATGAGGTTTACGTCACATCCGGTGTTCCGCAGGGTAGTGTATTAGGTCCTCTTCTGTTCCTAATTTATATCAACGATATGGTGGATAATGTTCGATGTAAGGTTAGGCTATTTGCAGATGATACTGTTATTTATAGAGATATTACAAGCGCAGATGACATTGTTTGCTTACAGAACGATCTGAATCTTATTTCTGGTTGGTGCAGGGATTGGCAGTTAGATTTGAATGTAAAGAAGTGCGTAGCCATGAATTTTACACGTTCCGCTAATGTTTCTCGCATACCGTATAATATTTCAGGATATCCGTTGCAGTTCGTGAAGCATCATAAATATCTTGGTATTACGCTCAGTAGTAATTTTTCCTTTAAAGAGCATATTCAAAACGTAGTAGGTAAAGCGAATAGGATGCAAAGTTTAGCTGGTAGAATCCTTAGGGGTTGCTCATGGAGAGTAAAAGAAATAGCGTACTTCTCCCTAATTCGACCTCTCCTTGAGTACTGCTGCGCGATTTGGGATCCGCACGAAGTGGGATTAACTTCCAGCCTTGAGATGGTTCAACGTAGGGCAGCTAGATTTGTTAAGGGAGATTTCAGTTTTGACAGCAGTGTTTCAGCTATGATAGAATCCCTCGGTTGGGATTCGCTTAGTGATAGAAGACTTGATTACCGTAGGAAGCTTTTTCATAAATTTATCACTACGGATCTCAGGGAGGAGGTAGTTGATATTGTCATACCAGTTTGTAGCATACGTGATCTTCGAGACAAAACGACGAAGCGTTACAGGGAAATAGTTGCCAGGACAGATAGTTATTTCTGGTCATTTTTTCCGCGAAGTATTAGAGAAGCCAACAGCAGTCAAAGGTAGATAGGTTTTCGGTGTTTCACACCCCCTGCCATGCGCCAGTGGCGGTTAGCAGGGTCCTTATGTAAATGCTTATGTAAATGATAACAGATAAAAATGTCGACCTCCAAAGTGATTAATTAATCAATGTGAACGATTCATAAGGTTCAAATAATAAGTTCAAATTACTCCAGACGTTAATAGTTTAAGAATTCCAGCTTTAAATAGGAGGCATCGCGGAACGCTTTGTAGGTCACGTGTGCTCCATTATGTAGAAAACAATTAATCCAAAAGACAGGGGCGGATTATTCACATAATCGCAAGCGATTTAACTCGCGGAGACACGCGTCGCGATTGAAAATCGGCCGACTCGATCAGCGGCGGAACAAAAAGTGTTCCGATAAACAGCCGCTCTGCGATAAATCCCACCGTAAGCGGCACTGCACCCCCCTCGGGACAAGAACGAGAGCAACGCTGTGAAACATTAATTTCTGTCTCTCGGATTGGGCTCGTGCGGTTTCGAAGCGGGGCCTCAATTATGAACGCGGCAATGCAGAGAGCGGCCCGAACAAATCAGCTGATTATGCTCCCTTGAATAAAATTGATTAGCGAAACGGATTTTGATTGAATACTGGTTAATGAATCGGATGCCTATTTTATAAGGTAGCTGCGAGTAGATGTAGTCTTTCATTATCTGTGAAGGACTCGTTATCTCTCTCTTATCCAAGTGTCAACATGACTTTTTTCATCAACATTTCATCGCATCCTATTCATCTCAACTTTTCTTCCATAATTAGTCGTCTTTTTATCTTATTCACTTTCTTGTTTATTTTGCTCGTACTACTTTCTGTTTCATCTTCTGAGGCTTCATAAAGATTTTATATCACTCTCTAAAAATGTCTTCTGTCAATATACTTTCATTATCAAAATTAGACTTTTCCTCTCCTATTTCTAGGGTGCTCGGCTCCCAGGTGCAAGATGTCTCTATGCCCCCCCCCCCTCAGCCTAGTTATATCTTACTGTGCCATAATATTTCTGAAATTAATACATATCTTTATACAAAAAGCGATAATGATGTACAATTAGTAATATAACTTTGACAAAGTATAATAAAATACATATACGTTTTATTTACCTTCTACGAATTCGAAACATTTCATGTACTATTGCAAGTCACTAAGAAGCCAATGCTACACTTGTAAATCCTAGTAAATTAGATTGAGAAAGAGGACCGACACATTATTAGTGGGCTTTAATTAATGCTCCTTACTTCATTTTAAAAACATAATTTGTGAGAAGGCGACTTCCATATGGGCGCCCAGGTGCAGTGTAGCCACCGCATCGTACGTTGGCGCGGTCCTGTGACCGAAAGTGCTTTCAATAAAGTTATGTGCCTTGTGAGGAAAAATTTTAATCGAATATCATCACTTACTCGAATTTAGCAATACGTGGATCTAATTCTATAAGGAAATAAAAGCGGTCCCAGGTTCGATTCCCGGTTGGAGCCCACGTGCGGAATGGCCACAGTTGTCGAAGCACTTTTCTCAATACTACTACTAATATTTCCATTTTGAACTCTAAAATTCCCATCAAACACCAAGTCCAGAATTTGCTGTAGTATACCAAATTTGGCATGTGGATTTTAATTCTATACTACTCAATATTCATTAACGTTGATGCCAAATTACTCTATAATCTTACTGATATCACAAATTTGATGTATAATTAATGATTGCTTAAAAGGAAAAGTAAAGCTTTGGTAACATGTTGGACAAAACTTGCCAGTATTTCCTTACTTTTTACTATGTCTGTAAACTTGTAATTTTTTTAATGTTAACACTTTTATAATTTACATCTATTTTTAATACTTAAAAGACGACGATTGCTTACATGAGAGATAAAATTAAGATCATCTCCAATCTCTGCCAATAAAACACGTTATTTATTTGCTTAGAAGTATTTACTGCGGACATTTCTTTTATCATTGTTCTCCTGACGCGATTTTCCTTTCTCTGTTACCGCCTGAAATTGGCCTTGACGGTAGGTAGTTTAATTCAAACAAACTTATGTCATCGGAAAAGAGGTTTGGAGGGATTTAGTAAAAGTTTCCGCAGCAGCGAAGTCTGTGTTTTAGGCGCGAAAGTGTACGTCAAACGCAAACTAGGCGATGAATGATAAATGCAGTTCCCTTTTTGCCGCCCTGCGAACAATGGACCCTGAGATTCACGTGCCGACGATTGTTACCAAGATTATTCTCCCTTGTTTAGATTGACATTGTTTTAGCAGGCACTGTGCCTACAACTTAAGGTCGCCCTCTACGCCTACTCACACAAGGTCGCGAGAGAAAGAGCTGTAAATTAATTGTGATCAAATCTTTTATGTACTCCGTCAGGAAATTTTTGCTCTGAAAGTTCGTGAGAGTAACGCGGTGGAAGTTTTACTCTCTTTGACAGTTTCTCAATCTTTTTGGCTTCGCGAATCTGTTTTGCTAGTAAAAATATGGAGCCCCTTGGTAATTAAATTACTATTAGCAGTGATAATATTCTGGGTACACTTTTGCAGGTATATATAAAAATATTACTGCTTAAAATATCCTTTTATTATTTTATTTACTCATCTTAACTGGGATGATTTACTTATATTTTAATTTAATGTACGCTGTAAAATGTAATCACGGTAACTGTGCGTTGTATGTAGTAACAACTGTAGCTACGGTAAGGGTTCGTGTATGGTCAGCTGAAAGTCATAGCAATTTGTTATCAATACTCCACATCAACGTAAATTCTGATTTTCCTCAGTTTTGAATATTTATTTCTTTAAATTCAGATTCGAATGTTTAGGTCATGATACGTAGAGTTACTAATGATTAAAAAAATCTTTTATTTATTCAAAGACTGCATACTTGGTCGCATCCGAGAACGCATTTTGTTATTGCTTCAACAGATTTTAATAACTTTTATTTACTGTATATCTGTCACCAGATTAAGAAAATGCACGTATTCGATACATTGTCAAAGGTTTAAGTTAAATTATTTAAATCTTAGAATTATTTTCTTAACAACGAGTTTCTTTTTTTACTTTTAAAGTTCTTAGCTTGGAGAGATGTGATAATCCTATAGCCAAACAGGAAGTGTCTTTTAAAGATGTGAATTCTCTTTCTTTTTGTAAGATTAGGACTTTTGATTTTATTTTAAAACATTTTCGATGATTCCAAGGTGTTTCAGAGAGATGACTGTAAACTTTCCTCAAATAGATATAGTGATTATGTGTAATACTTTATTCAGTAATATCTGCTACTATATCTCAGGGAATTAACATAATAGCGGCACAAACTTTTATTTTCTCTCTCAAATATTCAAAAATGATACCCCAATGCCATCTAGACCACAGTGGCTTAAGTGGAACTACTTTATCAATTTTGAGCGTGTAATCTTTTTTCATGTAACTTTCAAAGGGTGGAAAGCATCAAGTTTTTTCTAACGTGGTGCCAATCCAATTTCTATAAGGAAAAGTCTGTAATATCTCACATTCCCGTTCCATTTCTCTCTTATTTATTTTGGGAACGTCTCCGTCTCTCTAAGCAATGTGACAATCCAATTCTTCCGAGAATTGCCGCCTAAAAAAAAACCCTTCGCTTCTAAAAGCATCGCAAAAGTGAATTAGTGCCCTTTTTCGTATTCTCTCAAGCGATTTCCAATCTCGTTTCGGTGGGATGATTTTTTGTACGTGGTGTGTTATTTTCCTCTATTTTGAAGTCAAATTCTCCCTCCAGAATTTACGACCTGGCATTACTCTTCAAATCTCTACTAACTCTATACATATAATGATATCCTATCCAACATAAGGTGATCCAATCGGAGTTAATAAGCTTTATTAACTGTAATATCTTGCCCCAAACGTAAGTCTTGAGCTACAATACACGTAAATACAAGATACACAAGAATATTTATATCAATAGAACTACACTCATGACAACAGAAGGGATGGAATGTAACTAGTAATTTATAAATATAGTATTCGAATGCGTAACATAAATAATAGCGGTATGTAACTTTCAATATAAATAAAAATAGGTACATACATTGATAAAAATTTGTCATTCTCAGCCTAGAAGGTAAAAATAAAGAAAATAATTAAAATAGCGATTTTCACATCTTACCACATAATTTAGCTTATTAATACTCATAACTATAATGTAGTTATGGCTAATTGTAGTTCCATCCATGAATATATATTGCTATACGCATACGTTGTAAAAGATCAGCGTAAGGTGTAAGAAGAAATGGAAAATTTATTTGTCCCGTTAATTCTTATCTGCTGCTATCAGTTGCAAATCGTAGATCTTCATAAACAAATCTCACTGTGGGTGGGAGATATTTCTCTTGAAATCCACATATCTCAGTGGCTCCCTTTATCCACTAGGATTTTATTCTGTTATATTATTGGCCAATTGGTAAAATATGTTACGCATTAATTTTTTGTCTGCAGAAGATGTCGTATCACATCTACAGCTCCTCGAGACAAGATTCGTTGTAACCCAATTAAGTTTTTGGGAGATAGAAAAAATCATTTATAAGATAAACTTTCCTCTCGATTGGCTCGACAGATATTAACGAAGTTTTTGCTCCATTATCAATCTATCGTTTGAGTTTATCTGATGTCGATGAGTTTTTAAGGTATATAAAAGTTTCACTCTCGATAGTAAAGGTATTGGTCCAATCTTCCCTTTCCCAACGAACATCTATCAATCATCCATTTGCCACGCCCTCTAATGGTAGCCTTTTTCAACTCATTTCTCATTCCGCCACTCACCGTATTTGACGTCGAGCATTTCCGCTTTCATTTTTTTTCAAGAAACATCTCGACTTGTACAATAAGCACTATTTCAACTTCCTCCTTTTTCCGCTTGGTAACACTTCATCCCCAGCTCTGTTATATTTTTCTCTTCCGTCCTTTTCTGGATGCTCATTTGTAAATTCGTTATTTCTCCTTTTTCCCTTGGTTACCTTGTTAAGTTGGTCTCACATGGGAATCGGATTAAAGCGAAGTTGAAAATTGAAGGTAGTATGAGATTGGGAGAGAACTTCTCATGGTTATATAGTTCGTTCTGGTACTGCGAGAAAGATCAGAGAAATAGATACTAGAACTAGTCGATTCAAGAATCCTTTTTTTTCCTAGAAAGACAAGCGAAAGTAATCGGTTGGGAAAGTAGAGTCATATTGCATGCATCCCCTGCCACAAGCCTGCGACATTTTTTGCAAGAATAAAATTATGTATGAGTTTATAAATTGATTTCTTTCCATTACTAATAATTTTGATTAAAATTGAGAAATTTGAGTAGGGAATGAAATAAAAGTCGGCGTATGATATCTCACCTAAAGCAACTTAATAGCTCGCCAAGACCCGTATTTATATATTAATCCCAAATAGGCAAGATTCAGAGCTTCCTGTCAACTAGAGCATTTATTGTACTTGATCTTGATATTATTATACGTTATATCTTCATTAAAGAACTGCCGTAAGATTAAAAATTCCAATTCGCTAATCTTCGTTGATAATTGGACGAATCTGCAAATCGATTTTGGTTTAATGGTGAATAATACAAGTCCCAACTGGCCGCAATCCATTCCGTACCCAAATCTTTATTAGCTCGATCCGCTTCGAGCACGAATCCAATTCATCCTCAGCTGGTGTCATTAAAAGCCGTTTTCAGCTATTTTAATGTCCATCTTTCTACCCTAAGATCTCGTGGTTTGTATAATCGTATGGCAATAGCTGCCGTTGCCGTAACGTAAAATTTCCAGGGATTTAAACTGTGTTAGGATTTTACATGGTGAAGAACCTTAGGACTACTGCAACTTTAGATGGGCTTTTAAACGCAGGATTCAACGATACTTTTCCATATGATAATAATTTCCTAAGCTGCACGAATTTACTCTTTCATCCATTTAAAATTTGTAAATTTGAGTGGATTTTCCCCAAACTTGGTTTATTCCACAGCCAATACCGTAATCTGATACTAATGCATTTTTTATATTGCAATCGAAAAAGCTATTGATATGTCATTTCGAAATAATTAAAAACTAACGGATGCTGTGAATGGGATCCGAAATATCTACTTGCCTGCTCCATCTCATTCAGAGTATTTCTATGCCTTTAAAATTTAATTCTTATTTAGATTTATAATTCGTTAAAGGTTTATGTAATCTGGCGCAGTTGCAAATATAAGGAATGTTAAGCAAACAGTGAGTCTGATTATTTTCTGGCAACTTTTTTAAATTTTGCATAAAAGTGATTCCTGCTCCTGAAAAGTTTGTTTCCGCACATACTACTCGCAAACAGCATGTGCTCGTTTTTTTGGTAGTGCTGCCTCGTTGTTTGGGCGTTGTTTGTATTACGCCTGAAAAGATTGAAGGTGACTCAGCAAAAGCAGTCTGCAGGAATAAAATTCCGTTTCTATTCGCAGAATATAGTCGCACAAACTAGCGTAAAGCTTACTTGGGCCCAAGATGAATAAGCTTTATCTTGTTTTAATGTATTCTGATAGCTTTATGTGTTGAGGAAGAGATATTAATCTCGTATTACATACAAAATTCTTAGTCCATAATTTTTGGGGCTTTATGGAAATTCATTTTAAATGTAGATTTTTAAATATTTCTTCTATCATATTTTGATTAGTAAAAATTTTCACCTTTGTTTTAAAGAAATAGCATTTACACTGATCCTGGACACAGGAGTGAGGGGTAGCCGATCCAAATATCCGGGTCCCGAGCTGAATTCGGGGCCCATGCTAGAAATTTTACTAGCGTTTTTAGGACAAGTTGCCCTATTTGAATGGGGTAAAGATTGGTACTCATAGAGTCATCGTGCTGGACTTAGGTGGACGTTTTCCACGTACAGCATTGAGACTTAATAAGGGACAGCAAGGGCAGACTGCCTCACTTACCTAGTCACCTCAATCCTCTCCTTAGCTTCTTGTAGTTAAATTTGGTTGAGCGGGTGTCCAGTCAGTGTTCAGGGCTATCATACTACAGGTATTGTGAGGAATAGGGCTTAGGTAACCTGGTATATGATTGAATGCTCCTGGGAAAAATTTTAAGGAAAAAGGGACATTAGTAAAGGCTGACAAGTTCGAGTCCCGAACCCGTCACTTTTCTCACTTCCAAGTCTCCTTCGGATTTCTTTAATAGGTAATCCTAAGGCCGTGCACTATGAGTCTCATGACAAAATATACAGTGTGGCTGAACCAATACGTATTCATAAAAAATAGAATATAAATTTAATTCGCGGATCTTTTTCTAGAATTACTTCACGCCTCTTCTTCTGGTTCTCTAAGAACTTCGCTAGATATTTCCTTTCTTATACTCGCTTTCGAGCTTGAATTTCATCACGTATGTAATAAATCGCCAAAGTTATGTGCACGCACTTAGACTGCGTACCCTTTTTTCGCAAAATGTGTATGTAAAGGCGCAAAAATGATACCATTGCAACGAGGGTATGAAAAGCGCTTTTTCATGAAATACTTAAAAAAGAAGGAAATGGTTCCAAAAAGCAAAGAAAAACAGCAAAAGACGAAAAACGAACATTCTTTGAATGCCCTGAAAAAGCTCTAACTTCTGAAAGAATTTACATAGTCGACGTTGAGATTCTAAGAAAGGAAGATGTGCATCGCCGTATTCATACGCAAGCTAACTTTTTTCGCTCTTTTCATTGGGGACGTCCGCATTTGCCCTCCGAAGAATGCTTATTTTTGGAATTATTTCCAACTTGCCAAGTGCATAAGTACAATCTTCTCCGGACTGGAAGTTTTTGTTTACTATCCCTTGGTGAATTTAAAACTTTACAAAGTTGTGTGCGCTTGCTTTGCTACGTCTTCTATTCTTAGAGATTTTATCTACTTTTTAGAAACTATAAATCTGAGGAGATCTTTTAACTCTACGAAACTATCCTCCGTCTATAATTTAAACCATGTGTAGGTTAATTATGGGCATTTCACATTTTTCGCAAAACTATCACAAATGAATACAATAATAGATAAGTATTATCCGAAAACATGTAAGAAAAAATATTACCACAATAATAATATATACATTCACAATAAATAATGCAATAAAAATTTATTCTCTATTGGTCACTTTCAAACGCAAAAGTCTCCGAAATTGATTCTCAATCCGAATTAGTTATCTTACCTTTATTATAATAAAGCATTGTAAAAGTCAGTATGCAATACGGGAGAATTCTGAGTAAAAAATCTGATTTCGAAAATGCGGCGATTATATTTTCCAATCGCAGAAAATGAAATTGCGAATTAATTTCGCATTATTTCTTTTAATTTTCGACTTCTACCGGAATCTATTTAGCCGATATAAATAAACTCAAAACGAGGATTAAATGTTATTTCACAACTATACGATTCCAGGTATTTCAATTAATCCTTCATACTAGCCTGCAGAATTCTAGTAACGTCCTTTGTGTTTATACTACATGTGTATGAATAATTTACGAATACAGTAACAAAAAAATTTCCAGCGTGAGAGGAGCTTTCCTTGTCTCTATTCGCCCGATAAATTCATTCACCCTGTTTTCATTTCTGTCTTCTCCCTTTACCAATTTCTATTCATCAGTATTTGGACGGTCGAAACGTGTACAGAGCGTCCTCTCTAACGATGAATAATGAAATCGGCGGATACGTGACGTATGAAAACTCTCTACGCTGGAGTCGTCGCGAATTTCGGGCGAACTCTTTCTTCACACCATCCAAACCATGTTTACGTTCACATGGTAACCGCATTAGCGGAGATGCAGTATATAGTGGGTGGATGTACAATGAAGAGGGTTTACAAAAGCTGGATGAGGAAGGATATAAAGAGCTTTTAGATATATGCTGTGAGTGGGAAGAAAGCGTTTCAGAAATATACGAATTCCTATCTCATTTGAGGTAGACCTCGATATTCGTGAAATGTAACGCAGTGCGGTAATAACGATTTTATTTTAGCGAAATTAGAACTTGAAATCCCCTGCACCGTTTAAGCCGTTGCCAAATACAACTGCACTCGGATATATTTTAATGCATGTAGACTAAGTAAGGGAAAGAAGGAAAGTAAGTCGGGTTTTGATGAATCTAGGTATGCAACATTATGTGACCACGAAATATTATTATAGAACTCATCCACAAAATGCATGGAGGTGTGAGAAACCAGTAAAAGGTTCAGGAATAATTAAGTGGAAAAATCTTACACACTTGTGATGCATGCTAATGTTAATTAATGATACAAGTAATTGAGGAATCTCTTAAAATTCGAAATTTTTCAATGGAATTGGTAGAAATGAAACTTTTCACTGTGATAAGTATAAGTTCCCTGCAGGTTATGTCTTCAGTTCTAGATAACAATAATCATTGCTTCGTTTCAGTTCAAACATATAAATGTTTTTCTTTCATTCTCTCTCTTTCACTGTTTAACCTGATATTTTCCTTGTATTTTATCTTAAATTTATCATAATTTCGTAGGAAATGTTCACGAAAGCCCTCCTTGGCCAACCAAGGTTACATGAAAGCGAAAGTGAATGAAAAAAGCAATGTCTTCAACCATTCATTCTATTAAATGTTAGAAGTATTACAAGATAAAATTCAACCGTAAATATTAAAGTGAGTGGTTATATTTTATTTCGAAACGTTCCACACAGTTTAAGGTTAGAATATCAATTTATAAATTTAATCACAGGTCTATTTTCACTCTCAAAAACGTTCCATCTCCATTTCCTAAGCGCAAAAGGACTGAAGGGAGCAATTCATTTCTCTTACTCTCTCTTCGAATAAATTTTCCCCGAGATGCCTAATAAATTAAAAATTTCATCTTCAGATGAAATCCATTTTGATGGGGTTTACCGTCGCTGTATGTTGATTTTGGTTTCAAATTCCTTATATTTCATTAAAGATATATTTTCGGAAATGGAAAAATTCATTCCCGATGAATTCTCAGGGGTAAAATCTTCAAAAAATTTGAGCGTAAAGTTATAAATTATAAAAATAATTATTAAAAATATTGTATTTACTGTAGCAGTATTTATTGACATATATTTTTCGTATATTTAATATAAACTGGATATACGGTGGTTTATAAGTCTTAGAAAATAAAAACAATGAAAACTATTGAGAAGTTTGGCAACATATAAATATTGATGAGTCGGATGGAACTTCTGAGCCAGACCTTGCTACTTTCTTCCTCTTTTCCGAAAATCTATTGCAGTACTGTTAGTATTTTTGAGGAAGTGATACTGTAGTAGATAGAAATATAGAAGTCAATATAGTCCACATAGAAATTCAACGTTTTCCTTTATACATTAATTTATCTTTAAATATGAAAACAACTTACTAAGGAGTGGAGGAGGGGCTTGCTCGGACCTAGCTTCACAAAAGAGAGGTCCATTTAATTTATTTAATTTCAGAATTCAATCCTTCATCACTTTCATGAAATTACTCCTTCAGTAGACTTGACAAAATGGCCGTCTTTATAGAAACTCGGATTGGACCGTTTAGTACGTGAGAGAAAAGGCTACTCGGAGAAGTGATAGATAAAAAGAATGAGATATCTCTTGTGAAAGAAGGAAATATTAAAGAGAGGCCGTGAATCGCAGTGTCTTTGCTGACACGCACTCTTTTTTCTCGAAAGAGAATCTCAAGGGGATCCGAAAAAAGGAACGTCAAGATTCAACTTCCTATCAAAATTTATCTCCATTCAGTTTTGCAAAGGATTCGCTTTTCTCCTTTTTCTTGACGTCATATAGCTAGGGGTGTTATTATCTTCAGTGACTTTTTGGAAATATCACCCTTGCGTGTTATTCAAGTGGATGGAGTGCTGTGGATACACTTCAGCATGATGTCTTTGTTATAATTTCTTATTAGTTCCCTCCTTCTTGAGCTTCGAGAGCTTTTTCTGACTCAGGAGCCATCAATTTCTTATGAAACTTTTCATATACAACATAATACAAAGAATAGTCAATCAAATTTCTTTATAGCTCGAATTTCCCTCCCTATAATTTAAAATTTATATATTCTATCAGTGTGAATGGTAAGTTTTTCACAATCTCCTTTTAGATGTTGGTTTTCCTGCAGTGATAATTTTTCCCGAATTTAATCGGTTATTTTTAATCAACATAATAGTTTTACTCAATATTACTCAAACTTTACCTTCTGAGGATAAAATGACAATGAGTTTTATGTATAAAGAGACTATACAGACTCAACTTATGCCCTTATAAAGTCGTGCACTATTCTGTCTGATTCTATAGCAGCTATACCGTGAACAATTGATCTGTTATCATATACTGCAGTAAAGATTATCAGTCTGCGGTAATCTAGGGCTTGGGAGTTCGTGGTTCTGTTTAAGAATCCATTCTATTATAATGTTATATAAATAATGACGTACTCAAGAAGTGACATAAGGATACATTAGAAATAAAGGAGGCAAAAAGTTTTAGACGAAGGGAGGGGATGGTTATTAATACTTGGATTTATTAGAAGTTTTTAGGTTACATAAAGGTTCCTCCGGAAGGAGGTTTGACCTGAATGAAAGTAGTGTAATTATAATGAGTAATTGCTTAACTATATTACTTGAATGATATTCCACCGTATTTTGCAGTGTGAGTTTGATGCTGGGTATGTAGGTCCAAGTTCATAGTAAGTTTTTAACTCGAAAATGGATAAATAAATCGATTGAATTTCATCACTTTTATTTAATCACGCTTACGAGCTCTCTCTCATTTGATTTCATGAGAAAAAAGCATAATTTATGAAATAATTTAAACACAACGTAACATCGAAAAACTCTCGTAGAGAATCTCTGAAGCGGAATTATTTTTAATTTCAGAACGGAACTACCTCTTTGACAGATTTCTGGGGTCTCATTCCCATTCAATTGCCGCACATTAAGGAGCTATTTCAAAGGGATTTGTTTTCTACGGGAGTACAAGATTGTTCTCTGTTTTTGCCATTTAATAATCTCCCCAACGTCTTTTTTGAGGAGATTTTTCATGCAGCTCTACGGCGTCGCAGTTCTTCCCTGAGGTAAAAGATAGCTCACACCGCAAGGGTGATTAAAAAGTACTCCCGCAAGGTATTATCTCGTTGGAAAATCTTCTCTAAGCGTAGAATAGTTAGGAAGTCTCATTAAGTTACTTTGGAAAAGACACAAGTACCATCAGCTTTGTTAATCTCACTCTTCAACACTTCCTAGGAGCCAAATCTTTAATATTACTTTGAATAATTTATTACAACATCCAGCGTAAAAAAGCATGTATTGAGGGCATAACGATTCCTGCTGGTGCATGCGCCATATGTGTATGCTGGTGTAAAGTTGCATGAAAGTTTACTCAGCATACTTCATTAAAAATGATTTAGTTCATTTCTTTCTTATCCGTCAGTGGCGTATTCATGCTTTAAATTGCTTTAAAGAATAAGTTTCTTGCCTATTAACCCTCACGTTTGTTACTAATAATTCGAATTTATCAAGATTATGTTACTTAGGAATGTAAAACATTCATTTTTCATTACAGAATAATGTCCAAGAGCTTAATTCTCGCATAACGTTTTGAAAGCCTTTACTAATTAAGAGCACGTCTTAATTGTACTGCCTTAGGGTTGTATCATCTAATGTAAGGCTGATAAATGAAGATATCTAATTGAAAATGATGTAATGACAGATTATAACAGTGAGGTGCTTTCTAAAAGAGGGCAAGAGTTCACGAGCAATATTTGCTGGAGATTACAAATGTTGAATCTCCTACAAATCTTTGTGAAATGAGTTAACATTATTTTCAAATAATTAAAAGATAAAAGTATGTTTAAATGATGATAAAATATGTTGAATTTAAGGGAATTGAAATCTGTATGTAATTCTGCTTTTTGGTGAAAATTCTACCTTTAGGTAATTTATATATAAATTTTTTAATAAATATTTTTCTCACTTTGTAAATATTATCCGTCAAAATGTATTTTAAATTTGGTATATTGGTTTTTTGGTAAAAATTGCAACCCTCGAAAATTTTTATTTAATAAACTTTGTGTTATCGGTGCCCTTTAAAAAATTCTTTATGTATCATTTGTCATTTATGTCTGCCATTTGTATGCATTTAAAATATTATTTGATCTTGCCATAGAATAGTTAATGTAAGAATTGTTGAGAAACTATCTATGCTTTCATCGTTTATGTTTATTATTTCTCAACATTAAAATTTATTCGCACGATTTAATAGCGATTGTGTTACTTTTCAGGTGAGTTCTTCTCTTATGTTTCCTCTCCTTAAGTAAGTTGGATTATCCTGGTGAGTACTCTTTAGTATTAGAACGTTTAGTTCAATGTGTAGTTACGAAAGTAATGGATATTGGCTTAATTTAGTATTTCTCTTATTTCCATATTTAAACATGTACTATTTGTGAATTGTACAAAATTTTATTGCGTGCTCTACAAATCTCGATTTTATCTCCTATTCTATCAGACGCTCAGAGGAAACAATTCAATATTATAATCAAAACTGTTGGTAGAATCGAGACTTTCTCGATAAGTTTTAAATACTGCTATGACCATTGTCATTCAGCGGCGGATTTAGAAACTCACCAGGCGATTAAGACTATTTCCCTATAAATTTATCTTCAGTTAACTTTAAAATGCCATTTTGCCGTAATAAATGTATAGTGATTGTGTTTATTTTGCAACCTGTTTATTATTTAAATGTTTTGTCAATTTCTTGGTAAATTGCTAGAATAGGCGTAAAGCTCCCCTATATCCTACAACTTTGTAATGGCTTTTTGTTTGGCGTTTTATTCTTGTTGAATACGATTCGTTATTTCAGTATGAATTGTTGAGAAGCTCTTTTCTCCCTTAAATTTCGAGCTACTTCTCTTTACTCGGAAATGTTGAACATGAATTACGAAGTATTAATTAGTCCCATATTCCATCTGGTTTCAAATTTTGCCCTTTATAGTTTGTTCTTGAAGCAAAGCCTTTCGATGATTTTCGAGTATTCAAAGTCTTGGAAATAGAGATACTCAAGAAACCGTAATGATTACCTAATTTCATGCAGAATGCTGCAGAGATCGGGGTTTTTGTGTGCTTCACTGTGCATTAAAATACCTGCCTCTGTTAACCTGCTTTTATAGATTTCGAATGCGGTCCGAAACCTCCGTAACAAGGCTCTCGTCTTTGAGCTGCATCTCCATTGTTAACTGCGACGTCCGCGCATCATAAATACAGACTCATGCGGTGCAACTTTGAACAAACGATTCCCGTCTCTATATCAACAAAGAGCAATCTGAGAAAACAATGGCGGATAAGCGAGATTCTGAAGCAGTGCCTTTTGATGAAGCAAGCGCTCAAGATATATTTATGGCCTAATCTCAAGGCTTTTGAGCGAACAATAGTTTTGCCCTTGTGTCTCTGCTTTTTATTGGACTAAAGAGAAAGCAAACTCAAGTGGAAAAGCGTTCGCATGAATTTTTTATTCATCTTACTTTCATAAATCAGTTTGAGTGGAATATTTGGGAATTGTATATGAAAGATTTAGATTAAGATAAATTGAATGATATGATAGCAATGCAGAAATCGTCAAAATAGACGATTGGGTATTACGTTCGTCTGTTATGATATCTGTTCTAAGTTAGATTCTCGGTGATAGGTGAAATTGTTGAGAATAGGAAAATTGTGAAATAGGAGAAATTGTTGGAAATATTGACTTCAATCCTTTTAATTTAATTTATTTTACCTCGCTTTTAATATACTCGAAAATTGAACAGAGATAGGTGTTCTACATTTTAGACAGACAAATACAACGATACCGAAATTAATTCGTTTCGGAATCATATTCTTCAGCCGAAACTTTGACTAGCAGAGATTATAATATTCATGCCCTATATTTATAGCCCTAAAATCAAAAGCTACCACTGAAACTGCCTACGGCTCAAATATAGTATTTTTACGAATTTTTCTGAATGATATGATTTTTCTCTGTAACCCAGGGACTCTTATGGCTGAAATTTGTGCGAAAATGCATTCCAGTTTAGTTTCTGATTCTGGAATGATAAACGGGTTCCTCGGGGTTCCTGCTTTGAATTAGAAGGTACAGGTTAACAAATAGAAAATAAAACTTCGTTTATGGTTCTTAATTCATATGAATGACCCGAAAACATATGCAAAATCCATGTTCGTTAACGGATAGCAAAAAATAACATCAGCCAAGGAATTTAATAACAGTCTTTTGTTAGCAAAGAGATTAGTGTATCATTTATTTATTTTCTAAAATATCTCAGAAGTGGTTTTGCAGCGTAGCTCACACAAAACTGTGACGAACATTGAATAATAATATTTTTTTCCAAATTCTTTCCCTTCAATTAAATACTGCAAGGCTTTACAGTACGATATAGAGTTCTAAGATGGGTTTTTAGTCTTAGTAACAGGATAGTGAAGCGACTTCAAATTACAGTTAGCCATTTATCATTAGGTTAGTCCTTCACTTTTCGTGATGTCTTCGTTTTCTTTGATAGAATCTATCTCGATATTCTGAAAAAATGGCTTCCTAGTTCGGATAAGGAATCCCGTTAAGAATCTCGTGAAAATGGTCGATTCATGAGTTTGAAAATTGAAGTTTTAAACCTGGATTGCCCCACATAAGAGGAGGTGGTGCAGCAAGGCTTATCTTACACCTCTACAGCAAGCCACACAAAAGTGTTGGATAAATTTGCGGCGCGAGAACTTTTAGGTGTAGATATAACAGGTGCTTCGGCATTAAAGGGGATTTCCGATCCTTGCAATCTCCTGAATAATATGCTCCTACGGTTTACAGAGCGTTATGTATGCTGGAACTTGCACTGAAATATACCTCTAGCACGATTTCTATTGACGGTTTTGCAAAATACTCAGGTGATTTATAATATAAGTCTTTACTTGCGAGCAGAGGTGAAATTCCTATAAAGTGAAGAAATTAAACAAAATAAATTGTATGAAGGCTAGAGTTAAAGGTTAAAGCAAGCTTAAAATAAATGGTAAAGAAGCAGTCAATCATATATCTGCTTGCCTATTAAACGCTAAATACAGAGTGGTTTCAAAACGCATACAATATACTACTTCCAAAATAGAATAATTTCATTTTTCACGTTGTCTTTTAGTTTATTAGTCTTTTCTTCCGATTACAAATTGTATTCTGAGAGTATGTGATATCTAGATGTAATATAGTAAATATTACTCCAAGTTGCAATATGATAATATTCTCAGAGAAGAGATTAACGATAGAAAATTCGCCTTTCATCAAAACGGCAATTTTTAAAATGTTAAAATAATAAATATAAAATAATAAATATAATAATCACAGCGATGATAACGATAGAAATAATTTGGTATTTTGGAATAATGATCTTGGTATTTTATTTGCCAGTCTGACTAAGTTCTTTCAACGTAAAAGACGATTATTATAGTAAAATCAAGATTTGGGAGTTTAGGAACCGTTCAACGGATAGATTGTTACCGTAGTTTCATTTTGCATATTTTTACATGATTTTATTTGTCAACCGTAACTTTGATAGCTTAGGAACTAGTAAAAATTGGTCATAAAATTATGAAAAGTATGTATGTATCCTGCAGGGATGTGTGGTGAGGATTTTGGATTAAGTAATGGTATTTATTATGACTATAGGATATAAAGTTTTGTTATAAAAATGAGGATATGGTTTAAGTAGCTGTTTATTTTTGTTTTGTTCCAACAAAATTTATTTGGATAATCGAACGAGTATTCTTGCTAGTACATTAACTTACCTTTTGTAGCATTCCCATTTTTTAATTTTTTATCTGCCTTTCTTGGCATTATCTTTTTCAGCTACGCGTACGTTATTAATGACAATTAGACGGTCATTCTTCGTGTTTAAAGTAGTAATTATTCGTAATTATCTTTTTAATCTACTGATAACATTCATTTGTCTGACCAAATCTTGTGGAACACCATTATAATAAACTAAAACAATTCCTCGCATTTTCCACAGTATTTATTTTAATAATATTATACAATATTTATTTTAATAAATTTATTTATTTATTTTAAAAATATTGATGAAAAAGTATTTTTTAGTTCATAATGTTTAATCTACATTTTCGACAACTGTTACAGTTGTTCTTTGTATTTACGTTTTAGATTATATATGTGCCTAGTTCGACTAAGTTGTAAAGTCTAAATTCTAAAATAAAGATACGCAACATCACATACAATTCAACGCGGCTTGCACGTTCCTATGCGGTCACATGAGTCTAACATTCCAGAGTAAGACAATACATTCTTAATAGAAAAAGGGCGCCCATTATTCACCGTTGATTCCCTATAGTCTTGAATTTCCCATGAATTGTTAAGGAGGCGGAGAAAGAGGGACCTCCTGCGTTTCAACTGCTGGAAGGATTATTAAAATGTAATACTTTATTCTCTGATCTACATCCAAGGGGATTTAGCGAAGCAGAAATTTGGGGTATCACGTTCTTTTGACGAAGGCGCTTCACCCAGAAATATGATAATCTAATGCAATATCTTTTAAGGAAAGTTTCTCTCGAGCCATATCCTTTAAGTTTCGGGTCAGTTTAAGCCCAGGAGTAAGAAGGGTTGCCTAAGGTGAGGGGGTTTAGGGAAGCTTATTGCCTAAAGCAAGACGTTCCTTGAAGCTGTCTACTCTAAGGGCTTTAAGTTGCTAACACAGTAATGGTACCACGGAAGTTGACAGGGCTATTCAACGTTTTTTATTGGGAGAGAACTATTCAATAAAAGATTGGAAAGACTAAATAAAATCACGATTTCTTGATCTGGCGGTATATAGACACCTGAGTGAAACTTCACGCATTGTTTTCCAAAATGGATTTCTCTTATGTGAATTTTTAACTTTTACTCGAAATGAAATAATTATGGATTCCAAAGTTATGGGAGTAATGTTACACGATTTATATAAACTTTTATCATTCGAACATTAAGATATTTTATTTATAATCTATTAAATTTATTTTGAACCGCCTTAAGATTTCATTGTCTTTATAATAAATGTAATAACCACAGTTTTTGAAAATGTCAATTGGTGGAGAACGATACAAATATTTCATTTTCTGCGAGAACAAACTCATTTACTGCGATTCTTATTCCAAACTCGCGAAAACCTTTGAAAAAATGTAAATTTCACCTTCCAAAGTCATGTTCATATTCTTCAGATTGCAGTATTAGTTGAAAATGAAATATAATTAACTGGTTTTAAAACCTTATATCATTTTACCGAATTGAACCTGATTAATTCATCAAAGTTAATTTCTCCATATACTTCGTTCTGGTTAGTGGAAATGGTTTCCTGGACAAATCCCATATAGTATAGAGCGTAGAATATGAACGGCATCTTAAACTTAAAGAAAATTTAAAATAATAGAAATGATTCGTAAATATGAGCAAAAGGATAATTATCATGAATTAAAGCCACTAGGTATAGAATGTGAGAAGCGGTATACGTATTCAACTAAAGCAAAGGGGAGAATTTTTAATCAAGTAAACCATAATCTTCCTAACCGGATGAATTCAGCACGATGAATATGTCTGTGTGAATTCATGTAAATAGCAATCACAAGTAAAAGAATTACAATATAGTGGATAATAAACCATAATATTTGCGACTATTCCTTTCTCCTATTATGTTGGATATAAAATCGGTTTTATATATACAGAAACATATTTACCAGTTGATGATAAAATTAGCTATAATTTTGGTTGTTAATGGTTGAAAGAATTGTATGAAAACTACTGGTCACTTACGTTTAATTTGTTCCCATTTGTGTATCACATACAACTTTAAAATGTTTACTTGAAAGCGATAAAATGTTTTAAATAAATATTTTTAAGGTATATCTATATAATTATTTTGACTATAAGCAATTCAATTTTTTTGATAAAATGGCCGTCGGAAACTGGCACTAATATAGTTATATATAGGATTTCTCAGGAGTACTCACGTAAACACCATTACTGGGCTACAGATGATATTGCTGCTTCGAATAAATGCGCTGGCGTTAAACCATCGTGATTGATACATGCTGAGAGGCAAATCTCGGATTATTTATTGGATAGCACGTATATTTTTGGTTGATAAACGAAATAACGTTGAATCGGAAGAAAAAGTGCGAGGATCACACACATTCCTTGGCGTTGCTCGTTTTTCTGCTTCCACGCGATATTTGGATGCTTTCAATAGTCAAGTGACAAAGAGAGGAAAAAATTTGTGATATACGTGGCAAACGCCTCTCGATGCCGCGACGATTGATGGTCTTTGGCTGCCTGTGGCGTTTCGGAGGCTCGAGGAATATTTTCAGAGCTTCTCACCGACTCCATCACTATCTGTCTACTTCTCCACCCTTGGTCATTCACGGAATTTTTCTCTAGACCCGATTTCACTGTCACGTATTTTTCGGGTATCAACTTCAACGTTACGAAACGTTGGCAAATTTGAAAGTTAAAAAAGAAAGGGCCGATGTAAATATGCTTGCGTCTTTGCTGAAGCAAATAATTCCAGAGATATCAGGAGGAAATTATTCATGTTAATCGTAAAACATGACTCTGTCCAGAAATATTATAAATTCTTAAGAGCGTGACCAGTTTCGAGGTTTCATCTTTGAGACCGTATGTGAAGGGAGTAATTTTAAAGTCAACAAAGTCATGTTTTGTGTTTGCTAAAAGGTATACTTTCTCCAGGATTTCATCTCTATCTTCCATTACGTTTTTAAGTAACTTTATCTATGATATACCTCATCCAAAATTTAAACCGAGGGACACGGTTATTTATCAAAGGTGATTGGTAAGGAAATAGATATCCTGGAATTTGTCCAAATTCGAAACGTATAAAAATCAATCTTCATACCTTGTGACTCGCTTTGGTTTAGATGTTGGTTTTACCTTCAATCTTACTGCTAGATAGAAAAGCTTTGTTGCCTAACTGAACCGAAAAGAAGTAAGGAATGTAATAAAGCAGGTTATTTATTGCTGACGATTGTACATCATGCTTTGTGATTTTTTAAATTAAAATTTTTCTATTCATATCTGTTATGGAATTCCGTTGAATATTTTCCACAAACTATTCTGCCAATAATAATGAACACTGATATACTGGAATTTCTCGGCTAATTCCAATCCGCACTTTTCCTTACGGATAAAAATATCCTTTGTGGAACTAAGTTTTGTAAATCACATTCAGAATTTATCCACAGCGTATTTACATAACAGTACAATCTCTCGCGTAAATTTTAATTTATTACCATAGAATTGTGACTGTAGCTGATTTTTAAGACAAATAATTTTTGTATGCGTAATATTAGTTGCGAAAATGTTAGGCTGGAGAAATATTCTCTGCGAAATCAATTGAACCTTTCTAAAAGTCGGGATGAGAGAGCGAATATATTTTTCTTTATTTTCTTTACAATTGAGTCACTTCTTTAGTCAGCAAAATTCCTGTCAGGTAATAAAAATTCAAAAATCAAAAATGTTATTACTTGGATGTACTATACTAACAGGCTGAGAAAGTTGGATATTCATTCCACTCCGTAAATTAATTATAAGTTCATCTATCTGTTAATACTGATTCTAGAATAAAGTGATTACAATTCAATACTTAAATGAAAAATGAATAATACGATCAGAGAAATTGTTTCTTTAAAAAAAAGAGATTACGCTCAAATACGTTAATCTCCATCATGTGTTTGGCATGGGTAAAACAAAGAAATTTTTGATCATCCGTAAACTACTTGTTGGGTTGTAATCTTTAGTTGACGTTGTGATTTATAGAAGGGAACCAATTAAAAAATAATCATCCTTCCAAAATAGAGTATATTCTAGCTTGAGTCCATAATTCTTTAGAAGATGACAGTTCTTTTTTTGAGTGCCTCAAGAGTATTCATTAAAGAGAGACCGAGAAAAGGGATGCTTCTATGAGATAAGAAGTTTAATTTCAAGTTCATTGAAAGGAAATTGAAAAATTCTTGATGTCTCTTATTTTATTGAAGGATGCCGTTATTTAATTGATTCTAACTTGGGTTGGGAAACACAAAAGAAGCTGAAACTACTGAAATTCAAGTTCAGTAATTTCAGAGAGGACTTGACCGAAATAATAAATACCCATGGTTATTGACTAAAGCTAAATAAATGAGACGTCATCGCCAAACAAGTTTCAAATATAGAGGAAAAAGGTTCAATATTACATAAAATCACGTACATGTAGATATTTTCCTCTCCGTCAAAAATTGGTGATATTTCCGATTCATTGGATTAAAAAACAAAAACGTTTTCAATGAATATAGAGCATCGTTGGGTGTTGTTTATCGACTTCATACTTCATTAATCGGCGCGAAATTCCCGCGGTCGGAAAATTCCCGTTTTTGAATCAGTACTGTTTGAAAAAATATTGAAAATATGTTCTATAAATTTGAAATTCCTCTGAATGTGGTAGAGTTTTGGCTTTTCCTAGCACAATATCAAAACATATCGAATATTTGATATCCCTTCAAGAGCTTTTATAAATGATCTAAATAAATTTTTCCATTCTCAGTGACGTTGAGGCTAAGTCTTACCTTTCATTCGCTGTTCTACGCAAATATTTTCCTTATTACCTCACTATATTTTAGAACGGTTGTTCAGTAGTCAGAGTGTCCACTTGAAAATCGAAAAACCTCAGTTCGATTTACAGTCGATCGATTTTTATTTTTATTGCTTTCTTTGTTTTTCATTTCCTCTATTGATGGTTGATTACAACGTACCATTAAAAATAAATCTTACTAGAAATTCGCAAAATATCTGACATTTCTCTTCCAAATAATTCGACTGAGATTTAAAACTTAGAGGAAATTTTTTCAATGCATATCCGTGATATGCTTACATTTACCTCCTATAATTGTTATTCATGAACATTTTTAATATTGAAGTTATAAAACCTTTTTGAGACAAGCATCTGACGTCAGAAATAGCACACCTTGAAAAGCCAAGAATGAGACAATATTAAACATTTGACGGCATCGGTGTAAATATTAAATATTTAAATGTTAACAAATATTTTAATTCTTTAGAGTCACACTATACCATTCATTTTTCATAAGTTTTATATTTTCTGACTGGATACGTTAACAATCCCTTGACCGCACACAACATTAAAACTTTTTTTTTATGTGCTCAACTATTCATATATTCTCTCTAAGATAATTCTGAACCTATATAAAATCTAGTAACATTTGCTCGCTCTTGGTCAAATTCCAAGGTTCAGTACACTAAACATAAAGGACTCAAAACTGGAAATAATCTACAATTTAATTCACCAAAGTAAAACACAACCTCATCACGAAAGTCAAGCGCATCTTAATATGGCGAATTAAATTGTTGTATAGCATACGTATAACTTGAAAACTTTCGATTCGTTATATACGATATTTTAAAAGTAATATTCTCCAAGGATTAAATCTGCGCTGTGCTATCTAATTGCGGTAGTAATGATTTTACATGCGTATTACTTCATCTATCGAGAAATGCATCCCTTCTGCTCACTCTGTCTTTACGCTCCCTCGGTTTCCTGCAGCTGATTGGTTTGTCCGTCGATTGGTTATTAGCCTCAAACGATTACGAGGGCATGGGATCCATTTTACGTTACCCCTGGTCTGGCTGCCTTTGTTTTTCAATTGAGGGAATTGCAGCAGTGAATGTAAATAATGTTAGGTTTTCTCATACCATTAAAAGTTATGGCAACGATTCCTAAGCAAATCACATATAATCTTGTTGCTGTCATAAGGGACAAACGCGCTATTACATGGCCGCATTTATAATACTGATAGCTTAACTATTCTTGCATAAATTTCACGATAATGAATTATAAATACTCATTCTGTAAATTTTCTTTCGTTTAATCAAACTCGCTCCTGTTTACTCTGAAGTAAGCACCAGCTGATTTTCGGTCATCCACTCATTTACCTTATCTTCTTTCACAATGCAACGATTCAGCCATTTAGCTTTAGTCTGTTATTTCCACAAGTTAAAACCAACGCTGAACTTTCATCATACTGGTAACGTACAATTATACTCAGCCTGCATTTATTCTGTACCCAGCCATTACTACCTCTATGTCTGCTGTTGATCCACCTACTCATCAAATTCCCACAAATCAGTTTTAATTAAGTTTCGTCATATTCTACGGCGAGGCTTGCCAGTTACTCCTAGAAAATGCCTAATGTAGGATTAAATCGTACAAATTATTAAATGTACAAGAGGCAGTGATCATTGGTCTTCTGGATAGTCAAGTGAGTAACGCGTTCGCATTTATGTTCAATACATTTATGTAAATGTACATTTATGTAAAATTTCGTTATTATTTCGTTATCTACTAATAATCATAATACTCACAAGTTTCCAATGATACTAAACAGGGAGTGCGAACCTTTAACCAGAAACACTCATTGGATGACCAATAGTAATGTGATAGGGATAGAGCAAGGCTGTTGGACAGCATGGCCATGCTCGGCTTCTCACCATAATGAGCACGGTTTATTCGGTCGCCTTGGTAACATTTTATAATTTTGATAACTGGGAATTGGAAGGATTCGGCACGAGCCGCGGTCGACAGGCCGCAACCACTTTTATCTCTTTTCCAGTCTCCAGCTGAGAGAATATTGCTTTTAAACCACAAACCCTTTTGTGGAAAATCCAAAATTGTTCTTATTCTCCAAGGAAACCTTCATATTTCTCGATATGTGGAAATCTTAAAATAAATGGTATCCTCTTCGGACAATTTAACATTTATTGAATGTAATAAGAAGATATGATATTATGTTCGGTTGAAACTCAAGAACCAAAATTTGCTAAGCTTTCAATTATTTATGTACATTTTTACACCTAGATACTGTCAATAAGATAGGCTAATAGTTAAGCACTTAAATTGTGATGCACCTCAACCTTAAATTATTCATTAATAATAAGTTTTTGCTCATATAATACCTCTTATATAAGTTTCATATCTATATATTTCTTAATATGCGTCTTCATGTAAATTTACCGAATTATCTAGAAATGCCATAAATTTAGAAATATAGAAACAATAAAATGTAATAAGAGGCAGCCTTTCATATACCCAACAAAGATGGATTTCACTAAGCAAAATTTCATATTTTTTTCATAAGAATATGCTTTACCCAAGAACCCATACTTCAATACATTTCAAATATTTAGTAGAATCGAATGTCGCCTTTGTGAAGCAATCTCTTATATACAATGAAGTCGGAAGATCCATTCTAGGCTAAATTATGTGCCTATCTTTGAAAACAAACATGATTCTTCTGTAGATTATTTTCTCCGAAAGTATCATTCACATACACTAGTATTAAATACACTCATATATACTTTGTGTGCACACAAGATTTCTAGAATACAGCTTCAATTCGGCGCAATACCTCCGCATAACTCGTTCGCAGGAGATCACGAGGAAATTTATTTCCTTTTTTTTCATATTCCACATCCTCGGTAGGGAACGCAGCGCACGAGCTCTTTTATTTTCGTTCCGAGCTGACATAAGAGCAAAGTACGATGAGTGTGAAAAAAGAGGAAAAAAAAAACACAAATGGATTGCGCTGGACGTGGTCGAGGAGGGAAGAAGAATATATACGTCAGGGACAGGGAGGATGAAGGATAATGGGGCCACCTGGGGGGTAAAATGCGAGTTACTGTGGAAAATATGGAGAAAAAGCTTGATAAGCGATTTCGGGATGAGAGGATGATTTTGACCTGTCGAAAACAGAGCGGAGATCACGAACGGTCACGTGATCCAAACTGTGACCATTTTGCGGCTTTCTCCTCGACCAGATGTGTTCAAATATTTAATGAAAACCATTTTCATACTCAGACAGTGGGAGGAATTTTTCAGCTGTATATCTGAATAAAGGTTATTTGACGTCAACATCGAATTGTGACGCACATGGAAGACATGTTTCCTATTTCCTTTGCATCTTAAACTGTCTTAATTTTGCACATATCTCAATCGGTAGATTATTGTTAGATATTATTTGGATGAACCGTCGTTAATGGATCGCGAAGACATACATAAGTGGTTATGGAATTAGAAGGTAAAGTCAGACTTATTAAAAAGTTATTTTCATTATTTATGAATGCCATTATAATTTATAACAACGCTTGTAATTGATGACTTTCCCTTTTGCGGGAAATAAATACAGTCATATTATAATGATATATAAAACATCATTATAAGGCAAAATTTGTCACTAATAATCGTAGTAAGTACTGTGGAAGTCGTTAAGAATAGTGCTTTTTAAATAAACATAAATATCTTAAAAATAAAATTTATAAAACAGTAAGTAAACGGTCAGTAAAATAATTTACGTAGAAAAGTAGATAGACTTAGGATTAAGATCCTTATGTTATTAATTGAGACTATTGTTGGACTAGAAGTTATCTTGAAAGAAAGGAAAGGAAACGATTCGAAAAAAAACTCAAAAATTGATATGAAATATAATATGAAAATGCTTCATTTCTTGAGAATCATTAAAACTGGAGCTCAAAATATGATTTAAATATCTGTGATAACTTGCGATTCTCAAAGCAAAAAACATTTCCCAATAGATTAGCATAAGAAGAAAATATTCCTGATTGGAAAGAATTAGCAGGGATTTCATTTTTATCGATATTAATTCCGTAAATTAGCGAGATTAATATATTCTCCTTCTGATGACAGTCGAATGTTTTCATTATACCTCGTTCATTACCGCGCGTTTTGGGTCATTATAGGAAAAGAGCCTAAACGAATCCTACGTAGCCACTAAGTGTACTCTATAAGGTTAGAATCACGTCTTGTTGAATGTAACCACGTAGGTATAAAATAGTGGAGACCGTGTTTATCAAATCTTCCTCTTCTCACACCGAATGGTCCAGATAGAAAACGTTTGGGGTGAATTCATTATTGTACATGCTGTTTCACCCCATAAATGGCATGCATTAGGGAAACATGAACGTGAGTAGCGCGGAAACTTATTGCTGCCGGCCAACATTTTACGTGGAATGCTCCATTCGCCCACAATATCCTAATTTATTGCACTTCATCCGCCACCCCAATGGCGCGCAAACTATTATGACCGCTTCTTAATTTATGATTCACTAACTTCGCTTCTATCGAAGGCCATTACTGAAGCTACATTTATGTAAATCCCTCCCATGTCATCTGCGTTGACGTTGAAAATTAAATCTCATTGGCATTTTCCGTGTGATAGATTCCTGCTTGAACTCATCTAGCTAAATAGAATGGTCCATTCGCGCACATATTCAATTAGATAAGATAAACTTTTCCTCGGGAAGAAATTTGGAATGAAAATTCTTCTCTAACATCCTACCTGTGACTTAGCTCAAAAGGATGACAGTGTCGACATTAAATCTGATTTTTTCGTTTAATATCCGATCTCGGTTTCATGGACTTCGAGGTATGCGATTCTTCTTTCTTCTAAGGCAAATTTTTAACTTTCGGTCTCATCATTCATCAGTGTATATGAATTTGAAAATTAATATCCAATTTAGTAGCTCTTTATCGTATACAGATTTTTTCAGAACTTGACGATTTCTTTTTATATTACTTTGAATAGCGAATAGAATGCCATTGATGCCGTTTTCTTTACTTGTTGAGAAATGTCGTCTATCTAAGCAAAATTGGCTTTTACTCCCTGAAAGTATTTCCTGATCAACTGATTTCCAAATTGACAAACCTGGCTTTGTCCTAAATCGACGTCCTAAAATGATATCTATTCTTCGTCCTCATGAAGATCAGTACATAGATGAAGGAAAACGGACTGATAGACTAAAACAGAATGTAGATAACGCAAAGATGATTTTATTTTAACCTTCTAGCCCAATTACTTCAAATACATAATAATTGAATTTAGAAGATTAATTTCAATACTCTCGCAAAAGTTCATATTCAGGAACTTCTCAAGGAATTAGATGAGTTGAGATGTATATTTTCTGAAAACTACTCTCCTATGATTATACCGGAGAGTGTAACAGCGCTTTTTTAATTTAAATAATATTACTTTCAAATAACCCTTTCTCGTTTTTTCGTTCGGTGATTATCCAGCAGGAAAAATGAGATTTAACGTTTGTTGAGAGAGGAAGTGAGAGCTTCCAGTAGAAATTTCCAGTAAAGAGGAGAGATCCATCCCATTATTTGATCCCCCTAAGTATATTTAAACTCCCTCGAAGCCCTTCAGGATTCGTTCTGTATTTTTATATTTTTGAAAGGGATTTTCTGAAAATGTCTTGAATCGTTGGACGGATTTCCGGAGATTAACTGCGAATTTTAGGGGAAGATTATTATTTCCCTCTAAAAGGATTTCAATTTCGAGCCGAACTCAGGGATATGTATCTACGGTTTTCCCTTGCCTATTTATAGTCATCCGTTTCAAAATCTCCGAAAAATATTCTTCGACGCCCCTTCGCTAAAGAGATTTTCTGATAAACTTGAAACATTTTCGCGAAATATTTAAACATAACAAAGAGTTTCGGAAGCGCAGTTTCTGAAATAATTAAATGTAGCGCCTCATTTATAGCCCATAATGTTATTATATCATATTCTAATAATTAGCAATTATTGAATTTATAGCTGGAATAAACGACTGCTCATTCCCGTTTCTTGAATTAGTTGAATTAAGACAATGGCGTAAATAAGAATGTAGTTAAAACACTGCTAGGTTTTTAAAAAGTATTCATAGTCTGCATTCTTAAACTAAAGATTGCACTATGAAAGTAATACAATATTCGCATCTTTGAGTGTTATATGGTGTAAAAGTACACAAAATTGATATTTGGCAATAAATATGGAACGGTAGGTTCAAAAATGGAACCTTTCTGAAAAAGAACGGAAATTGTCATATTTGTTATCCATAAAACGAAGTAGAATTTCTCTCGTAAAGAGAATGCCATATAAAATTGCTGTCGTAAATAAGAAGGAATAAGGCGTAAGAACTTGAGTCTTTATCACCAAAAACATGCGAATTGAAGTTTCCCAGCTTGTGCCTATAGAAAAAAAGGGAAAGCGGAAATTTCTGTTGCTACTCAGAAAGAAAGGGAATTAATTGAATGAACAAAGGCCTTTTTTCACCCTATGTGAAAGTAAAAGTCACAAAATAAAAGCACGTTCATTCACGGTCGAATTCATTGGTAATTTGGAGCCGTTAATCGAGCATTGAACCCAGGACCGCTCAATTTAAATTTCGTCATTCCGAAAGACATCTCTTTGAATGTGCTATTGTTTTCTGTAAACAATATTTCTCCGACGGGAGACTAAGCGATGACGGGATCTCGTCCTTAATCATTGCATTTTGGTATGGCCCGCAAGTCAACAGCGGCAATTCAATTACCATTCATGCGTTATTCTCTTTGAAAATGTGTTCAAGTGTTTACTAATTTGGATGAGCTTGCATTTTGGGCCTCTGCAAATTTGCAACGTTGAGTGTCATTATCGTTGCTTTTAATTAACTAACTACCAATGAGAACCTTAAGCAAATCACCATTATTCGACGATCTAAATCCTGAAGAAATACAAATTACAAATTTCTATATTAGGACATGGGACCATTTAAAGGGCTTCGTAAACGACATTTAGGGGTATAAGTTTACAGTGCCCTAATTGCTGAAAGCGAATTATGATTCACAACCTACAGATAATTGGGGTTGGACATAATAATTTCGCTGATGCTTTACCATAGTGTTCGAATGGAATTAGAAAATCGATGTTTCTTGTATGGCATGGATTTCAAATTAATTCCAAAAAGAAAAATAAATTACTATAAATCACCTGAGTGTCTCCAAGCTTTGACAGGCTGCATTAACACGTAGAAATACTTTGTGAGACATAGTTGATATACTCAACTGTATTTTTGAATAATAATATTTCATCGAATAATTCTGACTTACTTGCTTTATCCGCGGTTTTTAATGTAGCATACTTACATACTTAACGTTTTCATAAGCTTCTAAACAAATTTTTCTTATATATTCATCAAACTTTGGGAGAAAAGGGAACTTTTGATGTAAGAGCAAGCAAGCGGTTCATTTGTTGCTTGTTCCCGGTAGTATAAATTTAATCGTAGCAAAAAAACGCATCCAACTGAAACATCTATCAGCCTTCAGACATCTCGGTATTGTCCTGAAATCCGTGAAAGCACTCCCATTTTTATTGCAGCTTCTTTATTTAAGCTTCTTCTTCATCAGGCAATAAAGAGAGAAATTGAAAAATGGGTTTCAGCATCCTAATTTCAGTTTCGAAGAATTTTTAAGAATGCATATATCGCATTGCTTGTTTTACTGCTTAATATATAGACGATTAATTATTTTTATTATATTATTGTTTTGAAACCTCAACGATTTTTTTCACGGTAGAGAATTAAAGAAGAAGAAGAGATAAATCAGCTAAGTTAAGAATGAATTTTTTTGTGTATAGAGGATGAGAAAATAAAATTGAAAGCAAAAAAATCTTAATTGAATTTTGATGTCTTTCGGGTCGATCTTATTTTGAATATCCATTATTTGGGAATGTTTTTTCTTCGAAGTTCGTAAATTATAGGGATAAAAATATGCCGAAATTTTTCTGCAATCTTAAAACCGACCTTTACATTTTTTATTCGCTCCAATATTCGGCGCTTCTCGGAAGAGAAGTTAATTATGTTTTCCAATATAAACTTTAACCTGACGCCAAAAATAAATTCCTAGCTATTAAATTTTCGGGCTGGCGATTAAAATATATAATTTTAAGAAACAGTTTAATTACTTAACAGCATAATGGTAGAATGAGAGCACTTGGTAAAAAAGAAATTTTGAAGACAATAATATATGTCTGTAAGAAAATAGGCATATCTATCCATTACAATACTGTCCCGAGTCTTAATTAAAACCGAAATACCCGATAAATACCTTCAACGAAAACTGAATACCTGAAATACTGATCCCACTCTTACTTATTCATATACACTTTGAGAAATTTATCGAAACTAATGTTATCTTATCAGTAATGACTTTTCGATTGGGTTTGATGATTTGGATAGAAATTATGTAGATGCCTGGTAGATTTTAACATTACGTTAAATCGATCATTAAACATTGCTTCATAACATCTGTTAGAATCTCCATTTCTAAAGAATTACATTTTTTGTAAAATAAACTTTTGGAAAAAGAATATGGAATAATTCCCGACGAAATTCAAAAATATAAGCAAATATTAAATCTTTGCAAACTCTCTTTGCTCTCGGTGCGCATAGCTAATATCAATATTGAGCGTCTTTACTTGGACGAAACTCTAACTAATGTGTCTGCTTTTTCAATGTAATCAATCGAGTTTATGGAGTTGAAAAGAAAGTAGTAGAGAAGTGAAAGAAGGAAACTATTTTGTCGATTTCAAAATCGAGATAGCCATAAAATGGGGAGCGAGAAATACCTACGAAATCTATTGATATTTTCAGTAATGAGTGAGTCTGGTATTCAAATTGCAAGGAAAGTAGACTGAAGCACATCTTATAAGTAAACGCTGGAAATACAGATATGAAAATCAGTTCAGGAAATATAAAAAACAAAATGAAATATGTTTTCAGATTCATTCTTAAAAACATTTACGTAGGATTCCTCTCGAATACACTTAATTGCGTACATGTTACAAATTTAGGTTAGCTAAATATATCAAAACTATACATATAAATATATAAACCGTTTTGTTTGGAAAATTTGCTATTTTAGAGAATATTTGTGTGTAGGTGAAATATGCAATTATGTAACTTAGCGACCTCCATCGTATTTTGAGGACTTATAAATCGTGAAGCTGTCAAAGTAACATCTTGATTAAAACGGTACACCACAAGGCAGCACACTTGAGCCAATCACAGCCCACCTGCCTCAAATACAATCTATGGCTGTGACCGTAACTTCGTGAAACTTCACTTCGATGGAAAAGAGCAACTTTGTAGAGTTTCACGAATAATCTTCGAACTCTACGAAGTTGTTCTTCCTACGCTCACTCAAATAGCTCACTTATCCCAATTTCGGCTTTCTTTGATGAATGTCGCGCCTGGTACAGAATGAGCGCTTTATTACCTTATATGGGCAATGCCTCGTAATTTATTGTGGCAAATACAATAACGTCACAGTGATAATAACCCCAAAGGATGGATTCAATTATGCGATGACAATAACCTTCTATAAACATCACAAAAGGGAATCGTCTACGTTCGTCTATAAATGCTCAAGAATACCACATATTCAGAAATTGTAATACTTATGTTGAAGCCATTCGTTAAGTTGAAAGAACCATTAAGTCGATTTATCACGTACGGATTGCATTAATATCATATTTAAAATAGTAATTTATGTAGCAATGGTTTGAAATAGTAACTATATAAACTGTAAAAATCAAATCTTTCCAGTTTCTATCCTTTTCTCATTTTATACATTTTATTCTATGCTTTTTTCTCTTTTTTATCCTCTTGTAAGAATATCATGAGTTTAGGTGAAAGGGAGGCCCACTCGAGCCAAACTAGCCCAATAAAAAGTCGAATATATAAACAACAATTCTTATCCACTAAAAAGTAATCATGCCACAGTTGAAAGCAGTGTAACTGTACTGTAGCCTGAATTAATCAATAAAGTGAAATATCATCGTGGACAAGTCCTATTCAGTGCTAATTGGATCGTCGACTTAAAGTTATATCTTCTGCGAACTCTCCTAGCTAATCTAGTTTTAATAGTTTCCCATTTTTCCATACCTTTCTAACCCTATACGATTAATACACATTGTGAAATACTTATAATTACGAGATATACCTTGTTCTTCAGAGTTTCAAATGGTATATAAAGCTAAAATTTCTTAAATGGATAATATTTATCACGAAGCAAAGTTTATACGGTTCGATAAATTTCCAAGTATCAAGATTTTAGCGTGCTAAGAAGGACAGTAATTACCGCCCAGAAACGGTGCCATCATTATAGATGGTGCTGGAAGTTATCATCGAGACGTATTTCTCCGATAATATTCCTTCCTAGTTACAAACAAGGGGCACAATAGACTCGGAAGTAAACGTTGGAGCGTTCATTTATACCTCAGAGCATTCCATCGGCGAAGAATCTAAGTCATACGAGCGTTATCATCTTCCCCAAGCAATCTGCTTCCGTGCTACGTCTTTGTTTCCTCATTAATGAAACGGTACAAGCGTTGCTGGGGATGAGATTACTTTGGCTTGTGTTTGAAGAAAAGCTGGAAACGACCGGCTGTAGCAGCTCTCTTCCAGTTCGAATGTGTTTTCTCTTCTGCTGGATTAAGAATGCGTAAATGCCTCTTCCGCAGAGGGAGATGAAAATCGAAGCGGTAACTTATTCACCCGGTTGAGCAAATCGGAGTTCCCGAAAGCAGTTGCCATAGTTCCACACTGTCATCGTTCTAGAGGACAATTTGTTTACCTCCGCTGTCTAAGAGATGCATTGTTGCATCGTATTACAGCCAGAGATCTCGTTAATAACCTCGTCTCTTGTTTCTTTCTGTTTGGATTGCTCTCCATGCTTGAGTTGATCACAGTTACACCAATCTCAAACGGAGTTATGATTTCAGCAATATGTAGCGTTAATGTTACTGTAGGTTTCCGGGGATGAGCGGGTTGAGAAATGCAATTTACTTGGAGTAATTCCCCCAGCTAATCTGAAATTCAAATGATGGAAATTTGAAAGTATTACTTAAATTGTTAATTAATTTCAATATATAATAAATATTTATGTAATTGGAATCTTAATGAAATATTTATGAAGGAATCTTAGTATTGCTTAATCAAACTTGTTTTATATAACAAATGTTTCTCTGTCATTACTAAGTTGCGAAGGTTTCTTTCCCACAAACATATTCTGTCCTATTCTATTTCATTTCTGCGAAATAAATAAAGTAAATATACATTTATCGTAGGTAGAAAATGTTCTCATTATGCCTCATAAACAATAGCAATTTTTTTTGTTTGTCGTCATCCGTATTTTCAAAACTTACCTTTTTCTTTGTTTTTATGCTTGTGTAGTTTCGGTATCTTTTTTATTTTCATTATTCTGCTATGTGACTGTAGTATATTAATAGTTAATAAGTTATTGTTTTACATAGTATAATAACATTCGAGGTTAGGTGGAAGAGAAGCCTACATGAGCCTAATCTTGCCCAAGAAAGGGTTGAGTTATCTATTTGTATATCTATTTACCATAAGTATCTTTTTATTGATATAAATATGCATCATAAATTCGCATATGAAGGATAGTCAAAAACGCTTATTTTAACGTATCGATTTTATAATTAAGGAATACAATGTCGTAGTTTTATTATGAATGTCAATTATTCTGCGAAATTAATATGGAGGATATCCAAGTGCCATGTTATAGTAATGTTGAAAATTTTGCCGTTTTTATAAATGTTAGCTAAGATCGGACACACTTCAAACCAGTGCTAACCCATGAATTGAATTCTGAAAGCATGGTCTTTCCGCCCATTTTACTTAATTTTGAAAGTTTGAAAGAGGTTTTTCTAATTTGTCAGTGAATCTGCGTGAGTTACTCTTCAGGCGTAAGTGGAAATGGGGTTTATCACCTGCTTGAGTCGGACGTGGCGAGTTAGAGAAAAATGTAATTGATTGAGAGCGTTGGAGTGGATGCGTTGATCACGTGTCAAACATCGTAATACCATCAGGATCGGCCTTGGCCTTGTTAAGACTGAATTTATGTGTATTAGCACTTCCGCCGCGCATCCCACTCGTCTTAAGAGCCAAATCGAACATTTGTTAGCGCCGCTAATCATGTTAGCAAAGTTTCTCCACTTCTACCAAAGTGTTTTTTGCCATTAAGGTGGAACATAATGATGTAAATGAAATAACTCTGACTTCCAACCAAATGTATTTTTATTCTATAGGAAGTATTCTCGGATTTCCGAGTTAATTTTTTTATTTTATTCAGCTTATGTCTTTACATCTTCATGCTTATTCTTCAAGCCTTACAGCTTATTCTCTCCTAATAATATATATCATGTAAAGGCCCAGAAGTAAAAATTACAGGTATTTATGCTTTAACTCTTTTTTCAACCAAAAGTAAGTAGATACATATACATTATATTTAGCTGCGGTACGAGCTCCAAACCCAAATTTTCTAATTAACTAAGGATATTATGGTGATGAGCCTCCCGAATACATTGAAAATACAATTGGAATATTTACTTAAATAGTATCTAGATTTTTCTTAATTAAATTGTAAACAATTCCTCTTGTAGCAATAGATGTCAAAAAGCATTATTAGGCCAGGGATGAAAATTATTCGAAGTTCTGATTTGGTGGAAGAAACGAAACATAAGAGCTCTTACATGACCAGGTATGGAACATGAATCTTCCATTTTCAGAGCAGATGTTCTATCCTTGACCTACCTCAGCTGATTATTTTTTTGTTCTCGGTAGCTTTTGGTAGGTTGCTGGGGATATATCATCTTCTCTCTATGGATTAGGCCGTTTTCCCTCTTCGCCCATGAAATTTTCCTGCTATCCATTTCTTGGTCTTCCGACGTATCGTTTCTCATTCGCTCATACTTATTAATCTTAATATGTATCGGTATTGCTATTGTCTTAAAAGTAATTATTTCATTGGCAGATTAGACGCGACAACCTTGTTGTAAGGTCAAGAAATGTTGAAAACGTAGATACAATTGGAAATTGGAGTACGAAGCTTGGAAAGATAACCGTAGTTAATAGTTAGAGAAACGGTTTGTAACTCATTAATTCAGGATTGTCATTAACGGAACGGCAAGAGTGGGAGGGTTTGGAAGGAGAGGTAATATGATAATTTAACTGAAAAAAACTAGCGTAGAGTTGCATCCACAGCTAAGTGTTGGATGATTTCCATTATATAGCTTACATTGTACTGCCTCAAACATTCCTATGCACGAAAGATTTTTGAAGTCCAATGATTAATTATATTAAATACGATGCTGGACAAAGCTCGTAAAATTTTCTGAGCAAAGACAGAAGTATATTTTTTAAATCCTCTTTTCTTTCTAAAGTTCGCATTCCTCCAAATTTCCCATTCTCCAATTTTCCCATACGAGTTCAGGGAAGCACGAAAATCAGCAGTTCGTGCATATCGCTGTGATTGAAAACGCGCTTTCGTACCGCATTTAGCGGAAGGACAGTCAAGAATCGCTGTGCAAGATATTTCCCTCGAGAGCCCCTCCTGAGGAAGAGACTCTCGCATTGGGTTGTTTCGAAGAGGGTTTCCAAATCGGACTTTGCGACGTTTGCTCATGGGGAAACGACACTCCTTTGTCTTGCCTTAAACAATGATCGTTGCAAGTCCTCCACTCTAGTGGAAGTCGGCCTTAAGCAAATTTTTAAAGCGCTTGACCTACTAGGCGGAATTTTTCTCTCGCTCAGACAGGCGATTAGAGAGATCAGTCGATGAGCTTCATCTAGAAGTTTCTCTCCCGAGTTCACGTGGCTCATATCGACGAAATCTGGCCGAAAACTTTTTTTATATCTTTTCCGCGTCAGGTAAATTTGCATAAAACGCTCTCTCATTCCCGGGCGGATAGGGTCGAAATTGAAACTTCAGCTGTCCTCGAAAAATCCGAGATGTCTGGGATCAATTTTGGGAATCCATAAAGAGGGAGATGAGATACTTTTATGAATGTCTTGCCTTCGCTCCGAGGCATCCTTATTCTCGTAGACGAAGATGTTAAATTTGGATTCCGGCGCACTTAGCTCCGTGTTAACGTGTCTGAAGATAGGAGCATCGCGAATTTTTATTTCGTTAGAGCGTCTCTTATCTTGTCGTGAGGATTTAACGAGCTAATTTGCGTTAAATAGATACAGACCCAAGATGCTGAAGATTTGGGCTACCTCCCGATGTGGAATCCACCAAATTCGTTTTAAATATTTCTTCTGTTTCGTTTATATTTTTTCTTGAGAATATATTCTCACGAGAGGTTATGTTTTTTTGTGGAAGTTAACTTTGGATTATATTTTACAGTACATAGGGCAAGTTCGACGGTAGACATTTGGTAACTTCAGAAACTTGCGTGATTGTAAGAAAATTTCTTCGGAATAAAACTTTCATTCATTTCATCCAGTACTCCATTGTAATCTGCGAATATGATATAATTTATCAGGATGAAGATACAAAATAGCTAGGTTCATGTTTCCTAATTTCATTACTCGTTATAAAAAGTTTTTATGAGCTACACATTTCGGTTCAGTTCTTTTTTCTATTTTTTCTATCAGCGGCGAACCGGTCGAGTCGGTATTTTCAGTTCCGGCCATTGTAATACTAAATCCTACTGAAAGCTTTGTTTATTCTTTAATGTGTTCTTGGTCAACATTTCACTAAATTTTACAGTTAAGTTAGAGTATAGTTAGTTGGTTGCAAGTCGTTGTCACATATTTTTATTAAATCTTCCTCCAATTACACACACGTAAAGGTTGTATTCTAAGGTACTGCCTGTTTCGGTTCGATTTCAAGAATTTCAATTTTTCGGTTCTCTTTCTGGCAAAAATAAAGTTTTTTTCGGTTTCGATTTTTGGTTCGGTTCTGTATCATTACCCTGAAGCAAGGTGACTGATTGCCCACGACAGGTCTTGGAATGTAGAGATGTATTTCGATGACTTTCAATCAAATCTAGAATCGTCTATTTTACGCAGAGCACCTAGAGAAATTTTTGGCTGAAACTTTTCTGTGGATAAGCAGAATATATAATGAAACAGTTGGGTGATTATTGTAAATTGATGAACGAAAATTTACAGTTCGTTTTACCTATCAACTTTATATTGTAATTGCATTAATTGAATGTTCTAATAAATATTTAAATTGCTCCAATGTAGTATTTGCGGTGTACTAGAGCTCTCGGAAGCATAGATCTAGTAATGCTCATCTTTTGGATTGTAGATCGGTTTTAACATTTGTTTTAACTTTCTGGTATCAAAATTAGGTCAATGATATAATTATCCGTAAGAGCTGAGGGTGTTTTATTTTGAATTCTTTCTGTGTGCATTTCTTTTGCAAAAATAGATCGAAAGTAGTTATGTTTCGTGGCAGGAAGAATTAAAAACAATATTCCTTCAACAAAAAAATTCACCAAGTATTTTCGCTTAAAATCATCCAAAATTGTTTCAAATGTATTCCATCGAGTTTTTTCATCTCCAAACGCCATCTGCTAGACGATCAAAACCATTATTGTCGTTCATTTTATTCTTTCATCTCGCTGTTCTCGTTGAATTATGTATTTATCTTTTCTAGAACTCATTCAACTCTGCAGTTTGCGAAAACTTTCTCTTTTGAGCATGCAGCGTTTCTGTCACTTCGTTTTATACCCGAACCACGCCGAGTATTTTAGCTAATGTTAATAAATTATGTAGGGCATGTGGAGCAAAATCTCC
The DNA here is from genome assembly GCA_036926295.1 of Pachydiplax longipennis. Taxonomy (NCBI): domain Eukaryota; kingdom Metazoa; phylum Arthropoda; class Insecta; order Odonata; family Libellulidae; genus Pachydiplax; species Pachydiplax longipennis. The sequence continues at coordinate 1,964,666 of JAVFKF010000035.1, read as the reverse complement.
GTTGATACTGAGAATCGGAGATGACCATTGCACCAAGTTTACGCGAGTTCGTGCGGCGAATGTTTAATGTAACTGCAGCGAAAGTCGGAGAGAGAGCACGCAATCATGAGAAGTTCGAAAGGGAAGTAAAAGAGGATCCGCGGCGAAAATGTTGGAGATCAAACGGAGCACCAGAACGTGACTGCGAAGAGAGAAATGACGGACGCAATCGAGAGTGCGGCAGTCTGCCAAGAAAAAGGGGACGAAAAAAGAGTATCCTTAGCAAAAGAAAGCGTAGAGGAAGTGACAAATAATCCTCCCGGAAAGAAGGGCTGAGAAAGGAGTTTATATCCCGAAACAGAGGCAAAAACACAAGGATGACTATTCAGACGCTTTCTCGCTAGATTGGACGAATAATTGACCCGTTCCGAAAATTCTTCTTAGTCATAATGACGTTTTCCACATTGTTTGGTTTTGTATATCTATCTATGCTATCTTTTTGTTCTCATTCGGGGTAAGCAAATTAACAGCTTTTTCTATGAGTAGTACTCTTACATAACTTCCTATCCATTGAAAATTAATATTGATATGGATCTTACATTTTCATTCTGTCGACTCTCAGTTCGACAGGATGTTAGAACGTTAGGTGAAATATCTTGTAATTATATATGAAAAGAGTTGCATGTTGGCCATCGTTAGATTCCAATGTTATTCCTCTAGATACATATATTTTTTTTCGCTGGGTAAGGCGGCGAGACAATCTCTGATGTCTCTCGTACTAGGCGCCACGTTGAATTTTAAACTCTTCATTTTCTTAATGATCCATATTTTACTCACAGAATATGGTAAATTTCATTAAGTAAACGTTTACTGAATTTCAGATACCCATATTTATTGATTATAATAGAATTCCTTTACACTTATCGTTAAATACCTCGCAGTATCTATTATTTCCTTGGACTAAATCAAGTTGTCATTTTATATGAGTAATTTCTTTAGAAGAGTTTAAGGTTGAAAAGGGAAAATATTATTTTCTCTAATTAATTGTTATTTTGAATAAAATGTTGCCTCTGTCACTCATATTAATTTGTGATTCTCTAGTTTGTGATAATTTGATGGAAGAATCTGAAGATTCCTCAATCGTTTAGCTGGTCATATATTTTTGGATACATTTCTAAACTATTCGCAATATTTTTTCCTTTGAATAAATAACATCTTTTAGGTGAGAAGCACGCGAATATTCTAGAAATACATCGAATAAACATGGCCATAAACATCCCGTCAGCAAGCACGAATAGAGCCCTACTCAGTATTTCACTCGGTTTCCCTCAATCCTTTGCATGGGAGAAAAGAGGAAATAACAGACCATTCGACTCTTTCCCGGAATCATTTAAGATGTCTACTCTGGACACGCTTGACGGATGGCCGAAGGGAAACCAAGAAATCAGTCGAATAGGGCGAGGAAATCAGAAAGAGGCTTCCCTCGTGATGGATGACAACCGCGTGCGCGTGAAGGAGGAAGGATTACGCCCGCCCACGCTTCTCTCTTTTCGGGGATCAATCGCCAGAATTTTCTATAGCGAGAAATGTCTTTTATCTTCCTTTATCTAGTTCTCCGAATTAAGGCCCCCGCCGTTTATCTTCCGCTTGAATTCCATTTTAGGAAAAATTCTCGCCAATGCGGCGATTATTTGCTATCTTCACTTGTTTAGTCTCCGTATTGCGCGCCTTTCTTGGATCCGCTACAACAGAATTGTCACTTTTTACTATATAATACCGTTCCGTTACATGCTGAGTCAAGTGACGAAGTTAAAGTCAGTTAGATTTAACAATTAGCTCGACAAAATAAACAATTACTTACAAAGTATTACACAAATAAAATCACGAATTAATAACAAAAGTTTAGAAATACATTGTTAATGGATAGTTTAAATGTTCAAATTTATTTACAATGACCTTATCATCACAATTTGTCAAAATATTGCTATGCAAGATTTCACAGTGCTCCTGACAGCTCTACGGTTAGTGTAGCGACCCCGCACATTACCCCATTGGGTAATCTCCTACTCGCCTCACAGATCGTTGTCGGCATTCAGATATCTTGATTATGTGAGTGCTATAAAATTTTACATTTATAGTTCGGTGACGAACGATAATTAATTATTTTAGAGCAAAATTCCGTATCAAACATGCATCCTAAGCTTGAAATCGAATTATTGCAATTTACTAATCGATTAAAGTGAATAGTCGGTTATAAAACCTGTTTCGGTAAAGGAATGCTCAGGATTTTCCGCAATTACTTTTATATTGACTTTCTAGACCAACGAACTGATATCTCACTAGGGAATTTGTGTCAAAAACCATCTACGCTTCTTTCCACTACGTTACCATCTATGATACGATTCAGTATTTGGATATATGTTAAATCTCTATGAATTTTATAGCCAAAGATTCGGAGAAATAACTACCACATTTTATTTGAAATTCATATAAATATGAGTAACTCCTATTGTGTACATTGAGTAACACCGTAGTGAGTATCATGGATAATGCACATACCTCCAGGTCATACATTTTTTTATAAATACTAGTTGGAAACCAGGAAAATTTCATACACATCAAGCCTCAAGTATTTCCAATATTATTATAGATCAATATATTGAACGATTTAAAAAAAATTCCTAAAAACGTATTCAGCTGATACTAAGGGAAGGTTAAATTGTGCTGATCTACGTCTATTACTGTTTATCCATATATTAGAGACTTTTAATCAATGTTGGCGACATTATATTGAAAATTGCCGAAATAAAATTATTTTAAAAGTGTATTCCTACAGCAGAGCAATAGTGATTTACGATCCTATTTTAGCTTTTTAGACCTACTATCTCTCTTCTTTCCGACACCAATACATTGGTGTAGGATCCATAACGCTAATTTGGTTTAATGAATTAGGATTCCCATGTAAAAAAGAAGTTTTCATCTGTTTTGTATTATATTTTATCAATTGAATTCGATAATTTAATTTTTTCGCTCTGATTCATGTATATAAATAATTTCATCGGCTGTGGTGCTCATATTCTCCCCAACAGCGTTGACGTGACATTTAATACGGTACCAATTTTCGCTTTTAATTTTTTGGAACACTTCATATTTTTTATGTAGCTCTAAAATAATTGAATGAGATGTATGGGTCATGGTGGAATATTTTATAAAATTTTGAGTACCCTTGTGTAATATAATAATTCTTCCTTGCAACGGAAATTAATGCCCCGATTTACAATACTTCCATTTGTTGCTAAAATAAGGGTATTAAAACGCATTGGAAATGAGCGGAATGAAATTTAGCGTAGATGATGGATTTCAAATCTCTTTACTTTCAACGACGTGTCTACAGATAAATAATAGGGTTACTTAGGATTATTTATTAAAAATCCGTGAATTTTTACTTTTAATGCTTTTGCATTATCAGCATTTTCATTCTTACTCACAATCCCCATAATGATTTAAGAATGGTAACCCGCTATGAGAAATTATGAAAAATGATAGTAAATTTTTTCTACTAAATAAAACCATTTTATTTGTATTAAATTAGGATATACGCATACATAAAATCGTATGGTGTCCGTAAATTTACATTACGTATGGAATGAAGTGTGTATTTTCGCTTACTCATCAAAGCTAAAGTAATTATTTCTTACTCTTCCGAGTAGCAGAACAGTATATTTATCGACCTTAATGTCTAAAAGTAACTGATTGAAATAATTAAATACCTCTCAATAATAATGCTATAATATTTCTATCCTCAGAACGACAGCTTTCTCAAATAAATATTTAAGTAAAGATATGATTTGCATTTTACGTGGTTTTGGTTATTGAAAAGACATTGTAATTTTATTTGAATAATATTTTCTGAGAGAAATTTTCACGTTTATGATTTTAGATACCGAAAATATAATGTGAATCTGAAAAATTTGATGGCTAATCTTCTGGCATATATATTGATAAAATAGCGGAGATGTGTGTATAAAATGGCAAAACCAAGAGAGAAGTAATGCTATAACTTTCCAGAATCCCACGCACGAAGATTTAGGCCAAGACATGGGATTCTTTTTTCTTAATTGGGTGTTTTTAGAGGATTACTCAGCGTCGTAATTTTTATCTGCAATCTTGAAATGCATAAGTTTCTTTTCTTTGCTGCGGTGTCGATAAGAATCTAAAAGTTCTTGGAGCTTTTTTCCGTAATCGTCTATTTGGAAAAGAGGATTAATGCCGTCTGCACGTAGTCGTAGGAAGTTGTTTGTAGGTTGAGGCCGCCGTGGGAATAAGAAATTGTAGTATTGTATGGTAGAGCGAGTTGAAAAACACGGTAAGCTGGAGGAAGATTCTGACTTTTATCGCTCTGCAGCAAATCTGAAATAAATATTCCTTGCAGTACTTATGAGTAATGAGGCGAATATATTAGCGCTCTAAGTTTTAAGAATGGATTTATTAGGCGTTACTGTACGTTCTCTATGGAGATCCCACTTTTAAAGACTTTAGGGCTTTTAACATTCTATGAAAATAAATTAATCATTGTGCGCATTTGGAACTTGCAGGATATAGTTTCCGAATAGAAATTCTTTTAGCGAAATAAATTCTGTTATTCAGAAATGATTACATTTAATGTTTATATTAGGTAATTATCGAAACGTTGGCATTGGTTGTAAATATGTTATTGAGCCTCACGGACTAAAATTAGTAAATCATAAAAATATTACGCGAGGAAACTTAATTTTGTTCAGTTAAATATTTCGGAAATGTACTAAACCGGATATAGTTTTCTCGTGAAAGATTTCCCTGATTTATTTATTTTTCTTTTCCGAATAACATTGCTATATTGGGTATAGAGAAACCCATGAACTACATTTCCCTTTGTTTTCTTTGATGAACTTATTTAATGGTTAATGGGTATTGCGGGTTGCTTATTATTCATTTAAGCATGCACCAGAAACAGTTTAGAGATGGAAAGAGAAGTACATAAAACAACGACTGTGGTTTTTAAGGCAAAAATAGGTTAACAGAACGGCCGTCGGTTTCTGCTTTCCCCTCATTTTATCGTAATGCTTTGTTTGGATCAATGGCTTAAAGGGGTTCTAATTCGGTAGATACGAATTAGATTCGTTATAAATTATTCTCCTTGTATCCCAGCTATCCACCTACGTTCGTACAATCATTTTGTATGCAACTGTACAAAAATACTACGTGTCAAGGTTGCTTACGTTTTTCTTTGAATAATTTCTAAGAATTCTAATTTATCATATATTGAAACATATTACTAATAGGAGAAGTTTTAAGGAGAGCTCTTTAATGGATACAAAGTAGACTGTACCCGTAAGATATACAGTATTTTCTAAATAAAATTTACTTTACATTGTTGACTGAATCGCAGTTACTCAAAACTAAATTTGGCCGAAATGGTTTAACCGTAACCATATTAGCAGAAAGCTTTGCTTTATTTCATTATAAGTCACTTACTTCTAAATTTAACTATATTAGTAAATTAACTAGCATACTGAATCATTAAGTAGTTGTTCCTGCTTAAATGAAGTGAATAGGATATGTTTGGAAACGTTACACTCAGTTCTTTTACAAAGTACCAATTCATTGGCTTATTGATTTAACTAGGCTTGTTGATATAATGCCTTCCCAGGCACCCTTGCTGATAAATGTTGTGCACTGCTAATTTTATATTTTATGTTATAAAATAAATATCATAGAAGACATTATATCAGATTTTTGTATAATAAGGAAGATTAAGAAATATTGTAAATAATTTTAAAGTAAATTCTATCAAACATTAAAAAATATCTGTACTTTTAGTCTTTATATAATTTCCTTAGTTAATTTCTTAACTCTTAATGAGTAACATTCAAAATTAATTCATGAATTATTTAATAATGCGTATAGCAGAAGACCTGTTGGTCTACCGAGGCTCTCACAGTGGGGTATCGGTCAAATGAGCAGCGGTGAAATGAGTTGATCCTGTTATAGCTGGAAACACACGATTGTATGAATTAGGACAGAAACGTTGGGTTCCTTTTGGAATAATGGCCTTCACCTTCTCCTGTGAACCTCTTTGTGTTAATCGTGGAGGTTGTGTGAGAACTTGTCATCGCTGTCAGTTTGTTGGCATCTGAAGATGCCTGATTTCAATAGCAAATCTAGGCAGTTCAGAAAATGCCTTCACTACTCAGTCTTGTATTCCTTGGGATCGTTTTCTCATGACATAGGTCTGTCAGCAGCCTAAAGGATGAGGTTTGTATTAAATGATGTGGTCCCTTGTCTGCACGATAGGGATGAGGGATTTAGCATTAAGGGTTCTGATAGGAGATGCTAAAATGTATCTGTGTGCGGTCACAATGTTTGCCCCTTTTTAGATGATGACTTTCCCGCTGCTTCTCCTGAGTATAATCTCTGACAAACAGGCAATGACGATATTAATAACGGAAATACCGAGCACAAACGTTTCTACGTTACTCAAATGCTTGTAATAGTCACAGAATACGTCAGCTCTCTTTGGTAGTATCTAAAATGGTTAGAATTTTTCCTACATCATAGTTTTCTTCTTTTCTTGTTGTAATTTATGCAATTTGCAATTGATAAATGCAACTTCCGATCTTTTACTCCTTTCTATAAAAGACTGAATTCCTTGACATTCTCATTTCTTCCCTATGAAAAAAACGACTCTACCGAAATAATTTTCTTTCCCACTTTCATTTGAAATTTTTCTATAAATTTCCTCTACACCTTTCCCAAAAAGATGATGCATTCCCGAGGAATCTTTTCTCTGTTTACTTCGTAGCTGTGAGGTTGATTTTATTCTATACTTTTTAATTCACCATACTGTCACCATACTAACTCTAACTTAATAATTTATGATTTTAATTTCATTAAATTAGACTTCATTTCTCTGTTAGATGATGCTTTACTACAGTTTCATTGAAAAGCGAAAAAGATCTATGAAACTAATCGTACAAAGAATAATAGTATTCCAGTTATTGAAACGAGATATCAAATTCACGACTACGTGTATGAATGTGTATCTATATACATATATACGCACATTCATATACGAAAAGATTTATTTATATATATCTGGAGGGATTTATCTATAAATATGGAGGGTTCACATATAAATAAATCCTTCTATTCCATATCCGTCCTAAGAAGATGAAATGTACGTTCGAACCGCTAGACGGATCTATATAGAAAGGTCCATTTTATTTCTCATCTTTGGGGGAAAAGATAATAATGGCTGACGCGAAATTGCCATCTTTTTCATCTCGTGAGGAGGCATTGTAGCGCCTTCATGTGGTCGTGTGAGGACGCACTGCATCAAAAGCTAAATCCCGGCGTTCCACATACGTGGATAAGGAACTCGAGAGGCCTCAAATGGTCCGGTGAGATTTCCCGCAACTTACTCCCATAGGAATTTGAAAAGAAGGAAATAAAAGAATCACGCACGCCCTCTCGTCGAGTGATGATGGAATGAAAGGGGGGACAGAAAAAGGAGCATCGCGCTGCACGGAAATAAATAAAAGTTACTTATTTTATTCAGGATGGCTAAAACATGTAGCAGGATGCGCGAGGGGAAAGTTTAATCTCTTTGATGCGGTCGCACCTCAGACGTGGCTACGCGGTGAAAAGTTCGTACGAGTGTTTTCTTTCTTTTCCAAGTATGATGCTCTTTTAATAAGAGCCATGGTGGCACTACACGAAATATCACACCTATGAGGAAAAACCCTCGTATTTAAGAGAGGTTTATGATGTGGTGGAACTAAGTGAGAACAAAATAACAGACTCGAACTAAATAATACTGGCTCTTTACGAAATCTTTCATCATCACCAACTAAATATTACTAGAAGTAATATACATTATTGAGTTTTACGTCCACTTCTATTATTTATAAAATGCATGCTTCAATTACATTTCGTTTTCATGACATTTTTAAATTTTGCATGTATTTTAATCAATCCAACGCACTATTTTGAATTTGATATGATATTAAAGCATATTAAATTAAGCTGATTTAAAACAAATGAGCAGACCAAAAACGTATAAATTTATTGTAAATTAATTGAAAGAGAGTAGATTCCTTCTATTCACCCAACTTTCATACATATGCATAACGAATACATTCACCTGCATGATTAGCATTGAGGAAGCAGAAGAATAATTGTCATTTTTATTTAGCTGATTTATTCCCAACTAAACAAATATTGTTCCGACATAGAGATATCATTTCTAAGAAACCTTTAAGTATCACTCACCAATTAAATGTCTTTTTCTATTTTAAAACTATACGGATAAGAATAAAGAAAACATGATGAGGTCGGTGATGTAAAATATTAATTTGTAAATATTATCTGATGTCAAAAAATTCGTCCTAGGAATCAAAATTTTTAAAAGCAAGTTTTCCACAGCATGAAATTCCGTATCACCAAATTTAGGGTAGTTATTACGTATACACCATATAAATTTATACCCACTAAAGTGTATTAAAACATCTACGTGAGGTTATAGATATGTCATATTTTTCATCTCAGATTAAAGTGAAACAATGTCAAGCGTCTAAATTCACCGGCATAATGTAATTTATGTGTTGATGTTGATTTCTAACGGTTCATTTCAATTTGCATATTTTGCGAACCTCTGAATGTAAGCAAACGTGACTTCGATATTAACATCAGAGTGTGGAAATGACTAGTTATGTCAAAATCTTGCCATATTCTTTCAAATTTTTAGTGCTTTCAAGCGGAAGATGACGTTGAAAGGATTAGTGGAATTTATAGGGGAAATGAGAACCTAAATGATGGAAGGATATTGTTTGGAAGTTCTAATTCTTGAGCATCAGACAGACATATATTCACTCATAGAGAATCATAATTTTTTAGATTGTGTGGGATTTCGATGCATGTTATTTCGCGATCGTAGTGTGTGAATCTTTTTCGCACTTATTGCTTAATGAATAACAAGCGTGGGCGATTCAGTTCCGCACTCTTCCTCGCCTTTTTTGCACGCTCATTTTTCCCTCCCATTCATACGCCATTCCATAGCGAGACTCCCTCTTTTGGTATTCATGCAGGACGCAATGGAACAATGTGTTAAATGCGGTAGAGGACTCGTCCTAATAATGGACGCTAACCCATCGTTCCTTCCCTAACAACGTCAGTATTCTTTTCCATCCAACCCTTACCTCAAGCCGGGGTCCTCATTGTCTACACGCACAGAAATGAGCCGCACAAGTACATATGGCGACTTCAGCCCCCAGAATCAAAAGCACCGCCCGGAGGCCCCATTCAACACAATGAGACATTCCGTCCGCGCCCTATTCGACCCCGCCATCTTTCCTGCCCCACCCCTTTCTTCTCCACTCCACCGCTCCTACAAACAGTGCCTCCAAACCCTGTTTCTCTATCGATCCTTCGTGCCCACCCCCTCTCCGCCAAAACTCCACCATGGACTTTTTTTCTCCACCTGCTCGTTCGCATAGAGCGGATTCTCCTTCTCCATAATTTTCTTCTCCTCCCGTTTTTCATTTCCCTTTCACTCTCTTAAAAATCCCGACTCCTCTTTGCCTTCATAATCCCAATCCGCTGATGTATCCCATTGCCTCGTTTATTCTCCTCTTTTTCCTTTCGAATCACCTTCTTATCCTCCCTAATCATTTGTTATCTTTTTTTCTTATTCGATCCCTTCTTCCACTATCGCTTCCTTCTTCCCTTTTCGGAGTCCATTTCCTACCACATTCACCCTTTCTTTTATTGTTTTTATGCAGCTTCGCCTCCGTAACTTATTTGTTTGTCCCCCACTCACATTGTCTGCTCTCTCGTGTTTGCTCACGTCTGTCCTGAATGCATTTATTTCTATCGTCACCCTCTTTCCTTTGGTTTCTTTCATATGTCACTGCTCGTGGAATTTGTGCTATTGGCATTTATCTCGACGATTGCAAATCGTTCGTTCATGATTCACCATAGATTATTCACCATGATTCACCATGATTCACCATAGATTATCATCCTTTTAGAGAGAATTTATTAACTCAGTTCATGTTTACTGACTTTGATTTTTGATGCAATTTATAGACTATGTGATGTTTACATTTATTATTACGATAGATTAAGTTAGCTGCTATATGTTTTACAATTTCAAAAGATATAATGTTAAATATTCACTGTGAATATATAGTTGAAGTATATTCGAAATAAACTGGAAAGTATATTTTACTTTCTCTTATCCAAAGATTTAATATAAGGAATTATGGCATCAACTCATTTGCAACTGGGTTCTTCTGCTTTCAAATCCTTTTTTCAAAATTTTCATGCAACAAAATGCACCCAAATGAATGCCAAGCTCTTAATATCTTCTATTTAGTTGACGTTTAAGAACACTCCGTACCTCAACACCTTGTGTTAATGCAGTTAAATCTTTAAAAATCCTCCGCATAGCTCAGTTTACCGCCTTGTAATTATCTTATTTAGCAAAAACATAGTTACTTATTGGACCAAGTCACTGAGAAAATTATGATACTGAAAGTGGCTCTTACTGATTGGTTAAATAACCTAATGGAATATAGATACGAAGAAAGCATAGAAATGTTTGTAAAATTACAATCGCAAAAATCATTCCAAGTGTTTTAAAAATAAACGGATGATGACGAGAAATATATTGGGTACCATAGTATACGCAAACCAAATTTTGTCTTATCTGTCTCTACGAATAAATTTCTTAGAGGAATACAGTATTAAACTATTTAAAACACATTCGTACATAAAAATACGAATTCCTCAAGTACATAAATATAAGCTCTTCGTACGTACGTTTCCCTTTCTTTCGAGAAACATGAATATCTTCCTTACGAATTCCCTACTCATCTTCCTGTTTCGCATCCCCTCTATTCATCATTCCTCCCTTCTACTTTCCCCTCCATTTCCTCCCGCACCCATTCGCGGATTTCCCATCATGCCCCTTTCCCTTTGCCCCTAACGTAGATCTAATATCCTAAATCACATTCACGACTCTGCGGCCCAACTACCTTGTTTTTGCCTTTCGATCCCCTCTTATTCCTTGTTCTCACTCTTCCATTCTGCGCGTTTTCCTGCTTCCCTTTCATCTTTCCTCCACTTATGCCACTGTTTTTACCCTCTCTTTCCCTAATGTTAAGCCCTTATTTTGGAGGAGGTTCTCTCTTCCAAGCTGTATCAATTTTTTCGATGATTTGGCGGTTGGATCTCAGAGGACTTTCGTCATTTCGATTTTAGGTTTTCATGTTGCGGTGAAAGATCTATGAGGAGGATTAACTCGGACGTATTTCTACTTTCATTCGAATGTTGGCTCGAATCTAAGGATATGATGATAATTTATTTCGTAATGGTTGCATTTAGGCACACGAAGTAAAATTTGTATCGATTTGATGACATTTTTAAATCGATTTAATTTAAAGCGTGATTACATTAAATTTATAAATAAATTACATTAAATATAAATATATAAAAGCAATTTGACTTTGTAAAACATTTCAAACACATAAGTCACAACTATCTAGTAGCATTTATCACTATAACCAACAGATACAACTATCCAATAGACATTCTTCCACCTAATAATAATATATAATAAATAATTATATAAATAACAAATAGTAAATATAATATTTTTAATTATAATAAACTATATTCATCAATATGAACATAAGTAATATGTCCTTACATTTATGCATATTAAAACATGAAACATTTCAAAACTTTACAGAATATCATATGGGCTGTAACTCTATGAAAACGACTCTAATTAATGATTAAATCATTGATAGAACTTTGCCTTGGGATTATATGTGAATAATCAAGATTTAAAGCATGGATTGAAATAATTGCACGTAATGCGAACATTTACCATTATGGATCTCCTGAGCCTGTTAGACACTCATCAGGAAGTGTCGAATAATATAACTGGAGCCGATATTTAATATTTCAATTAAACTCTCATAGTAGTTAAGTTTTAAGAAATACAATTCCTTTGAATTCAAATTTGAATTGATTATCGATAACATTATTATATTATATGTAAAATTTCATGAATGAACGACCGTTGAAAAATTATTATAGCGATAGTATAATCTTTTTAATATTATGATCATATATTAATTGTGAAAAAATTTTATTGATTTAATTTTTGATCATATATATTATTGATATTATATTATCGATAAAGAGTATTGAAATCAATGCTCAATAAGAATTTCCTTAGCTTAAATTCCGCTTTTGAATTGACAACTGTCCTGTCTTCTTTACCATTAAGCTTTATGAGTTTAAATCGCAACTCATATATGCTTACATCTGTAAACTAGCTACTCCGCTACCAAAGGATGAGTAGAAATCGCAATGACAGTTCAAGGTTCTTATGACCAAGAGATTGAAATTATTTTCGTAGGATTCTTCGGAAAAGATATTTCGTAAAAGAGAAAACGATAAATGTATTTCAGAAGGTGATTATACCATTCTTGGTCTCGCTTTTGTGAATATAAAGACGATAAATGTAAAGATAAAATGAAAGTATTTTCAGTCATGAATGGAGAATTTTTCTACATTATAATTTTAAAACATTTTCTTTAAATTTCAATGGAAGAATATGTAATATAATTTTTATTTTCAAACGGGTTAATGGAATTGTAACGGACTGGTAACAGTGAACTCAACACAATAAGCTCATCCAACAAAAGATTTATACGTACCACATCAAAGCTATGGGAATCAACGAGCAAACATTTAATAGATTAAAGGCCTTTCCGTTCTGCAAAATCCTCTTTCTAGAAGTCTAATCAATCAGCGCATTTATGAAGTGTATAAAATAATTTCAAAATGATGAGTGTTTTTGATCCGATGGAAATTCACCGCTGTAAAAAGTCAAAGCAATAGATATATAAAGAAAAATCATTGCGAATTAGCTAACTTTTCAACTGATTTAAATCTTAAGAAATAACTACAAAATGACAAATTTGATAAGCTTACCTAATAAATATGATGAAACATTTCTTTTCCAAGGTCCATATTTCCACTAAATCGGAAGAGTGAAAATCCATATTTTATTTTCAAATCTTAGCGCTTTTCAAGATATTATTCCATTCCGTAAGTTTTAGTCAAAAATCAAAAGATGTATTTTTGAATTTAAAATGCAACGCAATACAAGAATAAAGAAATAAAATGTTAGAAACGACTCTTCTTCGATAGAATGCATTAAAGTCAAAAACTTAGACGGCTAAGGAAAAATAAGGTAGTGCCTAAATAATTGCTATTTATCTTTTCATTGAGAGTTTTAGCATCTTTCTGTTGATTCAATTAAAGAATACTTTCGGACGTTCAGATTTGTGCAGATATCAACAAAGCTACAAAAGAGATAACGTTTTAATTCAACCTGTAATTTAATGTCGAGGAATTTCAATACGATATATACGATACGATTATAATGCAGATGTTTATGCAGACAGAGAGTTACCAGAGTTTTAGCTAAATGAGCATATATAGCGTCAAAATTATATGGAAATTAATCTCAAAATGGAAATGATATTGGTACGTTCTTGTGGCAAATGAGATATCTTTTCTCTTGAAAGTCTCGCATTTATGCTCCCTTTACCTCCATCTCGTTTCTCCTCATCTCTTATCCGTCCTACCTTATTTATCTTTATGTTCTCTCCTGGGCTTCTCCATCTTTTATCTGACTCCATTTCATCCCACCGCGTCTTACCTTTTTAGTAATATTTGCGCCTTTCCCTCCTCGATTTCCTCTTCAGCCCTTTGCAGCCATCTCTCTGGGCGTCATCTGTAGGGAAGTTCTTCCCTTAATTTTCCTCTTGATTTAGAGAACATCTCTTAATCCATTTGGGAGGGAAAAGGGATGACCTCCGTCATGACGGCGAGTTGACGCGAGAACTCCGCCGCAGCGAATATGAGCTACAAAATTGACTTTAAAAAACCTCTCAAAAGAATTGATCCTTTCCTTTGCGCTTGTTTGTTTTAGCATGGATTCGTCTTACGCTTCTCCAATAGCAGGAAATGGAGAGAATTTGCAATCGAAAGCTGGTTAAAAAACATTTTTTCATTCTTTTATTTAATCCTTCTCTTCAATCTTTCGTTTTGATGTTGCGTATAAAATAATCGTCGCCGGAGTTTAAAAATTCAAACCTTATTACGCCATTTTACAAATACTTAAATGCTAAAGAACGTAAAGGTGTCATATTATAATTTAGTAGATTTTCCCTATTTTCTCAGTAATTTCGGAAATGGAAAATAACTCTGTAAAAGCGCAAATTGAACATATTGTCTGTTTTCTTTGTTTTCGAACTGTTATCCTCATTTTAATTACGTTTATCCGCTGTGATCTCATCTGATCTCCTCTTGAACTGTGATTTACTTCATTGTTTTTACAGGCTCTTACTTGTGGGAAATGTCCCTTAGAAATATATATATAAAGAAGTGATCCATGTCTTTGCACTAATTTGCACTACAGTAGACTAAAAAGTTCGAAAAAGGAAAACGGAAAAATACCCAGAAAATGAAAATGAAGCAAAAATCTCTTACATTTCTTGAATCATTTTCCATTCTATCAGTGTTCGTTTACTCTTCATGTCTTTTATCCGTTGTTTCATTTGTCCATTTTTCTGTACCTCCATATCTTCCATTCTCTTGTATTCGGTGATTTTCCTTGCCTTTTAATGGCAGTATTGTTACCATTAAATAAAAGATTATTCAAAATAATTGATCCATGCGACTGCGCTCCTTTGCGCTATCATCAATTAGTCCTTCGATTCTTTGTGAATCAAAATGCAAATATTTTCCGAGAATCGAAAATGCAGCGAATTTCCTCATCCTTCTTTGCCCATTTTTATCCTTTCTCCCATTATCCGTTTTTTCTGCATTCACGCTTTTTCTTCCTTTTTATCCATTTTTTAACACGGGAAGCGTGACCTGTAATGAAGTTCTAGGCGTCTTTTCTAGAAATGCGCGCGGATGTTTTTCCTGCTTTCGAAAGGAGATGAAAAACTTTTCTTCCGCAGCAGTTGCGAATTCCAATTTCGCGAAAAATTGATTCTGAGAAGTTGCCGAGTATCTTTAGCCTCTAATCATAGTTTATTCCCGCAAATCTTTCCCAACTTTATTTTAATTTCCGTCACGTGCTTTCCTCATCCATGAATATTTTCAGTTATTTTATTTATTTCGTTTCTCGCCTTAGATAGGGAGGTTATTTTCAGTCTGATTTTTGATTCGCAGAAAAAGAGATTTTTATTCTTTGTTCTTTCAAGTTTTAATGTTAATTACCACGGAGGATTTATCCTCTAAATTGGACATGACGTCGTACAGTATTTTTGCCTTCATTTTTAATTTACCTTATTTTTCTGTTTCCTCATCTAGACTTTAATTCTAATTTTCCACCGAAACTGTGGCAGCTCGATCGTTTTCATTCATTTAAAGTTGATATATTGACATTTTTATTTATATGTATAGTAAAAATGAGAGATATATTACCTTGAAGAATGTCATTCATTTTACAAATACTTAGAAAATATGTAAAAACAACTGACCTCCCAGATAGTAATAGTTAGTTTAGTGCAATTATGCTGTCAAGTTTTATTTTTTCATGAACATTCGGACTCACATATAGATTGGGCGAAATTATTATCAAAGCTTCTAATTTTACATAACTTTTCAGAGTACCCCAAGGTATTTCTATAATAAACAGATACATATAATTAATAGATGTATTGATATGATTCTTCCAATAGTTCCAATATAACGTGTGAAATTTCTAAAAATTTGAATTTTAAAGCAATAATGAATGGAAAAGATATGATAATATAACATTTAAACTTACATGACCTATTTTGAAAGATAAATATTCTCTTTATGAGTCAAAATATACGATGTTACGATGATTTATTTCAAGTTTCCCAAATCGAATTTGGATGAAGTAATGAATGACGATAGTTAACGTGTATTTAATGATCGATATTCGTTTCGCTAACTTAAATTCATCGACTTCTATTAATGACGTTGAAATTTAGGACATGTTTAACTCATGTATGAATTAAAATCTGTTTAAATGAATTTTGAAAATCTTAAGTATAGATCCTCTCTAATCTTTTTGAATTATTATTTTAAACTGATGTATTTAAAGTACGTTTTATGCACAACGATTACAGCGTATGTACGTATGCCGTATATTCCTATTTTACTTAATTACCTGTATAATATATCAGTTAGCCACATCTTGTATCAGTGCAATATGGACGCAATAATACTCTATAACCTATTTATATGCTTGCAGTACCTATGACGATCAAGTTCCTTCACTCGAATTTCATTTTTGTTTTTTACTAGGTAAAAGTTGTTTCTTTTAAGACTGCATCTCTCTAGTATAATTGTTAATATCGTTTTGGAATGATGAGTTGCTGCATTCTACTGGTACTCAGTGACACCGTTAATTATAGTTAGTCTTTGCATGCTTGAGGAGGTTGATGTCTGGATGTTATTGAAATGTTAGCAAATGAGCATACGATACGCAGAAGTTCAAACAGTAGGCGAACGCAATATGCTGTATTTCCTTGTGTCCCTTTCATATATCGTTCATCTGAGAAATAGTCAGTCTTGTAGGATTTCCGTTTGAATTTCATGCGAGTCCTTTCTTTGATACTAGCATTTCCATACTTCGCTCAAACTTAACAAAGCCTGCGCTTAGATTGGTTTCTTTTTGAATGTGAATAATGATCCGATTGTAATGGGGAGTGCATTTTTGAAATATTTGAATTTTGAGAATAAGACAAAGGTAGACGGCGCACGTGAGCATCTCTAGCTAATATCTCTTCTCTTATATCTTTATGGAAACAAAGGAATTCTAGAATCCATAGGATTCTTGGCCCTTTAATTTAGGATGAAAGGGGAAACTTTTCTTTATCATGAAAGGGTTAGCTTTGCTTTGTTAATTAGCTCTTTCACAATTAATATACAGGTAAACATGGATTTATCGCCAAACAGATTGACGGAATCAATTTACCGTTTACGTATTAATGGAGTTATCGATTTTAACAAATTTCCTAGTACCTGAAGTCTCAAATAATCTTGTCATGTTGTACATCTAAGCACACAAGAGAGTATTGTAAATGTTTGTAACGCAAAAATGTCTCTTAAAATAATAGTTATGTCTTTGAGGAAAGAAACTTAGTAAGCTTCCATACTAATATGCGTGTTGAAGTTTGCAAACAAGATGAACATACTGTTGTGTAAAACGGATTTGTTCGAAACTGCCGGAGAATGTTCCTTGCTCTTAAATAAGAGATACACGTCCGACCGTTCAACTCAATATGCCTTTATATTATCTCATAAGAGGCTTTTTATAATTATTACGAATTTGAAATTTAATTGCGGGAAATTAAGTAATTTATAAAAAGGAAAATTTTGCGATTTACGAAGCTGCACACGTGCCTGGCGTGGCTGCCTATCTACGATTTTCCAATCCAATTTTTTATAAACAAATATCTACTGAGTTGAACGGTCGGATATGTATCTGTTATTTTAGAGCAAAAAATATATCCTGACAGTCTCGAGCGCAATACTAAAAATATGTTCCCTTATTAAGTTACTTCCTTTGTTTTATGGCCATCCATGAGATAAGGCTTGAACATGTTGGCTTAACTACATATCTTTTACTTGGTAAGATTACCTGGTATTCCTTATATAAAAATTCCACAAGTTAAAATTAAATTTTATCAATTGGAGTTCGTTCAGCAGTTAATGATAATGTATAAAACCTGCTACGTATGGTAGACTTATGGATGATATATACGTTGAACGTGTTTTGCGTTCTTTTCTGGATATATTTATTTACTTTCATGAGATGTCGCTTTTAGATGACGAGAACTTATGATGTCACCGAGGCATCTTTTATCAACAGAAAAGTCATTTTCTCGATGAGAAAGCCTTCAACTTTTCCAAATTTTTCTTCAATGTTCTTGTTAATTTGCTATTTTTTTGTGTAATGTTCTCGCTTAATTTTAGGGGGACTGAGTAGAATATTCATAAATTTAGCACTGGATTAATGCCTTTTACTGATAAGTACATTTCCCCACTCTGTACTTTGCACCTACAATTATATTCTCGACCCGCAGTAAAATTTTTCACTAAGCAGTTGAAATATCGATGATTCTTCTTTACCTCATGTTTATTTTTAAACATATATTTAGCAATTTTATCTACAAGTTGAGTATCAAGTTTTCCCAATTTCAGTCCTGTGAATTATATCACCCGTTGTGTCATGAGCGCTTTTCCGAACCCCTGAATATCTGTTTATTTTGAAGCACCCTAAATTATTGGATGAAAACGCATTTATAATTCATAAATAATTTAATTAATTTGTTAAATCGGTTATAACAATTATTGTAAATATGTAATCAATAATTTCAGTGAGTTCCACCCGACATAACTGCAGATGTTTACCTTTAATTTAAATTGTGTTCAGTGTAGATTAAGGATTTTCTTATCAGTGATTTTTTTATCTAGTCAAATAAAGATGATCCGCGTATAAATATTTCGATGTCCCTCAATACGAAACTACTAAAACATGCATTTGTCTCGATCATACCCCACAATTTTCCTTTCTCGACCGGCACTAGTTTTTTCCCACGTGATCTAACTCTGGTCACCCTATTTATATGTAAATGTAATATCAAAGACCAATCTGTATAGCTTCTATGAAGATTCTATTATCATTCTCCTATATCTGAGGCTATGAATTTGGCTACAGCCTTTTCAGGATATCTAAAAGAAGGCAGACTAAAGTAACAGATTCGTTCTATTTGTTCTTCTATCACTCCCAACACGTTCTAGTTGGGTCAATGAATATTCAATGTGGCCTTTAATCGAACACCATGAAATCGCTTTAGAAGCATTTGGTATTAATCTGATGGCTCTATAATCCCGACTTTCCAATGTTGTTTTTTCCTTAATCGGATCAGAATACTTTTAGTAATATCCACTGATAACTCTCTTTCTTCTTTAATTCCTTTTCATAGATTTCAAGTAGTGTTGGAGGAGTTTTACTTTCCTGATATGTTTCCTTCCGGACTTCTGCTTAACTTTTCTTGATTTTTAAAATTAAAGAGGATAATTTAATCGCGATTCGCAAAATTTTTCATTCTGAATTTGTCCTATTCATTTAGTCTGTTTTGCATTGTTCATTTCCATTACGTTCATAGTATAATGTCTTATTTTTTATTACTATTAAAATAATAAAATAAATCCCTTCTCTCATCCATTGTGTTATCGTTTCTCTTGTCATCCTTGATGTATTGTAGCCATTTACAGTAAATTATCTTCAAATATCCTCATTTGTGCATCTATCATATTGAGTACGCTTTTTCCCTAAAGACTCGTTAATGCCTTGATATGCTTTTCTACGCTTGCATGCATCCAATTCCCCTCTGAAAGTTATTTAGCACTGAGATTATTTATCAGTCTTTTATGGATCCCCATATGGTTATGGATCTCTATGGATTTAAAGACATTCGAAAACAATTCTAGTGTATAGAGAAGTATTATTTTTCTCCAGATTGAAATATTACTCTGACCGACGAGAAATGAATGAAAATTTCCTTTTCGATGGATTCTACTTATTCCTGTAAAATATTTCGTATGGAAACACTTAGTAAGTAACATTTTAAATTTTTGTCTCTTTTGACTCAAAAGTTTGATATTCAAGTTTGTATCTAAAACTGCTTCAACACTGCTCTATTCGAACAATCAAACATCCAAGTCATGAGGAAAGTGCCCTGGTATTCCAATACAAATGAAAAAAGAAGTGAATATTCAGTTCAAAAAATGAATATAAAGTTCGGGGATTCGACGATTTCAGTTAATTTTGCGTATTTTCAAACCCTATAATTGTTTTGTATTAGGAGAATTTGCAATTTATTTCAATAATGATATTCATTTCAAGCACACACGGTCCTTCTTTCTAAAAATAAGTCACTTTCGCGGTATAAATAAACTCAGTATTGGATAAGAGCTGATTATAAGTGAATTTTAGAATGCCTTATTATTGTTTATTTTTCTTGTTCTTGGCAAATACACTCTTTACTTTACTCAGTTGTGTTATTGTTAAAAGTGCTTCCACAGCTATGGTCATTCCGCACTACGTAGGCTACCATCTATTAAAGTCTTGTACTAAATTACGCGTATTAAAATTCTAGATTTCCAAAAATAGAATTCGAATTTCAATTGATTCCAATGTTCGCCTTTATAGATCCCAATGTGATGCGTCATTTTCTTCATCGGTTTCGGAATATAATATCTTGATTTCGTTCTGGGGCGACATTTCCCAAAATGTTATCCAACAGCTTGCAGAGCCGAACCTCCGCTTTTTTAGACAGATAATCCGAACATTTTATGAAAATGAGAAACTCTGCAAGTAATTTTGGATATAAACTCAAACAAAAAAGTTTGTATGGACGCTATAATGGCATTTAGAATTTTTAGTCCGTGACGCAGAATAATCACGTAGTATTAAAATAATTTAAGCGCAAAATTATCAGCTACATAAAATATTCCGCACTTAAAGCAGTGGCGTATTTTTCATTTTTATTTTGACATAACAGTTTTAGCTTCCTCAGCTTTAAGCTCGGCATTTTTTTCTCAATTGGAGGACTCATGCATCTATCAGCGCGCGTTATCAATGTATTTGGCACGTTCGGCGTTGGAAAAGTAAAGTATAAATGTCGAAATCAAGTGATACGGACGCAGAATGGCTAGAGTGAATAATTTATCTGTAGCGATGCGAGCTCGGGGAATTAATGGGTGGAGTCAAAAAAGAGAAGTTCGGAAAAGCATAATCGGACCTCCTCACCCTCCCCCATATGGCTACGTTCCAATAACCAATAGACGATGATGGCTAATCCTTGTGCATATAAAATGATTAAGTGGGACATGCATACATCGGGACGGGGTATTTATCCGCTTTAGAAATTTGTGACGCTAATAATTTTCTTCAATTGGATATGTTGATTTTTGAGTGCAAAGCGTTACATATAGACAAACACGCACTTACGAAGCCCATCTTAAATACCAATGCAACAAGACAACCCAAAGAGAGAAATTCATCAATAATTTTTCTTTTTCCTTATGTAAAAAGTTCGAATGAATCGGTCAAAATCTTGGGTTGACTTGACTTTTCATTTAGACCTGAAATGTAGATGTACCCAGACGTGCATTTGTTTCCTCTCTCCTCTGCTTGCTTAAATTTTTTAGCATTTGTCCCTTTGTTTCGTGCATATACAATATTTTCAATATTTTATGGTTCAACATGCACTCAACCAAATTATATGAGGAGATGGGAATTTTACACAGACTATCGAAACCGATATCTTTTAATTTAATTGACTGAAATATTAGAAATTTGATTTGTTGTATTTTGAAAAATGCATTTCCACGAATTGAATGGATCCGTTACAGATTATAGAATAGGGAAATTTGAAATGTATGCAATATTTTTTCTTTTACTTTTTTGAATTAATTAAACTAACGAGTAATTGTCATTCAATTTAAAAAATAGGTCGACGGATCCAAGTATAGATAATACACAAACACAGATTTGAGCAAATTTATAAAATGAGGATGTTGAATTCATAGGCGGAAAACGTTTCAGCTGGAGGTGGTGGGGAAGGAATGATTTTTGATTTGGTAAACGTAATGGCAATAGAAGTGAGTATGTTGATAAGAGGAGGGGGTGTCTTGTTGAAGGAACCATTGCTGATGGTGCAAATAGGAACGAAGCGACAACATCTTGAATTGTTTGAAGTAGTCTGGGGGACAGATGGTAAAGAAAATGGCATTAAATGCTCCTTGAACTACTTCTGGTGTTTGTATACCACTGTCGCACGCATCTAGCTGCTTGCATGATAAAATGTGATAGGAGGTCTTGGTCTACAAACCCATTTCAGTTCACTCTGTTAGGATAACCACTCTGGTAAATACGCGCAGACAATCGAATTCTTGTCATAATCCATATTTTTAGAATGACATTTTACAATCATACCCAGTAAATTTATTGTTGTTCAGTATTTGCAATATTTTGATTTCATTTTTGTTGTACATACATTGATGTTCTACGTTTTTAGATGCGGAAAATCGATCATTTTTCTCCATTGAAAACAAAAGAAGACGAAAAGAAATTTCTGGAATCGAACCCCAGGCAGTACCTCGCTCAGACAGAATTGAAGATATATTCATATTTAATAAATCAATCTAACAATATTTCCGTTCTCTTTCGGGTTAAACTCGCCAATGGCATTTCCCATTCACAAAATTCCGCGCTTCCCTCCATTTTATTCATAGTATGCTTCATTTATTTATTATCGAACGTAAACTTCAGTTCAGGGTTATCTCCAATTTGGATTTCAAAGTTTGATTCTCGGTCGGACCGGATCATTTTCCTCCGTATGTATTGAGTATGAGGAAGGAAGAGTAAGTATTATTTCATAGCTTAGCCCGAAGAAGCCTTTCGAGAAATAATGAAGAAGATAATGCATCTACACGGCATCTCTCCTCAGTAACCTGTAGCATTAGCGGATGCCGTGAATGATCAATTCTGTTTGAGTCTCTTTTAAGATCTGATGAAAGCCTATGCCATTTTATCGCTCATAAACTATATTTCTGCGATGTTTTCACACACATACATATCTAGTTGTTATTAAAACAGTCTTTTTTATGAAAACTATTCAGTGACTTTGGTAAATTTTCAAAGGTAAATGAAAGACACATTTTCACTAAACTGAACCATTAGAAAAGTGATGAATATTCCATTCATCAAGATATGGCGGCGACAGTTTAAGTTATATCTAAGGTAAAAATGAGCAATACCATCTAAGAATTGGACGATATTTACGGCTGTCTAAAATGGCGGCAACATTTCCTTAGAAAATGTCACTTTCGACGGCCCGGGCATTATAGCTGAGGCGACCTCAGATTCTGGTTTGATTAGCAAACTCTTCCATCACACGGCACACCCGATCTTTTCCTCTCCGTGACCCTCGAATCGCCATGTATAATTCCGCAGGAGACATCTGCTTTATTTAACCGCTTCCTTTCCCCAAAAGGATTTGACCTTGCCTTTCATTATGCTCGAGAGGGGCGGCCGTTAATCCAGTTTCTTCCCTTTTTAATGATCACTAGGGATCCGCCTTAATCATTCGTCATTAATGGACGGTGAAATTACCATCGGTTCATACAAATCCGGACGGCGAAGGAACATCCGCCGCTAAAATCGATAAACCCGCGGTGATCCTTATTTCGTCGTATTCCACGTCGCTATTTCACCTTCCCTTGTCATTCAAGAGTCTCATTAAATCCATCCCATTTAATTCAACTAACGCCCCATTTAAGGTGTCGTGTCTAACACGGATTCCCTAGACGGCCCCTTAAAAGGCGGTCTTTATTCCGTTGTCTGCGACAGTACACAAGAGGGAAGAATTAATGGCTTTCCGGAGTAAAAAGACCGGATTCGCATCCCTTCTTTTACCTGAGGGCGCTGATTGCTTTCTTTCTCTCCGATAGGATTGCGGATGGGAAAGGAAACGAATTCCACGGCTGGAATCGGTGTGACTGTTTTATTGGGTATTTATATTGGTATTGTCAATCTGGCGTGGATATCTTATCGGCAATATTTAGAGATTAATGTTATCTATTCGATCTTGTTATTTATTCATTCCATATGTTGCGTTTCATTTAGTCATATCGCAGCGAATGTTATCAAGTATCAACATGTTAATTTTTTTAAAGATAGAGGAGTATAGACTCGAGCTGTTCTTGGAACGATCAGCATACGATTCAGTTTCTCGCTACCACTTGATATTTAAAATATCTTAGTTAGTTATCTTAAGATTCTTCTACGGACATTTGACATGATAAATTACACCAAAATTTCATCAATATTTGCCTCTTTCAAACGCGGTCACCTTCGTAACCTATGACCTTGTTGAAGTCCAGTTTAGCGGTTTCTTTCCTTGCTATTTTCGTAAAGTCTGCCGTCTTTGTTTCCTTGCAACGGATAATCTGGATCGTAATAAATCAACGGTGTTGAATATCTGACTTTTGGAATACCTTGACATTGATAGATATTTTAAATGAAGCGTCCTTTATCTATCCTATAGGAGTCCCATCTCTGGCTTCGATGGTAGAGGATTTGTCGTGTCAACCATGTGACACTGAGGTACCACTGTTTAGGGGCCATCCTAAACTGATGTCATATTTTTTATAGGATTACTGACCCCCTCCTCCCCTGTCAGAAAGTGACACGTAGAACTTCATACCCCCTCCCCATGTCACAAAGCTGTCATATGGTCCCTTAAGGCTTTAACTTTGTGTGTTTTAATACTCACGTTTAAGAGAAAATAACTTTCGTTTTCTCAGCTTTTATACTACTAAGCAGAGGGAACAGAGGGTTCCGTAGCAAAATCAAAACGGGAAAGGCTGACATACCAAAATAATAGGAATAAATATCTACATGTTAAATACAATCATATAGTCTCGCCACATAGAAACAAACGAAAAGAAGTCATATTTCTTTTTTTATCATGTTTAATTTGAATTGATATCCCATGGTCAAGATAATCATGTGGCATCATACGGCACATATCTCACAAAGTGTCACATATTTCTAGTTGCTACCCCCCCCCCCCCCTTTAAGAGTCATCATCCTGATGGCCAATTGGGCTACGACTTCGGTGAAAGTGATCCAAGGTTCGTTTCCTGGTGTGGGCTCAACGCTAAATTACATCAGTTGTATAATCACTTTTACAATTTAATATATATTCCATTTTAGGATGGCACCTTAAGGCATCGTTGCTTGTTTGCATGTCTTAATCAAAGACAGATTCTAAGAATTTTCTCAACTAACAAATGTATGAACCATGAAAGCACGATTGGTATTATTATTGCTATAAAATTAACACTATACAATACTAGATTTTTAGCCTCCCTAAGCCCAACATGATTCACTAGGATTTGTCCTATTGCCGTACTCAATAACCTTTTATAATTTTATCTTCATTGTACCTCACTACAGTAACAGACAAAGAATATGATACATTGTCAATAATCCCAAATTCTACTTTTTCCCGTAGACTCGAAACATGGACTCGAATGCCTTTGTGCGAAATCCACTTCGATATCATCCATAACAGAATGATTCAAGCACCCATTCTTATGGCTCAGAGATGAAAAAATTAGAGGGAATTACGCTGGAAACTTGATACGCGCCAAGGTTATTTCTTTCGTAGTGTTCCAATTTCAGGAGCTGTGGACGGTCCTCTCGTCGATGAGAGAGTTATTTAATATCGCCGTTGGCTCCTTCTGCTTGTATTTTCTTCTCTCTATCATCTCTCTTATACATCCGACCCTCTCGGCCTTTTATTTCTAGCTTTCATCCTCTCTTTTTTCCGATATATCTTATCCTTTTCTATACTACATCTCATCTCCACCTTTTTCTCTAGTTACTTTCCCTTTATTTTTCGTAGCTTTGTAGAGCATTACTCAGTTTTATAAATCACCGCGTTTGTTTCTTTCCTAGTATGCCCTCCAATGTTTACGTATTTTGCCTTAGACATCCTATGTTTTTTGCCGAAAACGTGTACTAGTTGAGTTTTGTATTATTTTCTCATGGGATTTGTTTCAAATATTGAGGATGCCATATTCTTTATATTTAATGTTACCGGTGTAGGATGGAGGTTTCCCACCTGAGGTATACGTACTCTTAAAGTACATGGGAAGCTTGATTATAGTGTAGGGTTAATCATAAGTAAATGGGTGCATTATGCCGTTGATGTATTCGAAAATTAGCTGTCAGTAACAGTGGGGCTAACCCCTCATCAAGCAAGGGGCTGATTGAGGAGAAACTGAGGCAAAGTTTAGGTATTCCTCAAGGAGTATATTAGTATCCTTGATGATAATACTTTTTAGAAAATATATTCTTCCAAAGAAGATATTTCCGCTGTGCAAGTGTCAAAACCCTTGTGGTAGCTGTGTATAGTGTGCATGCTTCCTGTGGCTGAAATCTTTTGGAGAACAGAGATCTCGTTCATGATTAGCCTCATGATTTTAAACTGACATTACGTGCGTATGACATTTAATGTTTTGCACCGGCAAAAAAGTTTTACAGCTCAACATTTCTTAACTTTTCTAAATAATGTATACATTTGTGATTGAGAGTATTTATTGTTTCATCTATACCATTAGTTTTTTCTTCTGCGGGCAGCAAAGCTCTCTTTTCTTCGGCATTTGGAATAAAATATTAAAAAATATAACGGCTTACCCGTACATGAATAAATAGAATAGCCAGTTATAAAACCAAAAGCGTACGCACAGGTGTGTCTCTTCAGTCGGATTGTGTAATAAATCCCGTTATTCTTTTGAGATGCAAACAAAGATTATTCTGTTTATTTTGGGATCTTCACGATGGAGATACACTGTTACACTAAAATATCACGTTCACGGAGGAAGGCACGTCAACGTAATAATATTTTTATATCTTAAATGTTGCTGTTTATTCCACAAAACCTATGATCTATACTAGAATATAGATATATAGATAATAGTATAGATAGTAGTCTAGAGACAAGAAACGTGATACTTATACCAACACTAGCCTAATTTATCATCTTATAAAAAATTTTAACATAAGCAATCAAACTGGAAAAGAATCATTCAAAACTGCTTTTGTACTTGTTGCTAAGCTAAATCCGCACTATTCGAAGTATCGGTATTTTTGTTAGCATAAAGTAACGGGCTATTTCCGAGTCGTCATTCGCCTGAGTTGAGCTTTTGATGGAAAATAGCTTTGCAGCTTCAATATAAACGTTACTCTTTTATATCTTTCAATAAATTTTTACATTTGCTACAGATGCTTAAAAATGAACATACATTTACTATTGGGGTCTTTGAATACGCTTCTTTTTTGCATTTCATTTTTGTTCAATGATGCAGGGAGCATTTCAAATAAAGTTATAAAGCATTTCAGTGACACTTACAAACAGGCTTCTTTTCGAGCACTTCAGTTTCGAGTATCAGTGTACAGCAAACTGGTAAAACAAAGAATAGTATAATTATAGAATGAAGTTCCCACCGGATGATGGGAACGAATAGATTTTTGACTTTTAGCCAATTGAATTGTTTGCATACAAATTAATGGGTTTACTTAATGAATGCAGTCGGCCTGTATTGAAAAATGTTTGATACAGTGTTTACCAAAGGTTAATGCTACGAGAGAGTTAGTGTGTATCAGAAGTAATTCAAAATGGGAACCCTTCCATTTCATGAAACCAATGTTTTGTGGAATAAAAGCTTTGATTTTCTATAGACTTTTCGTTCTCTTCATAGGATAACATCTGCCGGAAGCAGTTTTACGTAATCCTCTATAACTAAACCAATGTTTATCTTCGAAAAATATAGAGGTATAAATCGACATCACATAAAAGATAATTAATCAAAAGATTTTAGGATACAGTTATTTTTCCGCATGTATGGCTCATAGTGGTTCATTCTTTTAAAACCTCTGTGAAATACCTATAAACGTATTTTGTCTAAATAGGGCAGTAAAAATAAGAATTTCAAGAGAAATATTTAAAAAGCTATAGAGAGCAAGCTGGAAAAAATTTAGGACCAACTGATATTTCCTCCAGTGGAAAATTCCAAACCAGGAAAATCCCCTGGGGTCTCCCGTCCGAAAAGGAAAAATGAAAAAAAATGCACAAAGCATATAGTAGCATGAAAGAAGCCAGAAATTTCGAAATAAAATATAAACAAAATAGCTGATCCATGATTGTAAATGCTTATAGATTTAAGTCTACCATGTAACAGACAAAAGTTATTTCAAATCTCTATCGTTCGGAATCCTCTCGTTTGATCGACTTTCATTTGACCAACGTTTGAACGGCCATGTTTGACCGAAAAGTTTCCTATTAATTGAAAATTTAATTTACTCGTGATTATATTTTAAATATAAGTTATCATAAACTCAGTGGCCTAGTCTAAAATTGTAGGATTTTTCAAATTTATAAACTTAATTTAGCCGTGAAACTGGAAATTTTCTACAAATAATTATTTTTGAATGTCGATGATGTGGAAAGACTTTGAAGACATCATGTGGAGAAATAAGGAAAGTCTTTAACGTAATATCTTTGGTGTTTTCTCTTGCCAATCAATACACCCTTTATAATGTTCCTTTTCATCTGAGTCCGTTTGACTCGTTGAATTCCTCTCAGTTGCTGTACATTTTACGTTAAGAAGGGGTATTTCTTGATTAAACAACACTCGGTAAATCGGGTCTCTGCTCTCTGTTTCCGTCTAAATTACGGAATAATAAAAATATTTATGATGCAAAATAAATTACAGTGGAAGCTCGTTACAGTCTTGATGCAGTTGCAGTCTTACGAGCAAGTACGACAGTTTCTTAGTCAGTCCGATGTTTTACTTGCTGCATTGTCACGACTAAAAATTAAAAAAAAATCATAATACTTATGAATGCATGTACAGCAAAAAAAATCGAGTGTGGATGTAAACGAATTTATGGAAAATTTATGTGTAAAAAGATCTTTTACTTCGAGTCTGTATGCTGAAAAATAGTCCATCAAATTTTATTCAGCTATGAACTATGCATTCACTTATATTTATAACTTTGAATAATACCGCGATTGAAATTTATTTATAGTACGAAAACGTATGGCTTATATGATTGCAGACTTAATATTCAATATAAATTTAGTTCCATCATAATTGACGAGGGATTTGGAGTTAAAATTAATTACCGAAAAAGGCAAGTTAATTCGAAATAATAAATTATAAAATTAATGTATTGATCAATTAGAAATACGAATGATCCCAGATTCTGCCAGACGAAATCCTCCGAAAAGAGTGCCGGTTAAGTGAGCTTCGAACATATTGTAGAATCCCATTAAAAGCCTTTTATATAAAGATAACATCGAATGGCTCTTAACAATGTGTTACGAGAAAATCTCGGTAGTTAGGAATATTTCAAGATGGGATGCGGCTGGTGATCCATACGAATTTTATTGATTTTACTTGCCCTATATAAGCCGCGCTGTGGCAGTTGTTCATGCTATTTGATTGAAACGGGAATCTCTCGTTTGCTCCAAATGGAGGAGTAGATCGGCATTAAGGAACTCGCGTTTTAAAGATAAGGTTCTAATTCATCTACATTTGCAATAAGTGATAGTATCTTTATGAAATGGAAGTTTAACTCCTTGTTGGTAATGGGTAGAGGAGTGGAAGATGGTCTTCCATTATCTCCAGAATATCGTAAAATTGACGAGGGATGACGTTAGTAAGGGAGTGACAGAGGTAGGAAAGATAATAGAGTCTGAAAGATCTGCAGATGACAAGTCCTTTTATGATTAATCCCCTAAAAGGATTACAGATGTTCCTTAGATGTTTGAATGGATGGAATTCCCAGGCGGAGAATTTTCCGAACTCGCGATATTTGCCTATGGTTTAAAGATAGGGATAAATTGTAGAAGGAAAACATAAAGCTGTAGGAAGGCTTCTGCGTCTTATCCGAGATAAAAAAAGAATGGCTATAATCTTGAGAAAAGATATTGGCAAAGACCTCTTCTAAGAGAAAGAGGCTGATGGTGATAGCCTGATGAAGATATTTCAAGTAGATTAGAGATGACCTTGATCTTGGCAGTATCAGTCCTTGGATAAAATTCCAAGAAATAAAAATAAAAATGTCCAATTTTACAACGAGGGAAAGCTTTCATGGGTTGAGAAGGAAAATCAATTGATCAAAAATGATTTTTATTACTCTATCCTATTCCAGCCTCCCCTTAAATTTTATTCATTATTTTTAAATAATGGCAAAAATATGAAAGCTAAAAAAAATAATAATTAATATTAGATGAGTTTTGATTTGCGATGTTAGGATCAGCAGTGGAAGTTCCGTATTATCATACGTATTTGTATTTATAAATAATAAAATAATTTTATTAGCTGATTGTACCGTAGAATAAAGCTGCTCGCTTGCAGCAAATAATTTCTAAACCATTTAACCTTTTAATTTAAAACGTACTCACTAATTGTTGTTCAAAAAGCAGCGTTGAACAAAAAATTTCCAAGAAATTGTGATATATAAATGTACCATAGAGCCTATTTGCCTGCAGGCTATCCACTGTCAAAAATATATGAATAAATATTTTCACCTTAATTTAAATTTACTTAAAAATTTTAATTCTTCTAGAAAATCAGCAGGAAACGTGTTATAAAATCAAAATGCTATCACTTCTTTTTTGACAGAGGTTATGTAAATGAAGAAAATTATGATATTAATGATAAAATCTTGCATTATAATATATATGTTCACATATTCATATATATATTTTTAAATGTGATTTGTAATTATGTACAATGATTTATAGCTTAATACTCAATATGAATACAGTGAACTAATAACATTATTTTGTTATTCGAGAGCAACACATGCCACTAATCTTTCCAACTGCAAGATAAATAAATTATTTCAGTGAAAAGAGAATGTTTGGAGGAACAAAAGATATCTAAATAAAAAGAAGGATAGGAATCGAATGATGAAAGGTAGTTCTCTAGGCCGCAAAGTTTGGAGGGAAATAAATCGATGTAGTGAATGTTGATTGCTCGAGGTTACAGTGGATAGCTGAATTCTTTTCCTCAAAAGTCAAAGATCCCATTATTAATCTCAGATTTATTTTTAAGCAGAATTCGTTTCATCAAAAGAATTTCAGAAATTTCGAGAGAATGTAAATAGTTTGTTTTCCATACCTCGCAACCAATTCTGAGGTATTTCCAGTAAGCCGTTTCTTTGTTTTATCTCAGAAACAAAATAATTTTATAGGAATTCAACCTGTATGTTTCGGGAAAATACATATAAAATGTTAAAACAAACAACATCTTCGTGTCTCTCTGAGAGAGAGCTAGTTTTTCTGGAAAGGTTTTGGTAAATAAATCTGTTTATTCAGTCTCACCCAAATCCCCCATACACCTCTTGTTTACATTTTTATTTCTCTTGTTTATTTATCGGATTCGTTAATGTTTGAATATCTTAGATTTGTATGCGAGTAGCCAATCTGGTACTTGTAAGTTTTTCATGCACCGTATCCACGATTATATTAGCTCTCATATTTCTAGACATATCAAAGTTTGTGAAAATAATGTCTACAATTGCAGATTCGATGTAAATCTACCATCTGTTTCGCTGCTTCATGCAAAACAGCAAATGAACGTAAAACATTTAGATAAACGGCTTTATGTGCTGATTTGGAGACTTCGGAGTCATATTTCGAAACCTAGATTCTGAAATCCTACCGTCTTTATGATAGATTAACATTTTAAATAAGTTAAATCGAGTTGCGTCATTTTTGTCGGGTGAGTTCACTAATGATACTAAGATAGTCAGAGATTAGTTTTGAATAAGATTCTGTATTAAAATATTTTATCATGATTGGATCTCGAACTCTATAGATGATCTTAACATAATCTATGAAAGAGGAATTTAAAACTCTCAGGATATTTGAAATAATTTTACTTCTTCTTTAAGCCAAGGAAGAGTCCCAAACATGATGAATTTTCATCAAAACTCAATGAAAATTAAAATTCAGTAATAATTACTTAGTGTTTAGTTTAGTGATTGTGTTTTCTTTATAAGTGTCACGAATTTCAGCCACAGCTTTGCAAATGAGCCTTAACGAACTCCTTAAATCCCTAAATGTTTCATTCAGTTTCTACAGCAAAATTCCCATATTTGCCTTATTTAAGCGTCTATCTTTAGCTCCTCTCGAATGTCAGCTCGTTTTATTTACCTCCGCCCCTTTCGTTTTTGTTGACACGAGTTTGCTTCTTTCCGCGCGTTTGTATCGATTTGAATTTTTTCCACGTCAACCGTAGAAGTGCGAAATGGATGATATAAATAGAAATCTGCATGCCTACTGTGAAGAAATGCTGGCCGTCACTTTGGGAATGGAAATGCCTCGCATATTTCGGCGTGAAAGAAATTTTGACATTCGCGGATTTCCTTTCGATAGAGAGATTCTTTGAGGCGATATTCCTCGAGGATTTGTTAACTGAATTTTCTCGAAGTTGGCATTATGGAGTAATTCCAATCCACTTAAAAGTACTCAGTAGGATGAAAGTCCACCTTCTGCGTTTCATTTTGTTTCTTTGCTGGAATTCGTCGCTCCTCTTGATGAATAATTTTATCTTGGATATCTTATTTCTTCTCATGTTTCTGAATCCCACGAAACACGCTAATTCTCTCTCTTATCTTCTTTTGTCTTTCCCGAGAGAAACATGTGGATATTTCTGAAATCTTCTTGTGTAAGAATAGAATAATTAATTAGAATATAGATTATAGAGCAGTGACTCTAGACCTTTTCAACTTCATTTTCAAAAATTGGAGATTACAATGTTTCTAGAAACAAAAGCCTGGAAAATTACATTTTCGTTGATTTATAGAAAAGATAATAATTTTCTTAAATGGAAATATTTAATTTTTATACTCTTATAAAGATGTATTTGTGTTGATAAATTTACATATACGAGGGTCATCCGGAAAGTAGTACCCGTTAGTGCCGCATGAAGTGCTGACGACGCGAGTAGCCGCTGGACAAGGTCAGATAGCTTCAGTGGCTTGTCTGCCTTCTCTGAGCCAAGTTGCGTGACGCTAGCATTGCCTGTGTTGTTTCTGTGATTGTTTACAATGTTTAAAAAAATTGAGAACGCCGCCAGTTGTGAAGTGAGGGCAGTGATTAAATTCCTCAATGCAAGAAACGTTCGCCCATGTGATATTCATCGCCAATTAAAGGAGGTGTATGGAGACAATGTAATGGACGAGTCGTCTGTTCGGCGGTGGTGTCGCAAGTTCAACATGGGGAGGGGGAACACACACGACGATGAGCGTTCGGGGAGACCGTCTGTCATTACAGACCAACTGGTGAGCTCAGTTGACGAATTCGTGAGGAACGATCGGCGCGTCACAATTGACGACATCTGTGAGCATTTTCCCAATGTTTCTCGAACAATTGTTCATGAAATTGTTAAAGACCATCTGCATTATGCAAAAATTTGTGCAAGATGGGTCCCTCGCATGCTTACAGATGAGCACAAAACCAAGCGTATGGCTGCAGCACTGACGTTTTTGGGACGTTATTCTGATGAAGGAGACTCTTTCTTGACTCGCATAATTACTGGTGACGAAACATGGGTTTGTTATGCATCACCTGAGAGTAAACGACAGTCAATGGAGTGGCATCATGCTCATTCACCAAACAAACCAAAAAAATTCAAGACAGTTCTGTCCACCAGGAAACTCATGGCAACCATTTTCTGGGATCGACGAGGTGTATTGCTTATTGATTTTATGGCCCGTGGAGACACTATTAATGCCAATGCGCATTGTGAAACATTAAAGAAATTACGGCGGGCAATACAAAATCGGCGGCGAGGTCTATTGTCTACTGGTGTCATTCTCGTTCATGACAATGCCAGGCCTCATGCAGCTGGGATAACACAAAGACTTTTGCAGCAATTCAAATGGGAAACTTTCGACCATCCACCGTATAGCCCGGACTTGGCCCCTTCAGATTTTCATCTCTTTACAAAGCTTAAAGACTTTTTGGCGGGGAAAAGATTTGACAGCGATGAAGAACTTAAAGAAGGAGTGACCCTGTATCTCAATGAGCTGGCGGCGGAGGACTATGCAGCAGGAATACAGAAACTTGTCACACGTTATGACAAATGCCTTAATTTGCTTGGAGATTATGTTGAGAAGTAGTTTAAAGTATCCTCTTTCAAATAAAATTTTTTATGTTTGTTAATATTTACTTTTGTGTCTTTATTTCACGAACGGGTACTACTTTCCGGATGACCCTCGTATTATTAAAATTAAAACTATAATTCGTCCAATGTCATGAAGAAATCACGCAAATCTTATAACCCCGAGTATTACTAACCGGAAAATGTCATAAGATGTTGCGATATTTGAATGGAAATAGAAAGTTGGTGATAATTGATTTTGAAATGAAATATTCAGAATAGAGTAAAATCGATTTCTAATAGAACAGTACGAACAGCGTGCGCCATTTTCCCGTAAAGAATCCTCGGGGCCACGAGATGTACATGGTCCCATCATGACGTTGGGCGAAGTGTAATAATTGAGTATTACTTATGTTCCTTGATTGTCCATTATTACTACTCGTATAAATTTTAATATAATGTTGTTATATTATTTTCCGTGCTTATTTCAACTAGGCACGATGGACATAAGATAAACTATAGAAAAGCTTATATTGTATTTCTCTAAGACTGACAATGAGTTTCAGATCGGTCTGAAAAGTTTTAAATATAAATTTTAATCAAATGTCTCAGATTTCATTTATGAAACAATTTGGCGAAATATTTATACGGTAGTGTAACCTTCGTAACTGGTAATGAAAGATCACGTTGAATCACACCAATTACTTTAAATCAAAAGGTTTATATAGGATATTGTAATGATGAAGAAATATTTCGGAAACTAGTGTCTAATTAATCAGTGAAGAGATCACATTTTAATTCTTTTCCGTGCCATGGAAATGAAATTTCAGTAGCATTTTCAAAATTTCCTCGGAAAAAAATTGCGTCGTTTTTCTTATCCGTCTAATTTGACACTCACCGGGCCTTGATGGCTAATGAAAGAAGAGCCGAATCAAAAAATATTAGCAAATCAACTGGAAGATCCTTTTTTCCAAAGAGAAACCCTATACGACTTACGCGCCCCTTTAAAAATTTCGTAACCGTTTCCGCGAAACAGGACTTGGTGGAAAAAAATCATCGGATAATTTTTCTCCCATCTCGACATCTTCACTCCATACTGACAGGATGAAAGGGATGTTGGGAGCTCTCGGATGGAATTCGATCCTTTGGGCGTCATCTGGTGGGAAAAGACAGGCATAGGAAACGACCGCGGACACTCGCCAAATAGCCGTGTGTGCGTTACTCTGGTTGCATCATTCAGCCAACTTCGACATGTTTGCATAAGATTGAGGGTAAGGCCGTGATCGATGAGCGTGCCGACAAAAGAAAGCCGCATGTGTCTCCGCGTGAGTGGAGTGACTCAGAGTGAAAAATCACGACGTGTGCACACATGCGCGGAGTTACTAAAAAGAAGTTTTTCGGGAGATTATTCCGCAGAAATGCACCGTGAGAATGGGACACATTTCTTGGTTAAGATCAGGACCGCCCTAACTTTTTGCGGGCAACTTTTATTACTCCAGCAGATTAACCTATATACGGGGAGAGAATAAAAATATATACTATAAAATCCGTTTCCGTAAACGTTGCGTTTGTTAAGGCACAAAAAGTTCATAAAATACACCGAGTGCCCCAGATTAAAAATGAATCGCCAGGGATTCCGCTAGAAAGGACTTAAAACAAATATTCACTATAATCTCTATCGTATCACGTAGAATATCCCAGAGAATACTGGTAAATTGCATTAAGAGTAGAAAATAATTGTACAATAAAGGCATATTAAACAAGATAGTGAAATTTTTTTGGAGGTCTTATCAAAATAAAATTACATATTAGACATATTGATGTTGAAGCAATAGTTATTAAATCAATGAGCCTTATATAAGGCAATTCCTAGGTATCATTAGGGTTCGCTAAAATGATGTACAAATTCCTATTAAAATCGTATTTTTCCTTTCTTCTCTTTTCTTCATTGAGGGAGTACTTATGAATAACTATTATGTAAGACCTCAAATCATTAATCATTAAGTAAGAAGTCACTAATAGATTATAAACTTCCCCGATTCCCTGCTTCTTATTTATATTCTTTGGAACAGATTGGTTTTATGATAATGTTTATATTTTATAATTATTTTATTCGAGATTGATTATTACTACCATGATAATACTACTATATATGGAATTCATTTCGAAAGAAATATAACTCTCTTAAAATTATGATTGTAACACGAAGTATGTTCATGATTAATTCCTCATGCGATTGTATCATCACTGATGCATCAAGCACGTAATTGAATATGTCTGATTGCGAGCAAAAATTCGTATTAGGAAAGTGCGGTGATTAGTATCTTTACTTTTTATGTATTCAAATACAAGCTGTGTTTAGATACGATTGGTTGATCCACATGTAGGGTAACAATCGAATACAAAGCGTAATAAACAAGTTAGGCGTATAGAAAAAGTTTGATACGGTAGAATAGTTTGCTATAATGCCACATTGCAGAGGAATCTTAAATCACCCTATAAACAAAGGAGAAAATCCTTTAGAGGATAGCACGTAATTGTAAAGAAAGAAAGTATTTTGTATTCATTGAAAAGATAGAAGGAAAACATTATATTCGATATTTTCCGTCAAATATCAATACTTTTTTCTCAAACGTAATATTATTGCCAAAATCTATATTTTTATGAAATAAAATAGAAATGCATGCATCTGAATGTAATAACGGTGCACGACGACCAAGTTCAATGGACGCAAAAATGGTCATAATTATTACGTAGCAGTGATCCCTGAAGAGATGCCAAGGGTAGCGATACTCAAGTCTCATCGTAGTTGTTCCCTTTGGCTGGAATCCAAAAAGATGAGGACTCTTCTGCGTGGTCCACCGCTGGCATGCGACCTTTTAACTGGAACCCCCGACGTTATTGTAAGCTATTGATGGATGAACTTTTGTCATAACGCTGTCGATACCTATGAAAAATATTCTTTCATGTCACCCATATTGCGGCAAGAGATCCGCAGTTATTTGGTTATTTCGGGATCAACCTTCTTTCCTGTGAGAGGGATCATTCTTTCACCATTGAAATTCAATAGTATGCTAATATGTATTTTGATGTAAAGACACAGACTAATATATCTCATTCTTGGAAAATATCACTTTTACTTTTCATTGTCTTCGAGGGTTATCTATTTATGGATTTCGTTGAAATAACTCTTTTTATCCTTCGGAGTTTCATAAGTCCTCTTTGTTCTTTTGTTCCTTCATTCGAATGCTATGGCCTACTTTACGCCGGACCGGTTTATTATGGAATACTTGTGTACCGCGAATATAATGTTTGTGTGCCGCAACATATCCGAAAATATAAAATTCTTCAAACTATTCGCTATTTGTGCGATTTTAGCAAGATGTTCTTAACTTATAATAGGAATTCATAAAGACGGTACTAAAACTTTCATCCTGCGTTTGAAGTTATCTTCACTTCACCTATCTTCACTATTACCTTTTAATGCTAATATCGTAGGTTTTCCTCGTCTTCTACTCTAGATAATTGGTAGTTGAACATTTAGCTATCAAGCATCTGCTGAAAAGGTCAATTTACAGAAATTATTACCGTTTTTGTAAGTATTTCTGAGTCATCAGTATTAATTATAATTTCCCTGCATAATACTATTCATATTGTATGTACAATATAAAGTATTTACAGCATGAAGTCAAATACGTGATAAAAGAAATGATTCCCTCCGAAAGAATATGCGTATTCAGAGAAAAAGGAGGCTAAAAAGTTGGGAATGATTACATTCAGTTTATCCCAACTCCTGTCAATCTCGAGTCCATCCATAATTATTAACTTAAATTCTCTATTATTTTCCAATAACCATCACCTACTTCTCATGATTTCACCTCCCCTGAATATTTTTCTTAACACCATTTCTTTGAATCGTTCCGTGCCCTAGTGTGTGATTCATTATGGTTTGTTATTGTTCATTAGTGTTTCCATGGACTTCTCTCCTAACGAACCCCTTCCATTACTCCACGGTTAGACATAGGGCATTTCCATTTTATGTCAAGTCTTTCATGTTAATATTATAATATGTTCGGCCCATCGCTAATCCATACTCGATATGATATATAACAGACTTTTCTTTTGTGGTCCAGCAAAGTTTTGATGCCAAGTGCAGATGATTTACCATTTGAAAATAGCCTTCAACATCCACTACTATTCGTGGAAATTTGTTTGAGCTCTTTATTTGTTTTATGAAGCTGTCAGCAATATAGCGACGAGTTTACCGGCATTTTGTAATATTTCATCCTCTTTAACGGTAATAGTTTTCTTCAACTTCCTTTCAATATGGTGCAAATTACATCAAAGAAAGAAAGGTGAGTGTACGGAACTGGTAGCTGCTCACTATTTATGCGTCATAAAGAAGCACGTTGGAGCGCCCTTAAGATTCCTCTCAATGTTTTCGTGCTTGAGTGCATACTCTTTTTGCTTATAGAGGCATCAAAGATTGGAAAAATCGATGACTTTCTGATGTTTCCTTATCAGCATGATGGATGTGTAACACACATAATGCATCCCCCACGGAGCATTATGGAAGATGGAATGCTATTGAAAAGTTCTGCGGAAGTAGGTCTCTATTATATCCTCTATAAGGAGATTGGATTTTTTTCATATGGGATATCACCAGCCTCATAAAAATCGGACGCGCATTACGTAGTCGGATATTTGTGCGTGTTTGGATATATATATCCGTTAAGCTTTTCACCGTCGAGTAAATCGAGAAAGCTGAACGAATCTCAGAGATGTGAGATATTATCTGGATTTGAAAGGCTTATTTTAGAGACACCTTCCGTATTATAATGACTGCACTCGGTTTTCCCCTTTCCGCCGTTTTGGTTCTGATTTACCAACCGAGTAAAAGCTGTGTGATTTACCGCTTCAAGCGCTTCTCCGGCTTTGTATTCCCTTAGTTTCCGGTTGCTCCAGCAGAGGGAAAGGGTAATAGCTAATCCCGTCTTCCCTTGTTTCTCCATCACTCCGGCTGAAGTTGACAGCAAAGAGATTGAAAGTGGCGCCCAAACAATTGAAATATCTAATAGCGGTACTGAGTCGGAAATGAATCGAATTAGCAGTCATGAATATCTAGTTTTGAGGTTAAAGTTTTAGTTCCTCGGAATTGGAACATTTTAGGATAACACTATTTTGTACTCGACGTTATGTTTAACTTGTGTCAATATCCTGCCACTTCATTGGTGCAATTCCCTCAAAGTTATACTTTATGCATAAGCGTTATGGAAAATTAGATGCTCGAGATATATAGAGATAATAGGGAAAATGAAGTATACAATTCAGTTCTTCTAGTTAAACCTAGAGTTATAGAGTTTATAGGAACAACATTTGATTAATTCCAATGATATTTAATGATAAAATGAATTGCGTTTGTTTTTCATTAATTAATTTTATTAATTTTGGCTGATAAAGTGATTTTGGGACCACTGTTAAGTGTACTGCTATGATCTGTCCGTTTCATACTCTCTAGAGAATTGTACTTTATATTAAATTACTTTGTTATGTCGAAGAAAAGAAAATAGTTCCACTACTTTCGGTTCGAATAGATTGCATATATATATTTCTGTTTATTTTCTTTTCTTCTGTTTATAGAAATAATGTAGTTAAACTGTGCATCAATTATCTCAATTATATTCTTATTATAAATATGAGGAAGGTAAGAAGGGGAGGTGTGTTAACCTATCTCTCTACCTAATTCCTTTCTTATGCCGAAATGTGATATTTTATCGAGCGAAAACGATATGAATCGAACACGACCATACTATTTTCTTGTAAGCAATGATAAGAAAAATTCCATGTTTTCTTTACTTTTCGTTTCTTTGTACTCGCTTACACTATGACTGGAATTTCGTTAGCTGAATCCACCTTTATATAATCCAGAGAAGTGACTTCGACTACTTGACTGTGAGCCATGAGGAATACAAATTAGTAACTTTAACACTATAAACGTCGTAAATCCTAATTATAACTAAAATGACGAGTACAAAAACAGTGGGGTGTTTACGTATCTCAATGTTCTTCAACTCATGGCCTTGACTTTTAAAACTCACCGAGAGAAGAATTATTCCCCCACTATTCCTTCCATCAACTAAACTACACCATGTAGATGAAAGGATGTGTTTTGCACAGCATCAGCTGAGATTCTTTCCGGATGAGCAGACTTCAAATAAGATGCGGTAATATATCTGGCATCTGAAAATCTCCATCATTTCCGAAGCTAAATATGGTCCTTAAATTCCAAATGAATCACTTCTTGAATATTTCAGCGCTGGTAGTCACAAGGAGTCTCAGATGCGTATTTTCACCTTCGAATCATTTCACAGGCGTCAGCACTTTTGTTCCTTGATTTCGTCGTTTTCTTCCAAATCGTCGCCGCTGATGGTTAACAGAAGGCGAAAATAAATCTCACGAAGGATAAGAGAGGCTCTTTATGGCTTCCACTGTTGAATCGCATTCATGGACAAATCCACGCTCTTTCCGGTTAATGTCGGGGAAAGTGGTTCTATTTTCAAATTCTCCCTAAAGGGACTCGGAGATCGATATCAAAGATTAACGATTTATGAGTTGCAAATGTAAGAAAGAAACACGGATTTTTCTGGAGTTATTTCATTCGTTCACCGATAAGAACAGAGCTGCAAAATCTCAACTTTGATCATCCATTTCGCTTAGTAAGTCGAAAGAAAGTAGACAATCCGCGGAAGTTATTTTTAAAATGGCAAAAACTCCATTTTAGGAATACTGATTAAGTTGATCATAATTATAATTTATGTTTATTTTGCTTATTTATTTTTGCATGAAACAGTGCGTTAGAAATGACAATTTGCAGATCATATTGAAAAATCTTTATCATGCTATATTATCGTACAGCGAATAAAATAACTTTTCACACACAAAGGGTGGAGGATGATGTATCACTCTTTGAAAATTTAATTACAGAATACGTACATATGTTACTACTAAACTTCGGCCGTTCTCTTCAAATAATATACTTCCGTAGTTTTAGCTTCGAACATAATACTTCTGGAATTTAAAAATAGCTGTGCTTCCGACTTTATAATTTCCAGCGATGCTACCCAACTATTCTCGTAGTGTTGTATCCTTTTTAAAGATGGCAAATTGATGAGTATTTATAATTGATGATGTAGCATTCATGAAAAAATAGCGATCAGTTCTTTATAGAAAATGTATGTACAAAGTAGGTTTGGCGAAAGTTATACAACCCTTGATCTTTACGAAAATTATGCGGTAAATCGGTTATCTCTGTTGTCATACTTGTTTTTCCATAGGAAATTGATATCTTAAGGGTAAACAAGTCGTATTTTGATCAAGATCACAATTGGGTATCTGCAAAACCTACTACTTGTATTATTATAAATAAACACAAAAGACTTCTAATTGCATATTGTGAACTTTATCTATAGCCACTGAAAATTCTTCATTTATTAATCGGGCCAATAATATCTAAGATCCTAGTCTGAGCTATTTTATTAAGTAATAAGTCCATAATTTTTCCTTGGGACTGCCTTTAGGGACCACTGATCTGATCATTTTCGTGGGCCTTATCATACACACCCTGAGAGAATACTAATGAATCCAATCAGCGAATGGAGAACGAAGGGGGAGTGGTCAGAGAGGGAAGAATTACCAAGGGTCGGGAAATGACATCAGTTGGGCGTGGAATACATACTGACGTACATTTATGGCAGCATAATGAGGTTGTTTTGGTAGTTTTACTATCGTCGGATCCTATTACGCATAATTGAAGGTTTTGGGTCAACAAGAGAAGAGGAGCTACTTTCTCCTTCCGTTTGCGGCAGAGTTTGGGATATGAATTTATTCTGATTTGTTTGATATGCGGAGGATTGGTATAAAATTGAGGTTCATTGCCATTTATTTACTATGTTCTCTGCATCAAGCTAAGGTCCTACCCGCATTTTTGTGTCGTATGTAATGTGGATTTGACTACTATTAAAGTTAACTAACTCGTAAACAAATAGCAAGCAATAACATAGCTACTTCTTATTTTAGAACTGTTCTATACCAAAGCAGGTGCTGTATCTGGTACTATCAGGTTCTACATTATCTGTACTGCTTTCCAATTTTCTAGTCAGTTAAATAGCTAATTATGTATTTTAAATCTTCTAAGGTTAACTATGAATCGTAATTTCAATCGCGTGTTCGAGAAACGTCACATAAAGACAACTTGGAATGAGGCTATAATTCCAATATGGAGAATATTACATAGAATTTCATTCCCTTGTAATCCTCTATCATTAACGAGAAAAATAGGAACGCACTATAATCTTTATTTCCTCCGAAAATTTGTTACTACTTTAAATGAAGTTGCTTTATTCTTACCTCTAAGTGTCAAATTTAAGGCAGAATTGTTTTGTTATGTAATATTTCTGTAAGTCTAAATTACTTGATAAAATATAAATGATCAAGTAGCATAGACAAAAACGAAATCGAAGCTTTAATACATGTTCGCGATCGATGATTTTTAAATATGTCATGTTAGAATGATTGATATTAAAATTCTGTACAACTAACCAAAAATTATTGTGAGGCTAAAAACTCCGATACTCATTTGTGTGCACCCAATATTTTGGGATGTGTTTTGTGTGGAAGATACCATTAGATTGTAATGGCATCGTTTCTTCTTCTCGACAGCCGTCC
This sequence comes from Pachydiplax longipennis, assembly GCA_036926295.1. Taxonomy (NCBI): domain Eukaryota; kingdom Metazoa; phylum Arthropoda; class Insecta; order Odonata; family Libellulidae; genus Pachydiplax; species Pachydiplax longipennis. The sequence continues at coordinate 1,922,093 of JAVFKF010000035.1, read as the reverse complement.
AATTAGGAAGCCAGGTATCGACACGCAAGATAGCAGCCAAAGTTAGCGCGGCGTCCCCCGAGAGATTCGGCCCAGGCGATTGGCCCAACAGGGGCGAACCCACTTACATGGATCGGCCCAGACCTCCTGGGGCAACCAGAGAACCCCTCGAGGTGGACTTTCACAACTCCATACCCCCAGAATACGACGACGAAGCATTAGACGTCCCTGACATGAACTGCGTCTGCGAAAGGGGAGAGTTCTTATGCAGGGCCTCCTGCAAATGCATCCCAGACGAGTGGAGATGCGATTACTCCAACGACTGCGGAGACCCTCTGGGTGAAGACGAGTTGGATTGCGCGATGGAGGCGCCGGGTGCAGTGGGGGTGCTGGAGAGCTTGGGGCGGCACCCTCCCCCTGGACATGTGAGAGTGGGGGATGAGGGGGAAGAGGAAGAGGTGGAAGGGGTGGAAGAAGATATCCTGAAAGAGGAGGATTGCCCTCATCTCCCTCGATGTCCTTCTGGAAAGTGCATTTTGGCCAGGTGGATCTGCGATGGTGAGGATGATTGTGAAGATGGATGGGACGAGGAGCGGTGCGAAGAACCAGGTGGGTGCACACTTTTATACCTCTTCAAGTACTCTATGTTAGAGGACAATGTCCAGTAAGCTAAAAAGTAGCATCGGCAGCACATGCATGTATCCATTACGAATATACGTACTTATTATACGTTTACGTACATATATCCGTAATACATGTGCACGTGAAATACAAAATTGCTGCATTAACAGATTTACTCTTTATAGATCAATGTGACATAAGGATTATAGATCCGTATAATAACTGAGATTCATAATATATATAGTGGTGAACTCCCCCGTTGAAAATGAAAATTTAACTCATAAAATCTACAACACTTCGCATGCCTATGAACCCTTCTGAGTAACCGAAATTATTAATAATCCCTCTTTTTAAAATATCCACTATGATATATAATCTAAAGATAAAAATATAAACAGAACACATAAAAAGAACTAAAATAAGTTCATGAAGAATAAACATTAGAAAAATATCTATTTCATTTATTATTAATAATAAACAAAAAATAATTTTAATGAACCCATGCAGTTCATAAAAATAAACCTAAACTCAAACTACATAAACTACTTTGGACATCAATTGACTCGGTTTTGCTAGAAATCTTCCTATATATTTTAAAGTTATTTTCATTTTTCCCACATCGCTGGTAAAAACTGGTATCCTCTTCTCCTTGATCGAGATAAAGCAAAATATAAATTTCCGTTGGAAATTCGGGTCGGTTAAGAAATACTCCTGTATGATTTTTCGAGTCTCCTTACGTTTTGTTTGCCGTAATTATAAATACTAGAATCGCAAAGATTTTCCTACTTTTCAAAGAAACTATGATCTCTTTATCATTCATTGTATATGGGCCTGAATTCTCCGAGTATTCCTATAGAAAAATGCATGAGCTTGGATTCTATTATCGCCCTGGTCTTCATGGGAAATAGTTGTCCAAGCTCGCTAAATCGCGCAATATTTTCGCTTATTTTATCATATGTCACGAAAATGCCAATCTACTGTAAAGTTCTACGATCATAGTAGAAATCTTCAGTCAATTTTTCTGTTTTACTAATTTTTCTCGTCTCTTTTCTCTTTTACTAATATATAAGCATGGAAACCGAGTGTTGAAAAGGTGCTATCTGAGAGTTAAACATTTACTGGTCCATATAAAGCCGTTAGAGTTTATCTAAATATTTACCTTGCTCTTCATGCACTACGCTCGACTTGTTGTGCGTAAGAAGATTAATTTAGGCGTAAATGTCATGCTAGAGACACCTACGGATATTTTAGACGAACTGATATCAAAGCTGCGGTATTTCATTAAGATAGAAGATATTAGAGGAAAATTAAATTGCAGCTCCAAACTTTACGGCTTACATACGAGAAGTCAGCTGAAATATTTTGGCAATCGGTGGTCAGAATTCAGGAAACAAGGTCATAAACCCTCTTGTTTGCTCTCACATACCTCTGCAAACCAAAATGTTGCTCATGAAGAGGTATTCTGTGCGTGGGACGACCACCGTCAAGTCCAGCAAGTTTGCCAAAGCTCTTCGGTCTTACACAGCAAAGTTTTTGTACATTTCTCTCAGCTTTTATAGCTCCAGGGCTTCGTTTTATTTTACAAAGGCACGGGACCTAAGTGAATATTTTTCCTTCGCACAAGATGAAAAAGAATACCAAAACTTTACAATGAGGTTGCGTTCCAAGTTCTAAGGCCTAAAGACCGAAAGATTTTAAGCTTATTCTTTCCAGAATTTTTCTCTCTATTCCCTGATTTCCTCATTAAGGAAGGAAAAAGATGATTTAATGTAATTTTAAGGCGTGAAGTATTATCAGAAAACTGAACTCAGCTGGCACTGAAGAAACTCCTAGTTTTAATATCCGGATTGAAAACCGAATCCGAGCCGAAAAATAAAATTTCTCAATCCGAACCAAAAACGATAATTCAACATTTATTCCGATCTTTTTACTTGTTCCCAGCAATTTATATTATACTTTATATGAAAGGATTACTAATTTTTATATGAAAGGATTACTAACCCCTCTATCAAATATGATTTGCAACTAACTATTACCTGGTGTTTTTCCAAATTTAGCGTAATATAGTATAAATGTTGAAATTTAGAAATAATTTTTTAAAATTCAGAGGGACGTTCTGTTACGGTAGTCGAAGCGAAAGAAAGCGTTGGAACCGGTTTGATGTTTGCAGAAATAGCGAACTGAACTGAAAAGTAATGTTTTCATTTAATTGAAGCGAATGCCGACAAATATCATGCGTCATTCTTTTAACCATCCGTTAAAATTCATTCATACGTAGGGGTTTTAATTTTCATCTTAAATTTTTAATATAGTCCTTCCAAACCAGATTACTGCGGCACAGTGGTATGCCGCATTATGTTCGAGGGTAACATATTCTTAATATTTGCAATTATTTGCTCTATATTGTAAAATAGTGATATCTAACAAACATTACATATTTGCAAACCATACTATGATTTTATTGTTTGATGAGAGCTCGAAATAAAGTTCTCAAATTTCATTCTTAATTCTCTTAATTTTCAGTTTGAATTTAGACTGAAAACACAAATGCGTAATTTATTGTGCCGAGATATTTAAATAACAAGCGTGTCGTGTAATGGGTAGTCAGGTCCTTCCTAATGCATAGATCAATATATACTCAGTTGAGAGTGGAAATTCCTGTATTACCTGTAATCGGTAAACATCAGATAATTCAGAAATTAGGGTAATATACAGAATTAGATGAGAGAACTTATAAAGATATAAAAACGATAGGATAAATATATCGAGTATGAGTAGAAAGGAAGCAAAACAAAAGTTTTTCTGGTTTGAAGATAAGCAATATTTCATAGAATAAAATTAGCCCTACGGTAAAAGAACTACGGAATGAACGGGATGAGCAAAACCTGTGAATATTCTATTCAGAAGAAAAGCTTTTTGTATGCATATACTCTATCTGTAGCTTTATACAACGGCACGTTTCATTGAAATACTTTTAAATGTCCTTCATGTCACTGTCATACGTGCCTTTAAAGGTACGTCGGTACCTTTTGAATCCCTCCAGTCAATTTCCTATTTCCCCAAATGGAAGCTACTCTACACCCAATATTTCAGGAAAATTCGGTTCGTTTTGAAATTTTGCGAAACTTTCCTTTTTCTCTTCTGAAAGTAACTTCGCCGCTGTTCGGCAATGATTGATTCACAGGCTGAGAGCGATGACATTTTAATTCCAGCGTTCACTACCAATTTTTTTTCATAAAAGCCGGCGCGTATTTTTATTTCGATGCACGGTTTTTTGAAAAAGCTCGAAAAATGTTTCATTTCTATCTTTCTTTTCGTTAAAGGTGCCCCTTAAAACGTCTTCCTCACAATCTATCCCGGTTGGAATAAAATTCTCTATTATAGATGGATACTAACAGTTTCTTTTGATAGAGTGTTAACGTTAGAAATTTTTCGCTAGTTTGGTCTTGCTTTTATTATGGTTACTCCTTAATAGATGTGTGGTATTCTTAAGATAACTAGTATATTCGAGTGTATGAGTTATAATATAAAACTCAAGATAAAGGCAGCGTAACTTTTAGAGTTTATAAATATGAGTTTCGATGTCGATGATATGATTTTTTTTTTGTAATGAAGCACCCTATATTCTGAATCAGGATACCCAGGGTTTCCTTAAGAAATTCATATTATCTCCGTTATCATAGCCTATCAAGTTTGATTCTTTAGCAAAAGTAAGATAGTAAGTTGCTATCAGATATGTAAATATTGAAGCTGAGGTAAGTAATTTCAGCAAGAGTGATTTGAAATCCTGATTTGTACCTCTCATAGTTAATATTTCACCTTGTACTGTCGTCACCATTTTGTGGTTGTATTTTCATCTCGAAGTACGAAGTTAAACCTATTTTCCATTTATAAACGCCCTTAATCCACAGATAGTATTACGATGATGTTCATCCTTCTGTTATAACAGGTCCAAATATATGTTTCATTAAATCTTGAATTATTGGAATTTTAATTTTTTCATCTGAGCATCTATAATTTTTCCTATTTTCCAAAATGTTACCTCTCAGAAGGGTTATTTACCTAGGCTCAGTGGAGTCCAAGCCGCTTGCCATATGAAGCTATTTTATCAGTTCCCTACATTCTAGTAGATTTTCTCTGAAGTCAAATTTCTACTCTGACCCTTGATAACTAAAGCGGAAAACCAAACACTGCTTAGAATTGAGCATGAAAACGTATCCATTATTTTAAGGTGATAAATTTCATAATTAATATGATGAAATATAGTAGTAAAAATATGATTGATAATTAAATATAATTAATAATAACTATAATAGTTCCAAGTAGCTGAAATATATGTAAGATATGAATCCAAATAATACATCAATTCTCTCTAATTTACATTTGAATAAATCGTTACAGCAGCTTATGCGGCCAGCTTAGATTGAAACATTGCACAATTAAATATCCGGTACTCCATCCTAAGATATAGGCAATACTAACGCATGTCTACAATGCGGGTTGTGGTATTTCAAGGGGTCGTGCTACACATCAATGTTTGACGGCTGAATTTTACCTGAATATAGGTTCCATTAATATTCAGCCATGTTTCTTCTTCATTTATGAAATAAAGAATGCCTCATCGAATTATTAGTTGTACTCAAGAGATTTAGAATGCCACATTCATCAGAATCTCATCCGGGAAGTGAATTAATCGCATCTACGTCTCCTACAGCGAAATGTCTTCAGTCACAAATTGCCACCGCAAATAACTTTCCACCTTTTCTTAACAAATTTATCAATCCTTCTGAATCCACCGCGCAGAGTAATAGTAGAATTGTACAAGGAAAAGCTGACACGCGATTCTACGACGCAAGATGTGAAAAAGAAATTGAAGAGAGCGGGTTTGGCGAAAGGGCATTTTTTACGAGCGCCGGATCAGCTATTTTTAAAAGCAATCTGCCGGTGCGACCGCAGACCGTTGCAAAGGGACGGAGAGAGCAAGACTGGTGTGTTCTCTATTCGCACTCTTGTGGAAGGGGTGATCCCTATTGAGGGTTCGCCAGGGTGGTTTCGGAAAGTTGAAAGTAATTGATCGGAGGGATATCACCATGTTGGGAATAGTTATCCCAGTAATTGAGCTGCACGTGCGCTGAATACTAACGGGAGGGGAAAAATCGCTGAATTTGTTAGAGGGTCATCATATGATCATCTGTTATTATTTGTAACTAGTGAATTATCCTGTCAAGAATGACGGAAATTAATTTATAGGAAAATGTACTACTATTATCGCATACATTTGGTGTATGGCAAAATACTCCGTCAAAAATGTCAAGGATTAATTTAAGTGTATCCGTCATATCATCTGTCACAATCTGGCTAGCAGTAGTCTACTTAACCAACCTTTTTCTTGAATTATAACCTAACTCATTCGTCTTCCTCAGAATGGCCGAGTGGTTAGAGTGTCTGGTTCTAATTTCCGAAGTTTCCAAAGATTAATCCAAAAGTTTATCCTCAGTGGTTCGAATCCTGTTAAAGAAACATTTTTTCCGGAAAATTAAGTTTCAGATTTGATCAGAAGCTTTATTGGAAGAAGCTAAGAATCATAGTTTCCAAATATTTTCTTTAATAAATTTTTTAAATATTTGAATTCTTTACTTGGCTACGCAATTGTTTATTTCAGTGACGCACAATTACAAAGATATTTATAATGTCTTTATAATTTTCCGTGTTTTTCGCACTCTAAAATGCACATAATGTTAACTTTAGTTTTCATTTCGTCTCGTTTCTTGATACGCGTTGCCACGGCTTGTTTATTTAAACAAAGCAATTCTCCCTCCCTCATTTAATAAATTAATTAATGGGGTACTTTTACCTTCTTTAATTACCCTTATGTCAACATAAGTAACCCTTAAGGGCGTATGAAAGGAGGTGCGCGCACTCTCTTTCATTAATTATCTTTAAATAATTGATCCTAGAACCGACTTGCTTTAGCATCTATTTCCCTTTACTCACTATGTCATTTCGGCTTTTGTAGCATGGAATTCTCTGTATATTTTCTAAGAACACGTAAGCTCGGATTCAACAATCGCATTGGTTGTCAGGGGCAATAATTATGTACAACAGCAACTGTGAATTTCCAGTAATTGCTACAACCGAAGTCCTAATGAATAAAAGAACTGTATTTATTACTTACGAATCTTTCAATATTTCCTTGAGTCGTGAATGGGTCAGGGTCGGTAGTGGAAACACCTTTGAAGGTTTGTACCATGCGCTTGTTAAACCCCATTGGCTGTTTAGATTATAGGACCCTGTCGATATGAGTGCTTTCTATGAATCAGAAAGTATAGATGGTTTATTAACAATTTCTATGATAATGCATTACTAATATTATAATTGATATATGATGAGTATAAGTGCATGAGGTTCAATATTTAAATCTTTGCTCGATAAATTCAGAGTAATACATTCTCAAAAGATGTAAATATTATAAGTTCTCGCTTTATATAGGCGATGGTATTAAAGACCTGACAACCAGATTCTGCTAGAAAAATCCGGGAAAATACAGGATAGTTGTATTCTCTTCAATGTTACCATGTTAGGGGGTATAAGTGATATTAGTTTACTTAGAAAATAAATAGAACCAATTCAACCTGACATGTGCCGAAAAGGAGGCTAGTAGGCCATATCCGTAGATGCAGATGAACATTTACCTTATCCTCGACTTCTTTTTATGAACGAATGAGCTCTAAAATGGATATTTTGATTAAATTTAAAACAACAGTTATAAATATCACTTGTAATAAAATATACTGGAATGGCACAAAGTTAATTAGTTCATATTTGTGAATAGCTACTAAAGCAACTTGCTTTGTCGGGTTAAATCTTTAAATTCGTACCAGGAACGCTGAAAAGAAGAGTCTGTCAACAGTAAGAAAAAAGAAATTAATATAAATATGAATATGAATAGAAATGTGTTTAGTGAGCTAAATTGGGACGAGAGAGTCCCATTCATCATTAAACCCACGTATGTATGTATCTTATGTTTCTGTAGCGAAAGACTTATAAATTCATTGGAAAATGTGGAGGAATATTTTGAATAAACGAGGCAATTAACTTGATCCTACAAAATGGAACAATGTGATTGATTTGCATGTATTTGAAGTCCGTTAGTCTGTTTTATCGCGCGTTAAATTGCCTGGATAACACACTGCAGTCGTATGAACATTCGCCTTAGGGAATCGTACCGGATTTACTATTCGCCGAATAATAGCTCGCCTAATGTATTACCTCTAATATATTTGCCAGAAAATCAGTAACATTGTTAAGACTAATTTGCTAAACGTGCCTACGTTAACCATTAACCTTGTGCACAAAAAGTTCTTGCTGGTCGGTGAATAGCTTTACAGATACTAACATACTGCATGAGTGTACGTTGCTCGTGTATCTCAATGAAATACACTTTATCGGATGTACAAATACGTGAAGCAGGCGGTCATTGCCTGTTGGGAAAGGATTTAGAAAAGACTGACAGCCCATCAGCCGTTATTAAACCATGCCATTGGGGCAAATGGGTATGAAAGAACGCAAGGAAACCTGCGTAAGCATCAGTTTCCTCCGATGGAATCCATTGGAAAGATCGCAAGGTACGATTTCCCGCGAGAAAGAAAAGAAATGTGGGCGGTAGTGGATGCCATTGGTTGTAGAATCACCTCGGATTTTTCCTCTCGAAGTAAGGTTATTGACCGCAGCAGAGAGGCTGTTCGCTTTTAGAGTCGAAAACATTATCCTGGCATGGGTAACAAAGAGAAACATTTCCGACGAATCGTTTCTATCCCCTGGTCCCTTTTCCGATTGCCGACGCGAGAGTCATAAACTACATTTGGCTATTCAGCGAACCTGAACACCACTTCGCGTACGCGGTGGAATACGAATTCGTGTACCACTGCATAATTTTTTGAAAGCTCACGCTCATGTTTTTGTGGAGAAGAGAGATGGGATTGTAAGAACCAAAGAGATGCACTTTGAGAAAATATGAGAGCAAATATCTCTTCAAAGAAGGAATGTTCCCTAAGATGTCAATTTGAAAGTAAGAAATTGTGAAGAAGTGTAAGCCTTCCGTCAGTGCGGCTACTTTTCCTGGCTTAGTTTATCTTTCAGTCCCAATCTCTGTGAATGTCCGTTTCTGTTGCAACGAAATTTATATTTTCGAGTTTTTTTTAACAATTTTGACCATGAATGAGTTTGCGTAGACCTCCTGTAAGATTAATCAAAGTAAGTATGATCAAAAATATATCTATTAAGTATTATCACATAATAAGAATCACATATGTAAAGAAATAGTTATTCGATAGATACGTTCAAGTAAACAAGAAGCCAAGTGAAACTGTTTTGATGAACGGTATAAATGGATAGGAAGGTTATATAGGTCGCGTTTGCAACATTTTAGTGCCAGATTATTTACTGAGATTTCAATGTTAACTTGTATGAGCTTTATTCATTCTCAATCTCTCTATTAATAATCCTCGCTGTGGCTTTAGTTCCTCAGGGGCACATCGACATCACTAATGGAGATCCTCACTCATAAAAAATTTACGTATCTAAGCAGTCTTTCCCTTAAATTAATCATTTTCTCTAAAATTTAATTTTGTCAGCATGAATGATTTGAATATTCATCATTATACTTAAGTTATTTATACGCAAATTAAGTGTTGCTTTAATTATTAATAGCATGTTATGCTTGTTTTAATGCATGAAAGTTTGCAACTCTTTATATATGTTTAAATAACTTCACTTAACGTAGAAGCTTTTAAACATATATAAGTCTTTTCAATTTTTTATTTCATCCGTCATCTGGCAACTATTGAGGATGAAAATAAAAAATGTTCTATGCAAATGAATTAAGTTTCATTTTTTATGCCCTAGGAGGCGTGCCTGATGAGTGGACTGAAGACTTGATGATTACCCCTATCAAGGAGATAGGTACAGTTTACATATATTTATCAATAAAAGCATATAAAGGTTGATTTTTACGAGCGGGACTTCTTAAAAGTAGAATCTCTCGGTTAATTGGAAGAATTTTAGAATTTATGAAATCAAATTATTTAGAGCAGCAAAACATGCATGCTATAAACTAAACTATTAAAGCTTCCATACCATACACTCATTTGAGGTTCATTTAATAAGAATGAAACCTTCCGAACACATAAGGCATTAAGTTATTTGAAATTTTCTTGCTTTTTAGATACATATGATACACTTATAATTATGACATTTTCTCTTTCTAAGGACTATGTGAAAGGTAAAGGGTGCAAAATCTCGTGTTCGGAAAAATTTTGAGATCATTTTCATAATCTAATAATCAAGGTTCTTCTTTTTATATTTGACTTTTTCCTTTCTATTTGTTCCTTGGTTCTATCCCTGCTATTTACAAGTTCCATCTTTTTATCTGTTTATACTATCCCATTCTAAATCCTAAGAAATCGGACATGAAAAAAGTCTTGTAATCTGGCTGCTCTTACCAATTAAGCTATCTTGTAGAACATCTCCCGTTTTGGGAGACTTGGTTGGCAAGGCAATTTTGTCCAGTAAGTGCTAGTAATATACGGGATCTAGTCCTGGTACTGTCAGACTTTTCACATGTTCGTTATTCCTTGAGATATTTCCAATGTGATAACCTTTAACTGCCAAGTCACCTTATTCATCTAGCTGCATGCGTGCCATTAAATTACTACAATTCCATGTTTTAAAATACAGAAAATCAAAACTTAAATAGTTTTATCCGTACAATTATCAAAATGTAATTCTGTCCACGAGTTACGACCAACATTGTGTATGCAACCATCTTTACGTACGTTATTACACACCCGGGTACCTACAGTCCATTTTCTCTTATATTTACATATTTATGTATTCTACCTTGTTTCTCTGAGAAATTAATTTCATAAATAAACATCAAATACGAGTTTTAGAAACGTTTTCAAAGCAAGTGCTGTTTTTCGTAGAAAAGGAGGCTAAAGCGGGATTTTCCGGGATAAGCGCTGCTAACGAGCTGCCACTTTTTCCTTGAAGGATCGCTTGGCGCTAGGATTTTTAAAACATGTGGTTGGGGCTTCTCTCTTATATTTTAGGGAGAAACCGAATAGTTGAGAATCCGTGTAAATTGTGTTTTTCGTTCTTATAGTCTTGCTCCTATATACAGAGCCGGATGCCTGATTAGCCTTACAGAATATGGATATCACGGTTTCACTTCCTTTCAGTCTGAAAACTATTTTTGAAGTAAATATTTAAAATTCCATATTGTAAGTATTCAGTAACATTAATTCAGTAGTGAAAGTCTTTTAACGTCCTTTATATTTAATAAATTTTTAGTTTTTTTTTTTCAAATGTAATAATCCACATTAATGTATTGTGCAACACCTCACAACATATATCCGAATTACGATCCGACTAATTCGAGTTACGAGTTGCTCAGAGCATTACTTGTTTGTCGGTCATGGAGTGACATCATACTGCGTGAGTTTCGATGCCAACGCATTATCTTTTGGTTATCAACACAAAATGAGATTTCTCTAGGTAAAGAAGATGAAATCGTTAAGAGGTTCGAAAGATTCTCCAATCGCCGAATTTGCCAATGGCGGATTACCGCTCTTCTGGGAATCACCAAGTGGTGATCACCACAGACATTGGATGATTCCCAGAAGACCGGGATTTCCATGGCTTCCTTCCGGAGAGTTGACCCGACGCTCATCGGCATGTTTGACTATCGGAGAGTATTTCCGACCTCTTATTCATTATCAGCCGAGTTACAATGTATTTTCTATCTGATACAATTGAGTTTATATAAGAATGCTTTTGTAGAGCTTAGTTGTTCACTAAGTTACTTCCACCACAGAGAAACGAGCTACCTTCTTCTGCTATTCCCGAAAACGCTTGCTCTACAAGTAAAGAGGGCATCCAATCCATCTTAATGCATATTTGATGCCCTTTGATGGCCGTTGTTTGTTTCGGAATCCTCTCGGGATGGTCAAGCGTTCGATTCTTTCAGTGGAAATCCTCCCCTTGGACGGCCTTTCTCTTCGCTTTGACCTGATTCAAAATGGCCAACTTCCACTTCCCACCGCTAGAGGGGAGGAGTTAATGTAGTCGCTCCCTCCCTCTAGCTAATTAAGGACTTCTGCGCGGGGATCTCTCAACTTCACCTATTATTACAGTCCTTTCTTTTTATTCTTTTTTCCCCTTCATCTTGTCTCCAACACCGCAACTCCCACGCTCCTCTTTTCCCTCCGTTTTCCTCTCTCATCTCTTTCACCGCCGTATGTTACGTGTCTGTTTTTTGTGTTTATTACAAAATAGAAGGATTCGATGCTTCTTGTTTTTTGACATGCCGAGAGGGACGGTTTCGGTTACTCCCGCTCTTTTGTTTTATATAAAACGCCCTTCGTTTTCAGCTTCCGTCAACGTTAACACCAAAATGACGAAAGGATTGCGGTTTTTTAATAAAACATAACCTTGGTTTTTTTTAACATGTCATTGGTAAGACTTTATGGACAAATTTAGTTGATATTTCGGCTTATAAGTGCACTCAACGTTGGACGTTAGAAAAACATTAAATCGTATCATATTGAATATCGTTTATAAATTCCGACCTTATTTCGCTTTTGATTAGTACATAATAATGTTTGATAATTGTGAATTTTGAACGTTACTCCTTATGGTATGTGGTCGGGATCACAGAAAACAAACGTGAATACAGGAAAATGACGGAAGCAGGAAAGAAAGATCAGGGTTCTAATGTACTCATTATATTATTAGTGTTCGTAACAGTTAATTAATCTGTTTAAATAAATATTACTTGCCAAGTTCGTCGGCAAGAACATTTTAAAACATATTTTGGCCTTGAAGTAACTGGCATATTTCAAATTTTCGCATTTCTGTTAGAATCTCTTCATTCTGGACCTGAAAGACTAAATCATTCCATTTATATATATCGTAGCAAAAAATATGCAAATTCTAGTAGGACATAAAATTAATGGAGACAAAACAAGAAAAGGGTAGAAGATTAGTCAGCAGAAAGCTATTTACCATACGTCAGCTCTCAGAAAAGAATGCTATAAATCCCTCTCCGAAGTCCCTTTTTGACATTCTTTCGAAATATCACCATAGGAAAAATTAAAATTGTAGTCCACAACATTTCATTCGAAATGAGTAGTAACTATTGCATTAAGTTATTGGAATATTTTTAGGATGAACTGTGAATATAGAATAGCATTACATTCTTATTGTAGTAATTGCAAAATATATACCACTCATTTTATTCACCTCCCACTATTTCTCATGAAAATAAATATTATGCGATATGTATCCCCAAACACTGATATATAGAAATGATTTAAGATTGCTTATTTTATTTTCACGTGCCAATTTTGCTCACCAATCCTCGTGATGGTTGTAATAACATTTTCGTAGAATATGAGTAAATATTCTCTTATAAGTGATTGAATGTAACTTAACTTCCCTCTTATCAATCGAAAATTATTATTTGTGAAAAAATATTCCTGCATGCTTATAATAAATTATTGTTAGAATGAGTGTTTAAGCTAGAGTCTTAAGCGTTTCAAGTTTAAGTTTGTGGACTTAGGACTTATTGCTTATTTTAATTATAGGGTATATCTTTTTTCGACTATTTATCGGGCTAGAAATATTCCTTACTAATAGATATTAAATTAGTAAATGGGAGCTGAGGTGAAGATATGTTTGATATAAATAAATCGACATTCTATACTATCTTTTAAATTTAATTTATATAAGGTATTTCAATTTAAGTTTTATAGTAAAGCAATTGCATAACAAATTAGTTTATACTATTAAGCTGCACATTTCACGGGCTGTACAAATTTTGCAAAGGCAATGCAAATATTTATAGGCAGTGCCTTTTTTGTTTGAAGGCCTGATTAGCGGTTGTGCTTTTACTTTGCATTTTTAATTTTGTTTCATTGCGACTGTTTTTCGGTAAGATTTTGAACTTTTTTCCCTTTTTGCCTGTGTTTTCTATCTCTATCTCATACTACTTCCTATTCATTCCACGGATCTTTTCTTTTTCCCTTGCTTTTGATCTCACTTAAATTATCTTTTTTAATTCAATGTCCAAATTTGTATATCTTTCCTTTATTCACGCTCTCTGTCTTACAGTCAAAGAGCATTTCTCCTTTCAAAATTGGGGTTAGTTTCTAAGAAAATGAGGTTATTTCATGTTTTAGTTTTCCATTTTTTCCTCAAAGCTATTCTTCTGTTCAGTTAGAAATTGAAGTTTATCTGTATTTGATATAGAAAGTGTCTAGATTTGCTAAGGTAGCAAATTAATGTATTCAAATTGTAAGTCTGAATCTTTCGTAATATGGTGAATTTGAAGCTGTGGTGATTTAGCTAGTCTGTTCGGAACGCGATTTGTGATTAATATTCTTTTGTACGATTTTCTATAATGCCCCGCGTTTGTTATATGAAAAGAAATTTTCAAGGGAGTATTAGGAGCAAAAATGTACGAGAAATGATTTTGTTCATTAATATTCAGGGTTTAAAATAAGTCATTGTATTATAAACAAATTAATATTACGTCATTTTATTTCTAATCGCATTAATTCAGTACGCTTTTCCTTTGCCGATCGAAAAACTTAAGTGAAAACTTATCTTTAGAGGAAAACCTTAGAGGACGAAAATCTGGGACGTAATCCAAGGTAGCATCACTAGGTTTATCAATTGAAGCAGTTTATTTATATATTTTATAAGATAAAGTCTCAAATTTTAATTATTACCGTTAATCATTAGCGTGCTTCAAAATAATTGAGACATTTTGGCCTTAAGGTGTCCAGAATGGTATGTTGGGGACATTGAGGGAAGTAATTAAAATCCGGTACATGTTCCGGAAAGCCCCCCCGGGTAGCCTAGTGGGCAACGCGTTGGTTTTCGGTGGAATCAACCCCAGATTCGATTTTCGGTGGGAGCCAACATTTTTCGGTACGCACTCAGCCTCGTGATGAGTATGGCTATCTGAATAAAGAGGTATCAGGTCTGGTCGCGGAGAGTCAAATCGGCGGTATGGAAGTCGATCTGCTTGACCACATGTTATCTATGCTGAATGCCGCCTGGCTAGGCCTTATCCTTTATTGAGATATCGCGCTAAGGGATTAACTCCTTTTTTATATATTTCATAGGACTGGGAGTCTATAGGTGCTATTTTAATCGATCGGAAGCAATTGATGCTGCGGTGTGTTGCCTTGCTGAATTAAATTTCATACTCGTATATCTGTAGATAAATAGCCATATTAAGGTACCTGAACGAGAGTCTGTTTGTTAGCCCATTCAGTGTTAATAATGTTCACATTTAGATAAAGGAATATAATGAACTAATGGAGGATATTTTAGTATGATTTATAACTCTGTTGACGAGAGACAAACAAATCCTGAATGCTTTCCTAAAGCAAAGAAATATTCGGTTAAGTGAGCTATCGATGACTGAGGCTTCGATGATATAGTCTTAATCGGGTGGGCTAAGCAAAATTTCAAAACAAAATTCTTTTGCCATAATTAATTCACAACTGGTGGTAAAATTTTGAAATCTAATCATATCGGAAGCATTCGGAGAAACGATTGTCAATTTCCACTGCCTTTCGTGCAGTTTCGTGCGTGATTTACTAAACAGCTTTTCAAGTCCAGAGGGAAGGACGTGTTCAGCGTGGAGATGACTTAATTCAATGTATGCCTATCTTCGTCTCCCTGATTGTAAAGGATGTTCCTTCACTTCCTGCTTCTTTCTCCGTAATGAATGTGATCTATTTAGGTCGTATTCAAATTAGCTCCGGAATTAATATACCGTCCATACTGATGTGAAGGAAAACTTCTGCTTAAAAGTTTGATTTTCGGGATCAAACTATCTTTGGCAAGGCAAGCGATCGTTTCTTTTCTTTCATAGCTAGGATTGCAAAATATTTAATTTTTAATGTTCGAGGTAGTGTAGAATAAATCTGTAGTTTCCACAATATTTTTATTTACTCTGGTCCCCGTCCCAACTTGTAGGCGAAAACGGTCGTCCATTCCACCCAAAAACAGCGATGTATGATAGATTATATTTTAGTATACGGGAAAAGAATCAAATCTTCCAATAACACACGGAGCAAAAACAGGACATTCAGGGTCCAGATATCATGGATCTGGTTAAAAATTGTGAACTCTATTGGATTCTTTCACTAATTTTAATGTTTTGGGCTGTGCCAAGTCGGAAAATGATCTTCGTTTTTCCGCATGACTCACCGTTTTCTTTCAAAATAAGAAGTTGAATACACTGAATTTTTTTAATACCAGCTCATGAACACATAAATACATTTATTTCACACTTGTGATTGAGAGATATTTAGAAGTCGTTCTTTTAACAAACCTGTTCTTCTTCTTTTTCCTCTTTCTTCAATTAGATATAATTAATACACGTACTTGAAATGGTATTTATGTCACCTTTCTATATTAAAATCATATTGCATTAGCTTTATATTAGTTACATTATCATCAATAATATAAGTGAAAATTTGCAAGAGAGTGTCTTTTACTAGGTTCATTACTGGCTTTATTACGTATCTCGTATTTGAACACTACGGTGATAGACAAGGAAATTGAAGTGCAACCGATGAAAGTGCACAAAAACGATGGCAGTGAAGTGAAATTCTCTCAGTGGTAACAATTATATTCATTGGATTTACTCACGCAAATATGGAAAATTTCTCATTTCCTCGTTTGATGTTGTCGACTCATTAAAAAGAAGAATCAATTCTTGCTTACTGCATATTTCGGAGTCTCGATCATAGCATTGCATTTTAAACATTTACATGTTAACAACTTTTCATCAAATATATAAAAAGGCAATCAAGCAATATGCAAATATGACGGAGAAATCAATTTCTTTCATCTCATATACGTTTCTCAATCAAAAACTCGATTTCGTGGCGACTGATGGATCCAATATGTTTCTAAATATTTGATGAATATAAATGCAAAATTTCGAATACACACATTAATTTCTACATTGAAACAGCTGTATTGAGTGCTGTCATTTTTAATATCAGTATCGTGGGCATGAGAAAGGAAACGGAAAAACGAAAACATTTTTTTAATGTAAAATTTGTGGAAAATGTGTAAAAAATATTATTTTCAATCAAAGTGAAATTTCCAGGCTTCATTTTAATTAACTCGAAAAATATTCATGGCTCAATTTTTATGCGAGGAATCTAGCAGAAAGGTAAACAGTTCTGGAACGTTAATTACATGGACAATCTAGTATCGATGAAATGAAAATCATTGTCTTTTTAAATTTCGAATTTAAACTGCTGCTCACATTAATTTTCCATGAGTTTATATAAAAAAACAAGAGAAATTGAGAAAAACATTTCGATATTGTACTCTTTCAAAAGAGAAAGGCCAAAGGTAAAGATAGAACAGAAATTATGTGAATGCAATATGAGGTTTATTTAAGATAAAAAATGAAACATTTGAATTTCCAAAGTTTTATTTTCTGAGGGCTATTTTCACTACAACTCTTGGCGAATGTGCAAACTTTAAAATTCAGTTTATATTCAAGGAAATGTGATCGGGTGGGAAGAGAATGAAGGGTGTTTAGGAAGAATGAATTAATAACCTATTCTTATTATAGGCGAGGTTATACTCAAGTTGGCAACTCTTCCACTTATCCTCTACTGTTAAGACATACGTTAAATTTAATATATATGATTAGATGAAAGAACAATGCAAAGAGATTGGGTTTGTAGGGAAAATCTTCCTTTGTAAGACATCCCAATTGCGCATGAAGACACCCACTGGAAGGGGAGTGAAAATATCTGCGAAAACACAGAGTATAAAATGAGAAGAATTAATATCTAATTAATATAATTTAACATTATAACACAATTTAATTCAGTTAAAGTAAAAATCTGAGTAAATTAGAATCCGAATCCAATAAGTAATATTTGAGTAAAAATTAACACATAAAGAAGGAAAAGAGCCTACTGGGGAAGGATTAATATCATTAAATTTACTCAGGTGAAAAGTATTCCTTGATTATTTGCCTTTATTATATTAATATTTTATGGAAGTATTAAGTAAATTATTCCTTCATGCAAAAGATGCAAGCATTTATATCCTAGATTTTACCTAGGTTCTCCGAGAAGTTCGTACTTAAGCATATAGAATTTTCATTTAATGCACCAGTTACTCGTAGAATTCGTTTATTTTTATACCTAATCAAACTGAATACAATTCCTTTCTGCCAAGTAAAGTTCATAAGGAATTTCAAATGAAACGGATATCATCCGTGTCACGGTCTACAGCAAAAGTCTTATTTTCATTTCAATATGGATGAATATGCTCTTCAATTTTTAAGTCTATTCACCAATAATATTTCTAATAAAAGAATTTTCATAGGTGACCTTTGCATCAAAGTAATATTGTTTTTAATCGTTTATTGTTTTGATTGTTTAATCTTTAAATCAAAATAATGTTGCTTTTCTAACTTCGGATGTGTATAACATCCAATCTGGATGCAAGCGTCTTAAGCGGATTTACTGTATTTAAATCTCCGAAAATTCAAATTTACATTGTAGCATTTTACCTATGATTGAAATTAAAAACAATATAAATTACGATATAATGCATTGTTATAATACCAGAATTTAAATTGGGGAAATATTCCGACGTCGATATTTTCCAGTTTTTTTTTTCAATATGACAATAACTCCATAACCAAAAAAACTCGTTCTTAACTAGAGTTCCAAATTTCCAAAATCCTTCCCTTAGGTTTTCGCGATTTTATACAGAGGATTGGCGTGCTTTTCACGATCATTTCATACTTTAACTTTTCCACGCGCAATACCTTAAATCTGTATAGAAAAATCACATGAGGAAGGAAATTGTGGCGTGTGAATTTGAAGCCTTGAGGATGTGAGAAAGCTTTCCAACTAATCACGAATGAACGTTGACGGACGGAACAACAGTTTCCAACTCTGGCAAAAAGGATTGGAGTCTCGTTAACGGCTTCCCATCTGATTCCCTTCTGCGCCCTCTTCAAAATCTCTCTTACTCTGTCCACTCTCCCGCATTTCATCAAATTGTTTCATTTGCCCCCTTAAAAATTTTCATCACATTCCTGTCACTTTACGTTACCGAACTTTATGCGAATCCAAATATGAGGTTAAGTTTAATTAGCTTATCGGACTTTGATAATCATCGAATTGTTTCATCTAACTTGATTATCATCTGCTCCATCATTCTCTCGCTGGATTTTAACTTTACTCATTTACACCGGATATTTTTCCTTGCGGCCTAAATATGAAATTACAGTTTGATATCATTATAAAGTTGACACACTAGTTAACAGAGGTTGATGTTGCGAAAATGTTAATTAATGTTTACAAATGTATTATTCGGCATGTTTTAGTTCGTATAATATTATTAATACTTTGTTAAGTTTACTGTTTATAAAGAGGCGAAAGTCAACTGACTGACGAGTGAATTGGAAGTATTCCATGACGATGGATATAAATTAAATCTGTCTGATATCAGTAACTCCTGTGAGAAATACATGGGAGAAATTTTAAGCATTAATCTCACGCACTTCCCTTCGAAATTGAAATATGAAATTTAAAGATTCATTAGATGATCAGTGACATAAAACATATCGATATTTTTATGTATTTATTATTATATTATTTATTATATTTTAAGTATCCTTGGTTCGACTCTGGACGACTCGAAAATGCTTTGATGAGAAATGCATGTAAAGTTTATTTTGATAGATTTCAGACATGTCTTTCTTTTGAAGTTTGATACTAAAAATTTGAAGTAATGATACAAAAAAATCGAAATAGATGCCAAAAGAAAGGAGATTGAACAAAAATTCTTATTTTGGTCGAAAATTATTTCCTTGTATATCGAATTTCGAGAACTTTGATCAAATAAACAAAAGTTTTTAAACGAGATTTTGCGGTTGTATATAACCAGTCCTCTTGTCCAACAAAGCGATTATTGAATCCGAGTTTATGCATTCTAGAAAATATGCATAGAAAAATCCATGCTACGTAGGCCGAAATGATATAGTGAGTAAAGGGAAATAGATACTAAAACACGTTGGTTCTAGGATTAATTTTTTCAAATTTTGTTGTAAGTGTTGTTATATAAAAAAGGTTTGTTAATATCTATCTGTATGCCAGATGTTAACAGATATATGTGACAGATACATTTCAATTAATTACTGACATTTTTGAAGGGCTATTTTAACAATCATCAGGTGTGTACAATAATAATAGTACATTTTTCTTTAAATTAAATTCATATCCGTTATTTTTGAAATTCATTGTTTATTATAAGTAACCCTATGAGCACAGAACAACCTAGAGCACAGCTTAATACTACAGAACAGCTAAGAGCACTGTCCTCTTAGTTGTTCTTTTGTATTTTGCATAGTATTATCATAACAAATAAGGAACTAGTTTCCCCAGGAAAACTTCTATTTTTTTCTTTTTCTATTTTCCTTCTGATCAAAAGTTTCTCTGCTGCCTCTCAAGAGAGTTTTACAGATATTTTTCACTTAATTTAAAATTTTTTCTTACCAATGAATATTAGTTTCCTTTTGGTTCATTTATCCGGCCAGATAAATGGTTCATAAGTTTCAAAGTGGTTCCTTTCAATTACAAATACCTTTGCCTTACAAAAGATGCTGACATACTTATTACCCCAGTATTTCGATGGTTGATGCTCGACACAGAAAAAATGGCGTCAAGAGTTATTTGGAGGACTTGTAAAGAACAGGCCAAGCATTGAAAACTGTATACTATTTGCTGCCTTGTCTAAGTACACTACCCGTCAGGGTTAAATAACGTACAACGAGAACACGTTGTCCGATACTACATCACAATATCAACGTGTTACACCGGGTTTGTCGAATCGCCTAACGAATATTGACATGTATCCCGATAGAGCAAAAGTCAATACTGTTCCCTTTGGAGCTGGATGAAGTTTCTTGTACGTGTGTGCTACTTGTTTAGAAAAGAAGTGATCCTATTATCAACTGTAAGCCAAAGTAATTTCTTTCCCCATTGACATGCCTTTATCTGTGAATACGGTCTGGTTTATTGTTTTAAATTACTTTAAGTCTCAAATTTCCGATGGTTATTTGATAATTTTAGATTTTAAGGTTTATAGATTTTTATTCAATATTCTCAATCGTAATAGGATTATGTGTAAGAAATAACGTAAGACAAACTGTTTTATTTTGATGGATCATGTTACAGAGCTCTTCGAAACCTAAAAAATATCTTTTATATGTGTCTTTAAATTATTACGTAAAATATACATTTTGCGGAGGCATCATGGCAGATAACGAAGTCTCATAAGAGATCCCGTTTCATTTGTTTTCATTTGATATTCACGTGAATCATCTCCTTGAAATTCTGAGAAATGATACTTTAAATGAATTTGATGCTTCCTCTTTGGCGTCTAAAATGAAAATAAAATTTTGTAAACAAAACAGTAACTGAAGAGATGAAAACAGGGAAACAGCAGAGCTAAATTTAAATATTAAATAGATCGGTAAGCTTCCTTTTTAGCTCGGGTAAATATTAGTATCAGACAAATATTTTAATTCCTATACAGGCTATGTTAAATTCTACATATAATTCTTCGTAACATTTTCAGCATTATATGGTTCACCGCGTGATTATTTTAGACCCTTCTTCATACTAAATGTACGTTAGATTATATTACATGATTATTATTATCACATACTTGTTATAGAGTTACCCAAAATGAAAGTGTTTTCTATATTGTTTTCTGATTTTAAAAATCTTCTCAAGAGAAATTGTTCCAGCGATTTAAACAGGATGAAGTGCAATTTTTGATCTTTCCTGTTCTAATTATCCAGGCAATATGTTTCGTATCTTAACTGACTATATAGACATATGAATGTGTAAATACATATAGTCTATTATATTTTACATTATATAGGAAAGTGAGCGATTGATTATAGATAAATACACACGGGGTCGAGCATAAATTATATAATATATTAAAAGCAATGTTTTTAGTGATTTTCTGTTTCCGTTTCTTCCGAGAAGAAATCATGTATTAAGGTATAATATAGTTTTCAATACTCGATGCATCAGAAATTTAATTTTTTAAATTTTAAATTGCATCCTTAATAATAGATAAAAATCGCTTAAATATTAGGGAAAGTGGCTCTTAAAAAATAGTTTAGGCGTAGTAAAGCTTAGTTAGGCTTCTGTCAACAGAATATCAGTCCAGAAATAATTCAAATTGAAGATTTCATTTTAAATTCGAATATTAAGTCTCTTAACTAAAAGTAATTTTATTTAATTTTAACCAAAGTCAAAGAGTATTTTAATTTTAACGAAACATGATTTTTAGCAGAGGAGGTTCTACGGAAAATAGACTCTGTAGAGTGCGAGAAGTCGCTAAAGCAGGTCACCAAAAGAGGATAAAACTGAACTTGACAAATACGCGATGCAATCCCGGTCTACAGAATGAGTTTCTCATATTATCTCAATATCGCTCACAAAATACTTACTCCCATCATCAAATCAAAACATCTCAAGTATTTCAATATAAATTTCATCTTAAAACGCCCCCTTATCCAGGAACAATCCTTTACGTGCCCATTAAGCTCCATTTTGGTTAAAAGAAAGAGCAGCTACGCAGTGAAAGATAATTCCCTCCTCTATCTGTTCTCGGGCTGTCCTTGGGCTGCATGGATTTCCAATACAGGTGGCTTAATGAGATCCGAATTTCCCACGTCGATGTCCCTTGTGTGGGCCCTTGTGGTAGCAAAACTTCGGCGTGAAGGAACAGCCGTTAAAAAAAAGTTAAACAGGATTCTGTCCCGCTGAGTATCGAAAAATGCCCGCAGAGATATTAAGGAAACGCCCGAGCTTCGGTGATATAAGCAGAACTTGAGAATTTAGTGCCCTTGAGCCGTGGATAAAGAGAAAAAAGATTTTTCAGCTCGTATTTCTGCCCACTGCGGCATAAATGCTGAAACTTTCCAAAATAATTCGGACGAATGAGAAATTCGTTCGTTTTCCATCGTGGATATCATCGAGAAATTTGGGCAAACGTAGGTTCTTTAGCAATTCATATTAATTGAATTTCCTTGGAGAAAAAGCTCATGGTTGGCACTTTACGATATAAATATTTCTTAATTTAGTAATTAATAATTTCAATATCCTTACACCACTAATTAACATTCTTCGTATGGCATTGGACTTATCTTATCAAAATAATCTTTTCATTGGAAGTGTGGGCTAGATGGAAGAGTAGAACTTTCAGTTTCAAAGTAATCCAAATTACCTGGTTGTACACTTTATTCATTTTTAAGTATTTTATTTACTTCAATTTGGGTATACTCAATTCCACCAAGCATAAGATTACAATATTTGCCATCGCACCAATTATTATCCATGTCATAATAAGTAACTCAGATCCATAACCGTTTTCTCTAAACCCTGATATTTATTAAAATTGAACTATTCATTAATGAATTATGAGACTTGAAAATGCATTGGATAAATAAAATCACTTCAAATGAGATTTGAGATGGTAATTCAGATAGTAAATAGCAAAAGCGAATTAGTTACTTAAGTAATAAGTTAAATATAATCCTCGCGCAGATAACAAGCTACTTTTTAGTACATTTTAATCTTCGATTCGACACCAGACGAAGCAAATACTCCTCGTAAAAAAAGCATGTTAAGTCCAGAAAATGCATACTTTGGTATAATATTTGGTAATTTTATCAAAATTTGTCATTTTCCAAGGACATGGATATTTTCCGTAAATCATAAATAAATTGAAATAACCATTGTCCGTCCTCATGATATCAAACTAATGAAGCTGTTGAGTTGAACTATGGTTATTCCATATTTTATTGCAACTCATAAGTTATATTTTTATGTATTTCATTTTTCAGAGACTAGTAATTTTCAATTAGTGTGGTATTTACTGATTACTTATTTCCCATTGAGAACCAATGAGCAATTCAGCTAGTTGATTATAGCTGTGGTTAAAAGAATTCCTTGAAAAGGATCGTCAAACTTAATTCGAACGTCATTTGAGTACCTTTGATTAAATCCATGAGACGTCGATATTTATTTACTCTCGATCATTATCCGGATTAAGCAATCGTTTATAACAATATCCAAGGAGGAATTATGTATAAAACAATATTTTTTGTAATTTGATTTCAGCATTGTTATTTATTATCATATGCAATCCAATTTAATGTTTCCGAGTGCTTTATTAAAGACTTTCATTTCAAGCGTAGTTCTAAAAATATGAAATGATTATTTAATGGCAAGGTGACAAAAATGTCTGCTGCGTTAATTAAAATGCAAAGCGAATATTGTACGTATGTAGGATGTAGGAACTTCTGTACCAGCCCAAAGTCTCTTAATTGTAATAAGTTTCCCGTCCGATTTCCATCGATCGATACTTTTAATAGATCGGCATGGGAGTGCAGGAGAAGTGGTGGATTTAATGGAGTCCGGAATTATGGTCGAACATTTCTGCCTCTCAGTATTTAGGGGGTACTCAAACCAGGAAAGTTTCGGACAGCTACGAACGTGTTAAATCCATTCGATGGGAAAAAGAAGTGGATAGCGAACACGAATTTCTGTAATTGCTATGGCGGGAGTTATGCTCTCACAATTGCCCCTTTGAGGACTGAACGTTTTTAGTTTGATAACTGCGATGAATGAGATTCATAATTTTATGGCTTCAACTAATAGCTCAGGGTACGTTTAAACGGATGTCTTAGTTCTCTCTCTAATACATTGACGTATGTAGATGTGTTATATTTATAAAAAACTACACTTTACAAATAGTTTTTAAAGGGATAGAGTAAATATAAATGGTGCGTTTAAGAAAATAATATTTCTGATATAATTATTTTATTTTTAATAGTATTATATAGGAGTAATTTTATATTATCATCCATAAAGGGCACTTCTTCTCCATGCTCCTTAATTTAGATTATCTTTTGCACAACATTCCCTACTCTAATAACTTCCTTATCTCCTGAACTACTTTTTTCCCTCGATAGGCCCTTTCAGACTTTCGCTTTACTCATTCTAAGAAGAATGCTTACGTCAAAATTCAAGTAAATAATTATTTGTAAATATTTCTTTGATTTAACTTTTGTTGATTTTTTTCTATTTTATACATTGAGGCAGATCAAGTGTTTTTTATCTTTAATTTTATACAATTCTTTAAATAATAATGGCATTACTGAATGTAAAACTGTTAGAACTAAATAATTATAAATTCGGTGAAGATGAGATATCGTTGAAACATAATTTATTCCTGAAGGAAGGATGGATATGTATATACTTCTGTACAGTCTTTATTTTGAAGAAGTAGCCTTCAGAATAAACTTGTGAGAAAAATAAATCTCTCTCATTCCTTCAAGATGGAACAAGTTTACAGTTGAGGCAAAGATATGAAAGACTAAGCAGCCACATTGATACTCCATTAGTAAGAAAATGAAAGAATAATTTGATTCATATAAACTAATATATTATCTCATGCACCGATTTGGTAATCTTATGAATTTTCTACGATCAACGCTATTCCTTCAAATTATAGAATGCATAGCAATTGGTATATTTTGTGTTTTAGGTAATTTAGAAACGTTACATCATTATGGTTTTGCCGAATGAAATTTTGTGTTCAAAATCTGCCCTTTGCCGAAATTTTATAACGTAACATGAAACTTACTAGCAAATTATGACAAATTAATAATTTACGAAATATATTAACTAATTAAAGTAAAAAATAAATTAATAGAAATAGTTGAAGTGAATTGAATCAGTCATTAAAGATGAAACATAATATTAAAATAAAATTACAAAAATAAAGGAAATGGAAGAATGAAAATTAAATCCGTAAAAACGTTCAAATCGCTGACATAACTGAATTTTTTGCTGTTTTGTTTACAAGTCAATACCGATTGTAAAAATTTGTTACTAAGAGCTGTTACAACGAATAATTTCTAATAAGATTTATTTTTATAACAAACCTTGTGAAATTAATTAATCGTGTTTCCAATTTTTGAAATCCTATGTATTTTGACATTCAACCGGTGAGATTTTTCATTGTTTATGGGAAATACTTTTCGTACTGACGAATCAAAAACGACAGAAAGGTCACGCATGTTTCCAGTTTCCAACGTGTCTGCATCCTACGAAGCATACATTTTCTGTGAAAAAACTATCCCTTCAGGGATACGCTATGTTTGGACAGTACATATAGTTTGTAAGGCCCCACGTGAAGATTGTTTTAGATGTCATAAACATGCGAGAAAGACTGCAGTCCTCGGATTCCAGAGACGAAAGACACACGGTTAATTAAATCTCGGTGTCGCAGAAAAAGTTTTATACCTGTTTGGCCAGGAGGGAGGTCCGGGGGCGAATTTAATTTCTCATAAAATCAGCTCCCCTTGCTCACAGTGTCCAAAGTTAACTCTCGTTAAAATATTTATTGAGCAAATATGTAAATTAGATTGGAACCCCAATCCTTGATTTAGCGGCTTAACTGATACAGCTATCGTAATTTGGGGACATACGCTACACCCTTTATCTATGTGTAAGGATTTTATTCTATAGAACTGCGCTTCAAAACCAATGCTTCAAACCAACCGCTTCAACCAACCAAAAGAAACTTCACGGCACACTGGCGTGCCGTAAGTAAAACCTTAATCTACTGCATAAAATCCAAGAATGCCCTATTATACTTTATCCAAGAGTACCATACTTACGTTACCCATGCCTTTTTCCAATACCTTAACTTAACTAATATACTTTACATTCTAATGAAAATTTCTCTTCTGTATCAGTGGGAATTCTCAGAGAAACTTACATAGGTAGGATTTGATGTGCCGTTAGCTTTACGATAACGTATAAAATCGACTAGGAAAAGGCAAGGTATGTAAACTTTGAATCAGAGATACACAGTCTAGCAGATAATTAACACAGTATTTTAGAGACAAAGGCAAATCAAAACGGCGATTTTTCATTTCATGTCACATTTATGATACCAGCTGCCAATTCTACCTTATTATAATTGCTCGAAATTGAATAATTTTCTAAACTTTCCACTTCCTCACAGTTTTCTTCCTCACTTCTCTCCCCTTTCAACTGAGTAATTATTTTAGAATTGCTTTGACAGCTGAGGTCATTTCCCACTAGGAATCTATCCCGGGATCGCTTTGATCGAAGTCGAACGCATGCTCACTTGGCCTTCGGGAGGCCACTTAAACTGTCTAATCTCTTGTTTCTTTCGGCCGTTATTGATTGCTCTTTCTACTCTTTCTCTACTACTTATTTTATTTCCTTCCCTTCATTTGATTGATACGTATGACCCATGCTCGCCAATTTTTCAAAAATTTCAAAATTTAAGAAATTCATAACTCTTCAAAAAAAATTTTCCTAACTTTCCAACAAGTTTTTTCATGGAAGATGAACTTTTAAATTATAGAGGTAAATGGATGAACTTTTAAATTACAGAGGTAAATTGTTCTCCGATTTCCTGTGGTTAAACATGAATTTATTTATTTCTAATATTTTATTTTTAGTTAAGAGTCCCATGCGCGCAGAAAAAGAGCAGCATGTAGCCCGCGAGCAATTTTATGCTTCCCCACTCCCAAGTCTAAATACAAGGTCTTACATCTGAAATTTCTCAGTAGTACACATCTAGGAGTAAGAGTGAACTCGAGAGAAAGAAGTAAAACATTCAGTCGCCATGTCCCGAGTCTCCTTCCATAAAAAATTCACCGGTAGCTTTGAAAAAGCGGTATTTGCCCATTTATGCTTCAAACTCGCAAATACTGTCGTCCTGTTGTGTGTGCCTCCTCTTGTGGAGGAAACCCTCACGGGAATGATTCATCTCTCTCTCTCTCATCTTCCGTAGATGGAGTCGCCTTCAACTGCACCGAGAACGACTTCATCTGCAAGAACGGAGTGTGCATCAAACACGAATGGCTCTGTGATGGAGAATACGACTGCAGGGACGGGTCAGACGAGCTGAATTGCACTGCTATTGTGTGAGTACCCAACTGTTCACTTCTTGTGCTTTACGTCTTATCCGGCTATTAACTCCGGGACCGAGGGACCGATTTTCTCGAACGACTTTTTGGTGATTCTTCGACGGAATGGTATTTATTGGGGACTACTTTTCATGCAATGCCGTCGTAATTCTACTCGTTTTACTTCCACGGACAATGGCTCTACGAGTAACTTTCGTGCGAATTTAAATAGCCCATCGTTTTGAAATGCAGATTGTCCCATTTGAATATAACTTAGACTGTCTGATATGACTCGGAGATTTAGGCCCAAGAATGCTGCTTTCTGAGGAAAAATCCTTAATTCTGGGGTACGATATTCTCTTTACTTACAATCTTAGGTTTTTTCAGTCGTCCCGGTTTTTAATTGCCTCTCTCGTTGTCCCGAAAATACCCATCAAACGACCACCCGAGAAATAATATTTTTAAATTAATCATTTAAACCAGTTAGTTTTTATGATAAACATAATAAATTATTGTGATGATTTATGGCTCACTTATAGCTCTTTATCATTAGCTGTGTGATGTTTTCTCTTCACATCTATTTTAAGTCGAAATACGATGAGTCATATTAAAATTCCACATCGAACA
Organism: Pachydiplax longipennis; assembly: GCA_036926295.1. Lineage (NCBI taxonomy): Eukaryota > Metazoa > Arthropoda > Insecta > Odonata > Libellulidae > Pachydiplax > Pachydiplax longipennis. The sequence goes on along the minus strand of JAVFKF010000035.1, from coordinate 1,893,763 downwards.
TTTTCCAATAGTATTTCTGACTAGACAGCATCGTATCGCTTTTGATTGTCTCTGAGGAAAATCAAAATCCATTTTCCGTGAAAGACTGTCCAAATTTACCCTACGACTTTTTCATGTGCTAAAAATACAATTTGCAAGACAGAACAGTAGGTGAGAATTCTTTCTTGAATTTTTGTGTTCCTTTACATGATTACTTAGTACTGTATTATTAGTTCTGTATTACCTAGTTCTGTTCTTAGTTACTGTACGGTTTTACGCTTTGCCAAGTTGTTAGAATAATTACTTTATAAACTTGTTGAATCGATATAAAAAATTTTACCATAACATGTCAGCGATGAATACCGTGTAATTTTGTGTCTTTCGTATCCCATGTATTTCGAAATACGGTGTCTATTTAACTTTAAATCCTAATTTTGTACCTTAATACACAGCCATCGTCTTATTTGAAATCTTCGTACGTTGTGGTTTACACAAGTTTCGGCATTTTTGTTTCTGTTTTCTTATTTTTCTTTATTCATACGTGGCTTGGTATAAATTAATCAGAGCTACGCGAAATTGGGACTTAACTTTTTTCTAGCATAGGGATTTGTCGGTTTCCTTTATTTCCATTTCTGTGTTCACCAGTGAAATGTGATATGACTTTCCAATATTCGATTTCCAAATGAGCCAATGATTTTTCATGAGCATTACTTTCAAATGTTTTTGTTTCCGTAATAACACGCGAATGATAGTTTTCTTTTTAGTAATCTTCAAGCATATGTTTTCAAATATAGGTTTGAATAAACTCCGAAGCGAATATTCTTTTTCCTACTCCTAACAGTTATGAACGTTCTACCGAAATGTGGTAACAGTTGGCAGACTATAATCATATTTTTCTATTTTCCACTAATTCCCTTTCACTTTGCGGAGTTTTAATGATACTCTTCATAATGAAAATGAACCGCATACTTCACGAAACAGCTCCACAAGGCTGTTTCATTTAGAGTTATGACCTGTTTCAGGGCGCAAGCACCATTCTCTGGCACACACACACTTATCATTCAACATTAAATTGTCCTTAGTCTGGAGAGTAAAAAATGTATGCAGCCGCAGGCTTTCCTTCTTATGATCAGTATTCTTCTTTGTTAGCTTATTCATTCGTATCTTATGTGATATTCCTTCCTATTTTATGTGATGAGACTCTTTTAAATGTATCTTTAAGAGGGTATAAAACCCGGATAACTAAGTGGGCAGCGCATTCGGCTTTGAGGAAAACTCTCTCGGGTTCGATTCCCGGTGGAAGGCTGAGTGCGAAATGACCTAATTCTCAAAACACTTTTAATAATACTATTTCTACTACAAGGACGCTTTTAAATAATCTAATTCTTACGAAGTGAAATTTTATTTGAACATAAAGTCATCGTAACGTATAATTGCGACATGTCGTCGGAATGTAATATCGAAAACTAGTCAACATGAATTGCTATAGAAAATTAAGTATAGAGTATTGTTTTCTTTGTTTGAGAAGAGCTAAAAAGAGTTAGAGAATATTTACTCCTTTTCTAACTTTATCTACAGTATTTTCTGTTCCTTACTTTTCTATTTTTACCCTTTCAACAATTCAAAGGCATTGTATTTACATTGAGATATTAATACGTGGATGTACAAGATTCCACATGATTTACTAGATGTTAGATCCCGAGATGCTGTTCCAGAATTCGTTTACTTGTGTTATATTTAACAGAAATATGCTGGAATAATCCAAGTCAAATGCGAAGAATTGATTATAAAGTAAATTTAATTGATATAAAGTAAATTTCCAAAAAAGGAAAATAAATCGAATATAATGAATTAATATTAAATAAAGGGAAGGCAGATAGTCTAAACATTCAGCATCCACATACAAGCTATCTCTAAGTATCACAAAATGGTGAGATGATAGATCAGTGGCTGGGCGTCAATACGGAAGCTGAAGGACCAGCGTTCAAGTCTCGGTTATGTCAAAATTTTTTACGTTTTTCATCAAAGCGCTCTCCAAATAATTGAATAGGTTAACTTCTTCAATTATTCTACCGTAGAATTGAACTTGGAGGGCATTTTGTTACACCTCGTAGAATCATCCACGTGGACGATCTTTCCAAAGATCACGCGCCATTAGGAAGCACGTCGCATATTTCAGAGACAATCGATCGAGAAAGAAAGGAAGTTAAATTTATTACTCTCCAAGTCGCAAGAGAAAGTCAACATCAGATAAAAGACGCGGGGGAGAAATGACGAATTTTCTCCGGGGAAACTTCACGGGGCATAAGGAGACGGGACCTGGAGGTAAATCTTTTTAATGCCATCAAGTTATGCATTCTTAAGATATCTCGCGATCCGTTTTTCAGTTTTTATTTCCCCGCGTCGCTCACGGGAAACTTTTCTTCTCCCGAATCCTTGACCTTTGTGATCAAAGCCGTTAAACTAAGAGGGTCTCTGTTTACGTCTTCCCCGAGTTTAATAGGTGCTATAATTAAAAGATATTTTTGACTCGGGGACTTCTGCGATCGGTGAGGGAGGAAAACCTTTTTAGGGTGTTTATCTAATTAAATAGGACGCAATTCGAACTTCTGCCCAAATTGCCTTTTCATCTCTTCCTTTCCAAACAGTTGACTCTCCCAAGTTCAATTGCGTTTTACTTCCCATAAACTCGTAAAGAGGCGCCCCAACCGAAATAAGGTCAATAAACTGGTGATCAGGCGAGGCATTCAAATACGTGTTTGTTGGAATTATTTACTTCCTTTTTAGAGTTGCACCTTCCTCCACTATTTGGATGCAAACGACGTTTAAATATGAGTTTTGCCTTATTTGGAGTCATATTTGTTTCGGAAATGTTACGAAGCAGGCCTGTATTTGCTTTTGATCCGTTAAATGCTGTTTACAGTACCCAAGCTAAACCGAATGCCCATTATTTGTGAAGTGTGTTGGGTGAAAAATGGAATTAATTCCTTCCCCTTTCCAGTACCCATCGTCGAGAATATAATCCTGTTGAAAACACTGTTATCTCCAGCTGGAACAGTGTTTTATTCATATTCGATGACTTCACAATTTTGGAAATTTAGGATGTTTAGAGCCACGTTATCTTTTGTAAACCTCATTAATATAGCCTCTTTGAATATTTATTGCATAGAAAATTTTCTTTTCGCTATCACGGAAATACAGATTCTTAGGGAAATTGTCAGTGTTCTAATTTCAAAAACTATCTCATCGAGTTATAAATTGAAGCATATGTTCCTCTAGCAACTGGTTTTATCGACTGAACAGCTGTATCATCAAGTATGATTGTGATAATGAGAGTTTGGAGAGTGTATTGAGTCTGTTTTTATTTCAAACGCCTGGAACAAGGAATTGTATATAATCTATCATTGTTGGCCGGAACTCTTGGAATGTTATAATGAAGATAAAGAGTTTTTCAGTCTTCAAGGAATGATTTATATTAGTAAACGTAAAAATTAGTGGACATTTAGCTTTATTTAACCGCTAACAATAAATAAAATATCTCTTAATAAAATTTATGCGTTTTCCACTACTCAGTGAAAGGAGTTGCGTGTTTAGAAGGAAATAAATTTCACAGAAAATATCCCGTCGAGTTACGTCAACGAGTTGATGTTTTGACGAAACTTAGTTTGCGAATTCAAATCAAACTGTCCGAATCTCTTCATAAAACGCTATATAAATGAGATATAAATCAAAAACAAAAGGTGAAGGGTCTTCGTTTCTTATTCCATCTAGTACGATAATTAAGAAATGTTATCGGCATGTACTCGTAAATGCATTAATAAGACTGCGACATACAGATAAATAGCCGAAAAATATTATTCAAATTCACTTTTGCGGGCAACAAACTTGATGAATAAATATATACCTAACAGTGAAATGTTGCTAAAGGATTCTTAATGGACGTTTGAAAGTTTGAACTCTAATAAGTAGACAAGAGATGTATAAATTACTTTAATGGAAATATGAAAGTTCTCTAACACAACTAGAAATATCTCAAAAATATTTTGGTATAGAAATGAGGATCGTATTCTTGATAAATACATCGAAATATTTTAGAAGAATTCTTAACTTAATTCAGTTTACTAAACAAAAACTTATTTTCTTATAAAAGTGATTCTTATCTCAGTACCGCCTTAGGAAGCATGTTGGGAAAACGATGGAAACTTTGATATCGGATTTATAAATTTCTACCTCCGAATTCTTGCCACGAAAGAAAATGAAGGTATAAACGTTTTACGATCTTTAGGAGTTATGATGGAAATATCTTGTTCCGAAAATCTCCTTGTAAAGAAGGTTTTCAGGGGAATAAATATAAATATGATCGCGTGCTTACCCACAATTTTACGTTGTTATACGAGAGGGAGCTGCTGCGTTGAATTTTCAAGAATTGCCGTTTACAAATGAGCTGAAGATTGAAAACAGCTGTAGGCGGTTTCTTGAATATTTTCCAAAAAAGTAATGGATTATTATTGCAAATACCTGTCGTTTCTCTTTTAGCAGGAAAATAGCATTACATCCAATTTAAGGGGGGAAATCATCGAAGAGATACACGATTTTTTATCAGTAGAAGTTATTTTTCCATAGTATCACAATAATCTCATCTCCCCATTTCCTAGGATGCTCGATCACGTATTTCTATCAAAAGGATTGAAAAGTTTCAGGTACATCGTTTCTGTTGCAACACCAGTTTGCCAGTATGTTTCCATATCCATTGCCAGTATGTTTCCATTGTTCAAAAATCTATTATACTTCGCTCTAAATTTCCAGTCAGATTAATTGTTGAAATCTGTAGTTGAAATTTTCTAATGCAAGTTACAAATCGTAATTGTAATACTCAGGCTTAAAAAAACAGCACAGCGACGACTGGATTGAGGCTATTCTTACAATACAGAGAAAGAAAAATACATAGGAATTTATTCCCATAAAATGTATTATTACTGACTAGAAAATCTGTAACGCAATTCAGAAGAGTTGAGGATCTAGATTATCTGAGGATTCAAAAGATCAGCTTAGTGCCTCCATTATGAATTACCACCGTAAAAAATTTAAATACCTGTCTGTCTAAGAGGAGCAAACAAGAGAATAATGTCACTCTACAACTGCGAGAAAAGCAACTTTTAAATATTATTTTTAGTTTTCTTTCGAACAATTGCGATTGTAACAAAAGGTAGATTTTACATTACGCATTACTTTATAGATGGTGGCAGGTGCGCTGTTTGACGTCACTGGATTCTATTCATATTTACGAGTACTATGTTTACTTTATACACTGTAAGAAAAAGCGCAGTACATATCGTGGCACCCTCTGGGACCAAACCCTCTGCCTGCACTCAAGTTCGCCTAATCATAAATCCGCCCCTGTTCCAGCGACGTATCCCCTGAAGTACTGAGCAGAGTTTTTGGGCCCTTTTACCAGAATACTCTACGGAAGAACTTGCAAAGACTCATACTTAAAAGGAATCAATTTTTTGCATCACCATACCTAAGAAGGTTTAACGTTTCAGTTCGTCTTCAGTTCTTGTTTGCAAAAGGTATTCTCACAAGATCTTTCGATTCTTTAAATTTTTGACTTATCACTATGTTTGAAACGCTTTTTCTACTGTCTGATGTAATAAATAAAATATTTTGTGATGAAACCGTGATAGAGAACGAAATGTGAAATAGTCTACCGATTTTTAAGTTTGTTTGTCTGACTATATGTGAGTCTGAATTTATAAATTATATTCTTCGGCCGTTTAATCATTTACCATTCGTTAGGATGCGTTTTCTTGAAATGCTTTTACGTCTCTCAATTACATTCGAAACCCTATCTGGCCATGGATAAGATTTTCCAAACCAAAAGACTAGATCAGCGATTTATTCATATTTTGCCAATACAGAATTTATTAAGTGTTACTCGTCATATCTAATATTATGATCGCAATATTTTTCTTATTTTTTTTGCCAAAGTAGGTCATGCGGTCCCTTAAAGAAGACGCTAAAAAATTATTAAAAGGTACTGTTAACCGGGAATTTTCCATGTTTTCTACGGTTTGCGATTCCAAATTCCCGCTTAGGATGTCGAAGTGAGCCCCGATTCTCTGGTCTTCTCCCAACAAAGTGATTAATTGGGATAGTTACCTGAATTAAGAGGTCGTGGGTCTGACCTCGGAATGCCATCAATAGCCCATGACGCAGTCGATGTGCTAACCCCGAACAATGACTGCCGCCTTGGCTAGGCTTCGGACATCAAGAACTATTACTGCATTGATTAATTCACACTGTATTGCTTAGAATTCCACAGCGCATTATGTCTCTCCCTTTCTCTATTAACATTATTCTACCCCTGAAGATACCCCCTGCTCTACCATTTAAATATGTATCTGGTTCCTCTCAGAAAGGGGGGCTTTCCAGCTAACAATTTATTTTCATGAACTGGTCAACCACCTGCATAATGGTGTTTTAAATCTCTTATTTAGGTGCGTTTTAAATTTCTTAATATACATATGATATGATAATATTGATTTCTAATGAAGAAATGGAATTAATCCTGTTTAAACTGTATTGCACATTTTTGAAATGTCATCCGTCCCTACTTCTGTCGTAAACACCATCATCTTTGATTCCCTGATTAGAAGGCATTACGAATTCCGTGACATATCATTTCTTCCGTTCCCCAGCCTTTTTTTGCATATAACCCCTATGAAAAATCTGCTTTCTCCAATCCATTCTAGATAAGATTTTTGTTCTTTCTATTCTGAATTTTTCATTCACGGATTGAACTGCTGTTAGATACATCCTTTCAATTTATTTTGGAAACCTTTATGGGTAACAAAGAATATTAATGTAATCCTCTCCAAATGATCCTATGACTCTGTCATGTATTAATCTCGCTATCTCTATCCATGTTGGATCTTCTACCCTCTCCAGCTTTATCCATTAAATCCTTCACCTCCACTACTCTTACCCGCCCTCTATATATCCCGCTTATCTGAAGATACTGTGACGCAATCACGCGCCAAAGCAAACGCAGTGATCGTATAGGGATAAATAGATCAGGTTTCGAATCCCCCGGAAGGCAATAAAACCATCGCGCTAAATCCTCACTCGTTCCTCAGCTTGATTTATTGACATCACTATGTCTTAGCCGCTAAGAGAAGAAACGAGGGAAAGCGTCATACGTAAAGCTGGGTGACATTTAGGGAAAGTAGATATTTTCCTTCGATAAAGTAAACGTGTTTATGTAGGGTTAACTGAGACTAGAAAGTCTCTGGTTTCGTTCAGTTTGCCTTCAATTATATTGGATTTTAATACTATCCATGCCTGGGCAAAAAGTAAAGTAAATATCTACATCTACATATGTACCCTGCAAGCCGCCTTTCGGCGTGTGGCAGGGGGTGCAAGCACCACCAACAATATGAGATGTTTTAAGAAATTCAAATAATAAATCTTAGATATTACTTGTTATTACGACCGTATTTGTGATTATTGCATTCAGAGTATGCTCTATTTAGTTCATACTACACTCGATAGAAGTATATTATGAACTAAATAGAGACAAATCATAAAATGGGAATTTTATTTTCTGTTTATATTTCAGTTTGACTAGACCGTTGCACATTCCAAAAAAGAGACTAAAAATTTCGTACAAAATATGATGGAAATAATAAATTTTATGCATACTGGATATCTATTTTCTAAATTTATTCCTCTTCCTTATCTTTTTTTTCTTTATTGGTTATAAGTAAATATATTCTTCTCACAAAATATCTTCCGTATCAAATATATTGTGAGAATTTTATTGCAAATAATTTAATGAATGTATAGTGTTATTACCCTACTTTATATGTTTATTTATCTCACTCACAAAAATATGGCAATGCGCTGAATAGAACAAAAACTGTAAAAATAAAATATAAAAAATAACGTAGCAATACGTTAAGATTTTGTCTCATAACAAAATAGATAAGTACGATGATATTCTTCATGGTATTAAAAAAATCGGAGGGATTTACCGAAACAATTCAGTAAAGAATTTTATCTCATGTATGTCATAAAAAATGAAAGGATGACGTTGTTTCATAGGAAGGTAGATCGTCGCCAATATTTTCATCTCAGGAGCAAAGTTAGGGAAAAAAAAGGTTGTAAATGATGGAGTGATTGACAGCGGAAAAATGGGGATGAGGGACCCGAACGAAGCCTCTAAAGATGCGAAAGACTGGTAGTTAGAAAGTTATCAAAATAGGGATGGGGGGAAGAGGAGTTAAAAGTTTGGGGAAGATTGAAAGCACAAGGGATAGAAGGTATATCAACTCCTGTTTTCCTCGTTTTCACATTTATCCACCATCTTATTAAAACCTTTTTCGACTCTGAGCTAGATCGTGTTTCCTCACCACGGCTTACGAAGTTTCCTACGAGGCCAAGTAATTTATAGATAGCCTTTCTAAGAAAATCTTTACATCTACGTCTAAATGTACACCCTGTAAGCAGGCAGGGTAGGGGGTATTCGCACCATGGCTCTACTTCACCAATCGGTTTCTTTTGAGTATCGATCGCGGAAAAATGGATCCTTGAAGAGATTTACTCTAGCTTATAATTCCCTGATTCATTATCAGAACGGCCTATATCACAGGGAGAAGGAAATATATCCGCAAAAATATCGAAGAATTCCTCTGAATTGATGAAATGAATTAAGCCTTAGTTTAAATCATCTCTCTTCGAAAAATTCCCGTCCTGTTTTCAAAACCTGTCGGATACACTGCGTATATACTCATATTGATGCTTAACTATCCCAAACTAAGATTCTTTGCTGACTTTTTTGCCGTGTTTACCGACTTTTCTCTAATGAAGCCGAATTTCTTAAGTCTCCATCCAATTATATTACGGATGTTTAACCCCAAGTTTCTCTTATCTTGTTTATTTTTGCCTGACGAGGCTGTACGAATAATCATTAGCAGTGGATTTATAGTTTCCTAGAACTGATTAGTTATTTCGTGGATGAGGTGGCTTACAATACTAGACCTCTTTAGATCCTAATAGAATAGTGGTAAAAAACCGGCTTTTATTCAGGTGTTACCATATGATGTTCGCATATATCACTAATACTATTTCCCTTCGAGAAAAACACATTATTTGCCTCATTTATTCACAATACTTCTCCATCATTTCTTATCCCAGCAAGAATTTATCACTAAAGACACTTCCATATATCTTCTCCAGCATTCTCTTTTATTTCTGTAAGATACGTAGGTCTCTTCAGCAACCCATTCATCACATTCAACCAGCTTTTTCTCAGCGCCTCTCTCCTTTTACTACCCTTCACATATAACTCATCCTTTCCACGTGTTCAAACCAGGACTTCCAACCGTAATTGGTTTCTTCCGGTTTTCGATGCGCCTCAATGAAAACTCCCAATTGCCATTCGGTTCCGGTTTCATTCAGACAGAGAACCGATAAAGTAATCGTCGAGCCAGTTCTAACCTTTTTTCAACCGATAAATTTATATCTGTAAAAGATTTGTATTTTACAATACTCAAGTACGAATTATTTTAATTAAATTGTAGTATCAAACTATTGGTATAAAAAAATCAGTCAAAGAGATCAAGTCCTCTTTTTAAAATTTTAATATTAGATTGTACAGCTCAATTCACGGTTGCATATGTTTATTAAACGTAACTACTTCTACAATTAATGGGAATATGAACCGGAAATAGGTTTGAAAATGAAAACAGTTTCGGCAAAGTTCAAGAATTCAAGAAGAATCGCAAAGTTGCGCAACCCAATGGTAAAGGATGCAGATTTAGAGCTATGATAAGGAAAATAATTTAACTTAAAGAAAGTATTGCTATTGCAAAAAATGCAGGTAGCTGATACATAGACATATAACACAAAAATTAAATCCACGAATAAGTTGATGGTTGTGGATTTTAAAACTACTACTGGAAAGACAACTCCCGGATGAACACAGGAGTTGGCAACCCTATCCACGACCCAGGAAGGCTCAAGAGTATGACGAAGGAGACATGAAAATTACATCGCTCCTATCAGATCATGTTTAGCTGTGAACAACAGGGGAATTTCCAAGCAAAATAACAAGTTACAAGGTAGAGGAAGCATTTCGTAAATTTCCAGTGATCAGAGTTCATGATTGCGTTTGCCTCTGTAAACATGTATCTCAGATTCTCCTTTGTTACACAGCTTCATATTAATTACGATTTCAGAAAGGAATTCACAACTTACCTACAAGGAAATCATTGGGAGAGAATTGGAAAACATCAAAGAAAATTCACGTGTACAATAAAAGGATATCTCAAACTTCCGATAGTTATTATGATCTATACGTAAATATTCTTGACATAACGCTTTTAAATATAACTCTGATACATTCTATTAATATCTCATTGAATTTTAGTTAATTAACTTTCTAAATACGAATTTGTGTATTTCATATATCGGATTTCCTCGAAATTGAGTTCAGCTTGTTCCTGTTTATATGAGCATCCAGCATTTTGAATAGTGTTTCCCAAGTATTTGTCTGTTATTCTATGTAAGAAATCATTTATTATTGTAGATTGCCATGTAGAAATTTATATGGCGCACATCTCGAAGCATAATATGTGAAGGAGACCGATTTAAAATTTTGGTTGTGTTCTACCGAGATGCTCTATTTAAAATATTTCTTGTTTCAGCGCGCAATATGTAACCAGAGGGTAACTACCAGGCCTTTTTTCGAGTCATGCGAATGAAAGAGATATTCTAAAGGACCTTCATTTGCATTTAATTTCTATCCATGATTGGAATCATTTAAAAACTTTCGAAAACCATTATTCCAACGACCAAGGATTCCCTTTAAAAATCAATATTTTCTCTAGTAATATTTCCATATTAATCATCGCAAAGGATTCCATCGTGAAAGTAGGAATTTTAGATTAGCAATTTCTCGACCTTTCACTAGTTCGACCACTTCATCCGTTGGTACATTGCTATCCTGTCTCGTGGGAGCCATTTCCGGATACCTCTTTGCTCATCAGAAACATTCGTTGTGCCTACGCTATTCTAGGAGCATTATTGCATTATCCTCCATTGGCTAATTACTGCAGACCACCATATTTCACGCCATCCAGGATTGATCTCTGCGCCTTTATGAGTTTCTGCGATGAGAAATCGAATCACCGAAGGGACTTCACCACTGGTGGGATTGTTTGGTCTCGTGACCATGATTAATCTTTGTCACTTGGACAACAGGCTGATGACAAAGTGGCCAAATGTAGGGGAATGAGCTAGTCGAACCTACTAAGCGTGTGAGGCTCACCTAGTTATGGCCAATCTTGGTTCATTTAATGTAACTAGCTATTGGTGACACCGAACTAGCGCACAGCTGCCCAAGATCTTCATACATGCCATGCCCTACTACCTTTGAACGGGTGTGATATTTGCAACCGATTTCAAAGTTTATGAAACTAATTAAGAGGAGATACATCGATGTATATAGTTCATTACGGTCTTAGTGTCACAATAATATAACTGTAGACATGTACAATTATAAAAAGTGTATAAAGTAAATGATTATCAATATTGGGAAGATGATTATATAGTAAAAATCAAGCAAAGTAGATGTTTTTTGCAGAAAGGTAAGTATATCCTAGTTAACATATAACAGTAAGTTATAATTTTTCCTAGCAGTAATTAACAAAAATAATGAGCACAAGTCTACGTAATTGAAAAAAAAAAAATCTACTAAAAATGCTTCTTGATTGCCTGGTTGGAGCACCCTGGAATTACAAGGACCCACGTTTTTTTAACTGGAAAAGATGGCAGTGTATGAGGTTAAAGAAACCTATAGAATCTCATGTTAAATAGTCAAATCCTACGCATAGAATATTTCTCGATCCTCTCATATCCTAACTGAATTTTTGATAATCATTCTGTTATGAGTAATGTATCGCGCAATACACCTTTTTGTGAGGAACTTTGTATGCTATAACGTGAAAATGTCTTTATCCGGGCATATAATGATATTCATTGCTATGAAATAAAAACTGCATTACTTAAAATATTCTTAATATTATCTTACCCTTGGAAATGTTTCGCGTTCCAAAAACTTTCGGATTATTTTAAACTGTTGAGAAGAAGCAAATACAAATCAACATACTCTCTGTTAAGTATGCAATAATATAACGTCTTTATTTGGACAAAATTGAGACTAAAAGTCTCCTCTTCCATCAAACACATCGTCATAGTTTATTCAGACGAATATTAAATAGAAGGAGAAAAATGAGAAGAATAGAGTCTAAGATAATCTTAGGAAAAAGTTATCCATTGCAGAAAAACACCCACTAGGAAAGTGGATGTAAAAGCCCTGGGCAAACCTACTGATAGTAACAGCTAAAAGATTTGAAGGAACAATTGCAAACATGATAAGTAAAGGTGGTTTGAAAAATTTCCGACATTTCGTCATTTCTCCACATGTTTTCTGAAAAATCTGGGGTCGGAAACTTTTCAGACCACCCTCGTACATAGTGCGTAGAACAAGGAGAGCGAAGCGGTATCTCAGAAAAGCTTTACATTCCCGTATTAAGAATAATTTTCGCGATTCTTTCAAATATTTTCCAAACCTTAATAAAAGTGAGTACTTATTAAGAATACCTAAGTTATCATGTTCCCTGTGATCTTCCGTAAAATCTAGCTTTTCCTTATTCTTTTCTCCATCGAGGGTATTGAGATTTCTTTACTCAAAAACGTGTCTCTAAAACCTTGTATCTCGTAAATTAAAGAGGTTGATTCCAACTCTCGTCACATTAAAGGTCCCTTTTTATTTCTGATTCCGGAATAGAATTTCGCAATGAGGCAACCTATTACGCATAGAAACCTTTATCAGAAGTGTCATATTGCTCTCCATCCAGGGCTAAGCAGCAAATCGAAAATAATAATAAAACAAGGAAATAAATTAGAGACGTGATTCTTCGCAGGAAAAGTCTCCTAAGGAAAGAGTCAAGCTTTCCTCTAAATGCGTCTAAGTAATCAAAGGCGAAAATGGGCACGGAATACGTTTCCTTAGATTAAGCATCCAGTTCCATTTGTGCGATTCTCTCTCCTGAAGATGGGATCAGAAGAAAGCAAATAAGACCCCGTCTCTTAATTGTGTCGCTAAGAAGCCCTCTGGTGGGTGTTAACGGAAATTCATTTGGTCAAATGACGCCTGGGAAGGCGAGTGATTGGAAGTTGACCCAATCCATCAGCACTTCCTCCTTTGTTTTCGCACTCCTTTATTTAATTCCCTCACTCTGATTTCATCAGAGAAGAGATTGCGGCGCTTATGAAATTGCAAATGCTCCAATTTGGGGATTTTAGGCTTAAGATTCTGTCTCAAAGTTAATGATGAACTCGAAATCACTTAGCGTAATCACACAAAACAGTCATTTCTGATTATTATCATCTTTAGATGTTTGTTTTCCCGTTCAGTGTCTTCAGAGTATCCGTTTACCATCCACATTTAGTATTTATTATGAATAGATTTCTAACATTCAATCCGTTTATAAAGAAATGACAAACGTAGTAGAATTATTTCTAAGAAATACTACTAGGAAATATTGCTTCAAAAAGTATACTTCTTCATTTCTTCAAAGAAAAATAGGTATATCGGTAATAAAGCAGTCAAATTTTAAATGTCATAAAATTGTTTTATGTACAGCTCTGAGTAAGGCCATTATTTTTTAGGAATATAATTTTTCTCATGTAATGGAATAATGTATTTCTGTGGGATTTTACTTATTTTATGCTGTTTTATGTAGGAATATCACTGTGTTTCAATCAGCTGTGTATGAATGACGACAGGATTCGCATTACTGCGTCTATTAATCACATGTATGACGAGCTTACTCGTGCACCTGTAAAATATTCATTACTAGATGAAGTGCCCGTTGATTCTCAATGGTAGGTACTGAATTAGGGTTAAATATAGTAGAGCTTTTTGTTAAGAAGAGAATCTAACAAATCTAATTTTGGCTGAGTTCAATGAGACAGGTTATCGAAAACGAAAGATTTAGTTTCTCATCATCGTTATATTTTGCACCCGGAATCTATAATCGACGGTAAGAGTGTGAATCTTTGTTAAATTTCTTCCTTGTCTTATGGTTGTGCCATGATTCTTTTTAACTTAATTTTGCGATAGAAATTGAGTCTGCAAACGATTAAAATGAACCTTACTTGCGTTTATTACGGGAACTCTTTGACTCGTCTGGGATCGAACCGGGGACCGATAGTTACATGATAAGAAGTCTATAATTTATAAAAATACTATAATATGTTAGGGACGTCGAATTTTCATTTTGTGAAAGTTGGCAAGTTTCGCTACTTCTTGAGTTAAAATGTGTTAAACTTACTAAATATTTATGATATATGCATGTATTGGCCACTCTTTGCCAAAGTATATTCTCAATATTTAATTCAAAAAGACCCATCATGCTGACTTCATTGAATTTATTATGGATAAAATAGGGCCTTTTCCATGTCCCTGCTTGATTTAAAAGCTTAGGAAATGTTTTTGTAGATTTAAGATCTATATAGCGTTTCATTCACTGAAAACACACCACAAAAGGTTATCATTGATCTCGATCTTGCGTAGGCGCATTTGAAATGAATCTCTTTGTTTTCAAGCCTTGGAAAAGTTAGAGCGGCATCCTTCCTTTTTCTGAATGTTTGTGAGTCATCAACAATGATAGCTGGGAAATGGAAACCTGCTGTCGCACTTCTTGCTTAGAAAAAGTTTCCAGGAACGTAAAGGAAATGTTAGCATTACTTCTCTATTCCAATTTCAGTTGAATGACTCTGCAACTGTTGCGGAAATATGATATCTTTCTCGCATCCTTTATAAATTCCCAATCAGTACGTATTGGTTTTTTTACTCTATGATGTTATTACAGATATTATTATTCCTATTGAATTTTTAAAAGCTTTCTATCTAGTAGTTATAATTCTTTCATATCGGGAAATCTTTCTGAAAACTTCTAAAACTTTAAGTTGACATTTAGTCGACATCGCTTTTGCGTTGAAAAGGTTTCAAAGAAAATCTGATGGATTTCTCAATAAAAAATAACTGCTAGTTGAGTTACCGATATTTGAAAGCCTTGCTCTATCTACTCAGTTTATGAAATTTGTTTAGTGCACTTTCCACAAAGTAACTCACCTCATCCCAAAGCCTTTTTCCCTTTAAATTTATTAGCCACGTGTAGCTGAAAGTTCAGATGACAATTTTTTTCTTTTTTCAAGGAAGTGAAATATTAATGCCGTTTCTTTCCTTCTTTTGATGATGTACATTTCGCATATTCATTAGAAAATCTTACATAAATGTAAGATTTTTTCTTGTATATAAAAATTACGCATGCACATTTTATTATACATATAATAACATTTTTACTATTCTTCATTTCCTTAGCATTAGATTACATTTTGAAGTATTCTCAAAAATCATTAGCCGTCGTATTCTCCTTTATGCGCGATATAAGTATCTTCCGTTTGCATAGCTAAACATAATTCTTATATTTTCATACGGGGTTACCTTCTCAAAATTCTCATTGATTCCGGAGATATTTAAGGACGTTTTGAATTTAGGATTGCATACCTATAAGTGTATATTTTCGATATTTATTATCAAATTTTGGTTTCCCTTAATAAAATATTCATCAATTATTTCATTTTTTCTCTCGCCTGGAGGAGCTTCTTTAAGCCCTGAGATTTTGGGCAAAACTCGAAAACATAGTAACCCTGTGTATATGTACTTATGGGATTAGATAATAATGCAAATTTATACGAAAAAAGAGAGTCTGCAGTATTAGAAATCTCTTCTTGTGTGTGAAGGATTTTAATTTTTACCTTTTTGCTCTAAAAAATTTAATCGTTTAATCTGAAGTCCCAAATTACTCACACCAGCTAGGAAATGTACTATCTGTAAAGATCAAGAAAGTGAAATTACCCGTATTGATATTAAACTACCAAAGAGGCCAAGATGTAAATGTACCATTCACCTTATATATAGAAGTATATAGATACTCCCAAGAGAGTTTCAAAAGCTAATCTACATACACTGAAGTCCCTTTCGGACTAAGACCCTCGATGAATTTTTCATACACTTCCTTTCGTTTCCTGTATCTGACACGCTCCGGCTGCAGATTTTCTTATTTTATCACTTCGGTCATCTTTTCATTCTCTCCGAAGATCCAATCTCCTACTTTATACGTCCTAAAATTGTTTGTCGTCCCTACGAAATTGTCTTTCCGAAAGAGGCGATCTCACGCATGCACACTCTTAAGAGAGGAAATCGTAAGGAAACTTCCGCTGTGGGGATTTAAAAAAAGGCTGCCCACACAGCTATTGATCGGAAGATCGAGATGGATGTCTATTCCTTTTATTTTTGCCTCGAGAAAGAGTTTTTTGTCTCTGACATTTAATCGCATAAGTTATGTTACATGCGTGCGTGTTGGATTTTGTGGCGGTGTCTCAGTTACGGCATTGTTCTTATCTCAGTGTCATTTGTTATGAGTGTGTCACTTAGTCACTTGGATTACATCAGTTGCGCTTGCATGTCGCAACTACATCTCGTACATTAATTATTGTTATCTTCCAACTAAATAACGGTTAGATTAAGGAATTAACTATTCGCTTACTATTTTCTGTGTACACAGTACGTGTCACTGTTTTAAAAATATTCTTGCTCGTTTATTCTACGATACCCTCAAAATTTTTATTCTTTTTGAGGTCCTTTTTGCCCCACAAATTCGTCTTTTACATTTAATTATCATTATTACCTTAGTTTCTAGGAAGAGTCTTCGTCGTAGGTTGCCATTTCTCTCATTGTTAGATAAGCATGAAAAGACAGTCTGCACACAAGAAACAAAGAAATTTTCATACAGAAGTCGGTTTGGATAAGAGGTATTTTATCCGATAGAAATTTTACCCAGTGGATGTTTACCCTAATGGCATTTCAAAAAAGAGTTCGGATTGGGTTGGGTAGTCATTGTTTATGGTTCTGTTCTGTTACATGAATAATCTCTGCGGAAAACAAAAAGAATTTTATTTGCATTTTATGGAACGCTCAGAATGTATTAGTTGTCGTATTGTTTTTATAATATAATGCTTCGATAGCTAAGGTCATTTTACACGTCGGCATCCTCCGGGAATCGAACGCGGGACCGCTTTTATCAAAGACGAACGCGCTACCCACTTGGGCATCCGGGAGCCCCCTCTCTCTTTGAAAGACCTGGTATCAAACCAGTCCCAATTCGAAAAATAGCGGGTAACTCATAATGTGAAATGATGTAAGATTATATTTTGAAGTTGAATGAAATGTCACAGTTACCCAAAAATTATTTCATTGAGTATTAATGCAAACCGTATTGGAACTAACATTTGGAAAAGTACCAAATCGGTGAGGCAGTCATTGGGTAAAATATCTCTTGGATGGCTCAACTTCTAGGTGAAAAAATCGCTGGGTAAAATTTACAGGGCGTAACGTCTCTGGATGGCACGTATTTTGGGTGAATCGCTTTGAGTGAAACGTCGTAGAGCCGTCAAAGATACGTGAAGCCGCTCAGACGTGAATTCTCAATTGCAAGTTGTTGCGCATCGCAAAATGCCACATCGCCTAATGAAAAGTCGCTCGTGGGTATCCTTAAGTCTCACTCTGCTTTTTCTCTTTGTGTGTTTCTCGAGGTCTATAAGTTAAGTTAAGTGCCGCTACGCAATTTAAGGGTGAGAAATTCTTCGTCCGAGAGGAATTTTGAATAAAATTCCGCGGGCAAAACTTGAGAACGGGTTTTCGCCGAAAAAAGAAGGAAGTTAGCGCATCTTGTAGGATGGCACGATCCCTCTAACCGTTCGCGCCTTTAATGCCATCCGAATTCCGGGGGAAAAATCCTCGAGTATCAAAAAAAGGAGAAGAAAACAACACTTTGCATGCCGGGTATGATGAGAAAACTTTTCGGGACGCGGGGTATTAATTTCGGTACCCCTTTTCCCCCTTACAGGGTTCCTTTTTTCGGGGAAAAATCTCGACCTACTCCACGTACCTTTTCTCATCACCTCTCCTCTGATCTCAATGTTTTCTCCCCTTTTCCCTTCTGCGTCCGTTTTATCTCCCAGCTCTCATCTCAAAGGAAAACATCCATCTTTCTTTTTCAACCCCTCTTTCTGACGAGGGTGTTCTCCAGGGCCAAACCCTTTCTGTCCATCCCTTTTCTCTTGATCTCTCGAAACAAGCGATCCTTCTTCAGGGTCCTATGAGCTGACCCCTGAATTTTCAGACCCCTTCCCCATTTTGTTTTATGTTTATCCACAGCCCGAACCGAAAGCGTGGTCGGTTTTGCTGCAGCAATTTAATCTATGGGAGTTCCTCGCTTGAGTTTGTGTGCTGTGTGGTTCGGTTTTCGTACGTTTGTGTTTTGTTTGGAGTGTATCGATAAATTTGAGTTTTTATAGGTAGGTATTTTATAGGTAGTATATATATAAGGACTACGAGTCCACTTATTGAATCTTCTCTAGCTTTAAAATTCCACTTAAGATTTTTGTTTCCATTTAAATCGGCTGCAGATTGTGAAATTTAGGCCAAGTTTAAACCTGTTGGTATGAAACACCCCGTTTATTATTGTAATATTTCGTTATTTATTTATTTGTTTATCCAAAGATTCATATACATGGCGGTGCCGCCAGTTTAAAGTGAATGCCGAAAAACTAACTATTATTACATTGTATAAGGAATGGTTATCTGTATTCGTATTTCTTAAACTAGATATATATTTTTCAAGTCCTATGACTATGAATTAAGTGACTCAATGTTGGAATTTCTCATCTTTCGATATTGGTCAATATTTTGCCAATTTTTGTATTTTCTCGATCGAAATCGACTAAGCCAATCTTTTCAATAAACACAGTATAGGGAAATGCCAATGTTTGCCTTTTTTCTATAGAAATCGAATTTTTGAATAAACACCGACTAAAGAAACATAGTTAACTTCCACGCTGTTAGTGAAGTTCTGATATCGACTGATAGCCCTCCCGATTTGACAGCGGTATCGCAGCTAGATGATAGGATTTATGGAAAAGAGGACAAAGGGTATTTACTCCTAAAACGAACGATTTATTAAAAACTATTGCTGCTGAGAGACATTACGTGATATTTTATTAACGTATACTATACTTCACAATGTAATTATAAGAATAGGGAAAAATTCCATCGGTAATAAATCACCCTTCTATAAGTCCATCTGAGACGTGTGACATTACTCTGCTGTCTTAAGATTCAATTAAGGTTTAAAGTTATTCGCTATTGTTTATTTAGTGTTCCTAATGAAGGACAGGGATACAATACGGTAATAATTACTCCCAGAAAGAGTAATTACTAATCGTATCCCTAAATAAAATCAATGACAAAAAGTTTTAAACAAGTAGATTATATTTTTTATTTATTTCGTGTAAAATATTGCAAGATTTGTGGTACACGTTGTCAACTTCCCTTTCAGTAAATACGAGTCTGAACACAAAAGCAAGTACCGAAACCCCGCCTAATTTACATCCCATATCGGATCAGCTCACACGGAAATTCAAGTGATAACGTCAAATTTGCAATCCAACTGTCAACAGTGCTTATTTGAGTCGACCGAAATCGACAGTTCACATCGAAAGCTCAGAGTCCATCTCAATCGATTCAAAGATATAAAATTAGCTATGAAAGGGTCATTAAAACTTACAGTGGGGATAGATATGCTTAGGGATGGAATTATTACGCAAAACGACGCCCTCTTTTGATTATTCTCAAGTGTTTTTCATGCAAATGTTTTTCAAAGATCATCGTATCTGTTTAATAAGGGAATATGTAGTAGATATTTTCACTACTTATTGAAAATTTCAGAAAAATAAGCATTTACATAATTGTTTTAAGAGTTTTAAGATATTTTAGGTATATAAAATTATTAATATGATATATATGGTAATTATTTTGTTGAACTTGAAAATACTCTATATTTATGTATGTTTAGAAAATTCTAAAATTCCACCTCAACTATAAATAAGATTAAAAGAATTATACAAAAAGAAAACTCACTATGTAAAGTCCACAAAAATGATCTTTGTGTGTGATCATGAAGTGGAGTTTCACCAGGTATCATCAAAATTTGTCAAGGTTAGAACAAGTTATTATCTGAGACCAAACTATAGTAGGGCTCAATTACATGCCGTCAAATTTAATGTGACAGTACTTATTGCTACAAATATATGAAGAAAATGAAATACTTAATGTGAAAATTTGTGGAATAGAGTAATGAGATATTAGATAAATAATTCGTAGACGGCTTTGTCACACATTACGAAATTTTAGATATATTATTTATCAACAGTATTGAGAATATGAAAACATAGGAGAGAATATAGAATTTTCCAATTGTCTGTTAGCATTGTATATTTTATAATCCATAGCTCCTGAAATAAACATATTTACTGCATATATACACAAGCCTTCTTTCAACATCTCCCTTAATTATCAATATTCGCTGCGTTTAATAAACTTTAATGTGTTCTGTATGTGTGAATTTGACCTAGTGTTTCAAGTGATAAACGCATTCTCCACAGTTGACGCCGAATTCATTGCTTATATTGACAGTCTTAAAGTAACCATAATCAGAGAGTAAGAATCGGTACTTTTCTATCTCTTTAAATGGTAGGAAATAAAATGTTCAATAATATTTTTCGCCTAAAATTGAAGTTAAAAAAGCAGGGTGCTTCTTATAGGAAGGTATATATTTTCCACGATATTTATTATGGTAGATGAAGAATACAACCCAATAACTTGCTTCGTTACACACACGAGTTCATATGGTAATTAAAAATATCAATAATTAATAAGCACTCAATCATTAATTCTTGGTTGATTGCTTTTCATCCTCTGTAGCCCTTTGTTAATCCCTTCTGTGTAATACTAAGGAAAGGAAGCAACGTTTGGAGAACTTTAATGGAAATTATCAGACTCATTGAAATTACTCCACCGCAAGAATCTCCAAAAATGATTTCTCGAAAATCGCCAGTTTTCCGGAAATTGAATGTGGAGTAACAAGGATTTCAGGGCCAGATGAATATCCTTTGTGAAATCCGTATGTCCCATGGACCATAAAATAAGGGCGAGGAAACAATTGGATTTTGCGATTGAATGAACGCAATGCTTCCATCCTCCGAGGAATTTCTGTAACATCTCTAATACTTGGCATTCAATAACCAAAAGCAATCTCATCTCACTGTTCACAGTCCATGGGATTACTTTTATTTCACTTACATGAAAGTGCACTTCTAACTTTGGGTCAAGTCGGAATTCTATTCTCAGAAAATATTTAACTTGTTTGCTAAAAACTTCTTTATAGGGGGCAAATTATGAATGATATTACTGACCAGGAGATAACGATAAAATAGGTCAGTTACTCAAACATAATGCGTCGGTAGTGATTCGTTTAACACTCTCGAAACGTTCGCCTGTCAATGTATTTTGGCTTTCAAGATGAAATATAGAAAGAAAAATTTACGTTTTACTTCTTTCTGAATCTTTGCTTATCTCTTTATCGGTCATGATAAGGATATATAGGTTAATCCCTATTTGTATTCAATAACAATTAGGATTTTCGGCTGTCCTTGTTTATAGAGAAAATTCAAGACGTAGAGGGATAAAACTTTTCATGAATAAGTGTTTTATCTAAACTCTTTCTCATTTTTATTGCAATATTTCCTGATATTTTTGTTAATTCGGAATGTTTAAACTATTTTGACGAAATTAATTTATTGATAATTTGTAACCGCTATATTATTCGTGTAAATAACTTTAACACGATTAATTAAAATTGCATCACCTTCAGGTGTGAGGCTCATTAAATTTTTAAGTTTGTGGTTTCTATTGTTTCCACATGTTTATAAAAATTTACTTGTTCTCATTCTTTCGATAAAGTTAGAGTTAGTGCTGTCTATAATTTTTGTTATTGCAAACTTTAATTAAACTTCAGGGAGAAAATTTATTTTAAAATTATGACAATTAAAGGGGGGAAATATTCACCAATACAGAGAGAGAAGAACGTAAATTAATCTTAGAGGATATAGGAAATGAAATTTAGAGTTACTGAAGTAACACTATGTTGATTTTGAAACTGTAAATGTGTTATTGTAACATGCATCCTGGGAATGCATGTTACATTACTGGGAATTCTAGGAAAATCATGCATGATTTTCCTAGAATTTTCCTAGAATTCAATATTTGACTATCTCATTCCATGTGTCTGCATTTTATTTTGATAATTAAAATCTTCCCTTTCCTTCCATCGACCCAGATTACCTTTACTACTCCACATCTCAAGGTTTCACTCTTTTATAGTTCCTTTGAGACCCACGTTGCATTTCAATAAAGAATAACGCTCCATAGGATTCTTCTAGTCTGATATATTTTCATTTAACTGAAAAAAGTGAACCGGTACAAACGGCTAAATTTTATATTAACCTTTTATTATTATACTGTTATTTTACTGCCCGATATCTTGAACATATTTTCTTCAAGAGATTTCTATAGGCTTTCAGATTAATTTAATGTTGGAGAGAAGAATGCTTTTTGATCAGTGATACTGACAACTTGTATGAAGAATGCGTGAAAATGAAGTATGATTTACGATGGATACAGAAATAAAGATCGAGAAAAAATAGAAAGCAAGTATCTTGCCAATACTAGGCTTTTCCCATGTAATACATTTTCGAGAGAAGAAAACAGCAGATGAGAATAAAATTCATACGTAAAGGAAAAAGATTAGGGAGGAGAAAGAGAGTGACCAGAGGAAGGAAGGAAAAAAGAGGTTTTTCTTTTGTTGTCCCTCCATGCAATTACGAAGGGTAAAACGTGTTGCGAAAGGCAATGTCGGTAGGAGATGTCCCTTGTCGTTTGGTGGGCACCAAATCTTATTGGCCGGCACACAAGACTTATGCGGAGCCGATCGTCTGGGCGCCGCATAACGCATTCGATCCGTTCCGCTTTTACCTTCGCCCACTTCTTCCTGTTTCATCCTCTCAGTGCCCTTTCCCGTCCTTTTAACAGGCTCACTTCCCCGACTGATAGTCGGCCGGTTTATATATCTGCTTTCCTCTTCCCAATTTATAAATAAATGGATAAAGTCCATCCGAGCAAGACTGAGGGAAATTTCCCTCTTCCAACTACCCCATTGTCGATTTCGACGTATGCCAAAAAGGTATACATGGAAACAAATAATTTAAATAGATACTGAGTTAGAAAAATTACTAGAGCGTATGCCGAAAGCCTAATGGAAGTATTAGAAGTGCCCACTGCAAAAAACAAACAATAGAGGGGGATGTGAAAAGCAGGCTAAAAGTTGCATTGCAAAAGCTAATGCTTCAAACCTTAAAAGCTACACTCTCGACGTTTGAAACAATGCATTAATACTCTTTCAAAGAATCAAATTTTATTATACGATGGATAGGAGAAATTAATTAGTACGGGTAAAACACATTTGATTGCATGAAGTAGACTGTTGGTACTCTAAAGTATTAATGTAACAAATTCCATTAGGAAAATAGCGATTGTTTATGAAAGCTACTTCCCAAAAACAAAATAAATTCAGAAGTGAATGGCTTATTATAAACCTCATTAGATCTTTTAGAATAGGTACACATCGAGAAGTATCATCACGCTAATCTGGTTATCTGTTATTTATCATTATTTAATTGAAAAATTAGTTATGAAATTTATTTTTTGATACTTTTGAGTTTTTAGATAATTTTTTCCCATTGAGGTTATTTTTATTATAATGGATTTAAAAACTTGATATAGCAGCAATTTCCGAATGTGTACACATACATGTCTCTTCTCTGAATATAATCCTAATCCTTTCTTTTCAAAATATTTTTCCTTAATTAATGCCCTTAATTCAAAATTAGGTTCTTTCTCCTTTTCAATCTTTATCTCTAAATTTTTTAAAAATGATTCCGCCAACTTAAGAAGCCACATTTTGTGTATTTTCCGTTTTTTATCTAACTTAAGTGGTAAATATACACCCTGAACTTTGACCCAGACGAGGTCGTTTGCTTCCTTATCCTGCGCCCGTTACCTTTGTGAGTCTTCCCAAGTCCTTCCTTAATTTAAATTCGTCCCTTTTTTGCCTTTTATATTCCTCCTTCCCACTCTCCAACTTTTCTTCCTTTCCTATTTTATATCTATTTATAGATACAAGTCATTTACCTTGCTATAGGTTCATGAGTTCTAAAATTTCATCTTGATGCCCTTTCCTTTACTTCCTGAAAACTTCTTGTGGCTTTCAAATAATGTTACAATAACCTTCTCCCTTCGTCTTTATCTTTTGCATTCTGCTTTAATTCTTTTCTTTAGGTATATCTTTCCTCTCAGTATTTGATCCAGACATTTCTTCTCCTTTCATTTTATTACATCGGTCTAATCCATATATTTCACTATTTTGGTAATTTCTTATTAGCTTTCCTATTAATAAAACTTAATTTTCCCATTGTTTGCTCTATCGCCATTTGTATTTTCACCCGTTTTCATATATACGGTATGATATTTAACATCTAGTCTCTGATTAGGTTTGTACAGGTATTTCGCACCTCTTTCTTTGTAGGTGTTTTCTTGCTGAAGATACCTTTTTTTTCTAAACTTAACTTAGGTTTCCCTATTTTTCCCCTCTTCTCTATTAATATAAATTACCTTTTATTATGATTTATCAATTAGATCTATTTTATACTGACGATGTGTTAAATTTTAGAGGAGACTTTTGAGTCTCTATTTCTCCCAAAAATTAAGACGTTATTTATCGATTCACAAAGCCCTTAGTATCTTACTGTCCTCTTTTCTATTCTTTTCTAAATCCTGGACTTCCGGACAGTCTTTCGTCTTTGATGAAATTGGTCCTGAGTTCAATTCCCGGTGGGAATGTGTGCTCCAACAAATAACTTCAACAGTCGAAGAATTTTAACAATACTACTACTACTACTATTCAGTCTTATCTTACTGGTTATAATGTTTCTCTTCCTACCTTAATCAATTTCCTCTGCACATACGTTGTCACCTTTCTTTTCCTCCATTTCTCCTTTCCCCTCCAACCCCTTTCCCTACATTTCTACGCCCACCCATTCCTCCGTGTGCCACTTCAGCCATAGAGAGGCAGTAGAAATTCCCCTCTGTACCCATGGCAACGCAACGTAAGCAGATCTCCAAAGATCACTCCCCTCCTTCGGACGCCCACACATTTGTACGAATATCTGCCTTTTGACTTTTCGTCTGCCTAGTTCTTTCTCCTTACAATTCCCGCACCCTTATTCTTACACGCACAGGTACAAGGCCTTTTCCCACTACATCCATCGTTAAAATGGAACATTTTATTATACCCGGAGTGTATTAAGTTTCTGCAGATTAGTTATTATTTGGTAGTATCCCAACCATTTTGGGGATGAAAATTTTATCTAAACCATTGAGGAAGGTTTCACTGTTCTCACATACAATGGAGCTAAATATTTTGAGGATTTAATATTGGTTTAAAAATTGCAACAGATAATTTTTTATATTAAAGAACTTTCATCTTAAACAACGAAGGTTCAATCAGTCATGTCGTACTGTAATTTTGAAGCACTAGCTGTAGTTTCAAATCTTCAATCCGTAGCTAATAAGGTTGAATTTGAAAATTTGGAATATTGAAGACATTAAGAAAATTTTTAATTCTTTGCCTATAATTACTAGCATATTTTATTTTTTACCCCGTAGCATTGGTTAGTGTTTTTATGGGTGCTTCTACAGCTGGCTAGCTGACTGGTATTAAGACTGGCTACATATTCAAATTTTTAAATCAACCGCGTAGCATTGGTTAGTATTTTGTAAAATGCGTCGCAGGACCTGAAGAAAACTTAATTTCCGGAAAAACATTCCTTAATCAGGGTTAGAGCCACTGAGGATAACCTTCTGGAACATTTTGAAAACTGGACATCCAGACACTAACCGCTCAGCCATTTTGATGCGAAAGCTGGCTCAAATGAAGTAGGTGATAATTCAACATAGAGGCTGGTTAAATAGAATGCTCTCGCCAGATAATGACAGTTTATATGACGGATACATTTACATTGATATCCTGCGAGCCGCCGTATGGTGTATGGCAGGGGGTGTGAAAACGGACAAATAATACTCTAACGCACCGATTTTATTTACCCATTTCGATTGTGAACTATGATTGATCTACGATTGCATTCCAGCGTTAGCTGATAAGACTCTGATTGGTGTGCGGTTTATAAAAGGCAAATATGTTTATAAAATATATTATATCTTAAATAAAGTGGAAAATAATCCGTTGATTGGCCGCGATCACAGCGTAACCCGAGCAACCAAAATGAACTGCGAGTTACCGTGACATCATCACTGCTGCTGAATAGCTTAGCTTAGCAGCAGGTAATCAATCTGCTACTGATGAAGATATATAAACAACTATATCTCGCGAACCAGTCGAAACGCTTATGTCAAAAATAGTTATGGTTTTAATTAAACTATTACACAGATCTCGTCTCAAAATCGCGATTCCACCTGAAAACCTCTCTAGACTTAGATATCGCCATCAAATCATCATTTCTCGCAATATATGAACATTTTTTAAATTACAATATTTTTTACTGCGTAAAAATTAAAGATATTTGACTGAAATTATGTAACTAAGGCAATTTTTTAAATTTTCATAATGAATTATTTTCAATGTATGTCGATAGTTTTTGAGCGTAATAAGGTTTAATTCACGTAGAATGTTTAAAAATGCGATTGAATTATAGAAATTATGAATTGGACGACTTACCTAGAAATTTAAAATATATTAAATAAAATACAGTGACGCATCTTTAAAGGAAATTTAGAAAGATAATTCTTCTTACAGATGGTCACATTAATTCAATAGCTTCACTATAAAGAGTCACTAAAGAAGATTGAAGTCAGTTCCATCTTATTTCTAAAATCATGGAAAACTATTCTCAGAGATTTGAAAATGCACTTTATTTATTTATTTTATTTTATTTTTGAACATTATTGAACATTATTGGAATTACATCAACTCAAATTAAATATAAATAAGTAATTATTGGAATTACATCAACTCACTTCATGTACTCATTCCCTCAGTTTGACTACGATCCTGAACACATATTCACTCTTAGGAGAAAAAGAGAATCATACTGACTTGGAGTACATGGTGCTGTTTCCGCCTGCAGCCCCCACCAATTCACCCCAGGCGCCTTCCCAAGAACCGGTATGTGATAGTCCTTCCCAACGATGCTTTCTAACCTACAACTGTGTCGAAAAGATCTCCATTTCCAGAGAACAGTTGGGTGGTTAACGGCATACTCAGGAGCAGATTCGAGAATTAGCAGATTAGAGAATGTCGAGTTTCTAAGATTTCACGGCTGAAGTTCCTGAAAAAACTGCCAGTAGGTGTATGCGGATTCAGCGAAAATAGAATTTTCTCCTTTAGAGCTTACGACTGCTTTTTCTAATCCCTGAATGGAGTGGGGAATTGTAGGCTTAAGAATAAAGAGAAACAAATAATTTGATTGGGAGTGAAATTTGATTATTTACATCTCCTACGTGGCATTGGTTGTGGCCGATCTTAAATTCAATCTAATGGGTCGACCGACTTGGAGTAATAATAATTGTTTATCGCAAATCGGGTGACTATCTGCATAATATTCTATCACCGAGGCGTATGAGTTCCGCTTTATTTAAAATGTTCTACGAAAACAAATTTATTCAACTCAAGGAGTCAATTATTTAATTTAAAAGAGTCGAGGATAGTGATTTTTTTAAATTTTTATCTCAGTTGTAAGCATGTAGATACATACATGATCGCAGAGGTAGAATCGCTGCCCTACGAAAGATACTTTTATCCTAATGCTTATGCTACCCACTATACATTTATGAGCATTGGGTTGCGTGTCTTCTTGAAAACCAGATACAATTTTTTTACAGATATCCAACGTGATCTAGAATTGTATACTACTTCACCAAGCATATTAATGGATCATTGTGGACTCATACAGCTTTTTGTTACTTACGCTTTTAAATCACGAAAAATTGTAATTCTCGAAATTTATTTGACTTCATCTTCGGATCAATGATTCTCAACCAATGTTTCGAAAATCCGTGAGTACCCGAGTGTAACATTTGGTTACCTAGGAATTGATCATTTACTTATATTACAAATATAAAGATGAATCATTTTTATGTTCAAAATCTAACATTAAACAAAAGATGGATACACGACTATCCAAAATTAGTTAAAAGCCATATTAGATGAAATAATATATAGGGTAATGTTAATAATATTAGTATTAGTACTATAATTATAAATTCATCGTCAATTTTTTTCTGAATATAAATACTTAGCAGTTAATGTTTGGTCTGAAGATGATGTAATTAATCTGGAATAAGTTGTTGTAATATTGTCTACTCGATTATGCTTACAATATTATTGCTAATATTTGGCTTCTTATCGGGTGACATCAGTCCCAAATTACTTATTACGACATTCAAGGGGTTCTTTATCATAACTTCCATAAAATTCGATTTAATATGATTCTGTATTTACATTTTAACTGCATGTTGCTGTTCCTAGACGTTTAACCTTATATTCTACGGTTATTTTCGCTCAAAATTGATGAAATATTATATAAACTCTGAACAAAATTAACTCATAATGAAGATGATCATGATATGTACTCATGGTTCTCATTTCGAAAATTATGTCGAAGGGATGAATTCCAAGGATTAAGAGAGATATATTAGGAGGTCTCATTACGGAGAATCTGAGAAATTTAATCATAGTTTCCCAGTTGTAGAGGATGGAAGGGAAGGAATATAACGCACATTATTCAGAAAAGCTTCCTTCTTACGAACTTATTCTTCGAAATTTGATTCTCTGAAAGATTAATTCGTGCGAGGAGCAGCGAGAAAATACCGCTTTTGCGAAGCTATTAACCTAATTTTCCGAATCTTCTGAATAGATTCCGAAGTTTTGTGGTAATCTATCAATGTCAGTCGATTTCTTTCCTTGATAATGGTTTTATTCTGACCGAGGCTTTTTATGAGACACTTAGTAACTATAATCAGAGGATGCGAGTCATTCATTTGAATTACTTCCTGGTTTACAAAGACGAATTGAACGAGGAAAATTCTTTCCCGTTAACAAAACTACACATAACAAGCGTTATTCCTTCACAAATACAGTGATAATGATCAAGTTCAGAAATGGCCAAATGACGGCTTGTGAGCTGCATGGTTCTCTTTGTCATCTTCGATACAGTTTCCTACTTCCCAGACAGTAATTAGCATGAAACATTAGTATATGAACTTTTTTTTCGATACTTCATGGCAAAATTATCGTTCCATAAAAATTTTAAGCTTACCCCTAAAGATTGAGTTACGAAAGACAATAGATAGGAATAATTGCAGATATACTCGTATATAATTGTAGATATAATTGTACTGTAGAAGTCCAGTAATCGTTATACCGAGGCTAGTACAGAAATATTTCAAGGCAAATAATGCAAATTCAGAACTGTCTAGATTACATCCCTAAATATCATCACCTACTAAACCCTATGTGAATTAAAATGAAGAGTTATAAGAATGAAATACAAAGCTATAAGAATTATATGTTTTGTAAAACATATTATACAAGTCTTTAGTTAATTAATTCATTGCGTTATTAAATTTTTCTAGAGTACTAAATTTCCTCAATCAATTCAAATATTGAACATTTATGTATGATTAAATTTATCGGAGAGTTCTTTAAGTTTGATAAAAATGCGAAATATGACAGTAATATGTGAAAATACGATTCGAAATCATTTTATTCTCAGCGAATCCCAAACTTCTTCGATCACAGTGGAGCGGTTGGAGTTGAAGTCGAGTGCAGACACAAATATGCTGGTCTCTGCAATATAGGGTTACAGTGATATTGAGATTGAATTTTTCCTTCCCAGTTTTGTGGATGAAAATTACATCTTAATTAAGATCTATCTTAGAAAATGATAGATCGGAAAAGCAGGAAGAATTTAATTTCTAAGCTAGTGATATGATAATCAAAGGAGCGTGTTTCGAGAGCATTTCCCACCGTCCAGGAAATCATTCCACCGCGTACACGACGTCACTCTTGCAGTCTGCCCTTCCCTCAAATGCTTTCCGGTTGGGTTTTCCGCCGCAGAGCGCCGAGTGCGTGGGCGTCTCCGCAATCCACCCTCAAAGCATGCCCGCGGCTAAGTAAAGTCTAATGGTTTGCCTACTTCCAAGAGAAGGTTCTTCCATTTTCCCACGCCAAACTTACTTTCGCTCTCCTAGGAGAATAGCGGAATCACATGCTTTCCTGTGAGGTTATCTTCCGGTCTCTCCCTTTGCGGTTCAAATGCATAAAACAGGATGATTGCTTTGCAGTGCCATACGGTGAATATTTTATGAGTTTGACTTATATGCATCTTAGCACGTGGTGTTCTTAGGCCATCTACAGTAAAAGGGATTCATTAAAATTTGTGAAAGGTATTGCAATTGAAAAAGATAATTTTAAACCCATTTACAGTACTTAAATATAATGAAATTCCTCAGAGGATGATCTGTGGCTTCAAAGTGCCTAAATTAAAGTGACCTGATTCATGTTTAAATCATGGCACACACTCATTGAAAATCAAAAGGATCGCTACATTTATTTATATGAATATGGTATAGAATCTCAATAAAATTAAATTACTTAAATTTCGCAGTATCAGGTGAGGTATTTTGGAAATTTATCACGGAACAGAAAATAAACTTCAAGGTTTACTTT
The DNA here is from genome assembly GCA_036926295.1 of Pachydiplax longipennis. NCBI lineage: Eukaryota > Metazoa > Arthropoda > Insecta > Odonata > Libellulidae > Pachydiplax > Pachydiplax longipennis. Next base: position 1,862,894 of record JAVFKF010000035.1, on the reverse strand, counting down.
TTCGGAGCAGTTTTATTTATTTCCTTGTATTTACGATCTTACGGAAGTAAATAAAATCGTGGGTGAAAAGGAAGAATATTCTTTACTTATTTTCTCATTTATATTTAGCTAATTTAGAATCTAACCTCAAATAAAATTGATAATGAAATTTTGAGTCTTATTAATAATCGAAAAATACAATAACACATTTCTCTGCTTGATGCAAACTTCGTTCCTTGATGTGATAGATTTCTACTGCGTCAATGCCTCCTCCGTTGATTCTAATCGTCGTCAAAATTGAATTTTCTTAGTTGATAACGATATCCCGTCCCAAACACATCCCCAAACAGCACCTCTCCGATTGACCGTAGCATTCGAGTGTGCAACATAAGAAGCAGAATAACTTCCATCTATCGACAAGCAAGACGGTTGATAGATCGTTAATTTCCAAACTTGTGCATCGAACGCGAACAAGAAGTTCTACACCGCCGCAAAACATCTCGTACCCGCAGACTTCCGAGTTATCGAAGGTCCGAAGCCGTCGAAATTAGGTTTCGAAGAAAAAAGACGAGCGCTGGGCGCGAGAATTCCCGCATCCCTCGAGCGAAAAGGAAATCAAATCGGCCAATTTTTCGGGGACGAAGCTGTTAAGGAATGTCGCGGCGACAAATAAGCAGGAAAAAGGCGAGTTTCTTAAAAAGTCGGCTGCAGAGGCGACGTACGAACAGGTGTCCCATTTTTGCGCTGATCAGCAGCGGCGCTACTGTGACACCAATGCAATTTTTCGCTCCGGCAGAAATTGGGAAGGTTCAGTAGCTCAGTAGTCTCGCTCGGGTTGCCTTTCGTCCGAATTTCAGGAACTTGCTGCTTAGTTAGGCTCACTACATGACGGAGTAGCGTTTCGTCTGAATACTACCATCCGAACAGAGTTCAATGAGCTTTAAAATCGAGGTACAATTCTTAAAAAGGGTAAAATTTCGGAATCAGCTCTCGGGTATACAATTGCTGCCGCCAAGGTAGCAGTTTACGAGTTTAGAGTCTTGGTTAAGTACCCGAGTTTACATCTAAATCTACATACGTACTCTACAAGCCGCCTTTCGGCGTGTGGCAGGGGGTGCAAGCACCATGACTCTACTTTCCTAGTCGATTATTTTCTTGCATCGTTCCCTGAAGAATATCTTGAATCGACTGGTTCTAGCATCTATTTCTCTGATATTTCTCGAGGAATCAGAATGACCTATATAACAAGGAAGACGCATAACATCGGTTACATCTTCTAGGAACGTACTCGGTAGGTTAGAATTTATTTTGTATATTAAAGATTCCCATCATGCCTCCAGCAACATTTGAGTAACGCTTACCGATTTATCACAGCAATTCTTTACTAAATGCATTGCCTTTCGTTGTAACTTTTCTAATTCGCTAACACAACACTTTTCAGTATGGACCCATACATTGCTTGCATTCTCGAGGAGAATTCTTGAGTTTACAAGCAGATACAAACATGAATGAAATTCCCGATGAGGTTATTGATACCATAGTTTCCAATCATAATTTGCACAAGTTTATTTGAAATAAAATACAATACCCCGCCCCTACCCTGCCGAAAAATTCCAAATTTTCAAACACAATTCATTCGATACTCGAACATTATTAAACACTATTCGGATGGTTGCATTCAGACAAAACTTTACACGGCCAGTTAGCAACTAATCCGCCCGTTCCTGCAATTCGGAGGACGCAATTGGGAATGCCCCAGCGATGCGTGCGGACGTGGGAAGATGGAGTGGGCGGGAGGTAAATCAGACTCTTTTTCTCTCTATTTTTATCGTCGCCCACGACCGTTTTAATGCCATAGACAGCGGCCCGTGAAGCGATGCGTTGCCTTGGAGATCTCTGCGAATATTCCGTAAATGATATCATTGTATCGATTCGAAACGAATACGCATGGCAGTTTTAATAAAACTTCTATTATATGTGCTATCTGCAGAAATTGGCTTCTTGCTTTAGTTGCCAAATCATCCGCGTTACTTTTTATGAAGTTTGCTTGGATTCAATTAAATGATGCCAGATTTTTTTGAATTCTAAGATGAATCTGATTCGATCGTCTGAAAAAGTTTATAAGGACAAATAACAACGCGTTTTGGTTTTTTCTTCATTCGCAATGTATTGAAATAAGTTTTTCTAGGTCTGAATTAGCTGAGGTTATACTTCCAGAATGCATTGCAAGATTGTGTGGATAGTATAGATTTTTCGTAGTTTACTACATAATATTTAGCTTTCGATAAACTACCAAGATCTAAATATAACAATTCAACAATTGCGTCTTTTATAAAAGAGCTAAATTCAATACCTAGTATAAAAGTTTATTAATTAATTCTATCCCTTTCCAATGCTATTTAACAAAGATTGATTTCCTGCTATCATTTCATTATGGTTTAAAAACGGGACGCTTATCCAGATTTAGCAATTAAGAAGCCGAGTCATGCGATGGAGTAATATTTTATTGAAGCAGAAAAAATTATAGGCAACTTTTAACCATTAAATTTGTAATACAACTAGCGACTCCATTATTTGATAGAGGCCATAATAATATTGTACTGTAACAATGAATTAAGATTTTTGCGTACAAAATAAGTGATACTAAAAGAACGGCCATCGTAGCTGCTCTAATTAACAACAAGGAAACGATGTTAAAGCTCAATGGGAAAAGTAATACTCCTTTCATCAACTGAAATAATATGGAAAATAATCAGATTTGCAAGAGCTCCTGGTTTCCTTTGTGCTGGAAAATTTTCACATTCTATAAACATCCTTGCAGCCTAGGTGCTTTTTCGCCACAACTTCCTACAATATGACTTTTTATTGCATGAAACAAAATCTGCTGAGTTGCTAAGGAAAGAATGCCAATACTCTCACAAACTATGTTCCAGTATTACTGCTGATTACTGCAAAGCAGTTTGGCCAGAAACATTTGACGTCCTTTGACATCACGAGGATGATTAATGGCAGAGAAAAAGTACCCCCACGCGTTTCCTGCCTCCTCAAACCCACACACCTCTGAAACTTACTGCGAAGGTCTCCTCGAAAATCATACTCGAAACACTTGGAAACTTACAGTTGGCAGGAAGTCATCCCTGATAGCACCTCCCTTTTGTATAGAGAGTTCAGATTCTTGAGGAATATTTCAATTCAGAATAACTGCGGAAACCGCACAATTCCAAGGTCTACTTATGTTCTCACTGGGCCATACGGGAAGACTAGAATGGAATCATCTGGTCATCAACGGCAGACATAAAAGAGAATATCCCACCCACGGCTTCCATTGTGCGTCTGTTCACAAATGGAATCGCCCACGCAACTTCCTGCTACTGTAAAGAACGTCTTCAGACTAAGTCCACACTAGAATGTATATGTACCTTGACGTAGCTTCGGAGAAATCGCTAGATTACTCTTAGAGATTGAGGACCGCCATAAGAGATAGGTTTTCGACTTAAATATTCCTGAAGAAGAGCGCAATGAAGATTTTTACCATCCTATTTTTATAAATCTAATTGTAATTTATATCATTATTATATAAGCACTGCAAGTAGATGGTGGCTGTGGAAAACCTTTACATGCATTTTTCACATAGTCAAACACCCTTTATAACATTGAGTAAACATAGAGATAACAAAAATAAATGTTAATTAAATTTACAGCCTAAACATAAATTAATTAGTTGAGGGGAAAACACGATGTCTGCCATGCATTTGCCCAAGGAGGGAGGGAAACCCGTCAGATAACCTCCCTCTGACAGAATATACATAGCACATTCACACAGCAAATGTATAGTCTAACCAAGTACTTAAATAATACTATCCCAAGAACAAAACACAAGAATGAACCGTACAAAAGCTCATCCAGCCCATTCCTAATTTTCCCAGTTAATATATTATTTTTAGCTTCGCCTTGGAAGTACGCACTCGGGGAGGAAAATGCTCAAACACACCTACAGGGATAGCGTTCCTTTGATCTATTGTTCTATTAAGAAAAAGAATTTAGCCTCGTTAATCCTCTGAAGGAAGGTTCCATTTTATACGAAATCGCAGAGTCGTATTAGTCGTAATTAGTTTTTATTTACTTAAGTATGTATTTTTCCTGTGATTTTGAAGTCAAATATCTTTCGCAAAGAGTATTTGTCGTACATTTGCACCGATCTGATCTGCTTTCTTAGTAAACTTAGTATCGGAACTTTTCTGCGCAAGAGTAGCACTTCCGAACTTTATACAGCTCTCTATAATGGATTCTCATCGTCCAAGTCACTTGAAATAGGCTTACATAAATTGCAATCTCAAGCTGTAATCTTGTAAGATAAATCACTACCGCTAGAAATGTAAGAAGATCTTTCTAAAGCTATGCTTCACTGCTTCTTGACATTTAAAAAGGATAAACTATCCACTACATTCAACAAAGCATACTTCTCCTTTACGTGAGGTTAAACCTCGCAGCTTATTTGGCGATGATATTATGATCAATATTTGAATTAAATTTCGTGCGCCAGAATACACATCAATGTATATCCGTTAAATATCATTCGCAAGCTGAGTTGATTGGAGAATTTGATGTTTTAGAGAAACAGACTCACATTGTGTGTGTGCGTGCATGGATGCTCCCCCTGCATCATACCGAAAGCAGCTAAATGCGTATCAGCGTAGATCTAGTTATAATATAGTAATTTTATCTTGAATTTGGCAGTGTGGGATGTTTTATCAGCACGTCATACTATTGGAAGCTCACCGGAAGTCTTTAGTTATACAATAATCGAAAGGGAAGATTTTAAAATTAAATGAAGCCTCAGTAACTACAACTCACAAGCTCTGGTATTTTTATAAGCTAACTGAAACGGAAGTTTTAATGAACCGATTGAATTCTGGGAACGGAATGGTTAAGTCGATGATCCAGGTCCTTCTCGGCTTTCTTGTAACCGGAAGAAGCTACTCCCACGGAAAGGAAGGTTTTCACATCTCTAATCATGATTCTTATACTCGAATTTTCAAAATTCCATCCACGTTGCGTCCCTGATAAGAATACCGACAAGAAAAATGTTACAATTTCAGTGTAAAATAGAGTAAAATACAAATGTCTTTGTTGGGTGTATAGAGGAGTATATAAAGCATCTTTAGAGATGTAGCAACCACTTTTTTATAAGACTCGGGAATGGCCATGTTTCTTAAAGTGGTTTAAAGACTATTTATAAGTACTTTTAATGGTGATATGGAACTCAAACTTGTTTAATTATCATTTTTAAGTACTGGTGGAGGTAGAAGAAGAAAGCACTTGGCCATACCCTCTTTTTTTAAATTTGAAAAAATTAAAATGCACTGTAAAATATCTAGAAGAGCTCAAATATATATATTTGGAATAATAACAAATAAAATTGTAAAATATTATTACTCACTATCAAACTGAGCAAGAGAGAGGCTATGTAAGGCCTGTTTACGCTCATATATCACAACAAAATCCGTCAAATATTTATAATAGGCTAGTGGGTGCACTTATCCGGGAAGCCCTCACTGAAATTAATTGTGTGTAAACTTATAAAAAGTACCCTAAGAAAAAACTCATAGAGATAAGCTGAGTTGATATTTGAGAGGTCTGAAAGAGGAGAAATTGATTTTTTTTCCACGGTATATGACCCAAGATGGATGGTCCCATGGCATTTTGTATATTATGAATATATTATTTTAATGAAGAAATGGAGGGGTGAACACGAATTCTTAATGCTGATCTTCTCCTTCGCCGTTGGCAAAATTGGTTTTTCGGATCCTTCGGGCCTCCCTTTCGGAATATATTTATGAGACGCTCTCTACATATATTGAGGCTTTCCATCCAAATGTAGAGAAAGGCTTCTTGCAGAATGGACTTACATCTAAACCCTCTTTGTATGTTTTGCATGGACCGCATCATAGAGGCTTTCACCATGTCATTTGAGATTGCCGTTACTTACCACTAACGACCCATGTGAACAAGATGCATCGAAAGGGATTCTTATTTTAATCACGACCTCTTTGAATTAAAGGAGGTCAAACTATTCGGCAGGATCGTTTCACTTCTGTTCTGCACGCACTCTCACTTTGGGGACGTATTTGAAAGCTGTATAATATTCATTTTCCGAGAAAATGCTTTAAACTGAAGAAAACAAAATTCGCAAGAGCACATAACCATATCCTAGAAAGAAACTAAAGTGGAATTACTTAAGTATCACCTTGGAACATTCTAGGAAGACATTCTTCCACAAAATTCGCATTCTTTCTTTTGTCTATTCCATATGTCAAGTCTTTCTTACATTTATATTCAGTCGTGTAAAATGACATGTGTATATATTCCATCTTTTAAAACTTAGTTAAAAATTCAAATCAAAGTGCGCAGGAAAGTATTTAGAATTGTATAGAAATTCACAGGAATAATATAATTCAAAGTATAAATTTTTAATTTCGTTTACTTTCCTTTTAGTTGACTAGAATTTTCCCAATAAATAATATAAGAAATTAATACAAATATCTATGAAAGATTATTAGCTTATTTAAGCAAGCCTATTTGAATGCAACACGAACTATGATTCAGAATATTAGGATTTATTAAATTACTTGCATATTTCAGAAGCGATTTTTGCTGCCAATTCCATATTTGCAATAGCTTATTCATCTACCCCTAGTGTAAAACTTAAACCTCGTTGATAACCGTCCGAATTTGAATTCGATTATTAGCAATTTGGTACCTAAAACTCCTAAAATCCCTACCTTCCTAAATTTTTTTAGTTAGTTATGTCATTTATATAGTCTATATGGTGCATAACAACAACAGATTAATAAATATTATTCATGGAATCTTCTTAATTTGATCTTTAAAATGTATAACTCTTAATATAACTTTGTGTAAATAAAATATAAATTTACCTTCGTTTTAATGGAAAACTAATTGAGGGATATTGCGTAACACTGCCCTTTCTCTGAATATTTAAATGGTGTCTAAGTTTTCTAGGAGTTTCGTCGAATTAGTTTCCCGTCAAAAGTTTTTCTGCGAATCCAGCACTAAGATACGTGACATCGCGGCAGTTTATTCTTAGCAATGGAAATTCACTCGATTTATGCGACGCGTATATGTCGTTCGTTTTTATTATCAAGGGCGTGAATTTTGGCGACCGACTGTTTTGGACGATGAAATATCGCGGAGACAGAATAAGAGTCCAGCAATATGAATATAAGGCTTCTTCCACTTACTTTTATTAAATAACTCGCCGGGATAAAAGCACCAGAAGCGATAACCGTAAATAACAATCCCGAGCTCTCCTTGCTTATACTACAGCCGACGTTTATTTCAGTGGGGAATTTCGGCTCTGATTGGTTGGAAAACCTTGTCAAGCCTATTTCTCTCGTCTGTTGCGATGGTGATTCGCCGAGGAAAAGTGAAAGTTAGATGCGAAGAGGTTAAAGGTGGAGAGGCCTTGAATAGATATCGGGAGGGAAAATAACAGAATTGGGCGTCGAAAGAGAAGAGGGCTCGTGATTTAAAGGGATTATTGGGGGAGATGCAGAATAAGGGATGAATTCAAAACTATGTGGGGATGTGATACACGGGGAAGAGGGTTTTGCATGAAAAGAAAGAACATCTGAGAAAAGCGATGCGTAAGGGCTGTTTCTCTTCGCTTGGAGCAAAATTATATACTTGTACAATCGAAACAGGGAACGCATATAGAATTTTATGGGATTGATCTGTAGAATTTTGCTTTTTATTGGAGGTCATATCGTATTTTGAGTCTGATTCTTGGCCTAAAGAAAAACGAAGGATAGGTAGAACAAAGCAGCCAACACATATATACATAAGTCCTTCTCTAGAGTTAAAACATTCATGAATGCCAAATTAAAACTTTGAATTATCTTAAAATTAACTAAAATAATCTTTGTACAAATCCTCCTGGAAAATGACGTACTTGTATTTATATTGATTTTCAGCACTCAAGGTAAAGTACGATATGATTTGCATTTTATATCTGAGATTGGTAACTTTTTAAAAACATATTGAACAGAAATAGTTTTTATGGACGTAATGAAGTTTTAACTGTGTATACATGTACATGTTCATGATTAAACTATTCTAAATTAAGCAGTAATTTTTCGTAATGATTTTAGTTATCCCTCAACATTGCTGACTTTAAGATTTGTAAAATTAGGAAATGTACAAAGTAGCAGCTAATCTAACATTAGTTTAAAGACACATAACCATAAACTATGCAATCAAGTTATAACGTGATTCTAGCTATAAGTATAATCTATAGCCTCGGCCGTGATGTGGTGAAATCCTCCTCTAGCTATAAGGTATTAGGAAATCGAAGTAATTTTGCAAAAGTTAATAAGGTGGAAAATAGAGGTAAGGGGAAAAGTTGCTTCATGGCTGCCGCAAATTTATTTTATCTGAATCAAAATATCAATTGCAATATTTTCTAGTTACTACTCGGCAAATTTACTAGTCAACAGAAAACTCTCAAACAATTCTATCTGACATAACTATACAAATAGTAGGAATCATAGCAGTACTAGTCGCTATCCTTATTTTTGGAAGAAAGATTTACATTTGATATAGTATTGTTCATACACCATGAGTTATCGTATTTTTGAGATTGTTCACAAGAAATCCACTCCTAAGAACAACGTGTGTAAGACATTTTATTATATGGAATCTCACCGAAGCTGGACTTTGTTTTGTCATTCTTGGAAATTCTTGATCACTCTTGTCTTTTGTTTCTTAGAAAATCCGACTCTCGACAACTGAAGCCCATTACTTTTTTCTGCGAATTATCTGAATTTCTCGGAATTATTTTAGGAAAACCTGTGGAAAAATATGACAGCGGAACAATGTCAGGAAGGAGTTGAATATGTTTCAAGTGACGGGACTAATTATTCTTGCAAATTACTGAAATTGGAATACCAATTGAAGGAATCTGAATTCATTTTATCCTCTCTCTCTCTCTCTTCCGTCACCTGAATAATTGAGTTATTTTCCTTCCGTCATCCCTTTTTGTTGGTTTATTTTTGATTAATTTCGGTTCCCGCGCACTTATTCAGACCTTACCAAATGCTTTTTATTTGAATTGAGAAATTAAATCTGCTCTCTCATCATCTTAATTAAAAGGATTCGGTACTTTTCTCTTTTTAGTTGATTGCAATACCTTAATTACGCACTTATTATTAATTCAGTTGGAAGGAAATGGAGTATTCATTGAAAATATCTCCTTATGTCCAATCACAGTTTCATGGAAACGGGGCTCGAGTGTCACTTTCATAGAAATAACATGCAGTTAACCTCAAGATAGTAGGTTTTAACTACACTTAAAGAGAACCTTCAAAACGGATTAGAGTTTTTACGTAAACAGCTTCTGATACTTTTTACAACCAGTATTTTTCCTTATCGATTATATAGTATTCTCAAAAATAATCATTGTTTTCTATAGTATTGGCTGAAATCATTCGTTAAAAGCATTTGTATAAGTATTCGCATATCGATGATATTCTCAAAAATAATCGATTTTTATTGCAGTAATTATCAAAGTATGGTTTTATATTTACAAATTTTTTTCAGGCAACAGTATGATCTCAAATTTTAGAATTAATTAATTATACTTAAAGCATAGAAAACATGTGAAATAATTCCAAGAAAGAACTTACCATTGATATAATTATCGTTTTCTTGCTTCCAATTAATGTATAGTAGCATAGTTAATAAATAGAGTATTCATTTCCTTAGTATCTTATATATGTGCAGTTTATTAGATACCTTTAGCGAACTTTTACCTCTAGAGACATTTCTTGGTGATACTTCTTTCCATTATCTGTATAAAAATATATGGTGTTTCCAAGAATTTTATATGACGTGCTTGATTAAACTTGTCTTTTGAACTATACGTCATAACTACAATTCCACGAAAAGAAGACAGAAATTGAATTCTTTTCTCTCACAGAAAGGAAAAGTGTTTTGTTCGTTTGGACAGATTAAAAGATTGGGTTCAAATCTTTTATTCATGTATACATTTTCCTTGTCTTTGAGTTGGCAGATTTATCGTATTCTTTCTTCTCTGTATCATCAGTTGACTTGATTAAATGTAAAATTCCCATCTAACTACTACATTTTTTTAACGCGGAAACAGACTGAGATATTAATATTACAACGGAAGTTTCATTAGTAGAGACTTATTATTTAAACATAAGGCGCCTTATTTTTTGGATAATGTCATTTAAAGGATATCGTAACAGGAAGGTTATGTCCAGTATGTAACACGAAGACATTTCTAAGTATGGATTATTATAAAGTGTAATTAGAAAAATATTAAATAAAGTTAAAGATGTTAAGGTTAGTCCAGGAGTATTACTTTCACTTGCATCTCCATGCAATTGGAGGGTGTCTGTTTAGGACTACATGTACTCTTTTTATCGACGGTATTTGGTTCGTTTAGTCGATAGATGTCATTTCTGTTATTATTGTTATAAAAATATAGTTAATTAAAGATAATGAAAATAAATAATTATTATCAGAAAAATAATGAGTTTATTAATACATATTTTTCCCATATTAAATGAAAGTAAGCTTAAATAGAAATATAACGAAGAAAATTTTGGATATACTAGTTTAAAAATCATCATAAACAAATTTATTCAATACAACTCAAAATTTTCGATTTTAATAAGGTATAAAGGATCTATTATTAGCCTTCTTACTCCTTAAGCACATTAAATCTAAGTTTTAGACCCCTAATTGTCAGTCGAACTGTAGAGATTAATTTAAATTTATCTAACAAATACTAAATTTTATCGTAAACCTTGCATAACCAAAAAACCATTTCGAAATCAGCTATTATTGCGAAATTAAAGCGTAAAATAAAAATCAAGCCAAGCATGGAAAAGAACATTTGTGATTTAAAAGCCAGTTTTCCTCTTTGGAATATGCTCCATAAATGTTCGATTTTTCAGCAAGAAATTACTTCCAGCGAGATCTGATTGAGAGAAGTCGTTGATCTTTGAAATGATCTCGTTCTGAAACTCGTAGATGGAAGAAGAGAAGGGAAATATTTCCTCCTATATTTAATCCCCATTCTATTTCTACCGCAATTCTCCAACATTCTCCGCCATTCCCAATTCGTGGAAATCAGATTTTCTCGAGAGCGATTGAGGCGTTCCAACTAATTTTACTCATTTACGTTGATTGGCGCCGTAAGCCACAAAATTCTATTTTTATTGCTTGTCGTGCTGTGACGCAAAAGATGGAGTCCGTTTACGTTGATGTGGTTGGCAGAATTCCGCTCCGTCTGCTCTTTCATCATGTCTTTGAGAAATCTTTCCACTCAGAATGCTTTTAGATATACTCCTTTCTCAATCGGTAGCTATCGAAAGATACATATGTATTCTTTTGATATTTTTTTCCTGAAATACGCCCACTATGTGTAATATTTTTGCGTGCCTTCCGATTATCAGGGAATAAATATATTTATCTTCTGGTTGAGCAAGTAAGAAAAGAGGCAATTTAAATATTGTTGAAGATTGAGCTTAATATTAAAGTGATTTTGTTGATGTCATATGTAGGATAGTGTGAGCATGCGTGCTTGTACGTGTAAGGATAATTTGAAATTGGCATATATCTGATGGGACATATAGTTATTATATTTAGAGCTAAATATAGAAGGTTTATTTCCTTGCAGAGGTTTTGTGTAACTTCTTAAACCTTTCGATTTCTATGGTTTCGCTATATTTAATCACGCTTGTACTTGAATAGATCATCACTAATCAGTTCTTTCTTACATCAGTTTCATGATGTTTAAGACTTCAACAATACTATAATAATGCGTCAAATGATAGAATTAAAAATATTAGAATGAATTTGATTGTGCGAAACGTATGCTTACTTCGGTAAAATCTTCTGAGAGAAGATTATGAAAACCCTGCAAGAACTACTGGTAGTGAAATCTACAAAAACACTAAAAAATTTAATATTCTGAAATCTACGGCTGGTGGAACAGTCACGATTAAAATATTCGATTTTCAGCATACAAAAAACATATCGTAGGCATAAACGTAATTGAGTCATTGTATATATTTCAGATTTAATTATACCGAGAAAAATGTGCTCATTTAACGATTTCAGTGACTTTTTTAGTCTTTAAAGGGAGTGACGACCAGTCCACCAGTGATAATTTTAAAATATGAATTCACGTAACAGTGCTCTGTTTTCTTGAAATCAAACCGTTTTTTGTTATAGGTAGCTAATAATTACATTCATAATCATTCTATAGCTAAGCATATATTTTGGGATATAGTTTTCCTTCACTCGGCTTTTCTGCTTGAAACCGCAAAGATGAAGGAATTTTGAAAGAACGTATAACTAAAATTGATTTTTTGTAATAATAAATTGTAAATTTTCCATTTATAAACTGTCTAGGTACGAAAATCTGTGTCACAATCGATCTACCTTTAGCTTCATTGTTTCTGATTAAATATTCTGCCGCCATAAAAATTGCTCTCTTTCATGATTTTATCTTTCCAAAAACTTAAGTATATATTGAAAATTATTAGACGAATACATTATGCTAGAAAAGTAGTAAGATCGGCAATTTCCCTTATCCGTTCAGATTAGATTGAAGAGCAAGAATTTCCCTCACTCCGAAAAGCAAGTAATGCGCTCGTTTTCATTCCGCCGAGGATCCAGAATTCCGAAGAATTAAACGGGTCGATGTTCTTCTTTCTGCTCAGTAAAACAATTCCGCATCTGGAAGAACATCGGATATTCCAATTTTTCCACTCCGAACATCCCTCACTTTTAATACTTTTTCATCCGTGAAACGTCAAAAACGACGAGGAGAAAATATAAAGGAGTCTAAAAATTCACCCGTGGCAATGTAGAGACACGTTTCGGCTAGGGAAGGAAGTTCCATACGAAAACAGAAGTCGGCTTCTTTTTAACTTTGGGCAGAAAAAGGTAACCGACTAGCACGGATCAGCGCACACCCCTTGCACACCAAGTCTAAAAATGGAGCCTCCTTAGGAAACAGTCGAAATCTGATAAATTATCTTTTTTATTTCAGAATCCTTTCACCACTCTCCCGACTCCTTTTCAATTTTCCTTCAGCAAATTTTCCGTTTCTTCAATCTCCTTTCATTACCGCGGTAGTTTTTTTTATAATTTCATTTCGCTACATCTCCATCCTTTGCCTACAATCTTCCCTTCCTTTTCTCATCCTTTTGAATCACGTCTCCCTCTAATTTTCAGTGTTCTTTCAACTATTTCTTATTACCGCTCACTTTTCACTATTTTTCCTTCCGCTTTCGACATTCCTACGACTTCCATTCACGAATTTATCGGCCTCTTTCACTATTTTTCCAACTATCGTTTCTTTGATCTCCATTCTTAAGTTGCTAAGATGTTTACTTTTTCCTTTCAATACCTCTCTAATAGATCGTTCTCTCTCATTTTATGTTCTATCACAATTAGCATTATTTTTTCATTCTCAATACTGCTTTTATCCTTCAGTTTTCCTCCAACTCTCCACCTACGTGATCTTCTTTCATAATCTACCTCGGCGGATTCTATTCATTACATTTATGTTGCTGCTTTTATTTTTTGATATTCTTTTCCAATAACGTAGCATTTAGCCTGCTAGTCTGGTGATACCATATTTCTAGGATCAAATCCCCTATAAAATACCGTTTTTGTTGGCCATGGTCTTAGCAGTAGAGTGACGTACCAAGTTTATTATTCACCCAAACGCAGTATAAATCCTACTTATTTCACTTCTCACGCAGTATTCTTTATATTTATTAATTTAGGTAGAATTTTTTAGGACTTCGTCTTTTAGGAAAAATGAAGAAAACAAAAATTAAAAATGTATCCTTACCACATAGTTTATTTTGTGATATAAATTTAACATGTCGCATCATCTTTAGGCCTGATGATGACGCGTTGAAGCCCACATAGCTAAAGAAACCTATGTGGTAATGATAAAATTGTCTTTTCTTTCCTTCTCCTAAATTCCAAGTTCTTTCGCCGTTTAAGAATATCCTTTCACTTTTCTTTAGCCACATTGAACTCACTTCCACCGTTCCTCTTTTTCCTTTCAACAAACCTCCTTTCACCATTCGTAAGCCACCTTTCAGTATTAATGCAACCTTCAGACACTTTCTCTACCACAAACTTTCATTCTTCTTCTCGACTTTTCTGAGCTGCCATGTAGCCCAACATATCCTTTTACTTTACGATACTTGGCCCGCCCTCTGACTAAAAACCTTATTTCTATTCGGTGTCACTCCTCTCCTCACTCAAATCCCGTCAGCTGTATTTCAGTCATAAGGTCCTGTTCTTCTTTCTTCTCCAAGGAAAAAATTCACGCTCTATACCCCTCGAGTTGATCTCTTTTTTTTCTCTGTCTCCGACGTTTTCTTCAAACTCTCACGCATAATTTCTTCCTTATTCCTCTCCCACTACTGTCTCTTTTCCCCTCTTTACGTTCAATCCTCCTGCATAATATAATTCCTTTCATCTTCCCTTCCTTTCTTCCCTCTGCACCGCGTTTCTTTCTTTTATGTATCTTCTGATCTTTAAGAAGTCAGAAATATTTATAATTTTTAACTTCTATCATCTGTAGACTGCCTATAGTCAAATGCATCACTTTAAACTTACTTTTAAGTTTTTGATTATTTTACCATTTAATATTTTCAATTAAAGGTAACATATTTCGGCGTATTGGCATCATATTATGTTGTTTTCTGATAGAAAAATTGTTACGATATTGTTTATTCTATGCACATACTATGTTGTTATTTTATGTTTATATTATCATAGATTTGTTTTGTTGTATATTTTTATCTTTTATATTTTTATGTTTTATATTTTTACATATTTTTTCTTCTTGTTGATTTTATTTTGATTTTCTTTTCTGTTTTATGTATCAACTTTCTGTATCAACTTTTAGTTTTCATTATGTCATGAATTTTCGCGAAAAGTATAAACAAATTAACTATCTATAAATGAATGAGATTAAGGAAGACCTAAAACACCAACTGACAGAGAAAATATCGTCGTCATTGTTTTGTGAACTGGCATTAATATAAGCAACACACCAAACGGTGCTGTCCATTCAAGGAAATCGTAACATGGCGCGCTCGTCTTCATTTTGACTGAATACCGCATATGACGTGAATGCCATCAGTTTTATTCTCTTCGCAGTGTGTCACTCAACCAAGAACGAGGGGAACTTCAATTCGATTTTATTTCAGTTTCTCGATTTTTCGCCCTTCCATGTTTACTCTTTTTGTTCATTTCTCAACCCCTGACTTTTTCACGCATTTTTCCTCGCGCATAATTTCCTCCGCCTCATTCCCAATCTATATCCCTCAACGCCATCCTTTCTTAAAACCCCTTCCATTTGACCCCCTCTTTTCTTTTCCTTCACTTCTCAATTTCCTCCTCCGCGACTCCCTTTCCTCTCCAATATCCGTTTCTCCCACTCCATTCTGCGCCAAATATCTTCCCTTTTTCGATTCCTCCCTTCCTGTTACGTCTCCTGGTCTTTTTCACGTTCCATTTTCCATTTTATCCGCGGCTTTCCACTTTCATTTTCTCATATCCGCGTTCACGACGAAAAGTGAAAAAATTCTTCTATAATGTTTCCAAGGAGATGCCCCTTTAAACCCATAGAAAGCAGTTTACGCGATGACGTCCGTGTCGTTACACGGCCTCACCGTTTTGACCCTATTGCCTTATATATCTTATGGAGGTTTCCGAACTACTTTTAACCGGACATCCTGCTAAATTAAACCTCGAAGCTTTTAAGAAAGGACGTTAAAAAGGTTCTTTACCACGAAGAGATTGCTAATATTTCTCGCAGTATTTTTTTATGCCGTCTCATTACTTCCTATTGGTTTTAATTTTATGGACGTGCAGTAAAAAAGGCTATCCGACGACAAATGACGCAAGGATGTCATGTGGGAGTTTAACGAGGAGTTGGTTTGGATATTACGAAGCTTTTTGGGCAAAGTTATCGTCATTAATTAGAGGATAATTATAAAGTGACTAAGCAATCCTCTTAAGCGGCCGGTAAGAACGCAAATGTAATCATTACAGAAATATAATTTTTAAAAGTCACCTTTTCAATCGATTTATTCCATTAATCCATAATAAATCTATTTCTTATTCTTAAACTTTTCACTTCTCGAATTTTTTTAGGAAACATTTCCGTTCATCTCAGACACTTAAAAGAGACACGAAAATATCGCTAGATGGTTACCAATAGACATTTCCTTCCTCATCGCTAGAATTATCCTTTGGTGACACCTCTTCCCTGTTTACTGCCTAACGTAACCTTTTTATTATGGGAAAAATAAAAACATGAGATACTTTTTGGTCTAACAGTACTCTGAACTTTTTTCAACTATGCCCTTGGTATTCCGCTTCCTCAAGTTACGAAGAAAAACCAATTATCTTACCGAATTCTCGTGAATCACTCTTGCGCAAATCCGTAGCCCCAACTACGTTTTCTTTTAATTACATGTTATTTATGTACCCAGCTAAAATAACTGGAATTATATTACAGACTGGCAAAAAAGGGAAATGCCCTAGACGATACGGTTTCAGAGAATTCTTGTGAAAAAAAACCCGACCCATAGGTTGACCGCTGAGTCACGGAGATCAGCAACAACTTTTGATTTATTACAGGGATAATACCATAAAAGGAAAATAGTACTGAGTTATATTATAAATCATGGAGAGAATCGCCATCTCTGTGTATTAGTCAGCTAAATTTTCTGAGTATTTTCCTTCTGTGCAATCCACCAATAAAGTCCCCCAGTAAAACGAAAATTTTCCATTAAAATTATTAATTTTAGATTTTTATGACATGTTTGACGCTTCGATTAAGTCTCGAATGTATATCATTCCCATTCCCTTTAATTGATTCATTTAATATAATCCAATGAAGCCTAATTAGTGATTTAGTTGTGTTTAATTAGTACATTCATATTCAATTAACCACCTGAATTCTCATTCGAATCGGATTTCGAATGGAATCAGAGAATCATACTCACATATACTGATAGGTCTGCATGGATAAAAATCATTTCCTTTTTATACCAAACTATCCTATCATACTTGATAATTATCTAGTTACCAATAATTATCATAGTTAATATCGAAACAAAAAGATCTCAAAATTTAATCACCCCAAATTATAAAAACACCAATTTATGAATTGGAAAATATTTCATCTGTTTGACCTGAAAACGGATTAAGCCGATTTTACAATTAATTTTTTTTGCTTATCAAATCATACATATCCTATTTTCATAACATTTTAACAGCTGATTGAATTCTATGGATGGTGTGGAGTATTGCCCCAAAAATTACATTACAAATTGCGTTAATTATAAATTCCTTTTTTTATTTTAGAAGAGCTCTGAGTGTTTGGCCAGCGATTAATTTTCCGAAGTATTCCGGGGGAAATGTCACATTCATAACGTTAATAATTGGTACTCATGACTGTGATATAGTATTGATGGATGTAAAATATAGCCAAGCTCTTTTTACACTATATTTTGCATATAATCATCGCGTGGATGAGAAGCTTGAATGAATCGTATGGTGCTGTTAATGAAGACATCTCCTGTACGAGGATATGGCGATGGAAACTGAATTTATGTAGCCATGTCCCACGATGCTCTTACCTCATTTGCTATCCGTGGCTTTGATACACTCTCCCATATCCTTTGACCTCATACTCGAGTGATACCTTTGAAACGGGAGAAGAAAGAGGTAAAGCGGTGGAATAAGATAGGGAGCATAGAGTAGAGATTGGCCGTGTTAACATCGATGTCGGGTCGCCGTTAGCTCGCCTAAATGGTCTCTTTTAAAGACATCCTTCGCGCCCTAATAAATACGAATAGGAGAGTAAACGCAGGCGAACAGGGGGCAGAGAAGTGGCACTATCCATCACTGGGGTGAAAAGAAGGGGGTTGAAAAACGGAAACGAGATAAGGTATAATGTAGGAGGCAAGAAAAAAGGCGAAGAATATGGCTAATCTTCCTTCCTTTTCGTCATCATCCGCTGATAATTGCTAATAATATTTTTCTTTTTATGTAATGTATAAATAATATCTTCATTCGAGCGATATTGATATTAAAGATTCTTCTTTCCATCCAAACTACCGTCATTGTTCACTATATTATTAATGACACAAACATGTTCCTTGGATGAAGATTGGTTTTAAGAGAGAGACTTAGAATAAATGTAAGAATTCGTGAATGTGAAATTTCCTAGAAAAAATTGAAAATCAGCCGTCAGGTCATTTTGAACGTGAGCCTTCACCGGCAGTCGAACCAGGGACCACTTTCACCGCTGTCCAATGTATTAGCCACAGCGCTATCCCATATAAATTAATAAAATTAATAATAATGACTAATAATCAAGATGATGATTTCAACTTATTCGTTTCAAATTCACATCCGCAATTATTCTATGCTCTACTAATTTTATATACCATATCATTAGTTCATTCTTAATTTTATATTTAATTATATATTATTACTAGCTGAATTAATTGGAGCAGCACTGATCTAAAATAAAATTTCTCAATTATATTTATTTTTAATTTCTAAATAAATTTTGTCCATAACAAAAGGAGCCCCGTGAAATGTTAAATTAGACGTGAACAGTTTAAAAATCTATTACCCCGTAATGATTGAAATGTTAGTTGAACTTTCTTAGGTTCTTTTTTCTGCACATTTATTCAGTCCTTTATTACTTACACATTGTATTTCCTACTGCCCGAACGCGTTCCTTACGAGAAACGGGAAAACGTATTCTGTATCAAGTCGGAAGAGGATAAAGGAAAAACAGAAGAAAAGTAGTAAAGAAGAAATGTGAACGGATTAAGAGAAAGGAATGGAATCAAATTGGCTTTGGAAGCAATGGGACGGGACGAGAGAGGAAAAAGAAAGACAAAGTGTGGTTTAGGAAATCTGTAAAGGGAGCAGTGGACGCAGAGGTGGATAATTTAAGAACTGTAAGGAAATAAAGAAAGAGACAAGGGGATAAAATAACGAAAGGCAAAAAGGAGGAAAATACAAGGAAAAGAAGGCAAAAAGAAAGAGGCATTCAGGCGATTTTCATCCGGCTGAAATTGAGACAGAAATGTATTAAATTTGGGAAGAAAGTCTCAAACGTAAGGAGAATGTTCCCTCCGGTTATTGCACTTCTCTCTACAACTATTTCATCCATATAAATAACTCGGGATGACGTCCTTTTTTGTTCTTCGGACAGAAATACGCAAATTGAGCCCCCAAAATGGGAGAGTTTCGTCCCTCATTCCATTGCAATACTCATCGCGTTCCCTCTCAAACTATCCTGTTTTCTCGTCTTGCGGTGACCTTTGCACTTTGATAAGTTCTCATATGTGTTTTCTAGGGGAAAAGAGAGACTAAAGTACCCGTAAACATGAGTCTGCACGAGGCGCATGACCCAAAAATTGTCCCGCATTTCAAATCCTTGCGCAGCTATGTTTAGATGGATATGCGTAGTTTTATGTTCTTTTAGATTAGATTTACTTAGGTAACGTTTTCGTCAGGGCGACATTGAGACTTAAAAGTCTCTAGGGACATAAGAAGGAATCCTATTTTTTGTATGATGTATTGATTAATTAATAAAAGAGAATAATGTGAAAATATGTATCCAAAAGCCTAAGTATTTAGGAGAAAATTTCGTAAGAGGATAATGCCCAAAAGAAGGAAACTTTGAAAAACATATGAAGACTAATGATAGCGTAAGTCTACATATTTACCTATTATCGTAAATCTTTCCTTCGCAAATGCAAAAATGCTGTTCTAGGATGTTTCTCTCTGATTACTCATGGCATGTTGTAATAACATGAATGAGTATAATATGAGTATGATACAATAACAATGAAATGTCTTTGAGAAAAATGGATCTCTTCTTGCATCTGACCCATGTTGTTTCAGCTTTTGGTAAAATAAGAGTTATCTATTTAATATTAATGCAAAAGAAAAATTATGATTCCTTAGTGGTTTGCCTCACCTGGTAGTGTCTAGTCTTTTTTGTGGCAATTAAAACTAATCTAGGGATATGAGGTTGTTTAACGTCATGACTTGAACACATTGAAAATGGTAGTGTCATTTATGCATAGTGAAATAAGGACAAAATTGCGTTTTCAGTCTTGTTTTTTAAGATGAAATTTCACGTAGTCAAAGTCGAGGTGATTGATTTTTTCCTTCTTTTGAGATCTTGAATAGCCAAGGGGATAGAGCGCTCGCCTTGGGTGAAAGCGGGCCCGGGTTCGATACCCGGTAGAGGCCCATATGTGCTAAGCCTTCTCATCTGTCGTAGTGCTTTTAAAAATACAGATTATAGTAAAACTTCTTAAACTCAATTGTATAAAAGCATTTGAAAGAAACCACTGAAGGAAAAAGCCGGCAAAAGGAATGGAGAATAAGTAGCGAAATGTATCATGTATATGTATCATTGGCTCACAAAAATCGAGAAATGTGAACTTCAAACCAGACAATGACAATCAATACAGACAATGAGGGTGCACTTTCAAAAAATCCTCTAAGTGCAGGCAAGGGATTTACATGAAACGAAATAAAAGAAAACCAAGGATGCATAACAATTGACTAAGCTCTCTGATAAGTCAATAAATGGGGTAATAAAAAATTCTGTTATAGTAACCGATGCGGAAACCACTTTGTCTCCCATCCAAACGGACTTCTTTCATCTCGTTAGTTCATTTAATAATTATCGAAGAAGAGAATCGTGTAGCGCATCAATAAAAGAGGAAAAAGTCGCCCTCTTTGGAATCTTCCCTCGTTTGCCGCATGCGACGAGATTGGAATCGGAGTAAGGAGGATATCTCTCGGTCGCACAATCACATAGACGGGAAAGCGAACATGAAGTGGTACACGGTTTTGATCCACGCCCGGTTGGGTCATTCCGAATTGGGTGAGGGATGCAATCGAATCTTTCCCTCTCCGCTGGAGCGAGCAGTGCGTGCCGCCTCTATGGAGACTGCTTATCGCATGTCCAATTCGGGTCGATGGAACTTTTTTCGGCGACGAAAAACGTCACTCGGAGATGAAAGCATTGTTTCCGCCCGGTCGCGCTGTGCGTTACATTTGCGCGGGTGATCAGCTGCGCGCGTATGTCATATTCACGGAGTGCGAACACACCTACGAGAATGCTGGTACTCCTGATGTGAAGGAAATGGCCGAGGGATTCCCGTTCTTTCGTCCGGCTGAAATTATTCCGTTTGCGGGTAAGTCCTGGTTACTCATGAGTGTATCATTGACACCGAAATTAGGAATATCTCCACGAAAAGATCTCCAACAACAGCTCGCTCAGGATTCGGTAAAAATTTGAGACGGAGTTGAAATTTTCCATCGAACCAATTTAAAATTTAATTGAGAGCAACAAAACTTTTGAGATTAAGGAATATTGAGCACCACAAGTTGCATAATTGGGTATACATGCTATAGGAAGTTTGAAATAGCAAAAATTACTCTCGTTGGATTTATAAATTGAGACTATAAGATTAGATTTTCTTAGAATGCGTGTCCGCTCAATTAGGCGGTTGCTTATTTCTAGTACTTTTCTGACCTAGCCTGAGTAATTTGGTCCCTTTCTTTATGTTCAATGAAAATAATTTAAGAAAAAAAAACTTCATACAGTATAGTAGCATAGCCTAGTATAGTTAATTTTCATTTTCGATTTTACTTCAGAAGAGCATTTTCATGTACAAAGAGTCACATATGACTCGCGAGCAGCATTTTACCGCTACTTAACTTATGTGATTACTCTTAAGGAAACAGCAAACTCATTGATGGGACCGATAAAGTCATCCATATTCATTTTTTGCAGTTACTTGGTCAATATTTGTAATATGCTTATAACTCAAGTGATACACACAGAACAGGTTTTACTATTGGGCTAATCTATATAGAAGTTGGGGAAGAACTGAGGCTTTCTTTGCACCTACTGACTTTACGGGCGTTCATGGTGGCTTCCTTATCTCTTCCTAAATAATTTGCGCATTTAATTACTTTTATTTGGCTTCGCCCAAGTCCTAAGATTAAATTTTTCATTATTTTTTTATTTGAGGTATGAAATTTTAATTCGATGTGAATATTAGGAGTGTTATCTTGCTGAACGACATATTATGCATAGGCTCTCTGTCGCAGAAAAGAAGGACCTTATATCTTTTATATACTTTTGTCTCAGTCTTGATAATAGCTTCATTTAAGTCTTTCCTAATGAAAGTATTACTCAAAATGTGCTACACTAACATGAACTCGTACCACTGGTAGGATTCCAACTTAGTGAGAAAAGCAGCGGCTATCTCAATCCCCATCTCGCAAAATAAGCTTCAATCCCAAAGCATTTGGCAGCTAATAGTGGAAGAGATGAACCAGCCTTCGGGCTGATGATTTAACCGACAGATGTTCAGGAGAACTAAATTTTCTTTGGCTAGAGGCGTCAGATACCTCTGGGCCGAGATTGGGGTTAGTTAATTCTGCCATAATTTGTACTCCGAATTCACTTGTTTTTTAATATTCTTATCCAGTTTATTGTATCGATTCCATCGCTTTGCCATAGTCACTGAGATTAAACTTTGCACTATATCAGTGATTGTGAGAAAGGACTAAATTAGTTTCTCATTTTTAATTCTTTTTCAATAAATTTTTTTCAATAAATGTCCAACATTTTTCATGTCCATGGATGCTAAAGGCGCTTTGATTACTCACTTAAGCATCGAAATTTCATTAACATTAATTATAGCCTGAGGAACTTATCAGATAAGTACCTTAGGGTTCCTTACTTTAAGTCCGCCGATGGATAAAGATTTTTTTCCTACTTTGTGAATAAGATAAATTTTTCGAATTCTTATTTCCGTACATGTATTTGTGTATTTTCAAAATAAAAACTTTCTCCCTACAAATTTCACTCGATCGTCTCCCAATTGATCCTATTAAATCCTACTGAATTTTCATCCCGTGACTTGAACAGCTATACTTAAAAGATATGAAGTCACGCAGCCGCACTTAACTCAATAAGACCCTAAACGATATTGCCTCACATTTTTGCAAATGATAACGACTGCAAGTAAGCCTCGCGAAATAACAACCCTACAAAGAGAAACAGGGAATAAACATTAAGTCGCAAAGGAGTAATTATAACGTATCAAACTGCTGGATCAACATTAAATGCTCAGTAAGGCATTTTCCAGAAGTACGCCCAAAGCTTCGCGTTAGGGATTGCTATATCTTTGACTTCAAACAGATTTCCTATAAAATAAAATTGAACGAACGATTCCTCATCAGTTGAAAGCTTTCCTTTCTGATCTGAATTCGAGCGATTCTTTCCATCGACCATTTCGGCGCTTCGAATCCAACGACCCAGTCCTCAAAGAGCTGTAATTAAAAGGGATAAAAATGGCTCCGAGGAAGCATTCTAGTAAATGAGTCTCGTTGAATTAAATTGGGAAAAAAAGGAAGCGACTGTTTGCCTAATAGCTGCCGATAAATCTGAGACATTTGATGTCAGGAGATGGAAATTGTTCCGAGTCGCACTTTATGAGCTTGCGGAGGGGATTCCCTTTGGTTTTTTCAAGAATTGACTCGTGATCGAACGCCTTATGGGGAATCGCGGCGGAAAATTTTCTGCTTCCTTTACGTTCTCGAATCGTTTTCAATGAATTCGGAGAAAAATCCGAATTCTGCTCCTTTATCTTTGTCTTATTTGGATAAGGGATAGTTATTTTTATTATTCATATTGATTGTTGTAGTTGAACAGTAATGCCTTGATTGAAACCGCACAATATCTTCTAACATATTATCTCTAGGAATAAAATACATAAGCTGCTCCGTTTATGGTAATACCTCCTGTGTACACAGGGTTTCCTTACATGATGATTGTAAGGAAACAATGATTCAATGATACAATGATTCCTCACACTTTGCAGTGTTCCATCAGTATACGTATTATGCGCCCCAAACCCTGATTGAATATTCGTGCAATGCGAGAACTTTAACCTCAAATGGCCAGTAATATTAATTAGTAAAGATTAATAAATAATGATTAGAATAAATTGACCAATTTGTGTCAAATAGATTCTTAAAACATTATTTATTTTATTAGGGGTAGTATTGGTTCAAAGTGCTTCAGCAGCTAAGGTCATTTCACATTTATAGTCCCCCACATGGAATCGAACCCAGGACTGCTTTCACCCTAGTAGAACGCCTTTACCACTTGGCAATTAACTTATTTTTTCAATTTCTTGATACCATTATTAGTTCTGCAGAAGAGAAATCGCTATGAACCACTTTCTCATTCGTCTTATGGCCTACCTCCGCTTCCCACTCACAATTGAGAAACCTCTTCCTAATTTGTGTTAATGAATTGCTTCCTTACAATCACACATTTAGTAAAAGAAATCGTCAGAGAGACAATGCTATTATAATCTGTGTGTTTGCTTCTATCACAGCTTTTTGTCAATAAAGTGAGTAGACCGAAATGACGCATTAAATCAAAGGGAAATTCAATACGTAGTGAAGATCTCAACGTGAGATTTTTTGCCAAAGGAATCGAAAAGTCTGCGTCATTGCTGACGTTAAACAAGCATCCTATCAATTTCGAAAATTTCTCGTTATTTTTTCCCTTCCTCGGAAGACACAAAAGAAACCTTGTCGTTCTCTCTTGGCTTGTAATCGCTTTGGGTCGGGTGGTTGAAATTTATTGGGAGAAACTATTTTATTTTTCCTTTCGGTCTTAAGGAGTCGTTATCGTCAAAATTTCTTCGATTCGTCTGCTTCTAAAAAGGAAAGAAAAAGGGATAGACAAACTGAGGGAAAGAGTATCGGGAAAAGAAGAATATAATAGAAAGGAATCTCAGTATCCAAGACATTATAATGATATCCAAATTATAGGGAACTTCAAGGGGTGAAATCTTTTCGTTTATTTCAACTATTTTCTACTTTTATGGACTGTTATAGATGCTTCTAAAGTAACTGGAATTGAGTCCATGCCACATATCAATGAGGTTAATATTCTGTGAAGGGTATAGGGTTACTTCGCTTTTTTTATTAAATACTTAAATGGAGGTTGAAATAATAGAATAATAATAATAGGATGCATTCGAAAGATAATTATTCGAAATATAATTGATAATAGTAAAATTATCACGATGAGTGCCGGTTACTCTTTTGATGAAAGAACAAAGATACCGAAACAAACCACTCAACATTTACCGCCGTGATGGTATTAAAACATCTTAAGTCATCACTTTTTGCTTCCTCCTAAAAACATTCGGAAGCTAAAGATAGTACGCGGATGTGAGGACACCCATAGGAATAAAAGAACGACCGCAAAGGGAGTCCCTTCCTCTCCGTGTACTTCTTCCGGTTTCCTTCCTACGCCCATTAGACGAGGCAAAATGATTAAACTCCCCTCTCTAGCCACCTCTCTCCCCGTGATGTCTTATTTATGATGAAATGGAGGCACAGTAAAGTGGGGATTCCTCCCCGTATCACTTTCTACCTCTCATTTCCTCACCTCTCCCACGCTTTTCCTCGCACTCATATATATCTGCACACGTATAAATCCTTCAGTGTGAGAGATCGACCGTGCCAGTTCATCCTGTGTATTTAGATTACTCCCTTGTGCCTGCGATGTGCTTCCGATTCAAGTTGATTAAAATTTTAGCATCCCTGCTTCGGTAATCCCTTGATCGATTAATAATAGATCTGTTGCCTTTCTTTCAATTAATGGTAGCATAAAATTCCCTTGTGATTTCTATTGTTTTCTCTTTCAAAGTGAATGATGAAATGTGTCCAATGATGTATTAATCTATTACTTTCATTCTATGTTATTTTGTTGTAATTCTGCTTTTATGATTTGTCACACACAGCTTATCTTTGAATCTTTTAGCTTGTACTATTAGTAGGTTTGCGCAGATTTTTCATTCCTTTTCCCGGATGTTTTTCTGCTGTGAATCTGTTTCGCTAAGATAATACCTAAGTTATTTTTCATCTAATCTTAAAGTATTTCTTTCCATTTCTATTTACCTGTACATTATTTACGATTTTATTACCATTATCGGTGACAGGTTAGATGGTAGAAGAAATTTTCCGTCTCGATCTCGCCTCAATGAGGATTTCAATGCACATATATCCAAATATAAATCACGGTATTCATTTTCGAGAGAGCTTGAATTTCTTGGTTAATTCACAATACACTTCTAAAATTTCCCGTATTTTCGCGTCGCCCGATAAATCCAAACATCTTTCCTCACATTCCCTTCCAACTCTTTAGCTTCACACATTTCCCTTCCTTAAGATCTCATTCACCTTACTCGACCAACTTTCTTCGGTTTTCCTTTCACTTTAGTGTCACTAACGCTCACCATCTATATCACTCTGACTTTGCCAATTATTTTCGAACGTCAAAACCAACGAAAAACGTTCCTTTCAGTTTGTCCTCGCAGTATTTCAGTCCAGGTGCATTGGTCAAATAAAAGTAGTTAGCAATATTAAATATTTAAAATATGTAAAATTAATTTTAATAGTTATCTGCAGTAATGATACAATAATACTGCTGTAATACCGTGGTTTTGTAATGAAATGGTAATAAATAATAAGAAATGACATATTGAGTAATTTGCAAAAAAATTAGTATCGAAGTGCTAAGGAATATTGCTTTAATAATAAAAAGCACTAATATAATGTGAGAATAAAATAATTTTCAGTATGAAACGTTCCCAATTTTCTATGTTAACGAAAAATTAGGGAAAAAATACACATTTAAATGGAGAGCAAAAAGTTGGGCTATTTAATATCTGTAATGAAGCAGAACTGTGGATCATTAAACTGTAGAGCGATATATATGGAATGAAAAATAAAGACATGTGTTCCATATTGCTCTTAAAGTTCTCTTTAATTAATATTTCCTTCAATTAAGAATTATAATTTGCTATATATTAAATTCACAGAGGCGAGGTGTTTTGGAAATTTAGCTCGTAGAATGAAGAGAGGAGATGTTCGCGATTTTCTTTAATGAAAAAGCAAGAACAGGTTTCGACGAGAAATCGCCCATGATCAGGAAAAAATTAATGTAGGGAATAAAAAGTCTCTCATCTTTCTGCTTGAAAGATATTATACTATTGGTCGATGAATATTATCAATCGCAGATCTCCGTACCTTACTTTTAAGGTTCCCTTTTATAAAAAGGTAATATTTTTAGGCACATCTTTAAAATTCTTAGATTCAAAATGGTAATGTATTAATTTTCTGATACTTTTCTATCACAACTTCCGCTTGAAAATTTCCATTTTATGGATAATTCTCTCTCCATCATCGTGCCAATCCCAATACTCTGTATTTCCAGCATTTGTGATGAGCAATTTACATACTTTTTGATGGTGGTGTCATTCCAATATGTTCATGCCATCTATCCCAGCATATGCCGTGCATAAATAAAGCTAAATTTCCTTACCACACATATGGATGAAATTTGGAGAGGTGGCTTCCCCTAATGCATTTAATTTCCCTAAAGATGTCTACAAGCCAACATATCCATCCACACTCTTCCAAGTGCATGTCAGAGGGAATTTCGAGCACGAGCGCCCTTCCTGATCATACAAAAGATATCAAAGATGTAAAAAGAGGTGGTTCTTCCATTTCCATTCATTAATTTCCATCTCTCCTTCCTTTTTCACCATTTCTGACATTCCTCCTCTTTTCATTCCATTCATCTCCTCCACTTACTTCCCTCCTTCAATCTTCTTACCCTTCCAACCGTCCGTATCGCCCTCACCTTCTATTGCTCCTCTTCAGGTATCGCCCTCGTAGGGTACCCAAAATAACATAAATGAGAAACCCCGGTCTTCAGTTATAATTGCCCAAACCGATTAATCTGTTAACCGAGAAAATATTATTCTCACATAAGAATGAGTACTCCTTTATCGTTTAATTCCTTCAAAATATATATATATATATATATATATATATATATATATATATATATATATATATATATCTCTTCATCAGAATGATTACATTTACCTTGAGAAAAGGAGATAAGACAGCCTCGGTAGGAGTTCGCGCGCTAGCAAAGTAATACCGAGGTCTCTGGTTCGAATCCTGATTTAGACATGGTCGTTTGTGTTAGTCGTTTAAAGGCTTAATTGTAAGAGTGGTCTTCGCATACTTTAATTCAGCTACTAGAGACGTGATTATTATTAATGTAAGGTGGTAAATGTATTAAGGATGTACAAAGATCTAAATTACACGCGAAGGTAAACCCCAGATTTAGAAAACGAAGTGGAAAGATACTCTTTAGTGCATAAATCATGATGAAATTACATCATAAACAATGTTGACTTATTTGAGTAGTGTCTAAAACCAAGTTTCGCCTACTTGGATTTCGGGCTCGTAATTTTGTAAATCTCTATTTTGATGTTGTCCTTCTTATAAACGCTATAACAGTCATTATTTAATGAGATGATATTACCTCGAAACCAGAAATTTGACATCCTGGGCGATTCGTTATCGCTGCTTTCCCCAGAAAAAAACTAATACCGGATGCCCTGTTTTTGTAAGGATGACGGAATTTGCCGTACGTTCTGAAAATACAGCAGACTCAAATTTTATGCTAACAATTCCAATTTGTGAATCATTCTAACGAAAGAAAAAAAATTGTCAGCCTTTTTATATCAACAACACTGTGTTTTTACTTTTAGACTCTTTTTGTTAAATTAAACAAGCTAAATTACTTTACTTTGCTTGAATTTAAAAACCACGAGTCACTATCTCCATGAAACCATCAGTAATTGATTAGAACCCTATGAGCAGCATTTTCAAGGGCTGAAATGTGACTCAACCTTATTTTTAGCAATAAAAAGGTTAGTCTTTTTCGGTTACAAACGGTTTAGATCCCAAAAACACCAAAAATTTATTATTTGTGTTTATTACCTGCAGGAATTACAGAAAAATGCCACTTTCAGTTATAACGGGCTTGAATGCCCAAAAGATTTCCGTTTTGATAATAATCACAGTAATCTGGTTTGCTATTTTCAGTTATTACCGGTTCTGATGCCCAAAATATGCCCGAGAAAATGCCCGTTTTCCTGCCATTAATAACATACAAGCTGGCTAGCCCTTTTTAGGTAGCTTAGCCCTTTAGCTAGCTATTTTTTTAATATCCTCTCTTCCTTTTTGGATGCCCAAATTATAATAGAATACCCGTCTTTTCTAGAATTAATCCATAAAACCATAAAACCATAAAATCCACAATATAATTAACGGTTAACCCGTTCAATTATTAGCGGTTAGGATTCCCAAGGCATGAACAAATATCTCCTTTTTCTAAAAAGAAAATAATAACATAAAAACCAGTTTCTGTTTTGGATGTCCTATTTCACTTTCCCGCCCCCCTTTTTACCCCTCTCTTCCTTTCTGATGCTCGTTATACTTCCATCTCTCACTGTCTCTCCTTGTCTTTCCACTACATGTTTTTTTCCTCTCTCCTTTTCCACTCTCCCCGCCCACCTTTTAATATTCCTTCATTATAATACGTCTACGTTCTGACGCGCACGTTTTCGTCTCACTTACCCTTCTGACTCCCTTTTCTCATTCTATTATACACCCCTAAACACGTTCGTATTCCATCTTTGCCCTACTTCATAGAATGGAGAATCAGCTTTCGCGCTCAGCGCTGCGTAACTCCGTGGAAAGACGTAGAAAAATGCCTCCGTCGCATTTATATTTTCTCTCTTTTGAAGATTTTCTTTCTGTCGCTGTGGTTTCTTTCGCTCGGCAGATATATGCCTTTTGGAGTGTCGATAAAATTTCCGCTCGTTGAAATGTTGGAAAAGGATTACGAAGATTCACCGAATAGCAATTCGTTGAATTCGCGATCCAACAAAAATGTTATCCTATTGAGCATGGTAAGTAATCTGTAAACCACTGAATGGAATATATCTTGATAACGTAAGCTTATTCATTGATAGTTTCTGCTGTTGCATCTTGATAAATGGAATATTTTTCAGGATTGAGGAAAAAGTATTTTTTTTTACTTTGGCCTCAATCTCGTTCATGGCTGCGATCACATTGAGTTCGTCGAAATATATTTAGTATGAAAGCTACCGAATTTCTCATAATTAAAAATGCTGTTATTGACATTCATTTTGGCTATTCCTCATTGAACGCAATGGAAAGAGTAATTCATTGGATAATTGTAATTATTAAGTCGTTTTCCAATCGTAGCCATTTTGGAGAGTGAAGCAAGTAAGGAAATACTACTTCACTCCTCATCTTTTCTTAAGTAAGCTTCTATAGCCCGTGATCAATATGAGAGGAGGATAGAGTTCAAATCTACGAACTGAATGCTATACAAAGATTTATTGAAAAAAACTAATCCTTTGCATAAAAGGAACAAAAAACTCTCCAATCGCCGATATGCCGGTGATCGTGGGGCGACAATTCCTCGGAAAGACCACGGAGACCGCGGATTACCAGATTCCTGAGAAGGTCCCAATGCGCATTTCGGAAACTATATCTCAATCCTCAATGGGTTAAATGAAGAATTATTCATTTACAGCCGAGTTCCATTTCCTTTTCTTTGACTAATTGTTTGCAATAAATTTTAGGGCCTACAATTTAGCATAACGCTTGAGATATGTAAAAGTATATACACGCACGACAAAATATGGTGAGATTCACATAGGAAAACTCCCGGCTACCGTATAAGCATCCTTTTCGGAACAGGTATCAGTCATCCTAAGCAGGTCTTCAGTTTCATTTCGCTTTTTCAGACACATGCAATTTTCATCACGGCCGTACATTCCGATTCCTCACCTTTCTCAAAATCTCTCTTTCAGAAACTGATCGCAGTCTCAAATCACGCATCTTGAAACGTATCTCATTTCTATGTTAATGCTTCCTTTTCTTCGTGCATGTTTTTGGATTCGGCGTCGAATTTAAAAGAGGATGCATCCCATATTTGCTGGTGTGATCTGCTACATTTCTACGCACCTCAAATGACAGAGAACAACTATTACGACTCACCTGATGAAACCACCTGCTGTAATGTCTAATTCATGATTTGCGTGCTAAGCAGTAATCTCAGCTACAAAAAACACGATAATGCACAAAAAAACCCTCTCAGATATGAGGAGAATTAGCGATGAATGCCTCACAATAGCACGAGTGATTTTAATGTAGAACTTCCATGAGTATGGAAGATAATTCGTTCTAAAATTGTATTCCTTTGCCGAAAGATATTTTCTGTAATCTACTATATCCTAAAATAAAATAAAAAACTACTTTCTGAGGAACAAAGCACGAAATAAAAGTAACCAGTGGTGGTCTATAAATATTTTGTGCTCGCACATATTCGCAATCATCCTTTGGAAAATCCGTTTATCGAATCCATATACGTTAGCCCAGTACGGAGAAAAGGAAAGAAACCTTAGGCTACCGAAAAATTCGTTATCAGGGGTCGACCGTTGGTCGAGCCATCTCTGCAATATTTTTTTATTGATTAAAGCTGTGATATATATTTTCAATCTCATCCTTTTTTCAGTTACCTCTTTGATAGCAGTAGTTTCTATTATCAGTAGTAGAACCTAATGTTGTAACAGTGGTTTGGGGTACCAGCATATAGAATTTGAATCAATATATTTCATTGACAAACGTCACTGACTATCATATCGACTACCATAATCCATCGACGTGAAAAGGCTTCCAACGGGAATTGAACCTGGCACTGATAAAAGCAGTGGATGATGCTGCAGGTATATAAATATCCCTCAGGGCTCGGAAAATATAATCTAGAGATTCAGCTTGACATCCATCAGAGACGGACAGATACCGGATTTAATTCTTTCATTTCGTATCTTTTGTGCGTGTTCTGCGCATTGAGCTGGGATTTGGCGTACGGGTCACCCCAAAACGGCCTTCCCTCTGGAGATTACCGTTCCTTACCTGAGAAATCGAACGCATCGATGCGTGCTCCACCCACTTCCATTGAGCATGGCTCTATTCGCGGGAGCCGCTTTTTCCCGCATTAATTATAACTTAGGAAGCGGTCTTCTCAGACTCATCTTTTCCCACCCATTCATACAATGACCTTCGTCCCTATTCCTCAGATCTCATTCGATCTTTCCCCGTTTTATTCCAAGGGATCAACCCTCCGCGTCACCAATATTTTCACCCCCACGCGACCACTCCCTCCGGTGTATCGCCCGCACAGATTCCCGACCTATCTCCCTCATTCCTCTCTCACCTACCTCGTCTTCTTACCTCCCCTTTTGGGGGATCCTTCCCCCTCTGCTTCGTTCCCCCTATCTGCTTCGACTCTCCCATCTTGCGCCCGAGTATTGATCTTCTGTCCTCGCGGCCTGCCTCCTCTCCCGGCCCTAACCCTCCCCATCCCTCCTTATACCTCAATCTCTTTTCTTTTCTCGTTTCTGCCACCGCTATTTTCCTCCATTTCCTCTCTCCCACTTCTCTTCCATTCCCTATCGCGCTGTTTACGAAGGTTTTCCCACCCCCCTTACTCTCTAATCTCTTCTATCTTCCCAATTATCTCCCCTTAACGCTCTTCCTACTCATCCCAGTCTTCTCTCTCTCCTTCTTCTTAGTATCCGTCGTGTATCATCTCCCTTGTGCATTGTCTTTCCTTTTGATCCATCTCTTAGCATAGATATTCGGTGCGCCGCAACTTGCTGATGATCCGCGAATATTCTCTGAGTGTTCCGAAATTTCATTGAAAAATGTGTCGGAATGCCCAACGGTTCCTTTGTCATTGAGAGCGATTCTCTCACGCATTTCTTCATTTTTACCGCAAGCAATACGAATCAATTAATGGCCATAAGATTGAAAAATAAGTCATATCGAAATCATAGAATCGGAAAGCTATTCAGAATGCTCATTATTCTCAAATGTTATGTTAGAAATATTCGAAAACATACGTATGCATCGACGATTTTACCGTACTCGAAAAAATTATGAAACATTAAAAACATTTCTATGACCGTGCATAGTTTTTAATTGTATCAGTATACATTTTTATTAACGTGTCGTTTAATATATTTATAAATTAGATTCTTTGAATATTTTGGCACTTCTGGTATCGCATTACTAAGCATAACACGTGTCAGCAGATGCATGCAGATGTAAACAAACTGCGTAGGTGGTAGCGGTTACGCAATTTGTTCAGTTCAGTTTATGTACGTCAATAAATACAGTGCATAAATGCAAATTTTCTTATAAAGCTTGGTCATAAAGAAAAAAAACTGAAATTTGTAATTAGAGTATCTTTATCGATTGAAAAATTAATTTCTTAATTAATTAATTGGTATCAAGTTGGTAGAAATGACTTTTCACTGTATATAAACCATATTTTAAAATTCATTTTCGTTTCTCTTTACTGAACGATCGGTTTAACTAGAGTGCAATAAATATGATAATATTGCCTCTTTACTTACCAATCTAATTTCATGAGATCTTTCGTATATCTATCGCCTATTTTTGTCAATCAAAATCATTATTATTCAAGCAGCGTATCCTGATTTATCAATGAACTAGTAATTACAAAGTAGACTCAATCAGAATTTTTTTAAATTCCGTCAAGACCTTTTCAGTGTGTCTTAATCTGATGCAATATTAGTTAACTCTTAAAAATTGAGCTTCAAGAACAGTGTCAGTGAAGCCGTTTCAATTCCTCTTATCTAGTCTAATACTCCTCATCTCTAGCACGGTTTATCTCCTGAATCCTTCACTGACACCAGTATTTCTATTTTTTTCATTTTAGATCATAATCTCTGTGATTTCATGTTTTGTTTCACTTTCTATTTTCACTTCAGAATAAATATTTACGCACCACCACCTGTTATTGAATCTGTCTGCAACTTTACAATCTAACGATGGAGTGACTCTCGATTCTATATTTGGATTAGTGATCTGCGATGTTTTAGTCTGCACGCAAGTGTTCGTGGAAGAAAAACATCTACTTTCACGGTCTAAACCCTTTTATCCCAGCCGTACTCTCACTAATCTCTTTGCTATACACTTAGGGATCCTTTTCTTCCTTCATTTCTTCCCCCTCATCTCAGTTGCTTCTCTCCGTGTCCCATAGCAACTCCCCCCTACTCGTTTAGCCTTTTCTCCTTTCCTAACTTTTTCTATTTGTTTCTCTCTCTTGTTAGATTCTCTCTCTTGGTAGTATCACTGCTGTGCTTTGAACGTATCAATTTGCTGTATGGGAAGTGCCCAACTTTACTCCGTCATTGATCTCATTTCGGCTATTTTTCTCCTTCATTTCTTTCTCTTCTTTTTCTTCTCTTCCGATTCTTGATCATCCTCTCTTTACTCCTATCATGTTCTTTCCCCATTTCCTCTTATCATTTTATCTCGATCTTACGTCACAGCTTCCACTTCAGTTCTTATATTGGTGTCTTTTGTCCCATCGCTCCTTTCATATATATCTTCCCGAATAAATCTACCACTTCTCATTCCTCTTGTCGCAAATTTTCATTGGCTACACCTAACACAAGAGAGTGATTTGCCAGTACTTGTATTACAAGTAGAAGTTGGGAATTATTCTGCATTCTCCGGTGTTCCAATATGATATTTCTTAACTTCTATTAATGAAATTAAAATCAAAAATTATTTTTTCTCAAGCTCATTTACCAACTTAAATTTAACTGAAGCGGATGTAATGTAATTTGGTCTAATTTGCGATGAATTTCTTTTTGCTTGTACCACTTCGGTATCGGAATCTTGAAAATATAGTAACTGCTGTAAATATTTCGTATGGGGCCTACAGCCTAATGGTATTAATGGCGTCCTTCAATGAAGAATGTCTCCAGCCGTGGCTTCAATTATTGTAGCATGTAATGTGAAATACAGAAAATAGAATTATCTTTCACTGCATGGAGAGGATATTAATCTGCTGAATAATATATAGAATACTTTTTTAAAAAAATAAGCTACAAAACTAATCGCAACAAGTAGACAAGAGAATTAATATTGAATTATATATTCAATCCACGACGTGAAAGACTTATCTTTTTACAATCTCAATCTCGTTTCTAAGATAGAGCTCGAAAGACATATCTGGAACATAAGGCTGATAATTCTAAACGTGACGTATAGTAAATAGAAGTGAACTATGCATAGTAACACAATTCCGTATCCCATACTGTGATATATTTTTTATATTTCGCTTGATTTCCTCTTATTTTCATTCCATTGCCCCTTTTTAAGCTTCTATTTACATTTCATATCCTTTTCATTTTCCACATCGACTCTTTGGGATTCTAATTAATTTTGTCTTTATTATTTTTATTTCCTTATTTTCTTTTCATTTCTTCGCATCAATCTCGAAAAATTCCCATCACATTTTTCACTTTTGTTTGCCACGTTTACCTCTCCTTCCTTGTAGTTTTCGTTCTTGTTCTTTTTCATGGGCTTCTCCGTGTTCATATCATATGATATTATGTGTTTCTATTATAAGTTCTGTATAGTTTTCATGTCCACTACATCGTACGTATCTCAAATTCCAGTTTTGACGAACTCATGCCTGATTGCATTTTCGCTTGTGGAGAGTAAAATATTCATAAAGTAGCGAAATTTGTCACCCTGGGAAGGCTATTTTCTGTTTCCTTGAAATAATTAAATACAGCCTGAGCGAATTTAGAAATTAAAGCGAATTTTGAAAAAGGTGAATTAAGAAAATGAATTTGCTCGAATTGTTTCAATCTAAATATTAAAATTTCTCTCTTTGTGCCTTAACAATAAGATGGGTGTCGTTTTAAACTTTGGATCTCTCCTATTGACTGTGGTATAACCCCATCACCTTTAAAAATGTTGCCAAGTTTTACGGTGTAACTGATAATTTCCTCGTGTATCATTTTTGAGATAGCCAAGAAATAAGTAAGTATATAAGCTATGTGTTTCTTCCTTTTATTATTTTATTTCTTCCCTCCCTCCCTTCTTTCCCCACAAATAGGAGTTTCAGTTTCGATAAAGTAACGTATCTATTTTTCGCCACCCTATGAATTTGAGTACTTTCCTCTGTTTCCCCCTCAATACGGCCACTGAAACAAGAGACGAACGCAAACATGACTACTTAAATCTGGGATAACGGGGTTTGCGACAGTTGTAACCGCTGGTAACCATTCTAAACATTCGGATACCGAGAACGATATTTATTATAATTAATTAATACCAGTAGTCAAGAGTACGGTAGCCATGTTTGTGATTAGAATTCCATAATACAAGAACGCAATACCACGTATTATAATATACAATAACTTTTGCAATATAGACAGCAATAGCATAACATTAATACAACACAGATATCTTCTAGTTATAAGAATACACCATTGTAATTACATTTTTAATTAGAAAATTTTTCATTCATCACAGCTTTTCTATTTCCCCACTTTTTGTCCATATCTCATCTCTCCTCATCGCTCCTTCCTTCCCTTTTAAGCACTTTTTTCCTTCCCATTACTTCCCTTTGGCCGTTTCCATACCTCTCACATTTTTCTCAATTATATCTCCTCACTCCCGTCCATCCAATCTCGCTTTTTGCTACTCTTTTGTTTATATCCCCCTCAGAAAGGAAAAATTCCTCACGCATCCTCCTTTCAGACCATGGAAGATGACTAGTAATTTGATTCTTCGCCACCCTAATCGACGAACGCATTCAAACCTAGCGTCTCTTTTTTTGGCGATTGAATTATCCGTTGGCACCTTTGGGCGTGTTTAGATTCTTTCCCATCCTACATCACGTTTTTTTCCACGGCTTCCGGGCGTGCGGAAGTCCGAAGATTGCTACAAAAAGAATGAATGATGCGAGTCGTTTGACCTCGTGTTTAAACGAGGGGGACAACACAAAGCGAAGAATTTCAGCATCATCACTCTCGCTTTACTCCGAGTGCGGCGTTAATTCGCGGGCTTTCCTTATCTCGGACCTTTTTGCGGATATTGCGTTGCAAAAAATGTCGCGCGGAGAACGTGCTGCTGGATTCCCAACGCTCTGCTGATTTGTATAGCGTCTCTTCAAGAAATGCTCTCATTCAGGGTTGTGTGGAAGCGGAAGACCGCGGAGGCGCTAGTTTCGCCGAATGTTGTTACTCTACGTATTTACTATGAACGGCAGTACATGAAACACAATCATGAGATATGCATGTTTTTTTATATATTTTACGATCATAGCGCCAGAGAGCTACTTTTGCTACCGTATTGACTACACGATGATACTTTGGCTAATGAGTTGACCGGAGTAGAACTAAATTTCAAGCATTATGAATTCCAAAGTATTTCACACGTTATTGTTTACATCGATTCATGCTTAAAATATTCGTTAAAAGCATAATATTTGGAGTAAGAACAACTATAATTCGTTTGATTGTAGACCCCTCATGCGGTACCTTTCTTGTTTCAGTGTACAAGGATTTGAGAAATTCATTTAGTTATTTACCCTAGAATATCCCTATGTGGCCCTCCTGCATAGCCAAAAGAAAAGCGGGTTTGTATCTAATGAAAGCCAATCTGGATCTGGTCACCGGTGGGAAAATTATGCGCGAAATAAGTAAAGCTGTTGAAGTTCGCCTGGCTATAACCATGAATTGCTCCGGGTAAGGCTAAAATATCGATCGCAATATGGAATAATTTTATCATATCCGCTTTCATAAAAATTTCGATTAAAATACGTAGAAGATTTAAGAACATGTTGGATGTTTATTTTTTTAAA
The DNA here is from genome assembly GCA_036926295.1 of Pachydiplax longipennis. NCBI lineage: Eukaryota > Metazoa > Arthropoda > Insecta > Odonata > Libellulidae > Pachydiplax > Pachydiplax longipennis. Next base: position 1,825,075 of record JAVFKF010000035.1, on the reverse strand, counting down.
GTTTGTTTGCCAACGATTCCCTTCCACTATTTTGTGTCGGAAATTTAAGCAGTATACCCTGGATGAAATGTCAAGGCAAGAAGAAGGATGAAGAAATGAAGGACTGAGCAAGTCGATATATCGGATTTTTTCCCGCGATTAGAAAGCTTTTATCAGAAAAAGGGGAGGGCGTGGCGCGTTTCATTTGTCACTCGAGCAGATATCGTTCTTTTTTTACGACGCTTCGCTACTTTGAAGCCTTTCGCCACCTTCCGCTATCGTTTCCCAACCTTTTAGACTCAAATCCGCGATCTTTGGAGATGCAAATATATGCCTGAATCTCTTTAAACCTGTGTTTTCATTTATTTTCCGACGTTCTTTGGTTCAGAAGAGGATCTCGCGACACAGCGAATCCCCTCTTTCTGTAATTTATAACGTTGCTTTTTGTGTTTCTTTGACACAAGGTTGAATCTCTTCCGATCATCTTATTAGATATTGTACACCTTTTCAATGAATCTTTTTCGGGAAGATTTTTCTGCATTAGTAAAGCATGCTATATCCCGACTCTATTTCTGTGAAGTGCTAGTATATCTTTCTTTTGCATGAGTCCATTAGGAATCGATCAAATATTCCCTAATACTGTGGGTGCTGGAATTTTGCCTCCTCAGAATTCTTTTGGCGATGTAAGTATTCTTTGTGAGAGATCATATTTTTATACAAACTTACAGATTCACATATCACGTTATTCCCTTTTGAGGTAAAAACCCTAATGGTCTCATTAATAAACATATAAACTGTAAATCTTTCATTAGATTACCTCCATTCTCAAAATTTAGTACAACTGTTTAGGCATAGCATAAGGAATTAGAACCATATTTAGGTAACCAAAAACATTACAGTCAATAAGATCCATTGTCCATTATAATGAGCATTACGTAAAATGTTCAATGAGTCAGTAATAATTATTTACGTACTCGTAATACTTACAAAGGTAATCTATTACCAATAAAATGTATTTCTGAAAGGCTTCAATAATATGAAATTATGCTCTTAGACGACTTACTTAGATTTCTCTTTCAACGGTGTGAGGTAATGCACCGAATATATAAGTGCGTCTTATTAAGTTGCTATTCATATGCGGTATTTATAAGCGGAAAAACGTAAATTGTAAATAAAATTATTAAATTTAAAAAAATTGTAAATAGAGAAATTAAAACAGAAATCGTCCCACCTGAAATTAATTTAATCGTTCCCATTTTCATGCGGAATATATTTGTAAAAAAATCTTGATTAACCTCGAGAAAGATCTGCCTGAAGCGACTTTAATCTACAAATAAGACTCAAGAAGGGTATTAGCTCTCGAGGATAAGAATGCTCATTTGTCTCACACTATCAACTGACGCGTTTGTTGTTTAATTTACTAATGAAGCGAAAGAATACTCCTCGTTAGCTCGTTTTTCCTCTTAAAGAATATTTCCTTCAACCGATAGCGCAAGACTTGGTTAAGTTCTTACCGAAACGGCATAGTAGAATCGAAATTCTCGAAAATTTACATCTGAATGTAGATATCTTCCCCCTTCATCACTCGCCTTACCTTTTCCTTCTCTTTTGCTGAGGAACATTTCAATATAAAACGTTTCATTCTCGCCATCCACGCACACCTACCCAATCATCACCTATTGATTAAAAAAAACAACTTCCTCGAGATCCCTTTTGTGATGGAAGGAAAAAAACTGTACTCCCTTTATGCCAAATTCGTCCTTTTTCATCCTACGTTGAAAAAAATGAACCGTTTTCAAACCTTTTTCCAGGTTATCCGAGATCTTTTCAGCCGATTTCCTCCTTGCCTTTATTAATTAACGAATCCATCCCCGGACCGTAGTTTTCATTTCGCTCTAGGAGAAGAGTGAAAAGAGAATTTCTTTTACTGCCGCCGGAATATTTCCAGAATCTGAGATGGCAGCGAGAACAATGGAAGAGGCTGAAGTGCGTCGAGTATCGGCGGATTACTCTAATGCCGCGGAAATTGGCAAAGAGCGGAAATGAAGTACATTTCCGGTCCGAAAAAGGATTAGTTTTCCTACCGTCATTAACAACGTGGCGGCACTTCATTCTTGATAGCGGTGCGGATTTTAATCCCTGTTCAAACTGTTAATCTTTCATTAAATCTTAGAATTGAGATCTGAATAGATCTCAAAGAAGAGAATTCGAATTCGAATTTTATGTTTTGTTCGATGCATATTCAAATATAAGTTTTAATACCAGTCTGGAGGAAAATACTGTTATCTATTGTAGTAACTACTATTCCAGTGCTTACTCCAGGACTCGTAACAGTTGTTGGATAAAATATTATTTTACCACCTTATATCCTAATTTGACACATTTTTCAATTAATATAACATACATTTAATACACATCTTTAAAATCCTTCATAAATTGTAACTCATAAAGTGAGTCTATCTTTTTGTTTTATAGATTCTAGATCTCAAAATCGTATATCGTATTTCTATATTTTTAAATTACACTTATTACATAAATATTTATTTTATTTCCGCTATTTTTTACTCGAGTTTTCAAATAGTCACTGATTTTCTGACGTTTCTAGACTCCGAAGAAAAAATACTCCCCAAGACCTCGAATATTCCTAATTACAAATGTAGTTCCTCTAAAAAATCTTAAATGACAGAATAGATAAGAACTGCAAATTATACTCTTGTTTAAGTAAACTTGCATGCATATGTAAATTTAGCAAAATACTAATATGAAGTACACGCAATGCCATTTTAATGTATAACGCATGAACTAATTAACTGAAACCAAGGAAGGATGAGTTTAAACACATATTCAAGAGCGTAAACAGCTATGATCAGATTTTCCGCTGAGGTTTCCAATCCAAAATCCCGCTCTTAAGCCCGGCTAATCTACAGGGCGTCTTCCCTTATCGTATGCAGTTCATGATGTAATGGGTGTAGATTCTCCCCGTGTATTCCGCGATAGGGAAAGAGGGATCGAAGAGTAAAATAATCGTTCGATGCGCTTTCAAAAATCCGAAACCCATTTTTTACATGTCCGCTTTCGGATAAAACCTAATGGACGTCTCGCCTCTATCAGAGAGAGATTTCCACTGAGGCAAATAAGAACCCTGGAAACTAAAAATCCCGGTTTTAAAATCAACAGTTTCCTGGGAGTAATAGGTAGCCAGATGTTATATTTTTAATTTAACGGTAGAATTGACGCGGAGGAATCCGGATGGGTCGCATTTATTCCGGCGGCAGAGAGAAGGGGAAATCAGCAGAGGAAATAGAAATATGGTAATGAAGAGATGAATAAATCCGGAGGCGTATTTTTTCCGGATTCGTTTATTTTATAAAGATTGAAGGGGTTAACGAAAAGATTCCGTAATCGAGAGAGGGAAGGAAAAATAATTCAGAGACGTTTAAGAGAGAGAAAGGGTATTGAATCTGGTTTTTTTATTCGGAAGTTTGAAACGGAAACAAAAAGGTCGAAAACGGGGATTTTCGTTGGAACGAACGAGATACAAGTTTCGATTTTTTTTATCCCGTCGTATTTAATTGTCTACAGATTTTCGTTCCCTTCCCCCCTTTGTACGTGATCCGCTCTCTTAAAAATGTCCGCCGCTTGCCTTGTTCGGATTCCTCCCTTTGTCCCTTTTAAAATAAGGAGAAATCAAAGCGCCGCGCGAATTTTGCGTCCCCTTCGATTTTGCTCTCTTTTCCTTTCATTCATTATCCTTTTTCCCTTCTTGTTTACTCTCTCCTCTACCCTTTCTCCTTCCTTTTGTCAGGGTACGCGTAGACCGTGTCCTCAGGGTAAATCCTTAATTCGTGCCTTCACTCCTGTCTTTCAGGTGTATTAAATTTTGCAAGTTTATTTATGTAGAGATATAGAGTATAATCCCTCTTCATCGGCCAACTCGGTATTACGCATTCGTCCGATTGATGTTTGGTCCGGCTTATCCGACGTGTACCCACGTATTACATCATATTAAGCTTGTAAATAAGTAATCATTATAAACTTTCGTATTAATTCTCACAATAATTCCTTCGTCATAAAAATGTTACTTTTTTATAGATGACCTTTAGATATAGTCATGTTTAATAGATTTACCGCCTTCATTATTTATTATTCTGAGGAGCATTACCTAAGAGATAATACAGAAATACGACTCGGTTTCGAGATTACTATAGGAAAGACTAAACGGTTGTCATATTTACTCGAATAGTCTTTCGTAATTTTTGTTTTTTTTTGCAGATGAAGCTTTTTTCACTATGTAGTATTTTATGTCTTTCTCAGAATTACCTCCACTTCTATATTATTCATCGCGGATCGACGATAACTCTTATATTAGTTATATTCCATCGTAAAATTTTTAAAAAATCATTAAAAATTTTTCCTCGCCATCAGCGAAAGTTCAATAATTCATTAATTTGATGTCAAAAATGTCTGCATAATTAATTTTTCATATTCCCTTTCAGACGGCGCACTGCTGGACTCAAGTTGCGAAATCATTTTTAAAATACAGGCAACCCGCTCATAATTACATACTATTATAAGTGGGTTGTCTGTTTTTCAGAAGTATTTCGCTAAACTTTGAGTCCAGCAGTGCAATTTTTTGAGAGAGGCAAATTGAAATCACTTCAATTCAAAATTTTTTCGGCCGAAAAAATAATATGAAAAACATATGACAATTAAACGATTTGGCCGCCCGCCAAGCGGGTTCGAGGGCTGGGTGCGGGTCTAGAGGCACCCGCAACACTAAAGTACGGGCCCGAATCCGGTTTTTTCGAAGTTAGGATGAAGAAAAAACTCCCGGTGGGGTTGGCGGCCCTCTAATCCCGAGAGACCGCGACCGGATTCGAACCCGAGACAGTAGCGTCGCACCTAGGTCGCCTCGACCCACTACGCCAGCCTGTCGAACGGTTAAAGCCACGCGGAATTTCGTGCTGGTTCGTCCAAGGCTGTCTCTGAGGAGGGAATTCAAAAAGGGAAAGCGTACAGTTCTAAACATGCAGATTCAAACCGAAATAGAAGGTCGCATCTAAGTGCCTCGATACACTATAGCAGCCTGTCGAACGGTTAGAGCGACGCAAAAATTTGTTTTCTTTCCTCTGTTGACGTCGTCTTCTCTTTCTGCTTTTTGATACCATTCCATGTATATTTATGTTCATTTAATTATTCTAGATTTAGTGAAGAAGGACCCTCGTCAAGAAGGACGGAGTTTAATTTAACTTACACTGGAATTTATAGGAATTCTTCTTAAAATCATCCTCCTACCGTTAATAAATAAGAGTCAAATTTATGTTGTAGAGACGCAGAATTTTGTTTTTCATTCATCTAAGGCTATTACTGAAGAGGAACTTCTAAACGAAAAGTGTACAGCCCTAAACATCTTGCGTCATTTTGCTTTACTTATTCACTCCATTAATGATTGCCTCAATCCCCAACTAGCCGCCCGAAAGTTTTCCATTTACGTACATGATGAATTACTTACTTTCTCTATAGCAACTAATGAGTAATAAAATATAAGAAAGTTGATAAGAAATAAAATAATTCTTCAGATATTATATATAATTATAATTATACTAGATCCTGTGAACTTCCACCTCATTGACAACAGAACATAATTTAATCTATGTAAATCAAATATTATTATGCAACTAATTCCTTTGTATAAAAATTTTATATGCATTTTCAAGACCTTAAAGCGTAATTCAAGATAAATTACATTGTAATACAAAATATCAGTTGATTATCTCGAGCGAGGTATATCATAGTTTATGCGTGTATTTTTCAGTGACCTATGGATGCATACTATCGTTGCATTCCATAATCACCATTTTGAGATCGTTCCATATTTGTGATCTATCTAGATATGTATCGTGCGGAGAAAGGAGAAAACAAATTTTAACGAATATTTAAGACCATCGTAGAATTCTAACTTATGATCCTGCGTATACGAGCCGTGAAAACCACAGTAAACGATTCATGTTTCCCCTGACGTTATCTAGTGGTACTTTAAAGTTGCTTTCTGCTTTACATTGCCAACAAAATGCCGATATTATTTTTATTGAAGTAGAAGTAACGGCCTGGATGGAGAACGTAAGATTATTCTAGCAATGCGCCGTAAGCATAATTTCAAAATCATTTCTCATTTGAGTGAAAGGGCCGACGTTGATGAAGCGTAATGAGATTTCTAGCCACAGAACACCGACGAACTCTATATGGAATGCTATTATATTTCACTACAACCACACTAATGCATGCACTATTATGTTATATAGTGATTAGCATTTCTACCCTCTTTTCTCGTATTTCAACCCTTTTTCCGAGCAGACTGCTTCACTTCTCACCATATGTAGAAGGGCATCGAACCGTAACATTTTTCGTTCCGGTTTATGCTCCGGTTCAGCAAAGAAAAAATCTCGATTCGGTTTCACTCCTTCTTTCTACTTCGAAACTGTTCCAGCCGTTTATTTTTTCGATCCGATCCTTGCAATAATAAACACTTCTGAAAGTTTGCTTTATTATTTCCTGCTTTTTCATTTAACTAAATTATCCTATATTCTAGAATAAATCTTAGAATTATATGATATGTTGCAAGTCGAATTCACGCATGTTTAGTTAACCTTCATCCAATTAAACTCAATTAAAACGTGAATTTTTAGGAACCAACACTCGGAACGTAATAAGTATCGGTTTTCCGTTTTGTCTGGGGTTCAAGAATTTCCGTTTTTCGGTTCGGCTTTCACTCCGGCAGAATTAACAGTTCTTTTCGGTATCGGTTTTCGGCTTCGTTCTAGTACGATGCCCGGATTTAGCACGCCTCATAGCTTGTTAACAGTTAAAGTTTTGAGGTTATTACCGGCTGGCTGAGAACTGTTCTGATGGATTCTTTTTCCTCTCGGTATTCGAACATTCCCTTATCTCCGCATGTTTCAATATTTCCAACATATTTTCGTACTCGTAACTTTCGTTTTTTCTTTACCGTTAATTTAATTTTCGTCGCCGATGTCGGTTTCTCGTAAGAGAGGGAAAGAAAGGAAAAGAAGTGGGAATCGCGACACTTTTTCCCCTCTCCGCCTTTTCCTGGAAAAATTATTATATCCTTCTCAGAGAGGGTGTTATCATTTTTATTCATGTTTCGATATTTGCCAATTCCCTCCGTCTTAACCTCTTCCAGTATCGGGTTACTTTAGGATTCGTTCGGCGAAAGGTAGACCTCGTTCTGAAGTGTGAAACCATTTACAGCTTTCCTGGTCGAATTATTGAGATACTCCTAGTTTTACTTACGTATGTAATCTGCCTGTGAGAGGTAGGCGTCACTCAATGCGATCCTTTTCGATAAATATTAAACTTTCTTTTATCATTCATCTGTTCTCCCCTCAGGTGCCTTACAAAGTAGTCGTTTCACCCTCTTGGTATATTCATATGTATTTCATCATCTGCAAATCTTAAACCTTTCCATTGAGAAGTAGGATAATACAGTAAATTATGAATCGCAATTGATACAGTCTGAATTGGTACATTCGAATATTATATCATTCCATTTTATTTGGGATATGAACATAATTTTATAAGGTAGCTTTATGGAGATATATCTGTGTAAAATATTTTCAATTACAGCTGATAACGTTGTATTGAAAACAAGTTATTTATACCAGAAAACTCAAATATTTACCTCTATTCTGAACCTCTATGTTTTCGAAATATTTGAAATTATTCGTATATATACTAGTATGTTTGTATTCTTTAATTTAATAGAAAACTTTTTGTAATATGAAGTTTAATTATCCTAATGAAGAAATCTAAAGTTAGAAATGCCCAGGATGACATTGAATAATATTTTATTACTAAAATCTTGTGAGAATTCCTCGTTTAAAAGAACATTTACTGCAAAGAAACGAAATATTTTTATTGCATCCAAAGGAGAATTGAATTTATTGGGTATGAATGCGAAGTCTTTGATAATTTCACATGTGCCGATCTTGGTTCCAGAATAAGCGGACAAAAGAATTTGTACTGTCGGGATTAAATAATGGTGAAAAGGAAATGTTGACAGTATGATTCTTAAATTTTTAAAATGTTTTACTGCAAAAATAATTTAGTTCGATAGGTTTTTCAGAGCGTACCGTGCTTTCATAAACGTTGCTTCTGTCGCTTTCTTTCCCCAACCTATAAAAAAGGATAATCCTTCTCTAAGAAGGGCACAAAACAGAAGCGATGGTCCATTTCACTGTTTGTAATCACCTTTTTAATGGCCGATAAAGAGAGCTTCATGGAGACTCCAATTTTTCAGAAAAATAGCCAAACAAAATTGGATCCCAACCCCTTGGTTTTCGCTCCACTTTCGTTTGAAAATGACCGTTAAAAAAATTCTCTCCCCATTTACTCAAAATTTCATCCCTGCGACGCTGTCCTTTATCGTTAAATATAACACGCAAAAATTCCGTATATCGCCGTGGGAAATCAAGAAAAATTGCTTTGAAGTTTATCTCAAAAGTTATAAAAGAACTTGACAGAGAATGAGAACGAATGGAATTAACTCGTCTTTGTGATTGGATCAAGAACATCGAATGAACTTGAATTGCCGTAGTAAGCTCCCAAACATCGCAGGATTGTATGCTTCAACACATATAAGTCGCTTAATTGCTGTAAGATTTACCTTTGTTGCGACATTTCTGAAAATGTCTGCAAATATATAACAGCGGCTAAATGCCTCATGAAATATGAAATAGCATTTGAAAAAGTAAAAATCTCGCTGGAAAACGACTCGTAATTTTTGTGAAGAGTACCTAAGATTAACGGCGTTATAAAAACATCAGGCAACGTTTTTTTAACGGATTCGTTCCGTACGTGGATGAAAATAAATGTATAAAAGAATGAGTTTGCTATCGGTAAATCACGACTTCAGTACTACACAAGTGAAAAACGTAACTACTAGTTACAATTTTATTGCCAACGTAGAAGTGGAAGTAAGAGTTCTAAAATTTTATTTCATTGCAAAATAAATAAATATGCATTATTAAATCGAATAACTAAGATTAACAAAAACTTGGCTACCTCGAGTGTGTCCTTTAGAAAATCTGTCAAACGTATTCGGCTACGGAAAAAAATTTCACGGTTGTAAAAATGAGATGAAAACTAGTTTGGAATATAAGCGTATGGAAATTGAATATCGCTCGAGAGCAGTTTTATCATTCAAGGAGATCCTAGTCCTAAGAGCTGTGAGACATTAATTGATAAATGCCCAGGCAGTGGAGACAACGTAAATTACCATCGAGATATGCATTCCGAGAATTATACGGAGAGATCATAGCAGAAGCACATTGACAATTCAGCGATATGATCACAAGGATCGTGTTCTTAAAACGAGAATGGCCTTACGGAAGGAAATGAGCAACTTGAGACTTCCATGGTAATGAAATGGAATTCCGAGGATCTTGAAGAGGTCTTCGGAGAGGTCAAAAGAGACCTTGATATCGTCCAAATCCTCGGGGCAACTTGGTGAAGTAAGCAGAATACAGTCGGAATAAATTGAGAATAGCTTAATATTCATTTATTACATACCTTGCAGCAATTCGACCCTCTCCAGATGGTAGCCATCTCTCTCCTTATGCTTTAACATATGCGGTTTTTAATGTTACATTCGGAGGGATTGCATTAATGTTTCCATTATAACTTACAACGCTTATATCACTTTATTTCTCGTGTTATAACATCGCAATTAAAAATACGTGCTATTACATTACCGGTACTTTTCATATATTTTACCATTTCTTCAAATGAAATCAGTAGACCCAATATTATCCGTCTTTATACGAACGAACACATGTAGAGGACTTGGTATGAAAAAATAAAATAAAATGTGAGTCCTACAAAGGAGAAACCCGTTTATTCAGTATTGGAAACCGGGAACTTGGTGTTGACTTACCACTAAAAAAACATTCCGCCAATGGCTTAGCACTTCTTTCGAGTTGAACGCGAAATGGTGTTAAATAATTGAAGATTTAAAATATTTTCGTCAGGATAGCATCCTGCCCTTTAGGCTGCTTAGAACATCCTTTTTCATCTCAACCCTCAACTATTATCGTTGCATTCAATACAATGTGATCTTAATAAATGCCATCATTCAGCTCCTTTCATGAATGAAAGCCATGAACAAGACTGAGAAATAAGTAAATGAAAGACACATATTGTTCTATTCTGCACCGGAACCATCGTAATAGTTAAGCATTCCTTTTAATCCGAATTAAAGCTTAATGTTAAACCAGCAAATTTGGCTCCCGAAACAGCACGGCGCCATTCCAAAGCTGCCGTAGGTCAAGTGGAAAACACCAATCCCGCAGCTGCAGATTGATGGGAAGGAAATCTCGGTGAACAATAGCAGACAACCCTTTAATTGCGTATGTGCCCCTCGGTTTGGTGTGGGCGGAGACTTGTGTGAATCTCTGATGGAAACTGCCTGCGGAAATGCGTAGGAAGATGTAATTTACTCCTACTTCCTCTAGATGCTGTCACTCAATTCATGTCGATTGCTTTTGCCCCAAGGACTGATCGAATTGCGAGCGGGAAAAAGAAAAATAGATGAAATATATTCATTTTTTATTACCACATTATTGCAGGCTAAAATTATTCGGAAAATAGAGATACAGAAGCGCCCTCACAGCTACCATATATTCGAGTTACTTTTCCATTTGCATTTTGGTTAAAAATAGAGGAATATATTTTTTACGTACTTTTCTCGGTCTTGCTCATTGCTGTGATAGTATAGTTCATTCTTTTAATTTAGAAATCTGAAATAATAAAAGTAATGTCAGCGAATTTAGAATTCTAAAAATAAACAAAATTTTACTCAGGGATCATTCAGAAAATATTTGCATTCGTGCGTCATAAAGGTGAAGCGTAAATCTGTAGGTTTTGTCAAGGATTGCCACAACCAATCGATATGCTTTACCTAGATGCTCCTTCACATTTGATGGGAATAAAGTTAGAAAAAAGAATATGAGAATAAACATGATCAATAAATTCAGAAGTAGTTTTCGGAAGGTGTAGTAGATATCATTTGACCACTCTATTGTATAGGACGATAGATGCTACTAAAAAACAATATATGTGTATGGTATATCTACCTGCTTGAAGGATTCATTTCTTCGTCAGACAATACACAAGAATTACAGATTAGAGATTTAGACTTGTGTGCACCTCTTGCTACTTGCCGAAAGATAGGTACATAAGTAGGGTACATGTAGACGTTGATGTAGAAATGTGTGTTGCTGGTATTACCAACATTTTGTGTTGTCAACAGTGTTTTTGTGGTATTACCAACCCAATGTACAAATATTGAGCCATTTTCTGTATTATGTCCGGTAACATTGACCCCCTTTTCTCTTGAGAAAGCTCCAGAGACACAAAAATAAAGGACCAAGTAGAGCGTGCGAGATTTATAACCGTTTTGCTAGGGGTTGAAAGATGTAAAAGAAGAATACTTCTTAATAAGAGTTATAGCTTCATGCACGAAATATTCCTGCATCGTAAAGGTTGCAAAATTTTCGAATCAGCGGCAGCTCTGCAGTATTTACTCCTTTGTTTTCAAGGTACTCACGCCTTGAGCTCGGTAGTTCACTATATAAATATTACGGAAAATGTTGCAAAAGTCTTCGGCTTGCCTCGGTTGCAGACTTCGTGCTTTCTAGCGAAAAGTATATGACAACGCATCAAAAGACACGGAAAGGCTTTCACGTTTAAAAACGTGCATCTATGAGGGACCTTTTAAAGGTTGTGGAATTGAAATATGAATGTTTTAAAGGTCGTCTTAATGGGTGCAAGCCTTCCAGCCAGTGGTGATAAGCGTTGCATGGCCAAGGTGTCCCTTCGGCGTCTGCAGAATAAAGTGAAGCAGCAAAATTAAAGTGGGTCAGGGGCGGATACTGGCCTCAACCTTGCGGGTAATACGAACATAGCTTGAATGAAAAAGAAATCGCAAATAATGGATGCAGTGGAACTTATTTATATGTTTAACTCAAATAGGAAGGACCCACTAAGATGAGTTATAATGCAAACACAATGAATAAAAGTCATGTACAAGTAAGAGAAGTAAAATAGAAATAAAAACATTGGATAATAAAATTTACGATAAATGTAAAAGTAGGTCAAGTTGATCAACTCGATAAGTTGACAAATCATGTAGAAACAAAGTTATAAATAATTTTGGATTCGTAAAATCTAATCAGCGCTCAACATACAGAATATATTATATTGATTACAATATATAAGTGTTTTTGAGAATAAAAGGTGAAAGAAGAATAACAATCATCAGATGATCTTGAATACCAACAAAATAACCGTTCATTCCTTCATTCTTTGATAACAACACACTAAACCGAATGTAGAAAAATATTGGAGAAGCAAAGAATATTCAGATGCTAATAGTTCGTCTAAGGTTATTCAAGCATACCACATTGTCAGAACTAGAAGACAATTCTTTGTATCTTTGTATAAATATTTAGGTCTCGCAAAGTTAACTTTGATAAGAATGGAATGAATATCAAGATTTTTTGCTCTGTACGATTTCATTATTCTCAGAGATAAAAAATTAGAAATACACTTTTGAGATTCTACAAGGAAATCTTCTGATGATATGCATAATAGTTCTCTTGAAAGATTTCATTGAAAATAATAAAATGGTTCTAAAGACGAAGGAGAATATGAATTTTCAATTTCAATAAGTGCTTAATTAATTAGCTGCGTAAAAATCTGCATGTAGAACGTCTGCGGAAATTCCTAGAATTGCAGGATTTTCCTAGAATTTCTCAAGATTTTAAAAGGACACTGCCGCAATATTGGCATTGTTCTGTATCATCATAGGACCGTCTATATAAAATAAATATCCACGAGATGAGATTCGGGAAACCTATTTCGGGAAATAGAAAACCAAAGTACTTTTTCATAATATTAGAAAGAGCTGTCTTCCCTTATTCGTCCACATAGGAAAGGTCTATTTGTTTAAGAAAGGAAAACAGCGGGGAGGATAATATTTCCTTGTATCGGAAGCTTTCATTTCGATCGGAGACTTTTATATCGGTTATTTATGTAAGCGGAAGCCTTTCACTTTTGCCACCGGGAGGTAGTTCGCTCGCGTTAACCACATTTATCTAGGTGGCAGCACGTATATACCTTCATGTACCAGGGAATTCCATTATAAGCTCGTATATGAGACTAACTCAGTTAACAGGGTCAAACATGGATTTACGTCCGAACAGCGGCGACGTAAAAGCGGTTCCCAATTGATCACGACCGGGAAAACACGAATTATTCCGCGGAGGTCAATGCCAATTGGTCCCCATAGATCACGTGGGGGCTTGTTGCGGCTTTTTCGGTTCGCCACTCCTCACCTTTTCGCAGCTTTTCTTGATAAATTCGCTCCGAAATTGACAGCGAACGGCTCGGAAAGTTATTAGCCCCGCGTTCATTTTGACACCCTGGCGACAGGGGTCGAGCGAAGCGTTTCCTTTTTTATCCCATTAAAGGAAACAAGGGCAAATATCGAAGTCCCTCTCGGAAAAATCCTCGAATTTTTTCCATTTCGCTCAAAAGACCTTCGCCGCTTCCATTCTGCCGGTCTCCTAAAAATCCATTCACAACTTCCCCCTCTTTCGAGACCCCTAGATATGCTTCCCCTCCGAGGACTGCTCCCGGCTACAGCCACCCACGCTCGTCCTTCACGAGCCTTCCCCACCCACGCAGCCGTGACCACGCCCCTTTTCCCATTCAAGCCATCCCCAATGACACAGTCTGCTTCTTCTTATCCTATCCTTCCTTGCCTATCTTTCTCTCTTCCTTGGAGGACCATTCAGTATTTCCACCTCTTAAATCCCACTTGTCTATTTATCTCAATTTGGATTTTATTCGCCGCTTTCCTCGTCTCTGTTTACACCTCTCATCTCCTTTGATCCGTATATCTTTTGTCTTTTCTGTCCCGTTTATTTTTATTGCCTTTTCCTGGCTTCTCTCTCTCTCGCGTCTATATCCATTCTTAACGTTCTTCGGGGATTTCCCCAACCCTCTGAAACGCTTCATCCGAATCTAATTTTACCCTCTCAATCTTAATCATCTTATCTATTCCCTATCTAGCTCCATATACATCAGAATCAGTATGAAAATAGCCTTTTCGGTATCTTTCTCCATTCAATAGGCCTTCTGTCCGCTTCGCTCTATTTTTCCGAAACTCTCTATCTAATTCTCCCCTCTTTCAATCTTCATCCATTTCTGCACCTTCTCTTTCTAACCCTATCTCTAGAAACATCATTTCTAGTATAAAACTCTCCTCCACTATCTTCCACTCTAGCCTAGACCCTCAACCTATTTCTCCACTCCTCTCGATCCTAATAGCTATGTCTATATTTATTTCCAATTTTCCTAACACCGTCTCAATATCCGTCTATATCTATTTTACTACATCCCCTAACATCTCTTCTTCTAAAGGCTTCACTTCATCGGTTTCTCTTTAACCGTCCTCCCCTTTAACTTCCTTCACTTTCCTCAACGCCTACGTTCCAAAGTTTTCTGTTGACGGTTCTAGGAGAATATCTGCCTTAGTTCTTCCACAGTAGTTCATCCGAAATATGTATTTAGTCTGGGAACATTTTCAAGATAGAATAATTATATTAGTTGTGCATATATGACTTAGCTAACGTCCGTGGAACTGTAATTATTTAAATTCCCGCTAAGTAATTTCTCAAATTTTTTAAATTAAAAGTAAAACCACTTCCATACCTAATTGGAAACGCGGAGAGGATCTTCGTAAGTGCATATTTGATCTACTCGAGGAAACTGCGAAATTATTAATTTAATTACTTTTCTGTTTGACATCATCACCTTTTGAACCTTATAATGTTATTTAATTCATAAAATATGATGAACGAAAAAGATATTCTATAATTAATCCCTTTACTCTGTCAATGTGGAATTTATCTGTTAAAGTGGAACGAAAATTGAAAATATATTCACAAAATATATTCGTATTTTTTAAACGGATTATAAGGCTAAGTGGACGAGTATCCGCTCGTAGAATTACTAGGTTAAATATTTAACTCATGAAAACACTAATATATATTGTTCCAAATATTTATATCAATAAAATTAAAGAAAGATAGGATTGTATTTCTTTTACAGTACTGTGTGCATTCTATGCTCGTATCTTTTACTGTTTTTCCGAATGGCCTCTAGTTATCCGCCTTAAAATTCGTCCCTGAAAAGGCCGTTAAATCATAAATTCGCTGGACATCTTTTCATAACTGTCTTCCTCTTTCTAATATAAGCCTATCGTTCTTCACTCCCATTCCTGCAGCCACCCTGTTTTCGTTTTTTTTTTATCAATCTCCCCCTTTTCTTTAAATTCCTCTCGCATTCTTTCTCGCTCGCTTTTCTCTTCTATATATCTCTCCTCATTTCTATCCTCTCATTCTTTATGAGCTTCCTCCTCTTCTTCAGTGTTACTATCCTTCCATTTCCTTATGGGTCTGTCTGCACTCTTTCTTCATTTTAGAATATCATCTCTCGCCATTTCAATCCACTCTTCTGGTCCATTCTTACTGTATGCTCATCCCAATCTCGCCTCCTGCTATTCTTCCAGTCAATTGTCCATTCTACTTTACCCTCCTCTCTTATGTTTAGATTTCTATCCCTTCAGCTCTCCTTCGTTATCTCTCTTAATGTACTCATTTCCATTGCTTGATATTTCGCGTTCTAAAAGCTATTCGTGGAACTGTTTCCTTTCCATAAGTTGAAATTGGTCTTATCACTTCTTTGTTAGCTGCCTCTTTACTTACTTACTCACTTCTCAAATCATATCGTTTAGGCTCTCGCGTATTCGTTCTGCTTTTATCACCTCTACAGTTCAGCTCTTTTCGCTGTTTCTCAGATAATTGAACAGCAATATTTGTTCAATGATTCCACCAGCTTTATCAAAGTTGAACCCCCTAGGTTAGGTATGAAGATTATCTATTGCACATCCTCAAAAAGTGCCCCATTACATAATTATATATGGCGCATTAAATCTACAGAGGAATCTAATGAATAAAAATAGAAATTTGTGCGTATGCATGTTCACTCTAAACTAAAAAAGGTGAACAACATTCAAAACCTAAAATTTTTCAATTCTCGTACAATCTTGGGTTAGTCGCACAACTTCATGTGCTAAGTTTCAGTTCATTTCCATTACCTTAAATTTTATTAAATTTGATTCTTGAGCTGGTAAGAGGCTACTTTTTGTGTATTTGATGGCCTCAGGTTCGACCCTATGCAGGTCAAAACATTCACATGAGAAATTCGTGTAAAAATTTTTCATATTGTTTGCCCGCTTCAAATTGGGAGTTTTTTGATTAAATAAACGATATTTTTTATTTTGTGGCTATAACCTGTTTCTTTGACAACCAGTGAATCGAGAAGAAAAGGAAAGTTTCGAATGCCTTAAAAATTAATTTCTTACGCTATATATCTATTTAAACAGAAATACTTGCAGTAGAATATTTATAGGTGCATATTATACATTTTAACGCATATAAAATGATCACCCGTTGAATTCAAGAGAGCACATTTTTACTTTTCACGACGCTTCTCAAATACAAACGACAGAATTGACACATGAAGTAAGAAAGATTGAACTGACCATACCTATTCTATGCTTTTCGTTCACCATCCAAGTATTTGTCTTCCTTGCAGATATGTATCCATCATATATTTCACTTTCTTTGTGGATCTCTCCATCTTTCTTCTCCCTCCCTCTTTTTCATCTCGTTCTCCTCTTACCCCTTGGGCTTGTCTTCCCCCGCCTTTTATTACTGTCATTTTTCCATCTGTCCATTCACTTGCGTTTTCCATTCCTCTTCTTTAATCACTTCCTCCCTTTTTGATCCCTCTCCTTCCTTATCTCTCATATTTATCTTCCTTTTTATACTTCTTCTCGCTTCCCTCCCATATCTTATCTCTCTCTGCCTCTCCTCCACGTCCACTTGTGCACTCCTGAGTCGTGCTCTACCTTTTCCATCTTCATCCGCATTATGCATTCCACTCCTCTTTCCATTCCCTACATTCTTCCCCTTCGCCCTTCTATTGATATACTTACTTCTACTACATACATATACTCTCTTTTCCAATATGGCGATGTGCTTTGCCACACTTGGTAAAACTATCCCAAATTAAATTAACAATATTATTCCTCGATATTTTTCGCTGAGATTTACTTCCGCAGTGCAATATTATCTCCTAAAAAGCACCACTATTGACTTTGAGCGTACGTAAATGTAAGATGGCCACAAGGCAGAGTGAGATAGCTGTGATAACACGTTTAAAAACGACGCCAGAATTTAAGTTTTTCTGGCTCTCCTCTTGATAACTCTTAACCTTAATGACTCTTGCAGTTATATCACACGTACGGGTTACTGTTCTTTATGTTATACGCGTTTAATCTCCGACCTTACATTCTTTCTTTTCCCACATCTAGTGACTAAAGCGTTTTCTGCGCGTCCCCTTGAATCTCTTCTCAAATGGTCTTAAATCGTTCCTCTAGCCTTCTTCTTACCGTCCTTTTTTCATCTCTTGGCCGAATATTATGCGGAAATTTTGTCTGATGTGCGATATTAAAGAAGTCTTCCTAATTTTTCTATTCTTTCGAGATTAAATTCTCTCTGTCTCCCTCTATTTTTACATCCAGGTAAGGTCAATCTCCGCATGAGACCTCTAAGTATCGTTTTACATTCGAAGAAGTAATTTATTCAACTTCTTTACCTTCATCTTACGCTCTCTTTGCCCTCTTATCTTTCATTTCCCTTTGGAAAAGGTATTCCTAATTTATTACTATGTAGGCAAAGGTTTAAAATCAGCCGGACTTCTAAGTATTTCCGTTCCAAGGAAGTTGTTTCTATCTTTTTCTCTCAGACGACCTTCTCTTTCTATCCTACTTGTTCTACATCTACGTGGGTTGAATATCAACGGAACTTGTAGGTCTCATTTCCTTTTCTGAGGAAATCGTCCATCTGTTTGACCTCTTTCCTTTACCTCTTTTTTCTCTCTTGATTTTATAAATTTCTCTCTCTCTCCCTTTTATTTCCTTCTCCTATTCCAACTTCCCTTTTTATACTCATTAATTATACCAGCCTCTGTGTCTTTCTCTTTCATTACCTCTCCTCCATTTGTCTTCTCCTCTACTTTCCCAACTCCACCATTTTTCTCTCTCTCTTTCCATTCTTCTTTTATCTCTTTTTTTGTCTCCAAACCGTTTTCCTCCTCCACTTTTTCATTCTCGCCGCTCCCTTTCTTCCCCGAGAAAACTTTAAGCTATTGACTCTTAATTTTCGCCATTCCCCCGAAGGATGCCTTCTCCCTCTATTTCTCTTCCTTTTTCTGCGGCTTAAAAGGACTTTTCCCCTTTCTCGCCACTCCCAATTCAATCATCGTTTAGTTCCGCCTTTGGGCTCCAAAGATTTTTGCCCCTCTTCAACTCCTCTTTCGCGATCTTGGGCGCCACGCTGTTCTTTTGTTTCCGGTCGTCTTTTCCATATTTTCCATGCAACTCCATCCTCTTACGCCCCGGACCTTAAAAATCCCCCTTTCCGGGTCGTCCCTGGGCGTACAATCCTTATTGAACGCCGTCTTTCGGGAGGTCCTGGTCCGGAGTCTTATTTGGGGGTTATTACGGTGGAAGTAAGACGTGAATAATAGAGAAGAAAATGCACTCGTGACACGTTAATATGCCCACCTCTCCCTTCCTACGCTTTTTACGTGTAGTTCCATTCTTTCCCGTGTTTACATATATTAAGGGATTTCCATTAAGGAGGAGACGTGACCTTGGGAATAACGGATGTGCACCCTTAAGTAGATGGCTGTGGGATGCTTAGAATGCCACGGATTGAATAAATCCCCTAAGTTTCACTAATGGGATTTTTGGCTGAGCCATTTTCTTTGTTCATGCTGTTAAGGTAATTGGGTATGTGCTCGTAATGTAATCACCCAACAACTTAGCACTTTAGCCAGTTTACATATATTTGAAATTGTGTCGTCCGATAGGTAATACTGCCATCCTTTGAATTTCTCATATTGCTATCAAGACTATTTTAACATTGCACGTACATCGCACTAGAAATAAATAAAATATTTCAGCTTCTCTCGTTAAATTATATTAACCGCGATTCTAAATTTTATTTAGACGTCTTTCCTTGAATAAAGTTCGAATTTCCGACGTTCATCAAACATGACGATTCTGAGAAATATCCCTTTTTTAAATGATTGATATGATTTCGGGGGTATCCTTGAGAAGAGAAGAATTTCCTCGGAATGAAAGAATGGATATTATTTTCCTTTTATATCAATAAAAGCGTAATTGAATTTTGGAAATGGAATGAAACTTTAGCAGGGGAGTCAAAGAGACGAAATTAATTAAAAAGCAAGGGGATAAAGTGAAGTAATTGAAGGTATTAATCAATCTTAAAACCACTCCCCACGATGAAGTCTCTCCCTTTGTTGTTGGTATTTTATTATTTTATCCTTTGCGGAAGTGCATATCTCTAATTATATAATTCTTTAAATTGATATATATTGTAAGATATGGTGAAAAAACACATTTTTAGTTGTTTTTGCCAATTTATTTGATTCAATTTCCTTAATTATTTTCAAAATATTCTTCGATTTTCAATCTTGCTAATGTAGTAAGTACTGATCTTGAATCCTTTTTTTCGTATCATCATTGAGATGTACTTTGAATGTACAAAAAGTTCATTTACTCCCAGCTTGAAAGTAATGGAAGGATCAACAAGTCTGGCTAAAAATCTGGATGAGATAGTCAACCAACGACGGAATCATTTTAGTGGCATACATAATATAAGAAGTATTCACCTAACGGAGATAATTCACCCTCATATCAGGAGTCTCGTTCGTTAGAGAAAATTTAATTTCCGACGTGATTTCGACCCATAACAAATATGAGTAAAATATCCCTTTAAAATATTGGCAACTACTATTTTGTTTTATCCTATCGACTACATTTATGTCTTCGTGCATACTCAGTTATTCTGTCGTTAAAATACTCGTCAACAAATTGCATATTCATCAGCTGAATTTAAAGAGCGAAAATTATACAAAATAATCTTTTATAGGGTAACTCGTCATCCGAGATATCACGATACATGTAATTATCCCCGTGAAAACTGCACGAAAGGTGACTAAATTGAGTGTAAAAGATCTTCGCATTCGTAATATAGCTTACAAATGTCGTATTTTTTAAAATTCATACTCCATCCATTAACAGTGCGAGATGAAATCCATAATGCTTCTCTAAAATTATCCTCCGTTCCATCCTTTCATGTTATTTTTAGAATTTTTCGGACGTCGGACTCAAATTATGACTGAAAGAAGTTTCGAAGCAGAATAACTTCAAGCACATCCCTGGAACATTTTTCAAACTAATATATCGCAGCTGATGGCTAGACGAAACTTAGTTAACGCGGGGAAGTTTCACATCCCTAGGAAGACCGGGGCTAGTAATAGCGTCAAAATTCGATTGGGCTACGAAGCGTAGTTTCTATTACATTCCGCTTTAAAAAGATTATTTTGTATTCCGATGTTCTAAATACCTCCCTGATGCCCCTAGCCGATCGAGTGAGAAGTTTTCACTTGGCTGGAGGATAAAATATGGAGAGGGGTAACGTTAGAGCGGGATCCATCTATCTCTCAGAGTATTTCCATCCTCGAATGACGCTAATTAAATTCGTATTTTCTCGCTGCCACCAGCAAAGCATTTCGTAAGGTTTTCAACTTTTCCATACCAAAAAGGCGGACAGCGCAATATTCTTGAGCTTGGCAGTGTTTTAAAAGTTTCCGAGGAAGATCTAAGCGAGTATCTCTTAGATTATTCGGATTGCAGCCTATTTGAAGGCTTTGAAAAGACTTAATAAGTGGAGTGTAGATTGGAATTCAACGGCAAAAGATTATTTATGTGAGATGCCGCTCTTTTTCCCTCCCGAAAAGGCGTCGCGAAACTAGAAAGAACTTGAGCATCTAATCCTATTTGAATAATCTGTTTGTTCCTCTTCTCTCCGCCGGATTCTTTCGCTATAAAATCGTCTTCGTGGAAACTTTTCGGACGTTATGATTCCTTTTTTAGTTTCCCTGAAGTTGGATGATGCAATAAAGCATCTTCTATCAAGCACCGAGTGGCTGCCCTCAGCGAAAACAAATGTAGCGAAACTTCGAAACGATCTTTATATAAAATAATGGGGAACATCGTGATGTACGTGCTCAGGTATAGACCGTTCATACTTTCTCAATAGGTGATTTTAGATAAGTTTTTTACTTTTCTTGAGTTCTTCGTATTCAAATAAAATCCTCTGTTCTCTCACTGTTTGATGCTTGTGTTTTATGTTCCCAGTATTATTTCCATTATGCTAGCCATCCTAGCCTATAGGTACGTTTTCGTACATGCTTTCTATGATTTATTGTATATACGTACAAAAATAGGTCCTCTAACCTTCGGTACGTTAGTTTTTCCTATCATTTCCTACAGAACACCATCTTTTTCACTTTATGTTCAGTAATCCTTGCCTTGTATAATTCAACAAATTTTGTCTTCTCCTTCTGATATAGAATGTTGAAAATTTTGGAAACCATGCACACGATCAAAGTAATAGCATGAAACGTGTAAGACTTTCAAAATTCCTAAAGAAAATATTATTAACTTCATAACGAAGTTCTCTCATATCAGTCAGTTTAACGACCAGCATTTAAGCTCTATAATTGGCAATTTCAAAAATGCATTGTATAATAAATTTTATCGTGTACTTCCATGATGAGCCCACCTTGCGAATCTTTCAGACCTTTAGAACCTTACGATCGATTCTATGTTATCTATTCTCGGTCGCTCATCATGAGCCAATGCATAAATTTTGAATACATAATGTAAGGTCGATACGCATCTCATGCACTCAAAAGATACGATAAGGAAATTTTGAAAACTTCCGTCTCGAGTTTTTGTCTTCGTTTCTTTTCTCTCCTTTTCTTTATTGCGTTTTAAGTTCACCCAAAATGTAATATAGTTACATGGTGAACTTAGAGACAAATTCAGTGAAATTTAAAAATATAAACAATAAATTGTTCTGGTGTGTTCGCATTTGTAAGTGCATTTCATTGCAGCCCTCCATTCCCATTCTGTTATTAAATATCTAAAATAATACCATAATAAATATATAATACCTAAAATCTTGCGAGATAAATTGCTTGTCTCGAAGGAAACCTATTTGAAAGCTAAAAATAACGCTGTAATAACAAAACGGTATGATTGGATATAGCCGTTTGCCTTGCCCTTCCGCGAGGTTTATGGAAACATTAAGTTAGCAGTTTTCATGATTTAACTTGAATCTTAAATTGAATGTTTATCTTGCACCTTACATTTCTAAGCATTAAATTCTGCAATTAGACTATGATAACAGTTATAATTTTTTCTATGAAAAATTCTTTATGTCCTAATGCAGATATGTATTTTAGATGCTCTTAGCGTAACTCCTCGTTGGAGATTCCTCAAATTCTAAATTCATTTATTTATACCTAAAAATGACTTATTGCTTTAACATTCATTTGTGAATAATAAATCGATTTAATTAGTAATTCGACATTCATCCTACTTATGTGAAGGTCAAACTTGTTAAATATCTTGTAGCTAGCAAGCGGAAAATGGTCTTGAACCTTGTTTTCAAAGTAAACGACGCGAAAGTCTTTCAGGTCCGTAGTTGGAGGGATATTTATTTCAGTGAAGCAAGTTTAAATTTAAAGAACACCTCCTGGGAACAATTCTAGCGGACTTCTCGGGAATCTCAATTAGGTGCCCTTATCCAAGAAGCTTTTCGAGTAAAATAAGGAAATGGGAAATTTATATTTTTGATATTAAGTGAAACAGTAAAAATGTTATGGTACACAAACAGTTATACATCACACTTAAGTCAATAGATGCGTAGTTACAGAGATAATATTGATGCACAATAATAAATTAATCTCATAACGGTGTACATTATAGTATCGATTATGGGTAATCATCATCATCAGTCGCTATGAATTAAATATCAAATCTGGGACTCCCCAAACATTCATCTGAATTCTGTTTATCTCTTTACTAGGTTACCCTTAGGTATTTGAGGATGTCCCCGCTCCGCATATCTTTTGTTCTTATTCTGTATATCTTCGCATCCATCGGTCCCCAGATAATACAATAGCTGATGATGTCGTTTTCAATTATTATGTGGCTCGTCCACATTTATTGATCGTATGTGTTTGTGTGAAATCGAAATATGTGTTCTATTTAGCTACATTTATTTAATCCTCCTTAAACTTGATAGAATTGATATATATTTAGTTTTTTTAACAAAAGTAAGATATTTTAGCTTGAATAACGCCGTTAATTACAATATATCTGTATTTACAGCACGTCAGATAATATTATTTCCCTGTGAGATTTAGTGAAGTTATCAAGATGTCGATGACCTCAGTCCTCTTGTCAATTTATAAGAAGATTACTTCTGTCTTACGTAATTCCCTCTTAATCTCTATTGATTTTATTAATTAATCACCTTATATTATTACTTTTTAATGTAAGTTCTTTTATACTAACAATAGGTTAAATAGAAGAGGAGACTTTCTACCCTTAATTTCGCCCAAAATAAAGACGCCATTTATTTATTTTATTTATTTAAATGTTTATAACGTCGATTTTAAGCGAGGAAGAGTTCCAAATCGGTGAATACATGAGCACTTTGTCGGCATCCATATTTATAATCTAACCACGAGGCTCAATTAATACATTTTGATGTTAACGAGTTTACGAGGTTCGGCTGAAATGAATCGTTGATTTACATTCTGCTATCGATTTCCAAAGCGCACTGCATAATTTTGGGTATAATAATGTATCGCTTCATTGATTTTCAATTAGTTCCATGTTTGTAATGGGTTAGCACAAATTTGATGCCACGATAAAGAATTTAAATGCAACCAATTCTGTATCAATGTCGATCAATTGCCTCTTTTTCCTGTCATCGCTTGTTTTGCTATATTACCGTATCTTACATCACATTATGCTTTACATTATGAATTAAGTCATGCATTAAGTTATAATTTGCGTTTTAGAGCGTACTTGAAATTACATTAAACTCTAAATTATACATTGTAATAGTTATTGTGTTATGTACCTTATTTTGAGCTGCTCTTATCATTACATATGCTATAGTGATGGTTATATTATGGCATTCGAGGATCTCTTATCATAAGCTCAGTTATTCGGTCAATACGTAACAAAGTAAACGAAACATTTTCCTTGTCTCAGTGTAATATAATTTAAATTATAAAATCTTTTTAAATATATGAAAAATGAAATATAGAATCTATATAAGACAGTCATAAAATTAATATATAATGTTTTATCCTCTTAGCATTCTGATCAAATATACCCTAAAAGTGATGAGAATTACTTCACGAAATGCGAAAAATCACGGAATCCCCTCTTTGCGGTAAAGTAACTTCTACGGAGCATTCTATTTATCTGCTTTCTGCACGAAGTTTTCTTCTCGGATTACCAACTTCTGGATCAATCCAAGCTGAAGGAGCCTCCATTCAATCTCATGACCTTCATTTACTCCCCTGGTAAACCGTTCTCTAACTTTTTATATTGCAAGACTTTTTGGCTGAAAACTTATCAGATTAAGCCCTTGAAAGAAATCCATTCCAGAAAATATATGTTTATCAGATCGATTTTGGTCCATAGAGATGTAAATAAAATATCACTTTTCGTATTATTTTACTTTTAATGACGATAGGTGTTGACTCTCTCCTGTCATTGTCAGTTGCAATAAACAGGAATATTGTTTCCCTGTAAAAATTTTCCTAATATATTTCTTTTATCTGTTTCATTTAATTTGACCTGAAGATGGTTGGTCCTAAGTAGGAACCGTCAAGAAAGACGGAAGTAGAAACTCGTCAACAAAAAATATATGATTGTGGAAATCACCGTTGACTTTTAATTTAGTACTTAGCCGTACTTCCTGGAAAATCGTTAAGGTCCATTACTGCTATACCACTGCTATCGATGAAATAGATTTCGTTGATGTGAAAATGATTTATAATCATACTTTTTAACCCTCAAGTTTACTCTTTCTCTCATGAATTATGGATATCTTGGTTCGGTTTTATTTTCCATTCATACATTAAAGATATAGATTTAAGGTCATCAAAACCATTCGGTATTTTTGATTATGTCAATGAGAATCGCAAAAGTGTACGGATATCTTTCACTTATCGATTGATCAATTGCATTCGACCAGTTTTACACCGACCAATATAATGAAAAGATCGATGATTTAATGAATCGATTTCAATGAATATATCTGACTCATCGTTTATAGCTGTTGAATTCGATTGTAAACTTCAAATACCGTAAGTTCAAGAAATGTTATATACTAATATATAAACCGCAGTAGCCGACCTAAGATAGATTGGAGCACGTCCCTGCTTCATAAACCGTATCCGACAATTGAAAGTCGATTTCCGTAAATTCTCTTCCGAAACGTATTGCTACTTAAAGTGGGAATGGCAAATTCAGATGGCAAGTCATAAAACCATCCCCACATTGCCATAAAGACGCCTTATAAAGCTTTGGAGACATAATGACGTCTCACGCAATGGCATAGCTCTACCTGTATTTCCTTACGACCGTCTTAAGAGAGCATCTCGTCTGAAGAAGGCACGTGTCACATAAGATAACCAAACTCGCGCCATAAAAGCCCTTGTCTTACCGAGTTCGCTGTCTCTCTACGAATTTTTCGTCTTTATTGCAGATGCAATAAAGATTTTAAGAGATGGAATACGTCTTTTAAGAAATGAGTCTTTGAGAAACATCACGTTGAGTAACTGCGTTCATTACTTCAATATTATCTCAAAATAGACTGAAAACATCTCTGTTTTAAAGTACTTACTGTGAATACTTAATCGAATCTTTTACAGGGAGCAATAATCAACCGAATTGAGATGCGTTTTATATAAGGTAAATATTTCAGTTTATCAATATCCAGAAACATGAAATTTTGATACAAGAGGCAGAGAAATTTTTTAAACAAACCTTTAAAGGAGAGCTCAGAACACTAAAGAGTTTATATACGTTATGTTATCGTGTAAAATTGAATTTTCTATTATCTATCTGGAAAAGGTGTATTTACGATAGAATGCACAAAAAATCGAATGAGTTTTCGTATTAAAGGTATTAAGATGGTATGTATTTGTTGCCGCAGACTACAGTGAATCCTGCTTAAGAGGTTTTTTTAGAGTACCGAGGGAAATCAAGTTATAAGCAGGATAGCTTTAGCCGGGATACAGCAACTATTTCTTTCTTGCGCGCTG
Organism: Pachydiplax longipennis; assembly: GCA_036926295.1. NCBI lineage: Eukaryota > Metazoa > Arthropoda > Insecta > Odonata > Libellulidae > Pachydiplax > Pachydiplax longipennis. The sequence continues at coordinate 1,798,654 of JAVFKF010000035.1, read as the reverse complement.
GAAAAAAGATGGGAGTTCTTTAGGTCCTTAGTATTGAAATGAGTGCTTTATATTCCAAAGGATGCTTCTTTAGCTTGCTTTATAAACTCCTAAGTTCGTATTTACAATAGCTGAAAAAAAGGTATCTAAAGAGTCCTCAGACTGTTGCTAAGTAAAATTTGATGCTTTCTCGCATATTCTTGAAGAATATTCAGCTTTTCTGGCGCTTTCCTTTGTATTTTTATTTAGGTAATTTTTGACTGTGCAATGTAGCAATTTCTCACCTGGGGATAAATTACGAATTGAACCCACGTAACATCGCACTGTCCCTCTAATAAATTCAATATGTTTACCAATCGATTTGCGACGGTGGAAAAGACAGCCAATCAACTTTTTAAGTTCTCTCTCCCCTGAGACGTGACTAATGGGGAAGATCTATCTCAGAGCTAGACAAGAAGCCTCGTGAGGGACTAGGAAAAGCAGCAGAGGAAGTAAAACAATTTTCGTCCATCAGATGAGGCGGACGGTTGGCTGAAACGGGATACAGTGAATGCGGGTATGAGAAAAATTTGCATCATAATCGGTCAGAATAGTAAGCAGTCTTTCTACCATGTGTGATAGGGATTGGAACCGAGAGAAAAGCGCATATTAGTCAGGATAGCATCTTCATCAGGAGCATTTTAATTGAGTTTTACCGTAATTAATTACATGAAAATGAGGACATGTTAGTAAAAAGATGAAATCTTAATATATAAGGATAAGATTCATCTTTATGCTTCCTAAACTTATGTGAAAAGTAAACGAAACAGGATTTGACATCCACTCGTGGATATAAAAATACGAAAGCCTTTTAAAGAAAAAAGGTAAAACTCTTGAATTCTTCGGATCGTAACTCTCATTAATATGGAACATATACACTAATTCTTGAAGAAGCATTTAGAAAAGGAAAACTTTTCATTTAAAATTGCTCGTGACCTAGCTTTGTCAGCATTGCGACTGTGAATTGAGTGATATTAATCGGAAAACTAGAAAACCTCCTGCCACACGCCGAAAGGCAGCTTGCAGGGTGTTTGTGTAGATGTAGACGTAGATCATTTTATTGCAGTGATTTCAAATGCATGAATTCGATAATAGGGTATTGAAAATGATTATTTATTATTGCAATGAAACTAAAGAATTATACATCAATATAAATTTATAGACCATAAACAGGAATTTAGAATTCCATAGCCAATATCTAGGAAAATCGCGTGTGTGCATATATGAATGCTACCATATCTACGTGGAAACGTACTTAAATCTTTGTAATTTTGATATTCACGAAAATGCCCCAACCCATATATTCTCCTAATACCTCCTGTCATGTTTAAAATGCAGCGTAATAAACACATTACACTCGTAATACAGGGGATATAATTCTCATTGGACTCTCATGGTGGAGATGCTCATGAAATACTCCACGAGAAAACACTATATATCTTATGTACGAGGCATCTGAGAATAATATTCCTTCACACTTGAGGAAGTATATAGGACGGTAAAAAGGTCGCGTCGAAATAGTCCCATTAGTCCCTTCACAAACAATCGAGAACTTTGACGGGATATGAAACCGCAGGGTTCGGCTTTTTGGTACGGAAGATTCCCACTCATTTTCCTTATCTATAAAGGAGGTCATTCACGCTGAGAAGATGAAGTCATTACCTACGGAATGGTTAACCTCGATGTAGAGAGAGAAATCGTCTCTTTTTATGGGAGAAGAAGAGGCTCCTTCTCCAAATCGCTCCCAGGTCTTTTGCAAAAATGCCTCGTGTTATTTTTTTATGGTCCGTTTCTTGGTTCCGGGATGCCGTTGATCCTTTGCATTCCCTATTGCCTTATTCACTACATTTTCCATTCATTTTTTTCCCCTAGGTCTCTCACCTTTGTTCATATTTGTGCCCTCCTTCGCAATTCTTATCTTTTCAGGCTTTCTTCGCTCCCGACTCTCTAATGACATACATACTAATGGCATCATTTTCAACCCTATTACTAAATTCATCCAGCTTTAATGAATAAGGCTGAGCGACCAAGATTTCGGTTTATTTTCAAGTTTCTGTTGCGTTCGCTTTTTTATTAAGCTACTGCGAAATGTTCAAGAATTACATAATTAAAATTAAATTGTCATTTTTAATGGAGAATCATTATTCGACAGAAAATAATTCTGTTCTAACTTTTAATTTAAGTTTGAATTCACTTTGAAGTGTTTTGGATATCAAACGTTCATTTTGAGAGTCCCATCGACAGATATCCTATTCAATTTTATTAATTAATTATTTCATCAATCACTGATACCATCTCGGGAAAGACTGTCTCCAGGCATAGAATCTAAGGATAATTCAGCTAGAATAATATTTCTTCAACTATCAGTTCTTATGTTAGTAAGAAGTTTATCCCATGTAAGAAACAGTAGCGTAAAATATCAACATGGTTGGGTCGCGTATCCAGATTCCCCACCTTCTGGGCAGGTGTTCTAACCACTAAACTACTATGCCGACTCAATACCACTCTGTTTAAGGATCCATTGCGAGCAATTTCCTTTGGCTTTCAGCAGCAAGTGATAAGTCAAAAACCCTTCCCTCATCCTCGTGAAGCGATTCTTGACAGCAGTTCCCTTTCGAATCGGGAAAATCTGTTTTACAGAACAAAAACGTATAAATTGTGGAAAGGTTTCTTGGTATATAATTTTCCTTTCAAAGGTGAATACTGTTCCGTGTGAATACTTTCTCTCTAGGAGACATGGATGCGTAAATTTCGTGGAAAGATCAAAATCAGGCTTAACACAGAATCCGAAGATGCCCATAACTCATTCGATGAATTACGAATAGCATCCACCCAACTTGGCAATCAGAATACTGAAGGAGTGCCTATTTCTCATATCTTGAGTCTCCTTTTCCTTCTTCAATTCCGCTTTCTCTTATATATGAGATTTTCTGACTATAAGAAGCCAAGTAAATTCTCCTTTATTCTTCTTTTCTCCTTCTTCTTCTTCCTATAACTCGCAACTTCTAACGTTCATGAGATCGACAAAAGTTAGAAAGGCTGAGCCTAAAGACGAATGGGGATAACCCAAATCGTGGAGTGCGGTGAGGGAAGGAAATATTGGAATGGAGAGGAAGGTAAACAGAGGAATCTTTTATGAAACCAAGAGAATGGATGAAACAAAGTTAGGCGGATGATAAAATCGTTCGTGTGGAATGTATTGAAAGGCAAGTATGAAACAGGATTAAAAAGAGGAGAAATCGAGATCATGGAATTACGTATTGAAACTAAAGGAGGATCGAATAATTGGAGAAGTACTGCCTGTAGTATCGCACTGTACACGTAACTACTCTGTACTACCATATAATTTGATCGTGAGTAATTAATATAATGGTTATGGAAGTTTATATTATATAGATGATTTTTATTCCGAATTCATCCTTTGCCGATAAAACTATCCCTTTTAAAAATTGAACCTCTTGGAATTCTGCGTTTACCCATATTGACTGTCTATATTTACATACAAAATATTTGTACATCTTCTTCATGGAAATCCGAAGATTGTTTTTTGTAGTTCTTTTGACCAGTGTTTCCCAACCCTTTGCCCCTCTTTCGCCTTCTCAGAAGAGCTAATTCCCACCAAGGGGCGAAAAATTTGTTTTTATAATGAATTAATATTTACGAATTTATTACGGACGAATGTCTGTGAAATTCTCTCAGGATCAGTCAGTCACGACGCAAAATATTTGAGGAATAAATTAAAAGAAAGTTATATCAACCTGCTCGAATTCCTCCCTAAAAGACCCGAAAATCCCGCAACTGGCGTACGTTCCACCGTTAAGGAAACAATGTTTTAGACTGCCTGTTCCCAGCTAGTCGATTCATTCCCTCTTAATTCCTATAACCTTAATATTAACCATTATCTGACTCTTATAATGTAACCTTGGTATTTTTCTATTATTCCTCCCTTTCTTGTTCTCAGCAGACTATCTTACCTTAGATTGTGCCCACGTTTGACATAACCCTTTACCCTTTCTGTCTTATCTTTTCTTTTTGTTTCATTAACATTTCCCTTGCCTCACATTTAATACTTTTCTCTTCCCTTTTTCATTTCATTCAACTATTCCTTAACCTTTCCTCCATCCTCTGAATTATCTTAAAATTTCGCATGCATTTCCTCTCCTGCTTTTGTTTCTTCTTATCTTGTATTCTCTATTTACATCTACTTCACCTCTTACAGCTTTATCTTTATTGCTACTCCCTTTACAGCTGCACAATCCTCGCTTGGGCCTTGGCTCTCTCCTTTCTTCCATTCTCCTTTTTCTTCTTCCTCTTCTTATTTTCCTCACTTCTTTTTGAGTGTTCCCTAGCTGCTAGATGATCCTGATACGAGCTCATATAGGAGAGGGGTATTATATCACGATTAACAATTTAAACGATCATTGTAGAAAAGTTGGTTTATGTTATTAAAAAAATCTTAGGACGTCGGTCCATTAAGGTACTATCTGTCGATGTTCACAGCCCCTGCTTCGTCATTCGGCGGTTCACGAAGTATTAATGTAAATGTATCTATCATATTATCTGTCATTATCTGGCGGGTGCATGCAGTAGACTACGTAACCTGCCTCCTTGTTGAATTATTCTCTACTTCTTTCACGCTTCCCTTCTTCTCAAAATGGCCGAGTGGTTGGAGCGTCTGGTTCAGTTTCCAAAGTTTCACTCAAATAATATCCAAAGATTATCCTCAGTGCTTCAAACCCTATTTTAAGCAAACTTTTTTCCGGAAAATAAAGTTTTCAGGTCCTGTGACGTCGATGATCAAGATGGCTGCCACTCACCTCCCCCCTTTTGGTTAGTCAGTTTATCTTATTAAACCTCCACATCAGTGGTAAATCGGATAATCTAATCATGTTCCTCTTGTTACCTTTTGTCTCGTATCTTTCATTAGAGGTATGATAGTTGTTTTCTGTTCTATACATAAATTTTTTCTGTTATATACTTGGCTTATTACTAGTTCCAATTCGTATACTGTTATGTAAAATGATTTACTCACCCATTTAAGATGGGGTCATAAAGAGCCAATCTGTAGCCTGAGGGAAAACCTAAAAATTAAAAAGAATTAAAAAAAACTTGAAAAATCTATTGAAAATTATCTAATTTTAAAGAAGGCAGGTTAAACCAAATCTGAAAGGCAAGCAAAAAATACAGATACACTATTGCAAAAATGAAATAACGAGAAAAATGTTTCAATATAAGATATATAGTAAACAGAGAAAACCTCGTGATAAGAAAAAGGAAAAACTATATATATGCGCAGTTATACTAACATTACTGAAGAAAGAAGGGATAAAGGCTTCTTATAGCTATTGGAAAAACCCATTAATGGAGAACGGTAATGTAAATAAAACATTTATGGTTATGTGGTACATTATCGAGTTAATTTACAAACATAGAAAGGGATTAGCGTTATATACCCGTATACTAACCAGAATACAAGCATAATTTTCGTATCTAATCATTCTGCAAAAGAGGCAGAAGCGCTCAGAATTGTATGCGATATTTCAGAAAGTCTGCAAGGCAAATAGGAAACGTTAATTGTTTACTCTTGTGTTTCCTCCGTCATCACCTCGCAAAGGAAATTCCTGGGTCACAGCAAACCGACGCGAAGGGAGCAGTTTTTCAATTTGGCCGTCAGTTCTCATCCTTAATTCTCTCTTCCCATTCATGAGATCCTTCCCTCTCATCATCTAACTGTATCTCTCCTTAGTTCTCCGGGGCGAGAGCGAAAGTTAATGAATCGATTCGGATTGTGCTCTCTCTCTCTTCCTTCCTTTAGGGCTTCCAACTTTCCTCTTCGCATTAAGCGACGAAGAAACCCTCTGTAATCATAACCTCCTGCATTAGGCGAAGTTTCTACCACTGTTCCGTATCTCCCTTCATTAGCTCGGGGTGCTTATTCTCCCGATGCTGTGTCACGTTCTCTCCCTCATTCCCTTCACTCTTTTAACCCACTCATTTCAATCTCTCAGTTTTCTAATTGGAGGAATTTTCAGTTTATCGAGTTTTTGGCCTTTAGGCCCGCCTTGATAAATCTCTGCGGAGTTTAAAGTTCTAAACGGATTTTGTTTGACAAGTTCTTAATCTTAATTTTTGCGCGAAAATACACTCCTAAGGCGATGATTTATTTTTCTACGTCATAGGCGCCATCATATTCTCATATTCTAGCGTTTTTTCTTTTGATAAAATAACTTTAATCCTGAGAGACACGAATGCATTTATCTGGAATATGATTTGTCTGTCTTATTGAATGCGAGGCGGGATAGTGTTAAGTCTACCCGCACTATTCATTAATTAATTCTAATTTAGTATTAATTAATTAGTACGTACAATTACATGCAGCTACCAAAGCTATACTGTAAGGAAGGAAATGGCAACGGAAAACAGTGGATCTGTTGCATACCAATCGAAAGATTAAAGACTCACAATTAGCCCAGTAAAATCGTCTTTGTATATATTATACTGTTAGCAGCTATTATTCATTACCAACCCGAGGGTTAATGTGTTACATTTTTCTAAGCTATTTAATCCTCTGCTAGTAAGTTCATTCCCTCTAACTTTAACCATAGGCTAACTTTTCTTTCCTCATCTGTGTATCTTCCATCCCTAGGATAAAAACTACATGTTCTACTGCTTCCCTATCCTTCCTTCGCTATATTTAGTTCGTCAGCTATAACCTCTCGTAAATAAATCCCTCCAAAAAGAATCTATACTTTCATGTGTCGATCAGAAATTGGTACTGGAATACCCAAGACTCCAACAGCGTCACGAGCATAACGCCATTAATCCTGCCAACCTACATTCACGCAGAAATATCGGAGCGAAGGAAAAGGCCGTGTTTCCAGATTCGATACTTGAAAACATTTCCACCTGCTGCAATCCGCGCGCATGAGAAATTCGATGTTACGGTCCAAACACTCCGCGAGAGTTATTACCGCGTCACTATGACAGGAAAAAATTCCTCAGCGACTCTGATTTAGACGGAAAGGAAAATGAAATCCGTCCTCGCGAACCGAATTTCCATTCTGTCGAGAATCATCTGTGGCACCGTCGCATGCTAAATTTCATTAAAGCCGGATGAATATTTTATGAGATGCAGCGAGTCCGACGGGCAAGACTCCATTACAAATTTAATCCGAGCACTTTAGCACAAAGGAGCAAGAGAAAAAGGAACACGAGAGACATCACGTTAAGCTAACAACATCTCCCATTAAAAAATTAGGCGTGCTGAAGGATCAAGTCGGACAAGGCTTTTAATCTACCCTTCACGTGGCCCTAAGTAGTTACTCAGATCATCCTATGGATTCAAGCAATTAGCGGCATAACTAAGTCGTGGCGAGGTAAGCACCTGCCCTGGGATAAAGGCCAGCAAAAGGAATTTCCTTCCTTTCTCCTATATAATTCATTTCCAGATCTTTCTCCCCGATTATTCCACTCCTTAACTTCCCCACTGCTTTCTTGTTCCGTAAGGGTAGTTAGCAGTCTAAGGAAAGAAGTTATAAAAAATATATCATTGTGATCGTTGAATCTCCTGCTCCTTATTATTCAAAATTAATATTTTAGTGCCAATAGTACGTGTAGTACTTTAAGTTTTAAGTTTGTTTTAATTCAACAAGGGGTTATATGCGAATTTCCCCACAGCTATGAAAGGAAACGCAAATTTAAGAATCTAAAGAAACTTGGTTGTTTATTTTGATTAGTGATTTTTAATTAATATAAATAATGGAACGAACCAAACAACAAGCAGACAGAGAACTAAATACCATACTTTGGTGAAGAGATATTTCAAAAACATAATATCAAACACATCGAACAATTACCCAGGGTACATGTCTTTATGATGCGGAAAGGTGGAAAATTGAAAGCGGTGGAAATGGACATTTTAAAAAGCATCTGTAGAGTGTCAAGGATAGGAAGAGTCACAAATGAAAACATAAGAAGAATAATGCAATTAGAAATAAAAGTGATGGAAAAAATATAGACAAGACGATTAAAATGATATAGACATATGAAAAAGATGAAAAATCATAGATGGCATAAAAACATTCGATTTTCAAACTATCTTGGAAGAGAAGAATAGGTCGAATACCAGAAAAATGAATGAAATAAGTTTCTATAGACATGCAAATACGACGAACTAGTCAGAAAACCGAAAACGAAAATTTTCCATCTTTTCAAAGCTCTCTTATATTGGATCTAAATCTAAATTGATGTGAAAATGAATATTCATAATAGAATATTTATATTTTATAATAGAAATATACCTTATATTCCTGTAATAGGCTGAATTCAGCCACCTTTTTCTATGTCTTCAAATCTAACGTAGGCAATTCTTTGTATTCTTAAACCTTGATTTGATTACAGCTCGATCAGGAGTCCTTCCTTCATTTGAAATGTTGATAAATCTTTTAGCTTCTCTTGCGTCATCGTCCAGTTGCTGCCGATGATTGGCTTGTTTAATGAAGTATGACGATTTTCAGAACCTCCATCTCCATTCATTTGCATGTGGTGATATTTCTGTTTTTAAAAAAATCATCGGTTTTCATATTGAGCGACAAATCCAAAATTTTCATCCATTTCATTTTAGATTGATAAACAATAAGTGAGCCAACATTACCGATATTTTGTGAATGAAAATTGCGCAATTATTTATATTCAAACAAATTATAGTGCTATTTTTATTTTATAAATTTTTCAAGACTGAAATCCCTTTGATTTTGATTCCATGAATCATGCAAAATAAATTGAATTTGATCTCCGGATGAATTAAGTTATAAAAGTTGTACAAAAATTATGTTTAAAGACACCTTAATTTTACTAATTATTCAAGTCAATGAAACTTTGACTTCTACTATATTAAATCTTATACAACTCGGCGATTATTAATTTTTAACACGGTTTTTCTATATTTAACTTAATTTTGTATTTCAGTAAAATCATATTTGAATAATTGTATTTTATTTTAATCATAATAATTTTATAGTTAAAACCTATCTACGATGGAAAATAGAAAAAAAATAAAAATACTTCAAAATAATGCGAATGGATACCGTGAAAATTAGTTGGTGTTATTACATCGAAATCCTTCGAATCGAATGCTATCGAAGTCTTTTTTATTTTTCTAGCAAACATATTTACTGTTCTTTGAATTCCTCCGAAATGGTCCTCTACATATTTATAAATAGCTTTCAGTGCACTTTTCAATGCAATGATTTCACTCACGATGCCGTGGCATAGAAAGCCAGGATGCCATTAATATTTCGCGATTTGAAATTACTAATTTGGACTGTATTTTCTCGAAAAGCTCTTATGGGGACATGAAGATAATAATTCGATGTTTATGAATTTGTATTTAGTTGTCGATGTTCTAGGAGATATCAAAAGTACTCAAATCAATCAATCAACACATCAATTTATCTCCGCTGTGACAGAAATATCAAAGGTCCTGGTCATAACAGGATGGAATTCGATTGAGAACGGAAAATTCTCTCTTGATGGCCTAATGATGGCCATACCAGACAATCTAGTTTTTTGTTCCTTTTTGCAACTCTTTTGGAGGCAGTCTGTAATTATGGTTACATACAGGATTAACTCAACATTTTTTCTATAAATAGTTTTCTTTAACTTACATTCTTATAAACTGCCTTTGTTTAAGTGATATCTTTATCAGAGGGATCTCTTAATGAGATTATGGATTTCATGAATTATCGTAAATCAGTTAGCTCCAAATGATTGTCATAAATTTCTCTCTCAGAAATTCGAAACATCTATCCTTACCAATGTTCTCAATCGTCTGTTAGAGTAATATTCTTATATCTCGCTTCTGAAAAATATTTCTAACCCTGTTAATACACTTTTCTTTTATACCATCCATGCTTACCTCTTTTCTCAAATTTCAACCTCTATTCTCCATTTAACCCTTCTTGAAAACGGGAAGGCTTGATTTGATCATCTTTCTTTGAGCTATGTAATTAGCGATACTTGAATGTCAAACGGGTTGCATAAGATTAAGGATAGATTAGTGACTGCTCTCGAAGTCTCACTTCCATGGAATGAATTCAGCTCAGGATAATTACCGCCCACGGATTCGTCGACCTCCAGATCCACAATCAACATTTCAACAGTCGTAATCCTATAATAATAGATGGATAATTAACATTTAATTTTAATCTCCATTTAATGCTCATCGTACTCTTTGAAGCGTTAATTTCAGAACTAACAAGTCAAATACAATTTTTAATGAAGAATCCTCATTATTCCGTCAACAAATATAAAGTGGGTACTCATGTACCACGTCATTAGGTTTGTTATAATAAATTTCGCGTAGGGATAAATGTTAAACCGTATAAGAATTAAACGAGTCAACCCAAAAATACGAATTCTGTTACAACTCCTTTAGCCACGAAGAAAATCATCCGAGCGATTGTTTTGGAATCCGAGTGTAATCCTCTCTTCGAAATTACCGAGGATTATCCTTAAGTGCCATGTTTATGATGCCTGCTTCTGTTAAAGCGAGACCAGCATTAAAGGATTATGGAAAGATGCCAATTATTTTTCATTTGAATTGCTTAATTAAGTGGAGTTTTGCAAAACTTCAACCGAGACCAGTATGTCGTGCACGGAAGATCATAATTGGTAAATTGTCTAGGGAATATGTTTATAGGAAAACGCCCAAGATAGAGGAATGAATGTAAAGAGTGAAAATATTAAACAAAATGGAAATTTAAAGTTGATTCAACCCTATATATTTTTATATGCGTCTGAATATTGCAAGAGAATTAGGCACATACTTGATTGCGTTTTAGATTGACATCCCCTTAGTAAACATTTCAATAATGAATGGATATCAAAATTATATTTAGTATGTTGACGTCTTTAAACAGATTATAGCAAAATAATAAGTAAATGCAGAGACGAACAGCGAAATTTCTTTGATTATCATAATAATGTAAACGAGGTTAACAGCTAGAGTTCCCGGAGCCAACTGCAAGCCATCGCCCGAAGTAGATGTGATTTATTTTTTCATTTCCTTATCAAATTATGGCCATATATATTTATTTTCATTCTTATTTTATGCATTCATCCATCCTTAGATTTTGAAAACTGCAAGTACACAGTATCCGCTCCCTTTAAAACTGTTTCAATACGCAACATTTTAGCCTGTTTTTTTCCATACTTCCAGACAAACTTAAAACATTCCATAAAATTTTTACAAATATATTGATTTGCAAATATAATAAAATAATAAAATTTATAAATGGCATAAATGATAAATGGGATAGGTTGTTTGTGTTAGCCTTTAAACGGTTAATTTTAAAAGAGGTCTATTAAACGGAAAATCGTCTAATAAAGACTTAATTATTATTAAAATATTTTTATCGGTCTTCCTCTTCCCCGTGGAAGCATTCACATTAGCCATTTATCCTTTCTATTCTTCCCAAGCATCAAAATGCACCTCCAAAAAGGATTATTCTTAATAGGTTCATCTAAAGTAGATAAGATGGTCAACCTGCAATTAATCAGCCTGATTATATCTTCTCCCTGGCTTACATTCGGATTCCGTCTGACTGCGTTTCATCCCCACAACTTCCTTATCATCCCTTCCTTCCCTCCCTTTTCAACTTGATCTTCTTTACGGATGCGGGCCACTCCAGCACACTATAGCGAAAAAGGAGGTCACGTATCTGTAAAGTTCGATGGAGATAAAAAAAAATTGAGCGTCGTTTTGAAGGCGGGTAGCGCCACCCCGCGGCGGATTAGGGGGCCATAGAGGAGACGTGGAAAAGATACGGGAGAAAAAATACGCTTGGTAAACAAGTACGGCGCGGCAAGAACCCTTTTTGCTCTCGCGCCGGCCTTTTTTCAGGGATATCGTCAGGAACTCGTAATAAACGCTTGTACGAACGTAAGGATGACTTTTCCCGTCTACTCTTGTTCCCGTGGAAGAAGCGGAAGCTGTAAAGAGAATGGGGAGAACAAAGGGAGCCAAAGCACGCGATTCTGACCTTTTTCAGTGCTGAAAAAATGTCGCGTTTTCCCTCCGCCTTAAGCCGCACCAAGTGCGCTCCGCCGCTTTGGGAAAATGCGAAGAATTTTGGTGTTCGATTCCATTTTACTAACCTCGTTTGCTTTCGGAGTGGCACGTGCGTTCGCGGAAATTTTGTTGTTTGCCCTTGAATTTGAGTGAGGGAAACATGTGAAGGACGTCTTAAATGCTCTTATTTTGTATTTATTACAATAATAATGTCACTTGTGGATAACTGTCCTGTGGCAACGTCACTAATGCAAAGCAAATATCTGAGATAATCCAGTCCATTTATGGAAGTACGCAACTATCATGTTAAGCACACTATCCTATGTCCTCACTTAACAACTATTACTACTCACCAATTAGTATATGTAATTTACACAGGCACAATCCTGAATACGAAAAATTAAAGTATCCTATAATTCAGAGGGGGATTAAATTTTCCCGGCACTCACCCAATGTCGGAAGGAAAACCACATCGACCAAAAGATCAAACATCTCAAAACATTAATAGTTCATCTTTAATAATCTACAACACATTTTCAAACTAATTGGAAATTATCCTAAAATTAATTATTCTGTAACAATATACTGTAAAACCCGGTTAACACGCTTTTCAGATAATCGAGAGAAAACCGTATTAACTCTTTAAATAAGCGGGTTACCGCAAATTTCTATCTATTTTATATTAGAAAACGGATGAAAGTTTCTTGGCTCTATAATTTTTAAACAAATGCTTTGAATCTTAAAAAAGAAAAGGAATTATTTATCTTGCTTTATTTGCGAAAGATCTAGTGCCCCCGAACTATCATTGTATAATTCTGGTAGCGTTCCCGTCATATTTTTAAAAATTGTAGGATCTATCTACAGTAGGATTCAGATTGCTGTGTAATTTAATGCTGCGTTATAAAACTCATCTTGGTTACCCTTACTGAATACTCTTAGAAAAATTATTCATAGAATCATGGTAGGTAGGGTATTATTCATAGGGTCACGGACTTAACTTTAACTTGCTCCGCTGATAGCAATATAGCTCAGCTAGAAATGCAAAGGAACCTCACCTTGTTAAGTAAATCTCATTATGTTAATGAAGCTCTTGGCTGCTAATGCTAGAAGGGTTGACAGTGTTAACTTCATACAACCAGTCTTCTGATAAGCTGATAAATATTTTAAAATATGAAAGGGATGAATAGTTCTAAACCTACATAAACAAAAAGTAATAGTGATGATGAGTTTTCAAATTCGTGTAAATTCGACTTTGTAAGAATGTGGTACATATCTTCCTAGCTTTATTACCCCCTAAGAATGTATCTGCGCAGGCTATCTTTATAAAGAAAGCTATTTATACCCCTTGAGTTACGTATACCACCCAACTCTTGAGACCTATTCCTTGGAAAACTTTCATCCTCCTTAGGTGCCTTTTCAGAACCTCCCATCCATTCATTGCCTTATAATCGGAGGTTATTAAATTCCTCTTTCATCCCTCCACAACACGACGCCTCTCCATTCCTATCATTCTTCTTTCTGCCGTATCTTCAAGGCTATTAAATTTCTCGCTTCCTTTCCTCTTTATCCCTTTAAGTTCATAGCGATGACGTAACCTATAAATACGATGCGTTGAAAATAAATTGCTATTCTTATCTTGTGAATTAAAACTCCAAGTGGGCTTTTCAGGTTATCTAAAAAGATAGGGTTACCGAAAAGAAGTATGTAAAACTTAAACTATATGGATAATTATGAATAATAAGGGAAGATTGTTCATAATCTCCGTATAAACATTTAATTGATACTTGACTATCAGAGATCAAAGCGAAAAAGTCAAACCAATGGGACGATTTCGATAGAGCAATCTTTCCATTGATTTCTGTGGCCCGTTTTGGTTAACTTTCTTCTGAATTCCAATATTTTCTATCCTTTTCTGTTTAGTTCTTGATACCTTGATGATCTGGTTGGTTTAAACTACATCGTCTGCAAAACGCAGGTGATTAATACATTTGCCTTCAATCCGCAGAGCTCTCTTTCCGCATTCTAGCGTGCTGAAACGTATTATATCAAAAACTCAGAGTGTGGCCATCGTTAAAGGAGGAAAAGATCCATCTTGTGAGAGAGGAAGCGAATGAAACGGTTTGATAAATCGAAAAACGTGATCTCTAGGTGTTTTTTCAGATCACGACAAAGTGACTTCCGAGCGGCCTTTATTACGGCTGTTTGCCATCTTCTTTTTATCCCCTCAGAACGGATGACAAAAGAGTAACGATACGCGAGCCACGCTCGTTCATTAACGCGGCCCTTTCAGGAAAAACACGCAATAAAACGAGTTCTCGATGGACTCGAGTAACGCAGCCTCCCGGACCCACGGAGCGATTACGGCCGGGAAAAAAATTGAAAAAGAAACAGTTGAAAATGAGGCGAATGAAAAAGGGGAGAGAAAAAGAAAGTGCCTCGGTGAAATCCAGGTCAGAGCGGAAGAATGCAGAATAGGTACGGATGTGTAATTTAGCCGGGGATGTTTAATCTCCCGGATTAATTAAATTAAATAAGCCCGATTTAAGGGCGTGATTATGCCCCGTCTCGGAATTGCTTACACTTTCCTTCCTTACGTATTCGCGGCGATGAAAAGGATAGTCACGTGACGCCGCGTTAAATTTTTATCGCCCCTCTTTTTTTCCGAGTTCATAGTGGCGAGTGGAATGACTCAAAAGCAGCCTTTAGGCTTGGGATTCTCAACTCTTGGGAAACGCCTCCCTCGAGGCTCTTAACTCTGCATTAAAGAGACGTCCGAAATGCACACTTTATCCTCCGGTGTTTACGGGAAGTCGCGTTCCCTGAAAAGGCTATTCCAATACCTTTACATATATTATACGAGTGTGTGATCACATATACGTAGATATTGGTAAAGGTATATACATTTATTTATTGACCGAAGAATAAAGAGAACAGGCCTAAAAGTTTCTTGAAGTAGTTAAATAGTGAGTCTGAATTGGTTGTGGGGTTGTGTCTGAATTAGTATCCGAATTGCTGTCCTACTTGTATAGTGCTCATGACACCTATATTCTAACTTCATGATACGTTATCCTTCATTGTAAATATGCTAAGTGTATTGCACGATTGAACCCAAAGGAGATTACCGAGGAGATGACTTCCTTCTCAGGGCAAACGCCAAGCAGATGATGTGTATGTAGCTACGTAATTATGTTACCCCTCGCAATAAGCTCACTTACGGTACATATTACGGATATTGCATCCGATTCCTTAACTGTAGCACAATTCGCTCTTAATTTATATATTCCTCTTTGATGCTGTTAGTATGTATTTAGACTATTACATCCAGGAATTCAGTTTATTATTAGCATGCTATTTGTACACTGCCTCCAAGCTTTGAGCTAATCTGCATCACGGTAATATCCATCAATATTTCATATTATGAATGATTTCTTTGTGAAACAACTGTTTTGAAATTTAGGGAGCATGGTTCAAGAAAAGAGAAAATATTGAAGCAAATTTAAATGTACTTAATGGAGGAAGAGTGAATTGCTATGAGCTTAAGTCGTAAAGTTAAGTGAACATTTATAAGATCCGTGTGTAAGTAAATGTTAAAGAATATTTTTTCCTAGAAGATAATAAGAGCAAAGAGTTTAAAATACAGTTTCATGAGGAGTTCGGAGAATTAAAGGAAAGCTTTAAGCTCAGTAAAGTTTGATGTAAGTAATTTTCTGGGAATACAAAGCGAAGGGATGAGGTAGTTAGATAAACAAAATGTAGGCAGTTAGCGTGTCTTGTGAGGCGTAAAGAGCATTTCCTAGAATATAACTACGAAGAGCTCTAATGGAAATTTGAGTATTTCAGGCTAATTTAAAAAACTGTAAAGAAGAAGGATTTTTGTTCAGAACAGATAACTTGGTCTCTTCGAAGACTGGGAGCTGCAATTCAGTGTGTGGTATGAATCCATGAGTAGAATGTTTTTCAAAATTAACATGAATTGTTATTTTGTTTGTGAAACATGAATTGTTATTTTGTTTGTGAATCCAAGTATACCTTATTGTTTGGTACCCCATACGAGCGTTATCTCTGTAGAGAATATGTGAAAATATGTACCGAATACTGCCACCTTGTTTTAAACTATCTGTAGAGTTAAATGAATGAATGCAGAAGAATGTCAAACTATAGTTTTCCTAGTATATACAAAATATTAAATGAAATAATTATTATGAAATTAAAGATGAATATCGAAAATAATTTTAAATGGCTATGATACCGTAGAGGGTTAGACTGGTTTATTCATTTTATATCCATTATATAATATTACAAGATGATATCACTGCGTGTTTTCATAAGCAAGCTATAAGTTGTGCACTTATTAAGATAAGGAATTTTGTTTAAACGATCATTATTCAAACAGTCATCATAGGTACGATTTTTTCTAATATCCGCGATCTAGCATCTGCCCGTTTTGCACCAGAAGATGCTGACTAATTTTAAGCGTATTCGCATGGTAATGGTAAATTGAGAATAATGCTTACTGAAATCGCGATATTGAAACTTAAGGTGATAGTCATCGTCAAATGTTTCGAAGAAGAAAAAGTGAATGTTACCGAATGCTCTGTGACGCAGGTTAAAAATATTATATTTAGAGGAGAGAAGGTAAGAAAGTGATGATTTCCTAATGTTTGGATAGTAGAGGAGGTTTAAGGAAGAGGTGACAGGTGTTTGCCATTTCTTATAATACTTAAATAAGGATGATGTTGGGACGGGTTATTTAAAAAAAATACCTTTCCTCAAAGGATCCACGACAGAAATTAAAAAATTGATAGGTAGTTCGTCAATGTCAATCAACCCCAATAGGTTGCTCGTTGGGAATGAATGTGAATGTAGACAAAAATTATCCGCGTATGGCATAAAATTTGCATTTCTCATAAGTCGGGTGAGTGCCTGCATAATATTCCATCACAGAGAATAGTTCAACATCGATAAAAAATGACAGAACAAGGATCCTATTCGGAAAGATAACATCGAATTCCAGACAATATAGCCTAGTGCTATGACATAAAAAGAGCACTAAAACGTTACTGCCCAGCCTCAGTCCCATGACGTCACGTACTTTTCGTAGACTGTTTTAACTTACAGAATGGTTGAAATGAAAGGTTCTATCAACTATTTTTAGCCACTGCCTTAATGTCACAAATTTTTAGGCTTCATTCAGGTGCTTAAATTGACGATTACTTCAATATGTATCGATGGAGTGTACAAAAGGGGATGAGCTCTATTTTGGTACAAGGTCATGATACGCCTCGAGGTTTTGCTTAGTGATGCCGAAAATTTTCCTTCAATCGAATAAAGACGTGCGACTGCAGGTAAAACGTTGAAGAAGTCTGCGAATAGAATGATAGACTGAGTAGGAATCGCTTTTTCTTTGGAAGGACGCTAATCAAACCATCAGGCCGCGCTTGAATATAACATATCTAAATGGGCTAGAATTGAGAATTTAGAATGAAAGGTATCATTAATCACATATAATTCTTCACTGTATTTCAAAATTGGAATGAAATTTGCTTAAAAATGAAGTAAATAAATATAATTTTGAGGACAGTCATTAAAAATCAGGTTAAAGTTGGAACGTCAGACGTTAAAAATGTTTTGTGGATTCTTTTAATTGGGAAAACTAGGATAAATCTTTATTTCGATCCAGTACACGTTTTGTAAAATAATTTTCCAGCAGTCTTATGTTTCGACTAAATCATTCCTTAGTATATTATTCCTTATTATTAGTTGGTAAACAGATCTTCAAAGATTAAAGAAGTGAATTTTCTCCATATTTTTCTTTCCTGTTTTCTTCTCTGTAATTTCGAAAAAGATCTTTGAAAAGCGATAAATTTCTCCAAAATTACATTTTAAATAACGTGTTTAGAACTAGGATATGAAAATATAACTCCTTTTGTTCTTGAAAACTATTCTAAAAACTAATTTGACCACGTTTGAGAATTAAATAAGGAAAGAATAACTAGAAGATCACCCGTAGTAAATTGATTACAGTTTTAGATCTAATTTCTTCTTTTCTTTAGTTTCCAATAAAAAGATACAAAGTATATAGATTTAGTTACAGATAACCTTACCTTAAAATTAAATTTATGTGCCATAATGTTTTATCCTATATTTGTACGTAATATTTTGATGTAATAAAATCTCAAATAAATTTCAAGTTCATTTGCATAGTCTATATTTAAAAATGGGGTGATTGGTAGCCTACAATTGCACGAAGCCCTGTATCACATTAGAAGAAAATTTTTACGCTTACAATTTTTATTTACAATCTTCTTTTGAAAAACTCTCGCCTTTAAATATTTCAGCAAAGTTTACGCTGCACTCCGATATCAGAATATAGCAGGAAAATTTGCGCAGCCCTTGATCCAAAATACAAATTGGAGCCTAACTAGTTTCAAAACGGTTTTGGAAAAAAAGGTTTCCGTATCCCAACACGATTCCGCTCCCAATCTAAACTTTTCCTCATTGAATCCTCCTGTAAACTAGTTCTCATCATCAGCGTACTCTAGCCGTGCCATCTAAAAACGAAAACAAAAAGCACGAGAAAGGAGTGCTACCTCGGACATGGTAACACGGTTAATATTTGCAAACAAGACGCCGGTAAACACGGCGGAAGCGGACGAAGATTCCGCAATTTGTTTTATTAGGAGTTTTAAAGGGAATAATTCATGCTCGCTCTCGGCGTTAATGGGAAAAATGCTCGCTTAAAAGGCTTGATTGGGGGATGGGCCTCTCGATCCATTATGTCGGCCATCTTTTTCAATCAAGCTTAATGCGATATCCGCGAACGCTTGCCTCTCCATTCACAGCGTTTCCGAAAACTCTCCACTATAAATACAAACGCAGCAAAGCTTGGGCGGTAACAATTATCGTTCTAATCAACATCCATCCCGTTTTTTCCTCATTTTTTCGGTAGCCTTTTTCCAGTTCGGTGAGATTTTTCGAAATTGCTGTTCGCGAACGTGGAATCGTGACTACTTCCTACTGCACTGCGGGAATTCTTCGCTGTTTGAAAAGGGACGTTAGCAAACATGCAGCGATGCGTTCTATTTTTCATTCACGACATGTCGGCTGGCATGGGATGCGGTTCAACGTCCAATCTTGTTTCATATCTGTTTGTCCTAAGGTGCTTAATTGAAGTTGCTTCTTTCGTTCTTATTTTACAATCTTCCTGGCTGTTTTTCGAACGAGTGTGGCGCTACTCAAAGTATTTGAAAACCTCAGTTATACACCAGTCATCGACGAGGAAAATTTAAGATTTATATTTGGAATTAAATCTGAAGTTCATGACTCGTTATCATTGTCACTTTCTAAAATATATGTATAACGTGAGTCGAACACAGTTCTCACAGTGTTGGCTCAGATATTCAAACGGAAATAAATTATGGTGATACAAATTCTCTATTAGAGCTAAAGGTAGCATTAACTAGTTATAATTTATTCTTTATATGATATCAAAATCTTAGTCCTACAATGTTAGCTGTTTTATTCCAATCCTAAAATTTATATTTATCGTTTATTCTATATTTTCTAATATATGTTATTAAATGTTATCTATTCTATTATATGTTATTAATTAAATTAATTATATGCATAGGTATGACTAAATGGCAGCAATTTTTACTGAATTATGTGAGGATGATTATTTTTCCCGAATTACTTTAGCTTCGCCCAATTTATACACATATTTCTTAGTGATATTTTGCATTCTAAGAAGTTAAAAGGATATTTTCAGGAGGAACAATTTCTTTTTAAAAAATGTCATTATAAGTCTCATAAATTGGTGCTCCATAGTGAATTACTGCCACGTCTATGGTACGCAATTTAATATTTAGTAAAATCTTTTCCATCCATTGATAAGTGCATTAGAATGCTTCCATCTGGTCCACCCTACCCAGTGCGACTGCAGATGTATAGTAAAATAGATTATATTCCTGTCCCTTGCGCAATATGCGGTATATGTGTGTCAGAAAGCCATCTGTTCGCACCCATGAAATCGGCAAATTCACCCAGCCATCCCTTTGGGGCCGACCAGCCGGACCGACAGATATCGTCCGCAGCGCTCTACGCGTCCAAACGTCCCTTTTTTATTATTTGCCTTCGAATGCGGAAAAAACTTCGCTTATCGGCCGTCAGCCATCTCGTTTCAGAACGCTTTTTCATCGCCCAAGTTTGTTTGTCTGCAGTTTGTCGCCCCCCTTGTCAAACGCATCACGTGATGCCAAATCGCACTCGCTCCGTTGGTTTTGACGTTCTGCCTTCTTCTCTTTTTCCGATCGACTCCTGCGGCTTTCCGGCACCAGTGAGTGCGCCCAGCACGAGTTCCAGTGCGCCGATGGCAGCTGTATCCCCATCTCGCAGCGCTGTGATCACAGAGCGGACTGCATTGACCAGTCGGACGAGAGGGAGTGTGCCGATAGTCCTAGTAAGTTATTCCACTTATTTATGCTTCAAACTGGGACTGTATCCCGCCCTGGGGTCGGAAGTATCTGGCCGTACTCCTAATGATTCGCTTTGGGTCCATTTACATTCACAAATGCATCTCAATACCCAATAATGTTTTGTCGAATTAAATTAATAATCGTAAGTTATTTATGAACGCAAAACATAGAAAACGATTAATTATTGGGATGAACCAATGGTGAGTACAGAAAATCTCACCTAATGCCAATAAAACATAATTTTTTCCGTTATTTGGATATATAATGCTTTGTATCTCCTTTATCTCTTAAATATAATAATATTTTTATTTTTGAAAATAATTTTATTTATGATTTTTTTATCACTGTATTTTTGCATTTTTTCACCCCATCTTGTGTGGATGTTTTCCCGTTGTTTTTTTCTCAGTCAGATCAGAATCAGCCTTCCGTTAACGATATTTTTCCCACAAATCAAATTTATTCTTTTTCTCCTCTTCTCTTTTCATAAGTTTTATCTCATGTATTTTTCCCCCTTTTATCTTAATGTTAGAACATTATACAGTGGAAAAGAGGCCCACTTGGGCTTCTTAATCTCGCCTAATCAAGGTTTAAATAACATTAATTAATATCGAACCATTTCTGGATTATATACAATTTCTTCATGTCTTCAACTATATATTTTTCAATGGTTGATTTTTCTGTAAAATTTATATTGATGAAAAAAGGGGCGTAAACACAACCGCCCCCTCTCGTATCCGCCCTGAGGCCTCATTTGCTTACCGTCTGAAGCCACTCTGGATGGCGTTCCATCCTTCCTGGAAGTTCCAGCCTTGCTCAGTAACCTCAGGCGTCTCTCAGGGCAGCGTAAAATAACCGTTAATATTTTTAGTATAAATCAAATACCATATTAATCAGAGTGATAATAAAGATAGAATCAGGAGAATAGGAAGTAGAAAGAATAATAAAGAAAATCCAATTTTGCTCTCTACGAGGGAAAACCTTTTTAACAATAGAATCAGAGTATCTTGGAGTAAACCTCAGGAATAACTAAAAATGTGATGCTCACAATTGTATACCTGAGGATGAAACCAAACTCCGCTTCGTCCAGAAAATAGACGGTAGAAGAAAAGAAAAAGTTCGCGAGTGACTTTTCGCTAATTAGGCCTCACCTGGAGATTGAATATAATGCACGAGATGCTGCCGAAAAGTGTTGTAAACGCTAATTAGGAAAGTTGTGTACAATGAAAGGCAATATTTTTTGTATAGAATAACTATAACAAATCAGTGAACGTTGCCCAGACACTTCGAGTTGCAAAGTGTAATTCTTTGTATTAACTTTCTGTCTTCTAAAGACCTGATTTACTATAATCATAGAAGTGAAATCAAATGCTCTTTCCTTTGCCTTTCGATGAGTTACTCTTCCCTTTATGTGACTAGCTTTTCTTTTCAATCCAATAATTTTACGGAAAAAGAAGTTTCGCTCTTTAAATCTTAAATAGACCAAAGAAATTCGATCGCATACCTTTCTGCTCTTCGTTTTACGTTGAGATCTGAAATAAATCAATCAAACCCTTGAGGGTAAAATCAAAAAGCTCGGAGTGGTCATTTGCTCGTGCTATGGAAAAAATCTCAAATCAGGGTACGCTTCGGTTGCTAAATTTTTTAATGGCCTTTGACGGGATTAATTTCAACGGTCTCTTACATGACGCTTTTACTTCCATGAATATATTATCATGAGGACTTTTCACTTCTAAGAGATTCGTTTAAAATTTGTACAAAATTTAATTACCTTTGACTATCGTCTTTATGTAAACTTCTCTTTTCGCCCTTAGTAAGAGTTTTTGGGAAGAAATTATACTCCTATATTATAAATGTTCCCGGTATTTCGTTTTCAACACTATTGAAGGAAAAAAATTAATATTTTGCATTCAAATGCAAATCCAAATTGAATTATGAGCTGATGAAATAAGCGATTGATTACCTCCACATTATGGAAAAAATCGGGAAATGTATACTTTTATTTCAAAAGAGTTTGTATTTCTAGGTTCATGGATTAATTCGTTCCAAACTGTGGTTCAAAACCGGGAGTCGGTAATTTTACGTTGAAAACTGTTCGTCAAAGTAAGTTAAGCTCAGCTGTAAAATTCTCTCCATAGAATTTATCAAAGGAAGACAAAGAAATTCCCAAAAACACACATTCATTATAAGCAGAAATTCTCCAACAAATTATGCAGAGGAGGGAATATAATATCCGTCCAATGACAAAGAAAATAATTTTACTAAAGAATATGATCAAAGAAAATGACCCAAAGGGTCGAAACTGCGGTGGTGAAATAAAAACATTCTCCGGTAAAGGAGAGTTCTTTTCGCTATTAATAATGGAGAGCTTCCACAAAGTAGAGACCGAATTATTAAATTAAAAAGTTTGTATTGAATTTACCATCGCTGCCCAGAAAGAAAGAGAAATTGGTTATGTTAATTGAGGAGTGATTGCAGGGTTTCCAAATAGAATGGGAATTTTCGTAATCGTCAAATCAGTTCTGGTCAACATTCTGCCGTGTTCTCAACACTTTAGTTACCCCTGCGAACAGTCGAATAGAAGCAGTCGATTAATTGCGATTGTTTGCCTTCATCGAGTAAGCCGAATTATGCGTTTCCATTCGATGGTATCCACTTTGTTCATCAGCTCACATTGGGTTCGAAATGAGTTTCAGTTTTCTATTTAAAACATACATTACTTTTTCAAACGGTGGATTCGCGAACCCGAAAGGTGTTAACATGAAGTACAATTCCTCCTCCTTAACAGGCTTAGTTAAAAGTCGATTTGCTATTCTCATTGGCGAAGACTAAGAAATGGACTGTTACCACTGATTCAAATTCATGGTCGGTGATCTCACCGCCTCATTCTCTCAACGATGATGTGTTTGCATACGCATTTACGCGTTAGACAGCAGATGCAGATTCAATTACCCGTCCCCTGATATAATCACAGATAACCACTACGAGTGGGGGCATCTAGAAACCAATTTTGCTCTTCTCGAGAAATATGCACTCCTCACATATTCTAAGTAACTAAAAACGTTTAAGAAAGTTCCAACTCTCAATTTTTATCTTTTCATAATTATACAATCATGTCCGATGCCCTGAAACATCGAACGTAAATACTTAAAATATGGATTATTTAGTTATGAAGTTATGCAGTTGTAAACATTTAGGGAAGTGAGTGTTCACTTAAAGATGTTTTCTCACGCAGTAATCGATATTCACGTGACCGTAACTGAACGCATCTGAATCTATACTTAAATATAAACGAATCTAAATCATGGATGGATTGTTTATAAAAGATGAAATGTGGATAAGAAATAGTAATGAAGATAAACCTTGTTTTTCTTTAATCACAGTGCACTTAATTTATTTAACGTATCTCTATGCTTAGTAGGAAGCTAATTTAATTTAAGTAAATCTCAGATTTGTAGGGTAAAGAGGCACCGTTTGAACATGGTAATGAGGTTCATGAAACATTTCCTGTGGAATACTAAAGGGCATATAACTGTACTTAAAGGCATTTTGTAGGAAATTCTCACAAAGTTTATTTTTTAACGAAATTTATTTCGAGTTATCCGTTAAGGAATTAGCGAGGTTTTGATGTACTTGTAAGGAACTAACAAGCATTAATATTTTATAACTCCATTTTGCATGAAATCTGTCTCAAAAAGCTGTCTAGACAAAGATTCAAGTGCTTTTTTTCTAAATATGTTTTAACTCATGCACGTTCATCCTCTTTTAAATTCATCATGGCGAGAAAATATTTTGGTGTAGTATTTTTTCTAATGCTTTCATCCATTCAGCAAAACAAGATATAATATCACGCGATCCAAATTTGAAAAGACTGTACCGATAATCCGCTTTCAAAGGTCTCCTTTTAAACTTTTCATAGCTTATATTGTTAACTTTTCGTGTGGAATACAGGAACAGAAAGCATTAACTTCACTGTAGAGAAAAATGTTAGTTAAATTTTAAATATCGGGGCTTTTAGTGCGGTCGCAGTTTTTTCCTTGTCTGTTGTTGCAACTATTAATAAAATAATAAATGTATGCCTAACTTTCATTCAGCCTCCTGCAGTATAAGGAAAGCTAATAGCTACTTTTATTCATAACATCCAAAATTACTTCTTATTGCCTATTCTCCCGACCAAGATTCATTAAACATGTTTTTATATACATGATTTTGCTATAACTTCCATCTATTCTTCTGTAGCCAATCAGTTTTTAATTACTTGCCCATGCTCTTAATTGGATGTTGTCTTTCATGTAGGACTCTACCGAGATGACGCATTTAACTTCGTACGATGGGACACTGCTCTCAAATGACCCTTCAATATAGAGCATGTCTCTTGTTAATTCAGTTAATTAGTATTTGCAACGATACTGAGACATGAACTGAGAAATTTCCTCCAAGTCATTAGTGCTCCTCAGTACATTCCTTAATAAACTCGTTAAAATATCCCATGGGAAGCTTCCGATGACCCCCAATGTCAACTTCGTTATGATTTCCTTTACGAAATTCCATTAAGTAATTAGTATACTCCAGGGGATCTGTTATCAACTTCATTACAATATCCTAACGATAGATCCTTACCCTACGGATCTGAGATCCACTTTCTCTAATTTAGCTTCTTATAAAAGGTTCAATCATTGGGAGATCATTTGAAATAGTGTATAGTGTGACCATAGAGGAAAAATTTGGAATAGAATGAAGAGCAGGTGTTCTCAGTTTTTCGTTTGAATTCCCTTTATTTTAGGAAGTGAAATAGATTTCTTGACTGAAAATGTAAACATTTCGGCCCAGGTATGTATATTCAAACTTAACTGTGTTTAAGCTGTAATTGCTATATAATTGTGCTAAATTAAATATTGATTTATATTCAGTAATTCGATTACTGTGTCTCTTGATGAGCATTCATTGCAGTAGGGAATATTTAAAAGGTCTATAGAACACTATTCTAATTCTAAATCTCATCCTTAGATATTAAATATTGTTTAGCTCTGCATCTCTATTGCTTAACGTGGTAATGAGAAACTTTGGAGTGTTTCTAGCGAAAAGAACTCGTATATGTTTTCACTTCTGTACAAATCGTCCTCAATCAATGAAAACGTATGCTGCAATAGGAAACTCAATCCATCCGTGCATTTACTCTGCAGTTTGATTACTATGGATATTTATACAATTAGGTCATCTGAAAACGAGATAAATTTATGTAATTGCCTTAAAGCTATGCATTTATTTATTTATTTGCCCAAGTATTACTTTCTCTCCATTTCGTTGAGGCAGTTAATTCCAACAGTTGAATCCTATGAGGCAATTTGTGACAATTTCCTCATTTAAATTTTGGTAAACGTTTTCAATTAAATGGACATTTTATCCATCATGACTGCGTGATTTCACATTATAAACGATTCTCTCATTGTGTAATCTTTGCCTATTTGAAATATAAATGAAAGAAATATTTTTACCTACACTAAAAGAGTGGCGGTAGATTTAGATTAACGTTATGCTTTAATCCTCAAATTTAATTCTTTTCCTTTATTACTTAGAGATGAAAAGGTTAATAATTTTGATCGATTACGTTATATATCTTTCCGTTGGTTATAATGTTTATCGTGTGCCTCTGTAAATATGGCTGTTTTATCCCTGTTTAAATTTATCTTGAACATATTGAACATGACGGTTTGAGGTGTGACTTGGTGGAACTCCTTTGTGAAATAAAAACTTTTTTTTTAATCCACAAATACTTTTATTAAAAACGACCTAGGTTCGCTACAGAGTAACATCTTATTAACATGAAGATTCATAAAAATACCGCATCTAAGTACAGAGATGTGTTTTTATATGCATATATAGAAATATTTTATCTATCTTGTTCAGAATTCTTTCGGGTACTTTTTCTCTGAAAATCAATTTTATCATTACTTTCAGGGACATTGAAGAAGTAAAGCAAGGAACTACCTTTTCCTACCTTTCCTATTTACTGATCGGCTTTAACTGAGAATAATTTTATCTCTAAATATAAGTAAATAAATGACAAATTTACCGGGGAAAGACTCTACTGGAAATTGTTTTCTTTCGATCTATCCTATAGGAAGGTGTAATAAGGGTAACATGCTTTAAAAGTAGAGGTTATCAGTTTATTTAACGTAAAAGATGAGTTGAATGGGTAAGCGTTTTAATGTGTGTTTTTCCATTCTGCCATCACAAGTACTTTGGAAGTAAACCTCAATAGCCAGCGAGAAAAGATGTTAAAATTTTCAAAGCTAACGTAGCCATGTGAAAATCGCTACCTTGTTGAATGAAGACGATAAATGACGAAACGTAGAATTATTAAGTATAATTGAAAAGATATGTCAGGTGTCATCAATGCCTAAATTTCCTGAGTCTTATTCCGTGTTCTTCGAATCTTTGGAAAGGTCTCAAAGATTTCTGAAAGTTCTCAGACCAATTTCCCTTAAAGTTTTCTCTTAGCTTTCGAATAAACTTTCCGTCCATTTTTTGCCTTTAAAATCTTCGCAAAGAAACTTACTATCATCTTTTAACTTTCTCATCCACAGATATCTTGCAAAAATTTCTATTAATCCTTCTCCAACTTTATGAAGTTCTCCATCTCAGATAATCTATTAATGATTGAGAACCTTTCTCATTCCCTTATGGAACATTTCTATTTTATCTATCTGATCTAGAATACTAACAGTGATTCAACATCTTTAATATTACCAAGCCAATTAACGTTTTCAATTTACTTATCTCTTTTTGAATTCAGTTGCAAGTTTTCCCGAATGTGGCTTAACTCAAGTTTCTGTCTCATGGAGAAATATATCACCCAAACAATTTTTCGTCTGTTAGCATAACCTGAACTCAAAGAAATATGTGCATTTCAGTCACGCTGCCCCATTTTGGGGTAGACACGTAACGTTCCTTGTTTATTTAGTATCGTTCCCCGTACTATCTTCTCCTTGCATACATCGTTCGCTTTAGGTACATCCATAAATCTTTTTGATAATCCTGTATTTTAGCGTCTTGAATTATTGGTCCCAAAATTGACGCAGGTATGGTAGTACATGTATCCTAGGTTAGTTAATGAAAACCGTCATCCCCTAACCGACCACACCCAACTCTGTATTATACATAATTAATAAATTATAGCCGATATAAACATGGGTGGAATTGGGGAAGGTAGTTTTCATCAAATATAACATCATAATAAAATATAAAAGGCCACATAAGCTGCTAAATGTACGTTAATTTTCGAAGAAACTGAATATTGTAAAAAACAAGTTTAAAACACTCCTGTACAAGACGCTTTCCCAATACGGGCTTTTCTCTCGGTAACGGTCCTTATCACACAGAACATAAGGTACTGCTTACGACGATCTGCTAACCGCTTAATCTTTCCTGTCCCCTAAAGTACTGCAATTCGCTTTATCCGATCGTTAGCCTCATTTGATTGGCCAAAAATCGTTTACTTTATCAGTATCGCAGTCCACCTCTCAGCTCTCTTGCGACGCCTTGTCCATAACATTCCCAAATTTATGTAGTAAAAGACTGCTTAGGTATAGAGTGAATGTAACAGAAATGGAGAAAATAAACTGACCATTCTTCAAAAATTTGACGAGAGGACAATCAGTATTTCACAGCAATAACTCGCGGACTTTCTAGATATTTCATCTTCAGCTGTGGTTAAGAAAGGAAACTAAAGAGTATTCTTCTACGTTTTAACGCGTTAAGCATCTAATTATTAAAGAACAAAAAGGGAGGTTTTCAGTTGGTTCCCAGTAAAATGTCTTAAATTAGTTTAATGGAATTCAAAACGCTAAAACACAGGTTTACTACTATTTTCTAACTTCTCCTTTCACTTTTGAAGCAGCATAAATCTCTACGCAGTCTCATTGATCTCATTCAAGCAGCATTTTCTCTGTCTTTAGTGCCACTCACACTCTCAAAGTACACCAAATTTGTCATCTGCCCTGACCATATGTCCAAATTAGCGTTAGCCATTCCTTTCATACTGGTCTCTTCCTTTTAGCCATCACTTGCTCATTGCCATATCTCATATCATTGCCCTGTCATATCTCTCTTGTTTTTCCAACCAATGCCTCCGTTACATTGACATTCAGTTTCGCCTTCTGCTTCTCCAGACCCAACAAATTATCGTTTTCATACAACAAGACGTAATATAAATATTTACATATTGTTAATATCTCAGTACATTAACATATTACAGTAATAGGTATTAATTGTATCAATAATGTATATAATAATAATATGCTTCGTAATTAATTTCTTCGAAATGAAACAATTGCGTCAGAATGACCCGTATAAAATCAATGGAATAAATATAAATGTAGTGAATTCAAATTATATTTCGGGATAACTTACAAATAATTTAAACTGAAGTGCACTTATCCGAAATATTTCCGGGGAAGCAATCGAAAAGCTCGGATTTACTATCAGTAGATGCGATGGAAAGGATGGAGAGCGATGTTATTTCACCTTGGTCAAACCCCATCTGAAATATACGGCAAGTGTTTGAAATTAAACATACACCCGCGAACTCTAGAAATTAAACTTCGAGGGAGTACTTAAGTAATGCTCTCAGAATCAGGCTGAGAATCTTCGAAAGAAACTCATGTTTCCCCTTCAAGAATTTCTTATGAGAGTATTTCCAATTCGTAATGAGTCGAACCTCTAATACTATGGGAAAATATATTGATATGTAATATCCCATTGGCCTTCTAGCGAGTTTTCAAATTCCATAATTCTGTGTCGTCGGGAAGTATGTGAAATCAACGTTCAGAAGTTTATTCCATGTGTTACTTACGGGCGTAACTATCATCGGTTACTTAAATACATAAATATATAATAGCTTTGATTATTATAAGATAGTAGCAATAAATTTCAGAGCTAAAATCGATATTTTTCTTTGAAAAATAATTGTTATATAATAAAAATAATTTATTTTTTGAACCAGCCGTCTATGGTTTTAGTCCCCACTGGTCGTACCACGCCTATTTTTTGAGCTCTCATTCGGTAATAAAGCTGAGGAATTGCGTTCTGAATTGGATGGGAAGAGAGAAATTGGGCTAATGAGTTTGAGAACCACTGATTTACGGGAAAAGCTACGATTCGAAGCAGCGCAGACTCTAAAAAGGGCAGTTGTCGATTCGCTCCAACAAGACTATTCCAATTGTTTGAAATGTTCGAACATAATTGGAAAGAAAGGGTTCACCTTGCATTCCCGCAAAAAGTCCTGCTCACCAGGAAAAACTTGTCAGATGATTCCGCCGCTAACGGAAACTTTTTATTGATTTCTCAGCTGTCCTCTCTTCGCTTTTTGTAAACTTTTAGCATTCGAGACAGATGTCGCATGAGTAATCCTTCGGAAATTCCCTCCTACCTGAGTTGCGAAGGATTTTGTTGCCTTAATTTTTACGACTGCGTCCTCGTAATTGGAAGGATGAACTTTTGTCAAAAAGCTGTTTCGCTTTGGAGAGAGTCGGATATTAAATTTGATGATAAACTCTTCACGAGTCCCTTCCCTTTGCTCTTTCCCCACCAGATCTCAACTTCCTCTTCTAACCAGCTCCAAGGCAAATATCTTCTCAACAACCTTATCTTTATACTTTAAAGGAGAGGAAAGGTAATTTTCATTTATGGTGGTAATTGTATGTTAGGAGGAGGTTCAATTTTAGCAGTTACACCCTCAAACAGATACATATTAATAGCAGTTACTGAAAAATACAATAGTGTAAAGTTGCAATTTATTTGAAGTTTTGATTATCCTGAGCCATGAAATTAAAATATCACGTATTCACGTAATGTAACGAGAATGTTTCCGATATGACTTCCCGAAGGAAACTCCATAGTCCATGCTATGAGAAATATTTGGTATCTAATATAAATAACGTCAACAGCAAAAAATGTTCTGTAAGCTCAACCCCGTAAATAAGTATATATAAACAACGGAATATTCCATAATTCCCTCCTGCTATAATATACTATTCTAGTTTAACCTAAATTCAATTGATCAACACCTCATTTACATGATGATTACTTGTTTGGCTACCTCGAGGTGTTTATTTACATCGGTTAATGGACGACCTAGCTGGACCGATTTTAAACTATTCATCAATCAATTTTAAATTATATTAATTCATACATAATCTATCATCGTCGGCCGGAATTCATGGAACGACATGATAAAGGTAAAGAGAATTACTTTTTAATTTTCACACATTTTAATTTAAAAACAAACCGACCGGTTTCGGCTAAATTATGCCATCTTCAGATAATTGACTACGAAATGGAAGTAATGCAACTGCTTTTTACTTTACTTTCACAAAGTACTCAATTAGTGATATGCACCACTTTCGCATAGTTATGCTGATTCCGTTAATATGACTACTACCATTATATTATTTGATGCTCTGAGTAATTTGAGGGTGCAAGCTAGATGAATGGATTAAGTCAAATTTATTTAGTTAGTTACTCGATAATAAAGATTTTAAGTCAAAACAGAGGAAGTGGAAGTACTTTAACGAAAAAGGTTCTTGCTTTTCAAATTTCTCTTTAAATAGGGAAAGAAGCTCCGTGGCTACTCTTTCCAAGTTTTTCCCACTTCTCGTAAATAATTGGCATTCAATTTTTGGTGAGCCTATCATCGTTTTTATCGTTTGCGAAACTTTCCTTATCTCATTTAATGCAGCTGAAAAGTAAGGTATCTCTGAGTCTAGGGCAAACGAAATAAGTTTTCAAAGAAACTAGATTACGTGACCCGAGAGAGTTTCCTTTCACTAAGAAATACTCCTAATTATCTAGTCTGGGAACTTTCTTGTTTTCATCGCCACTCAAGCAAAACTATCTTAACCAGCTTCGTGGTATTTTTCGGTGCTTTGACTGTATTTTGTTAATTATTAATCATGAATTATGTAATAATTTTATAAATTTGTTGTTATTAGATTTATATTTTTCCTAAATTGTGATAGAATACCGCTGTAATTAGGTTTACTTGATTGAAGGGGTTATATACATTTCCACGGATGTCATTTTACTGCCGAATGAATTGTTTTGTGCCATTCTTTAACATTTCGATTTCTTTTATAATAATAATAACTTTCTATAAATATATAAAGAATGTATTTTCGGTAGAGTAGTTTTGCGGAAAAATATATTATAACATTTTACTCCATTTTATATGCTTGTTATCTACTGTATGTACATGCGAACATAGATTTTGTTGTCATTTATTTGCTACAGCTAAATTATTATTCCATGGCTGTTTTAGTAGCAATAATATCGTTATATTCGCTGTTTTTTAATGAACTGCTATTGCTATTGCCAATAGAATACCGATCGCACCTGTTCCTAGATAACACAATACCAGCTCAAAATTGGTTAGCCAAAGAATCTATTTCCTCCAAAACAGAAGGGGGTGTATTTTTAAGAAAAAGCCAAGCCTCTATCCCTATTTCCGTAAATAACAGCGGAAGTACGATATCCAGAAAACAAACGTTCTCCCTCCGAACATCTCCGTTGGGTGTGTGATCCCAGAGCTGTAACATTTCCCCCGGTCATAACGGATGACATGGAATACCCTTTCGTGTCACCTTCGGTACTGGAGCACATATACCAGCAGCATATAGGCAAAGGAGAACAGATGGTTCAGCAACGTTGGTAGCAGACTCTTCTATGCTATGAAAAATATTACATAAGTTAATTTGACAATTCCGTTGATATTAAAAGAGTAAAACTTTGAGATAAATTTTGAAATAGGTTATTTAGTAATTGCCAAAGAAATTTAAATTTGTTCCTATGAGATTTAGATAAGTATCAAAATTCTGGATAATATATTTTCCCGGTCTTATGTGAGCCGTAGTAATAAAATTTCTTACGGAAATATATATAGTGTTGTTCCTGATATTTTCTTCGTCTTCCATCATCTTTTATATTTTTTTTCCTTCGAAACCTCTATTCCCTTTATATTAAATATCCGCTATTATATTTGTGATTTTCCCATTTAAGGCTCGTAATCACTGCTAACGTACAGTTTCAGCATTTCTATAATATTATTAATATCTTGTCTCATTTTCAGTGCAGTGGCAAGGAAAAGCGTAAGTAGCAAATACGAAACTGATTGCCAGCTTCTCTCTTCAAGAATATTTCGGTGTAATTTATCATACTTTTAATATTAAGAAGATAACTAACTCATCTAAAACAAAAAGGAAGAATCATTATCACTTATATTTCTTGCTTTGTTAGTGAATTTGACAAGTGTGAGAGTAGGATGAATAAGTATGGAAATGCGTAACCTCGAAGTGATACGCTGTACTGTAATGACAAAAAAGATTTTACAGCCTTCACCCTATTAGGATATCTATTATTAAATTATTTTACAATAATAGCGCTTCTAAAATTAAGCTAACGTCATGTATGACATTTAAGTATCAACTTAGACCATCATACTACAGTGTTTATACTTTATTCATACTCACAAAAATATTTACAGAAATTGTTTACTGTCATCAAAACTCAATAACGATAGTTATCTGGATACTCACATAAATGTTATAGCCTAAATTTAAATCGTAAAAATTATTACATAAGTTATAACCATGTTACCATGAATTGCATCATAATGTTAACATTATGTTCCATAGCCGTACCTTTATCCTTCTTAAAGTTGTTTACGTCTTAGAATGGAAGTTGTTTACTTAATTTGAATTCTAAGATTCATTCTTAATCTATAACTAAACATCCATCTGTAACCATCATTATGGTGTAAATGGTTACAGATGGCATTGTTCTAAGAATATAGCGTATAATTATAGCCAGGTTTACATTTACAAGGATTGGAGATGTGCAACCTGTTGATCGTGAGTGAGTAGCACACTCGTAATTTAATCCAGCCTCTGAGATAGTCACGATCACGATCTCTCGGCCAATACGACCTTCGGTTGCCGATAAAATAGCACTGCAGAGTTTTCTCTCCTTTCAGCGGATGAATGCGAAACAGAGGTTGTTTCCTCCCCTCAAATTCCCTAATAACATCTGTACATTTTGGTTCATTCCAAACGTTTTATTATACAGAAAATCATCACATTCCTGGAGTTGATTATTCTTTGAATGATTGTAAGTTTGTTTTCGCAGGATTGTTTTTCTAGCAGCAATCATTTGCAACATCACTGTTGGGAATATGCAGGCATAGGTTTTTTAAAGGTTGTTCGATATCTGATGAGACTATATTATAAGGCAATATACCTTGATTAATTTTCAGTAAGATGTATATATAAGGGATGTTATTTTTGAGATGTATGTTAGAAAGAAGAACTCTCAAACTCAATTGATCGCTGCAAGGCTTTATCTATCATTTAGTTATGTGAATATATTGGTACCACATTACACCTACATACAAAGTCTATAAATAACTCTTTCGGATTAGATAGATAATTTGATAAAGGTTAAATGAGACATGAGATTCGGATCTTTTCGTTACCAACCCAGTTAATAGAAAACAAGGCAGGTCTCATCCGAATGACGTGCTTTTCGAGACATTGGTGTGGAGCGAATGAACCCACGTCGTCTACTACGTAATTCCTCCGAAATAAGTTATCATCTGGTTGTCGTCTGACGGTAAAAGGTTATTGATGTAGGCATTAGTGGCCGTCGCTCATAACACGGGATGCAACAGGCCTCTGCTTTATTCACTCCACGTTCTTTTATGTCAGTGAGCGGAATACGTGGAAATAAATAACTGCGCTGCCCTTTGCTGACTCAAGTGTTTACGTATCGATCACCGGGGCAACCTTCGGATACATCTTCGACTGAAAGAGATCATTCGTTTCGGAATCATACTCGTTAGTCGGAATTCTGTCGCCGATAAATTGCTAAAGTCTGAAATACATGTCAACGCTGCTTATGTAATAAGAATTTCGCAGTATTTTTCGACATCTGAGGTCTAGCAATTTCTTTTACTCCTAGTCTTCCATCAATTTCATTTACTGTTAAGCAACTTGGGTTGTTCCTGACCCGTATTACGCGACGTCGCATTTGAGTATTAATTTGAAATAAAACAGAAAAGCGATATGAAAAGTGGGCTTAAGTAGGAACGCGATAAATGTTTTAAAAAATAACAGCTAAAATTAAGAGAAGAAATGGAGAAATAAAAGAATAGCGGAGGAAGTATTGTGGACGGGGTGGATTGTGGGGACCCTCTACCTAAGGTCCATTCGCGGACTTATGCATCCAAGATTTCTTGCCTTCAGACGTGCGCGAGGATCCTCCAAAACCTCCCTAAGCAAAGTCCGAAAAACAACGGAAATATTCCTCGTTTGCCGAATAATATCTTGGCAAGGTCACTCTTTAATAAAGGTTTGACTGTATTAATTTCAGAGATTTTAAATATTAGAAGAATCTCTTAATGACTCCATTAAACGATCGAAAATGACGGACCATTAGCGAAAATCACAATAAATCGCTTATTTACCTATGTTATGAACATTATAAGAAATTAAAGAGAATTTTTAGACTTTCCGTGTTTTCTGATTATTCGCGCATCCTCTCCCCATCCTTAACCCGGATAATCGAGTTCACTGCATTTATAAAACGTATCACAGTAAATATTCTCAGGTTGAAATGATTCCTCAAATTGCTGCTGCCAATTCAACAGATTGAGGATATTGTATTGCTAGTTCTTCACCCCCAAAATTTCGCAGCTCTAAAGATGGCTTTTATTTTAAAGCCGGCGCTTTATGTTACGCCTATGCTGCGTGCTACACCATGTTGGAGTTGGCCGTAACATATATCTTTATCCTCCAAGGTGTCGTTAGACCGCTGTCCACGCCCTGCTCCTCTCAAGAGTTCACCTGCACCTCACCCCATTCGGACCCGCGCTGCATCTCAGAGAAGTTCCGCTGCGATGGAGACCGTGACTGCGGGGACGGAAGTGACGAAGAGGACTGCCAGGCGGGGAAGACCCGAGGAGGACCCGGGGGTGACAATGAAGTTCTGGAGCAAGGGAGGAGTTTGGGAACGACCCCTTCCTCCAGCGACCCCCAGATCACCTGTCCCCCGAGAGAGCTGAGGTGAGTGGATAGGCGTGATTCCCTTTCGGATGGTAAAATATGGCTGCCTTTCGTCGTCAAAAAAAGGACTTTTTCTTATTCCCTCGGAGAAAGGATCTTGGAAAAGTTGCGTCGAGTCTTGTCCGGAAAGTTTCCCGCACAGAAACTTTCGCATCGCAGGTTTTTTTACTCGAATGAGAAGGAATATTACGAGAACTCGGTGGGTCTGTTTTTCATTCAGATGGCCAGTTTCTGTCTCTTTTTTGATCCCTGGTTCCATTGTGATTGTATGGCTTCCAAAAGCGGCCTGTTTGTAACTATTTGCTCTAGCACAAGTACTGTGAGGAAAAAGATTTGTATTTTACTTTTGATTAAGCAACGAGAGATGAATTTTTTTATCTGTGGCAACTGTTTATGTATGTATGTTTTCTTAGATACATAGTAATTGATTTCGTGCAGCTATTACTGTATTAGGCTGTGTTTTGAAGAAACTAAGTTGTGTTATTTACTGCCTCATATTGTTTTCCTTGATTACCTCTTTTAATTATACATCCATTGTTAATGATTAATGTCGCGATGAAAAGTTCAAAAAGCGTTTACGTGTTAGCACGCGATTCCCTATTTTTTATTATAATGATTACCCCTGTTTATAAATTTATATATTAATTCATATTATGTTATT
This sequence comes from Pachydiplax longipennis, assembly GCA_036926295.1. Lineage (NCBI taxonomy): Eukaryota > Metazoa > Arthropoda > Insecta > Odonata > Libellulidae > Pachydiplax > Pachydiplax longipennis. The sequence goes on along the minus strand of JAVFKF010000035.1, from coordinate 1,762,321 downwards.
AAATTGTGTTAATTTTTCGTTTCATTGAAAACATGTTTCCTTATGTAAAATTTAATTAGAACCGATACTTCTAATTTAGTATTAATGATAGGGGAAAAGAGCTTCTAATTACAGCGCTAGTATAAGTTGAATTAGGAAAAATCTTAGTGTTTATCATTTGATTGATTCTTAAAACGCAAAATAAGATGTGTCGGTGAAATTTAAGAAGGCAATTAATTGATGAATTTTTAATATGATGAGATTGCAACTAATAAGCCTCCTATTAAAACTAGCCCATCGTTCTCGACCTTTGTAATATTGTAATATTGAAGTAAAAAAAACTGTGGCGAAGGAAAGAGAAAAAGAAAGAAACCAGTAAGTAGGTTTAAGAAATCGAGTCATATTCTTATGGAAAATACTCCTTCTCGAGGAAGGAGGAGAATGTAATAGAACTAGCGATGCTAATATCTGAATTTTAAGTTCAAAAAAATAATTTTTTACCTTTCAACCTCTAATTTCATAGATAAAAAACATTATCGTGTTTTAAAATTTCCCGCCCGATTATTAATAAATAAAGGGCAAGATACGACATTGTTAAGGGTAATTTAAGCGAAATTCAAAATCCCTACGGAGCCTGAAAGCTGATTTTCATTCTAGAGACATCGATAGAGTGCTCCGTTGTTTCTTGAGGCTAATATCACATAACAAACATATCCTTCTCAGAAGCCTCTAAGCAGGGTATGCAAATCCTCATTCGAGAACTCTCTCGCCCGCCTACTTTGTAATTTAGAGCACCTTTCCACGAGGCTAACATAGCACAAGATAGCTTTTCATCTCACGTATCGTCCGCCGAGGTTTCGGACAAGTTTAATGGAAGGGGACTCCCGTCACCGAGTTGAATTTCTCCTCCGGAGATTCGCTGGCATCCGCTCCATCTTTCGCACACAGTTACCATCCGTGAAAGGCTGCATTTTCTCTCGAAGCAGCTTATTGTGGTCGTTAAATTTGCGGCTATTCCTTGGGGCTCATTTAACTCAATTTCCGTTGATCGCCGGGAAAGTTAGACACATACTCGAATCCTGCATTATTTAATCGCTTTTTTATCCCTAGGAAATATGAAAGAGGTAATATGGCAAAGTTACACGGAGAAGAAATGTTTATGTGGCGACCGGTTAATATCTAAAGGCATTCATTTATACTTATCTATCACAACTAAATAAATTGTTTTTTTATTTATTTATTTATTTATTTATTTACAATCTGTAGTTACAAGTGGACAACTGTCCGGTGGTAACTCATGAAAAATATGTAGAAAATATAATGTCAGAGTTTTAAAACATATTCAGTCGACACAGTCCGTTTTACAACACTTACTACAATATAAAATTACCAGTCACCCATAGTACAAACAAAAATATCTATGATTATAGAAGATATAGAATCTGATATTTAAACATATTTAGTCAACACTGTCTGATTTACAAATCTTATTACAATATAAAATTACCAGTCACCCATAGTAGAAACAAAAATATCTATGTTATTAACTAATGGTGGCAGCGTATACAAATGCATTAATTATATAACTTTACAAAGAATGCTGAGAACAATATCCAATTGACCTATTGATAATCTACATCTACAATATTTTATCACATTTCTTTTTAAATGATTTGAGATTAGCTGGAAAGGGCTTCAAAAGCGATTCAGGCAACTTATTCCACTCTGTTATCCCTCTGTTTACAAATGAGTATTTAGCTATGTTAGTTCTCTGCGGTCTAAGTTTTATTTTCTGGCTGTGACACCTTCCTAAAAAATCAGGCTCTTTGATTAAATGTTTAAATCCTTCCCATCCCTTCCTGCCTGAAACTATCTGATAAATGCAACCTAGCCTATTTATTTTCCTTCTCTTCTCCAGTGATTCCCATCCGAGGGCGTTTAGCATTTCTGTGACACTATCTCTTTTTTTGAACCTACCCATAACATACCGAGCTGCCTTTCTTTGTACTTTCTCTAATTTCTTTACACGACAGTTCTCATGAGGATCCCACACTGTAGTCGCATATTCTAAGATCGGCCGAACCAAAGTTAGATACCCCAATTCTTTTGCTTTCTTATTGCTTCCCTTTAAGTTTCTCATGACGTGATGTAGTGTTCTAAACGCTTTCGCTACCAAATAATCTATGTGTTTATCCCAATTCAGGTTTCTGGTAAATATAATTCCCAAATATTTACAGTGATCGGACGTTGGTATAATTTCTCCATTGAGATGATATACGTGGGGTGAAAATGTTTTCTTATTTGAAAATGTGATGTGTACACTTTTACTCACATTAATGCTCATTTTATGTTCATTAATCCATTCTTCTAACGACATTAAATCCCTCTGTAATGCATCCCTATCCTCGTTATTGTTTATCCGTCTATAAATGATGCAATCATCTGCAAATAATCTAATACTGGATTTAATGCAATCTGGCATGTCATTTATATAGATTAGGAAAAGTAAAGGACCGATGACACTTCCTTGAGGCACTCCCGAGGTTACATTAACTTCCATAGAATATTCACCATCCATCCTTACCTTTTGAGTTCTATCAGAAAGGAAATTTTTTATCCAAATGATTACCCTCTCATCAATATTTAATTTTCTTAGTTTCAATATAAGTATTTCATGCGGAATCGTATCGAATGCCTTAGCGAGGTCTATGACAATACCATCTACAGTATCCTTACTATCTATCGCGTTGGCTATATCCTGATATAGTCCCAGTAATTGAGTTTCGCATGAGTATCCTTTACGGAATCCGTGCTGGAACTCGCTAAGCCAATTGTTTTCATCCCAGTAATTTCTAAGGTATTCCTCTATGATTTTCTCCATAATTTTGCAAACAACGGAAGTTAAGCTTACCGGCCTGTAATTTTTAACGTTTGTTTTATCTCCGCGCTTATAAAGAGGTATAACTGTCGCCTTCTTCCAGTCTGTTGGCAAGCAATGGTTATTAAGAGATGCGTTAAATAATAATTTTAAGTAGGGAATGATTTCCATCGATCCTAGCTTTAGAGCCTCTGTTGATATATCATCTGGTCCTCTAGACTTGTTGTTTCCTAAATTTTTAACCCTTTTATGAATATCTCTGCCCAGAATCTGTAAAAGTTTAGGTGAATGTGCTATGTCGGATTTCGTGACGATATTTCCCTCATTAATTACGACGGGCATGTGATTTTGATAGATGCTACCGAACCAATTGTTTAATACGTTTGCCTGATTTGTACTATCAAAAATTTTATTACCTGATTCATCACAAATAGTTGTGACTTTTTGTTTATCATCCCTCCTACGCCTAATATATTTATAGAATTCATTGGAGTCTTTTCTATCTAATATTTTTTCTAGAAAATTATTTTTTGCTCTCCTTTTTTCTAAATTTAACTCCAGAAGTAATATTTTATATTTTGCCAGATAATTTTCTCCCTTCCCTTTTTTCTGATGCGCATTTCGAACCTTTCGTTTTAATCTACGTATGTTTTTGTTATAGTACTCTGGATCTGGGTTTTTCTTGAGTTGCTTAAAGGGTACGAACCTTTTAATTCCTTCTTGCAGTATCATTTTAAAGCCACACCACATTTCCTCAACATTATGACTAATTTCTACCCATTGAGCAAAATTTTCCCTTAGGTGGTTTTGGAAGCCGGTCGCGTCTCCCTTCTTATACTGCCACACTATATTACATTGTTGCAATCTCAGACTATGAGGATTCCAGTCGATGTTTATGAGTACCCCATCATGGTCGCTTATTCCTGGGACTTTTTCTACTTCTAAGAATACATTGTTCGGTCTCAAAAGAAAGACGTCGAGAAGATTACCTCCCCTGGTTGGAAAATCGACTACCTGAACGAAACCTCCTTCGTTAATTAGTTTTTCTACTGCAGTTTGTGCCCTACCGCCCCCTGCTGTTACCCCTTCCCAATTAACCATCGGTAAGTTAAGGTCCCCTGCTATTAAGGTGGTTTGGTATGGGTTATATTCAATGAGTAAATCGTTTAACCTATCCAGTAAGTACATATCCTCATTTGGTTTTCTGTAGGCTGCTATTATATTTAAAACTTTAAGAAAACGACTAACGATTTTTACGCAGATAGCCTCGCAATCATCGAGAACCCATTCTAACGAGCTATATATACTATCTCTCACGCATACAAATATACCTCCACCTCTAGAGCCTCGATCTCTTCTATACACTGTGAAATCTGTAGGGAAAATCTCGTTCGAAAGTATTTCGTCTGTTAACCATGACTCTGTCCCAATAACTATATTCGGTTGGCAGGCCTCAATCAAACTGGTGAACTCGCTTACCTTATTTAAGATGCTTCTACAGTTTACCTGAAGCACTTTTAAGCCCTTTCTTTTTTCATCCTTTGTCTTAGTGGATTCTCCTTGCCAAAAAGTTACTTTCGTCTCCACGGACTCCCCCACTCGTGTCGTCAGTACCCCACTCGTGCCGTCGCAAGGATAGTCACTAATGCATGTCTCTCCCTGCAAGAATCTATGAAAATCCCTCTCGCTTATTTCCCTGCAAGCAGTGTCTGCCCTTGATACTCCGTCGTCTCTTCCCTTGTCTATCACCACTTCTTTTCCCCTTCCCGCTTTTATTTCCTCGCTGAATTCTTCTTCCTCCTTACGTTCTCCTCCACAGACGACCTTGCAATCCAGTCCCCGTTCGTTTCCTAGTTTCCCGAACCAGCAGAATTTAAAACATTCATCAGCAATCTTCCAAGTTTCCCTGACCCACGCCTATTTAAGTGGATCCCATCCCAGCCGATGTCATCCTCACTTATCCATGCATTTGAGTTCACGAACAGCAAACCTTGGCTCTTACATACCCAGTCCAGACTCTCATTTATATAATCAATTCTCCTGCTTGACACGTCCTTCCGTTTTATTACACCACTGATTATTATTTTTGCCTTCTTGAACTTCTTCTTTGCAGCCGTTGCTAAATCCCAGATTAGTCCCGTCACATGGTCGTCCGTTTTCGCTCTCTTTATATCATTTGTTCCCACATGAAACAAAACTATATCCTCCTTCCTGTTATCACCCAACTTGTCTATTTGTGACTCCATTTCCTCCGTCCTTATTCCAGGGAAGCATTCCACATCCACCCCATTTCTCCGGCACTCATCTCCAGCATATCTTATCATGGAATCACCCATCACTCTAATTGCCGGGGACGTCTTCATCGGAGTTAACTTTTGATTGTTTGCCTCCATGTTTTCCTTCTGACTCGCTTTAAGTCTTTCAACCTCATCGGTCAAACACTTGATTTTCATCATGGCCTTCTCCAAATCCTCCCTTAGTTCCGCTATTTTCTTTTCTTTCTGCTCACACTCACAGCTAGCGCCCGCACACTCCTCCAGGTTTCCCTTTGCACACTTACTATGAAACCATGTTTCACATCCAAGACATTGAACGCCATTCTTAAGTTTCCTGTTACAACCACCACACTTCAACTCAGCCTCAATGCTTCCCTTGACCATTTTCTATGACTGTTGAGCCTCTCACTAATTACCCCTTTACAATCGGAGCTCTCGCAAGCACGTCCTTTCACGTCGACGACCAGAGACTGACTGACTTAAAAGACTCGATTCTAAATGAGGTTGAAGAAGTTCGCGGATATGCGAAACCCTATTCGCGGATATTGGGTAATAAAAGATGAAGACACTCCGTGGACACGCGAATTCGCTGATACGAGGGTTCGTCAGGAAAAAAGGAATTGTGTGTGTGAAAGGAATGCTCTCTTCATCCCATAAAGATAACAACTTACTTTTTTAAAGACTTATTAGGAAAACCAATAGTAGATAGAGCTACAGAATTTCAAAACTTTAACATTAAATATCTTGTGTTCCCAAAGGACCTCTAAATCACTTTAAAAGCGCAATTTATCTAACTTAAGAATAAATGGTCTTCCATTCAAACTTTCGATTATATTTCCGAAAATCACTTCATCGAATCCGCGTTCCTGTTATGAGTCTGCCTTTTTATGTGATATCTACTTTAATAATCTAGTTCGACGTAAAGAAATGTCTTGCGGTGTTCATTTGTAATAATGAGGTAAAACTTGATGGTTTCATCGAAAATAGTAAAGACGTGAACTTTGATCGAGATGAATACTTCGTTATTTAACCATCTGCCATCAAAGATTTTTCATTTTTATGTTATTTTTACAACTAAACAATATAATTCGTACTAAGATAAAGATCCTTAGCTCAGACCCACATTGATTTGAAAAAATAACACCATCTAACAAAACTAAACTTAAAATAAACTTAAGATATTATTTAAATTTCCAGAAAAATTTCATGTAATGGAATATTTTTACCCAACACCATTTATAACATCAACACTACTACTTTCACTGTATTTATTAATTGCTTAATTGAATGTATTAAACGATTCAGAAATAATATACGTTAATTCCTTTTTCCCATATCTATTTAATTCACTTGAAACAAAATCAAATGCTCCTTAGGTATTATAGTAACTAATTACTTTTAATTTCTACTATGCATTTTTCGGCACAAACATACAATTATGATTTATATTAAACTGTGATACAGAGTAAATATCAAGGTAATGATCAATTTTTTAAATTAAATGTCCCATTATGTTACAATTTAATAATAATTACTTATTTAAATGCGATACTAGTTTATTATATGTGTCGTTTTACCTACTTTTTCATATAATTCTAAGCTTCTACAAAATTAATTTTCGTAATGTAAGTCGGCTTTAAATCATTTTCATCCCCCTTGAGATATAGTAAAGGTATCCCATCCTTTCTGGCTGCTACTTTCATCCGGAAAGAAGATAATCATTTTCGTTTCAAAAAATGCCCTCTCGTAAACCCCTTGGTTCCAGTCCAAAATGCCCCATTTATCTCCATATCCGAGGAGCGGTGGCGTACTACTTGCGCATATTAAGCGCGCTGAGCAAAGAAAAATTTCCGGGGACGCACAGTCGGGAGGACGATTCAGGTAATACAGAGGAAGGGATTTTGGTGAAAGGGAACGTAATGAACTGCCTTTGAGTTAATTATTCATGCGAGGCTGGGCGTTATGTGAGTTGGCACATCTCGACAGATGTCCTGGGGCCGCGGGTGGCTGTGTGCCGGAGCGGTGGGTCTGCGATGGAGAGAAGGACTGCATGGGAGGCGAAGACGAGTCCGAGGAGGAATGTGGCTCCGACGGCAAAGAGGGGGAAGGGGGAGAAGGAAAGCAGAGGCCTAGACCCCCTCCGAGGACGTGTGGACCCCACGAATACACGTGCAGCACCGGAGGAAGAGGAGGAAACGGAGGAGTCTGCATTTTGGTGAGTTGTAGTAGTGATTTGGTGTTTCCAAAGCGATTCTGTATTCGAAGCAGTGTCCCCATACCTTCCAGAGGTCACGCATGTCCACCAAGGTGATGAAGGACCTTCAGATGGCTATCTCTTGGTTTAAGGCCCCTCTAAAGATTTGCTATCGAAAAGGAAATGATAGGCTAAAGATATCGCTATAATGGAAATCCGTATACTTGTTGTTTTACTCTCCGAGTACAAACAAAAGTAATTTGACATAGAATATGGTCCATAAAGACACTTACAGTTTCTATTACAGCATAAGTACTTTGTCTAACAATAAAATCAAGAGAGCTGGCATTTAAAAATAAAATTCATTTTATGCTAGGTTTGTTTGTTTTCACATCAGTTTGTTTCCCGATACCTAAAGACTTTTTCGTATTGATATGAGTAAATTATTGCAACCCAGGAATGAATATATAGAATAAGCTGAAATATGAGACTGAAAACCAAAACAATCAAAATTTATTTGAATAATAATGATTTCCCAAGGCTAGACCTACTATTTTCCATCCATTCCTTTCTAAGAAATAATAATATTTGAGTTAGCTCTCTCTTTCATCATAGCTTTTGATCTCAACTCTTGAGATTCAAGAAGCATTTTAATTTTTTCAGCTTTATAATGTTTTTAATAATTGCACCCTTCACTGCTAAGATTCTTATATAATGTTTCCTTAAATAACCCATGAATGATAAGTAGGATTTCAGTTGGCATTTAGTATTCCGACACTGTACCCCTTCTTGTCTCTCCTACCCTTAACCATGGCTAATGGGCAATCCCAAACTGCATATGCAAATGTAACTAGGTGCCGCTTTGGACAGAGATTGGTTGGCTGTGATTGAAGGGAAATGCAGGTATAATCTCTGAATGGTCACCAGAGTGGGTAAATTTTGTGTGGTTATGGCGTTTGAACATAAATGCATTTACATCCTTAGGATATCTCCAGGACTACTCAAAATGAACTCAAAATGTATGGGATTGAAGTAATGTGTTTCTTTTAAGGGTGAATATGCCCTTTTCATCTTCTCAGTTCTCCTTTCAGTGAGTCAAAGAAAGGAAAATGGCCTTCATAAAATGAATCTTTTCTAATTGTGCTGGCAACAACCACATAATCTCACTCAAATAACTAATACTGAAAATTCACTGCTAAGTTGTTAGTTCTCTTGATTACTTTATCTAATACCTTACTGAGCTGTGACTGAAATGTAAGTTATTATATCAAATTCCATTTTAAGATTCAATTCAATGGTTTCATATGTTTAAGTCTAAGTGTTATTATCTTCCTTAAGGGGTCTAACAAACTTAATGTAAAAGAAATCAATTTTAAAAAAAGAGTCCCTAGAGCTTCAAATACAAAATAATCTAAACTCAAATTGATTATGAATTTAAGTAATACACAGTTTAATTTAACATACTCATCCACACCATGACTACTAACAGAAGTTTTTGGAAATATCCAATGATCTAAAGATTCTAGAAAATCATCTTTTCTATAAACATGACAGGATGCCATAAAATTATATATCAATGCAACTGCTATCACAAAGACTCTTCTGTGATTTCTGAATCTTCAAACCAGGATTTTGTTTCATTCAAATGGAAAATATTAATACCTTGAGCTAGTAACAGATAATTCATCTGTTGCTAGTTCTTGCAATAATGAAAGAAGAATTGTTTTTTAGTATTTTAAATAAAATAACTGTGATAAATATAAATGTTTCAAAATAGATGCATGAATCATGTCTTCCTAAGCTCTCTCAGCTTAGCTTGTATATAACTAAATGTAACAAAGCATAGTAATTGCTGGTTATGACTGCTTGTAATTAAAAATTTGCCTATGAAGTTAAATTTCATGTACATTTTTATTTTTCTTAACAACAGAAAACATGGCTCTGTGATGGTGTCAGAGATTGCGAGGGCGGAGAGGACGAAACAAGAGCTGTGTGTAAATTGGCTACATGTCCATCACACCAGTTCACTTGCACTGAAGAGCCAGCGAATAACACTCAGACCAGTTCTCAGGCTGGCAGCAAAGAGGACACCAAGAAGGTGGCAAAAGTGAAAGGGGGACCAATCTGTCTTCCAATGAGAAGAGTTTGCGATGGCCAAAGAGACTGTCCTTCAGGAGAAGGTATCTTCCCCTTCATTTCTGAATCATATAATCATACTTTAAGTTCCATACTTAACCTCCAATGCGAGGCTGAATTATACATATACCTACTACCACATAATCTTCTCATGGAGTTTCAATACAACGGTTTCTACAGTTAAATGATGGTTTCACAAGCATTCCAGATGGAAAATAATAATAAGCACTATTAAGAACAACTCTGAAGGAACTCAGGGAAAATGTACCTTTAAATTTGGGTGTCTTAGTAGAATGTAAAGTTAATAAATGTGTATGGTCATAAAATAGGAGTTTCATGAAGAATATATTGCTTCCATTTTTTTAGTTAAGAGTATAAATCAATTTGAGATCAGAGATGAAATTTAAATGTTTAGAAGTATTGTGCATTTTACCTAGACTTCTTATAATCAATTGTGTAGTATAATCTATAATCTTGACATGAATGCTTTATTAACAGATGAAAAGCGATGTCCAGTAAAGAAGGAATGCAAAAAGGGATCACGCTGCACTCAAGTTTGCATCACAACCGCAGACGGAAAAGATGGTTGTGCTTGCAATCCAGGGTTCAAACTAGCTCCCAATGGATATAGGTGAGATAATATTGTATCATAAAAGGAATGCCTTGTAAAATTTCTATAACTGATATTGGTTAATTAAATAACATTCTTGGAATATCAACATTCACTAACATTAACTAGTAAACAATCATACCCTAATTGTTATAAACGTGTATTTAGTAAAGGGAAGAATTTTTACAATTTAACTTTTATATATCTTAAGCTCAAATTATGGTTTCCATGACAAGTTTTATAACTTTTGGCTATAATAAACAAAACTTAATCTTTGGAAGCAAATATCATCAACTGTATTAATTATACAGAAAATTATCTAAATTATGAATTATTAATTCTCTCTTGATAAATTCTTCTCATTTAGAAGCATCCTGATACACATTGTTGCTAAAATTTTCCTCTGCTTATTATCATTGTTGGTAGTATAAATATGCTATTGTTATTTTTTTATTTTTGAATGATTCTTTCACGAAAATAATCACCAGAGTATTAAACTTATATTCATCATGAAAATTCTCCAGAGTAGTTCACAATTGTGGAAACTGTAATTCTCTGAGGATTTTTTTCACAATGAATGATATATCAAGGTTCTATAAAAGGAAGGCTAAAGTAATCAATTAATTGTTAAATTACTAGTGCAGTCCAAATTCACAGAATTACCAAATGTCTAGTCTGAGAGTGGGAGCTTTTGTCTTACATAATAACCACATATACCTTGTTTTGCAGCTGTTTGGATATAGATGAGTGTTCCCCTCCACCTGATGATGATGAAGAGGTACTGAGTGAGTGGTTGGGGTGCAGCCAGGTGTGCCACAATTCCATAGGCACCTTCTCCTGCTCTTGTGCTGATGGTTATGTCTTGCGCCCTGATGGAAGGTCTTGCAAAGCTCTTGGTCCCCCACCATTACTTCTATTTGCAAATAGAGTAGATATCAGACAGGTAGGAATTAATTTCAATTTTCAAGAGGCTTTAAGATAATTTAAATCAACAACCCTCTAAGCATGTCAGTTTCATTCTTTTCCTTTTCTTCCTATTACATTTATAAATTAAGGAAAGATAGCAAAGCTAAGTTTCATCAAATAATTATTGACATAGATAATAATTGATAATTACATTTTTCTGTCCTTTTTACAAGATATATTAGCTATATTTCTTCTTTTTATTCCATTAAGGTGAGTCTGAATAATATCAAATACACTGCAATCCTCAAAGGCCTGCAAAATGCCATTGCCTTGGATTACCATCATGATCAAGGACTTCTTTTCTGGTCAGATGTGTCCTTAGATGTGATAAAAAGAGCCAACATCAATGGTACAGGGACTGTTGGTAAGTAATGACAATTACTCATCTTAAAGCATTGTGATATAAAATGTCCTGTGAAGCATTTTCATTTAATTAGTATATATTGAATTTCTGAATTCTCTACAACATTAAGAAAATCATTATTTTGAAACAAGTTTAGATTTGTCAGGTATATTCTATTGCTCTTCATACTTTCCCAATATTTCTAAATGTAGCCCTGTATATCATTAACAGATGGGATGCTAATGAACATTATGAGATCAGATAATTTTGATGAACATATACAAGGAAGAAACATGCTAGCTTCGAGTACTGTTGAAATGATTCCTTGATGGCATTTTTTCATGCAATATACAGCCTTTCCTCCTTTATGTGAGATTTAATAGATACATCAGAAATTTTACTTTAAGTCAGTGAAACTCAAATCGAAAGAGAAAGGAAAATCAAAAAAAAAATATTGATAATATACAAAATAAGATTAGCTTATACAAAATAGTAATCACTCTAACCCCATTCTGGGGTTAGGGTGATTACTATAACCCCAAATGCAGATATATAATAATATATAATATATATTATACAGAAGGCAAAATAATGCACTGCCCTATGGACCCCCAAAGGGAATAAAAATATAATTGATTACACTATAACATCTATTATGAGAGGAAGCTCTGTGGCATAAAAATGCACAATATATCAAGCTTGTACTGAGTAATGATAAATTTCTCCAAAGAAAGTTTCCATAAAATTACCTAATTCAATTTTCATCTCCTCATTTCCATCCTTAAGCAGTTTCCTCACTGGGCAATGGTGAGGTAAATGCCATAGATAAAGAAAGTTTTTTTAATTGACAAGGTACTTCTAAGTATCTCAAGAGGTTTTCCATAATACTGAAAATAGTAAAGAGAATTTAAAATAAATTCCAGAGCTTTTCTAAACATGTTAGATACAGAGTAGAGGAGTAGTAGTATTGAGTGTTTTACTCTGTATCATTTTCACCTTGAATAATTTATTTTTTTATATTTAGGAATTATATATATACTGGGACCACAAAGGAACCAGTGGGGCTACATTGTCTCTAAATTTTCTTGGCTCCACTCGAATTTCACTTTGTCAACTCACCACCATCGAATCTAACAGCAAAAAGCTTCATAATTTTTCACTTTGGAAAATCTTAAACTTCGTTATAAACCATTATGAAAATTCCTCTTTCTTTCCCTGCACATATGCCTGAGTCATATTATACTCATGTAGAACTTCTCTCTCAATTAAGTTGTATGGATTAATGATGATCACTTTCAATTTAATTAATTCTTTCAAATTCTGTTCTGTAGATGTGATAAGATGGGGTCTAGAAAGCCCAGGGGGAGTGGCTGTAGACTGGATACATGGACTACTTTTCTGGACTGATTCTGGTGCAAGGAGAGTTGAGGTTTCTACATTAGATGGAGAAGTACGTTACGTTGTAGCAGCTAGTGATCTTGATAAACCTCGTGCCATAGCTTTGCATCCTGGTCAAGCACTGCTATTTTGGACTGACTGGGGTAAGAATTGACTTGAATATTTTAATGGAATAACAATCGCACATCTGTCAAATCAAAATTGAATGGATATGGAGGAGACATTGCCAAACAAATATTTAACTTGAAAATATTTCAACTCTGAAACTTGAAAGTATATCTATTCTGTCTTTGCAGTCAGGTCAGAGGCATTTATATAAATGCAGATACTATAATTTAAGCAATTATTGCAGAGATTATTTCCATCTAGAATGTAAGAAATTTCTATAACTGCTAATACATAAAGTCTTCTAGCTCTATTATGTATGAGGTACTTTTTAATAACACCATAAGAGTAAATAACTGTTACCTGATTTCTAGATTCTGTTTAGTACTATTTATTAGTATTTCTAGATTTACGTAGATAAATATGTATGATTCTCAAAAATAAGACAAACTATATTTTTTGTTGTAACCCAAAAGATAAACTTATTTACAAAATAAATATTTTTAAATTATTATCACATTATTACAAAATAAATATTTTAAAATTATTATCACATCGTTATAGGATTCTATTTTTTAATCTGTATTTTTCTTTTATTTTGTTTAAGTAGGAAAGAATTGAGTTTTTTACTAACCAATAATGATAATAGAAAGATATTATTGGTCCAATATCCATTGGATACACAAACAGACTATGTTATACAGGTGATCAAAAATAGAAATATACCTATTGATGTATACTACACCTATTCTTCAAACACTATATTTTTATAAGTATAAACAAACGAAATTGGATGTGAATTAAAGTCTTTAATGACTCCAAAAATGACATTAGTATCAATGAATACACCAATTACAATACCAGTAAAAATAAATATAGGAATAGTTGTAATCAAACATACTATTTATATTGCTTGAGATTTATTTAGGATGAAGTGATTTTGTTCCACTTTTGCAGAGTATGATTAATCATGAATTAATTCAAATGGTAATTTTTATTCATTAATATTAATATTAAGGTATTCTGATTTATATTTATTGTATTGATATTCAGGACCAAATCCAAAAATTGAAAGGGCTGAAATGGATGGTAGTAACAGACAGAGCATAATCAAGGAATCAGTGTTCTGGCCAAATGGCTTGACAGTTGATTACACCGTAGACAGAATTTACTGGGCAGATGCCAAGCATCATGTCATTGAATCAGCAGGATTTGATGGCTCTGGTAGAAGGAAGGTATGTAATTGATACACTGACTTGAAATTAACATTGAAAAATCCATTCCTTTTTCTTTCAATGCATGATAAATCATGAGAGAATAAGGGTGAAATTCCTTGTTATTCTTTTTCAGATCATAAGTAAAAGTCTTCCTCATCCCTTTGCAATAACTATTTTTGAAGATGCCATTTATTGGACAGACTGGCATACCAAAAGCATATCAATGGCTAACAAAGTCACAGGAAGTGGTTTCAAGACTGTACACTCTAGATTACATTTTCCTATGGGAATTCAAAGGTTAGTAACCCAAATTTCACTATCTGTTAAAGTTAGCCATGAAGGACAAGTTAATTTGATTGTAATCTTACATTCTTTTATATTGTTAGAAAAAATTGAGTTATCTCTTCAATCAATCCACAGTTTAAAATTGTACAAAATATACTTAATAATCTGTATTTGATCTTCAGAGGAGAATTAGTGAACTTCTCTATACTTGATTAAATTTTACAATTCTCTATACTTACTAAGTTTAACAACAAATTGTAAAGCTTTAATTATATTATCCTCTAACATCTGAAAGCTTACAACTATATTCCTATTTTTTAATTAATAATCTGATTTAATACAAGATATGTTTTTCATTGAAATGAAAGTTATCTATAGAAAGGCAATTGGCAATTAAGGCAAGATTGGTAATTATTTTTCAGCTATCATCCTCAGAGACAGCCAACATATATAAACCGCTGTGGAAATAATAGTGGAGGATGTTCCCATCTTTGTCTTCCTAATAGACTCTCCTATAAGTGTGTGTGCCCAGAAACATTAAGACTACTTCCTGATGGGTATGATACTTATGCACATCATTATCCATTTATATATTTTTCCTTCATATTTTCATGAGCTGTAAGGTTTCTGAAATACATATAAAACTATTTTTTCCTTTGGAAAAAGATAAATATTTAGCCAGTACATCCTCATCTTTAATGTTTTAACCCTAATAAAAAAAATAATTGATTCTGACTATTTAATATCAATTAGCCTTATTAAATATTAACCTTTATCCATCAATTAGCTTTATTAAGATAAACAAAGCATAATTTAATATTATATGCTTGTTTTTACTCTAAGTAGTATTATTAACATAACTGAAATTAAATTTAGAATGTATGACTGAAACAGTAATTATGACCTTGTATCAGATCACAGTTATTAGCCATGTTTATTTATGAAACAATACTTTTTATAGGCACACATGTGATAAAAATCCTAACAGACTGCTCCTGTTTGCAAGGAGTAAAGATTTAAGGCTCATCAAGTTAGATAAAGATGGTAACAAAGAGAAGAGTGGTGTGGTAGGAGGGCCAATTGTCGACAGAGTCCTTCCAATTGATGGAATACATTCTGCAGTGGCAATTGCTTGGCATGCACCATCTGACACCATATTTTGGACTGATGTCGAAGATGATGTCATTGGCAGTGCATCCTTACATGGCCATGATCAAAGAATTGTGATTAATACAAATTTGGGTAAGGTGATTCTAATCTTGAATAATGACAATTAAAAGAAAATCAGCTGCTTAAAGCATATGTAAAGATAAAACTGTTATCCAGAAGGAATACTCTGTACCTTTTCTGTTTATGGCATTTTAGCTACTAAAAGTATACCTTGGTTTATTTTACTTTGTTTTCTTCTGTTTGTTCTATTGTTATACTATGTTTCAATTTAAGAAGAATTTACTATGTTTCTAGAACTTCTCCTCTTATTATGTTTAACTTTATTCATCTAAATGTTCTTTTTTGTTCTAAAAATATTCTTATGGTTTTAGTGAACATAAAAACTTTCAAAAGCAAGATCATCATCTTGATAGAATATTGATTCATAAACATATTTTGAAATTTCGGCATTACTTGGTAAAGAAATTCTTAGAGATTTCTTCATGATTGTTTGGCTACTGAAAAATGTTCACTTTTGTAGTCTTTAGTTTGTAAATATTGTAGTTGATTCCCAATCTAATTCCAGTTTTGAAAATATCAAAAACTCCTACGTAATTTAAAAGTGAGCAATTAATATGCTAAGAGTTTAGATAGCTACTACTTGATAGAATATGGGTAGAGAAAAATGTTGTAACTTTTTCAGTTTCATATTTATTATTACAAACACATGCTGCTAAATATCTAGCTACAGTTATTCTTACCTTTCCTTGCAGTATCACCTGCTGGATTGGCTGTGGATTGGGTCACCAACAAACTCTACTGGACTGATGCTGGCACTAATAGGATAGAAGTGTCCAACTTAGATGGCACTATGAGATCTCTGTTGATTTGGGAAGGGCTAGATAAACCAAGAGATATTGTAGTTGATCCAATAGGTAAAGCAGATCCTGAATAGCCTATAAGTAAAATTAAACTTGCATTATGTTCACTTTTGTAATCGTTGCCAAAAAACTGTTTGCATCCTTTATAGACATTTAAATTCTATAACAGCAAAAGATCTTCTAAACTTTTCATTTAATTCAACAACTGATCTTTTCTCAGGAGGATTCATGTACTGGAGTGACTGGGGATCAGTTCCAAAAATAGAAAGTGCTGGAATGGATGGCTCTCTTCGCATGGCTGTTGTAACCAAAAATCTCACCTGGCCAAATGGGCTTGCTATTGATCATGAAAGAGGGCTTTTATATTGGGTTGATGGAGGTACCAAATCATTGGAGTATATCGCACTAAATGGAACAAGGAGAGTTACCTTAATAGGTCAGTATCCTTTTTATTGTTTAATCTCATAAATGTTGAAAAGGAAGCCTTCCATTGTATGTCTCTGAAACAAAAATCATCATGGTGATTATATAATATAAGATGGCACACATCAAGTGAATGACTAGGTTACCCCTACAACCAAGATTCTAACCATTTTCATAATGCTGCCAACTCCAGCCATTTTAGTACCTTACCAGAAGTCTCTTTCATACATCACAACAAATTATGAGAACAGCATAAATAGTATTTTCTTAATTATATACCTTTTCTCTCATTGCAAATAATTTTCATGTGTGGCCATAACCTGTCTAAACAATCTTAAACATGCTCAATGTTTCAATTGCATTATTTCACATGGCATTGCCTTGAAAAACTAATAAAATATTGGTACAAAACAACTGAATTTTTTGTCTAACAATAAGTGAATATAAATATAAAACTTCTGAAAACACTTAAAATAAAGTCTCTACTGAAGCAATCAATGTATTTTCATACCAATGTGAGGAAAAAAACTATAAACAAGATGTGTCAGAAATCTAATACTCACCAACTGATATATTTCTAGGATGTAATCATACTACAATTTTCTCAGTGTATATGCTTACAATGACACAATGCGACTAGTGAACTACAACAGAGATAAAAGAATTGCTCAGTGGCAATATTCCTATGCTTCTGGGCTTGAAAAAGTTTACCCATCTTGTACTAATATGAAAATTAGACATTTTACAAAAGGAATTAGGCCCTAAAATAAGAGATGAGAAACCACATTTAGTATTAATCTATTCTCAATTATGGAGAAATTGACATTGCAAGAATGAAAATTTTTTTGACTGGAAATTTTTAATTTATTTTAAGCTCTCATGATTTTACTTTTTACAGCTGGAGAACTGCCACATCCTTTTGGACTTTCGATATTTGAAAATAAAATTTACTGGACAGATTGGGACACATTCAGTATTCACTCTGCAGACAAGTTTACAGGAAGAAATAGGACAGTGATAAAGTAAGTAAAACTGACTCTAATGAAAGCATTGAAAAGGAATCAATGGAAACAATTATATAAATGGATAAACACTTATAGCCTGATTTAATGTGAGGGAAATTTGATTTATATATTAGATATTTAACAAGGATTTTCATAAAAATATAATTCACAAAATCTATGTCATTATAGTGTGAGGGACATATGATCACATACAATAGTAATCTATGAAGTGGACTGTATATTTTATCAAAATAAAATGGGCCTAAGAAAATAAACCCCATGATACATTAAGGTGCCACTCACCTTGTGAACTCTCTCTCTCTCCTATGTCAGCCTTTAGCAAACTGCCCCAATGGAACAAATGACTGCTACTGACTCACACACCTTTTCCTCCAACAAAAGAATACTCAACCAAAACTTTTTATCCAGGACAAGTGGCACCACCAAGTGGTCACAGAGCCCAATGCAAAACAAAAAAAAATTTGCAATACAATCAAACAAAATAAGAGATGCCTTTTAATTACAGAAGATAGTCCATTATATTCAAAAATTCCTTTGCCATTAGAATTGCTGTTTCAAAGAGCAAAAATTAATTCAATTGAATAAAATTAATTAACCTATAAATGATTTAAAATAATAGTGGAAATAATAATAATAGCAATAATATTTTAAATAATTTATTACTTTTTATTTCTTTTTCAGAAGATTCCGAAAATAGTGTAGAAAGGATATTCGGATAAAAGGATAAAATATTTTTTAATGTTTGTGTACAACACAATTATATTTTATCTCCGCACAGTGTACATAATGATTAATTTATCATTTTTGGTAAAAATAACATGGATGTATTAAAATTTTCATTTCATTTTATAGTTTTACTCAATCCAAAGAAAGTATCATTATAATGTGAATTAAAGGAGTAATTTCCTCAAAATTCAAAATTTTAACTGCCATATTATATTATTCCTATTATTTCTATTATAATATTCCTATTTTATAATAAATTTCTTGTAAAATTTCAATACGAATTTTGAATTTGCATGACTTGACGACTTGTCTTGAACCATTCTATTTCAGAGAATGCATTGAATTGTATAGTGGCATCATATAAATTATTATTATTTCTATTATTGTTCTATATCTAATATTTTATATGCCTAACTTTATATCATTTTGATGGAAGCAACAAGTGTATTAGTGTGTATATAAGCAATTCTTTGGGTTTTGCAGATCCGGAATCACTGGCCTCATGGACTTGAGAGTGTTCCACCGTAACAGACAGCAAGTTCCTTCACTTTGTAATACCAACAATGGTGGTTGCTCACATCTTTGTCTTCTGGCACCTATGCCTCTGGGCCATACCTGTGCATGTCCAACAGGAATTAAATTGATGGTTTGTTATATTAGCCCTTGAATTATAGCTTACTGCACCCCCATTCTTCAATAAAATATTATGGAATTATTTTAAATATAAATTAATCATCTAGATTTTACTGAAATTGGGCCCTCAAATATTGTCTTGAAATTCTATCCTCTATCTGTGCCTTAGTATTTATTTAATATCTAATGGCTTCAACTTTTTATTTCATTAGTATGATACACATTGTAGAAACTAAGCTTAGCTATTGATGAAAATGTAGGAAATAAATAAAAAACTTCCAAAGGCTTGAAAACCTTTGATTAAAAAAGGTGGGCTTTGATGAAGCTCTCATTCTACAAATGAGTATTAATTATAGAAATTAAGATTTAGATCCATAGTATCTTCATGAATGTATCGTAATTCAGCAGTCAAACCTTCTGGTATTTATAGAAATATGGTTAATTTTTTACAGGAGGATGGAAGGACGTGTGCTCTTGGTCCCACCAATTATCTGCTTCATGCACGCAGAGTGGAAATTCGTCAGCTATCCCTAGACGTCCCTTACATGATAGACGTTGTTCTGCCGTTTCCTCCACTCAAGAATGCTGTTGCTGCTGATGTGGATCAGAGGACTGGTACATAATTGCCTCATTCTCTTTAGTAATGTTAATTAATTGAAGGACCATAGTAAAAGTAGGTTATTTCCACTTTATTGAAGAGGTCTGCAATGATGAGTTTCAGTCTGTAAATTAAATATTTATATTTTAGTGGATGTTTCATTAAAAATAGTCAACCTCAGGGGCACATGTAAATCCATTCCTTTTCACTGATACTAGTCCCTAATTAAGTGAAGAGTCAAGCATATTCAAGAATTAGTTATTATTCATAACTTTCACAAGGACAGCAAGAAATACTAGATATTTAAGTGTTAGTGGCATTTTACATTTGCAAGAGTCATGTTTAAAAACATGTCTTTAAATGTAAAAATGAAATGATCATTATTATAATTTTGAAATACTGATTATTAATTATAACTTATATATTGATTATAATACATAATTAACATTAAAAGTAACTATTCTGATCTATCATTATAAAGTGTTTAGTTTATTATATCATTATAAGTATTTGTATACCTTACTGATAAGGTATATAAAATCATAAATGAGAACACACCTCTTAACAAAGTTACATGTATTCATTCGGTGAAAAAAGTCTATTTCATTGATTGAATCATATTCTTAAACAGGAGAGATATACTGGACGGACACTGCTGAAGATGTTATAATGAGGGCAACTCGTGATGGCAGTCGGATAGAGAACATCATTGTGGATGGACTTGAAACAGCTGATGGAATTGCTATTGATTCAATTGGAAGAAAAGTAATTTTACCATTATCCCCTAGCATTTATCATATTTGCTCATATAAAATAAATTATGACAAGGTTTGTGTTTTATTGTTGATTCTTTTACTGTACAAAAATGATAAATTTTCTCTCTTTATTGCTCCAGTTGTATTGGACTGATGCTGGACGTAACAGTATAGAAGTTGCTGAGCTTGATGGACGAAACCGCAAAGTTCTTGTTTGGTCTGGTTTAGAAAGCCCTCAATCCATCACTCTCTACTATGATCAAGGACTGATGTTTTGGGCTGATTGGGGAGAAGTGGCAAGGATAGAACAGTCTGACATGGATGGGAAGAATCGGTGTGTTTAACTATTTGGGTGTGTTTGTGTTTCTTAATGCAGGATAGCTTGTCAGAAAAAAGAGATATCAACCATTGAATCCCCATGCTTAAATTCTTACTGACATTCATCAACCATTAGTCTTCCTTAAAAATTTAAAAATACATCATGACATCTTCTCCCTAATTATTTGAATTCCATTTAATGTGATTTTTATAAAGGAAATACCTATAAAAATATAAATAATAAACACTTTTTTATAAAGGAGTTATTAAATAAATCATTAAATTTCTCTCATTAACTTATCACTACTGATATTTACTAAACATTTACCAGATGTAGAACTACTTAATACTCAATTATTTATCACTCCTTACTTACTTTCAAATATAAGTAATTAAATTTTCTATCATGAAGTAATATTTTATAAGTGCAATATCTTAATTACATCTATCCCTTTAAGGTCCTTTGACCTCTTTTTTCATGTTTTTTGTAATGTAATAAAACTACGCTCATTTCACAAACCTCATCTTTCTCATTGTACCAGTTTAAACCCTTATTTATGTACAGCAATAAATAGCATCTTAGTGTATGAAAAATAAAATCTTGGTAAATTTTAAGCAAAATTGCAATTTAAACTATGTATATATAAAATTTACATAAAATCAGTTAATGAGATGACAAGCATCATAGGTTCCTGAAAACTCTACTGTCTTGCCCTAGTTTTAGATTCTGAATCATTCCATTTGTCATGTTTATTTGCAAAATTATCTTTTACTTCTGGCCCTTTGATTTCAAGTATACATTTTTATGATTTGGAATATTTGTCCCTAAATCTTAGAATAATGTTAGCATAGATATTTTGTTCTATGACTTCCTTAGTTTCTCGCTGATGATGAAGTATTGCAAAGCTTTTAGCACTAATACTAATAATTTTTTGATATTGATGTAATAATTTTAATTTATATTCTTGATTGCATCTGTTGAATTCTCTCATTATTTATTTAATCATCTGTTGTATTTAAACTCATGTTGAAGCTAACATTACCTAAGATTATAATTAATGTTTTTTATCTTTATTTGCTAAACTAATGTGAAACTTTTGTTTGATATTTTTATTTTTTTATTGAAAAAGGCTACTCAAATTTCAACTTAAACTTAATAAGTATAAAAATTTTTCTAGGCTTACCCTCATATCTGAGGGACTTGGTCTACCTAACAGCCTGACAGTTGATCGAGCGTCAAGGAGACTCTATTGGAATGATCGTAATTTAAAGACAATTGAGAGCTGTGAATTGTTGATTGGAAGAATGTCTGAAGGAATGAATAAGGGATGCATCAGAAAAGTTATCATAAAAGAGAAGGATCCTCATCCCTATGGAATGATAGTGGTTGGAAATTATATATACTGGATGGACAAAGACAAGAATGAGATTCATCGAACTGACAAAAATAATGGGAATAATCATCAAGTCACTGCTGACAGCCTGGAGGACTTTATCAAAGATCATCCAGAACCAGTAAGAATTTCTGCGTTCCTTTTGATCATTTGACAATTTGTTTCAGCTGCATGGAATCATGTAACATTGTGAACTAAATCACAAAGACATACTTTAGAATAATCAATCAGAGATAGATCAAATGGGTAATATTTCCTAACTTTTAAAACTCATACCTTGCTATCCTCTATCCAGTTCTTATTGGTGTACATCCATTGGAACTTTATCACAAGATCTACTCTTTAGGAAAGGGCATAAATCTTTTAATTCTTTTATGGGAGCTGTATTTACTGCTTAATTTGAAATTAACTTACTTACTGAGTTTATAACTTAATAACCTGCTGAACTTGCATTCTGTGACCATCTGAGACATTTACATTGATCAGTAAATAAAATAGCTTAGTATATACATATGGCATTTCCCTTGCAGATTTAAAATTAATATTTCTTTCTAATTTCTGCAGCTTCCACACTTGGATAATGTATGTGAGGGCCACAATGGAGGATGCTCACATCTCTGTTTACGCCGTCCAGGAGGTTATTCTTGTGCTTGCCCGACAGGAACTTTGCTATCTGAAAATCATCACACCTGCTCAGTCCTACCATCATCATTTCTGCTTTTTGCCACAAGACGCACTTTAGCACGAATTTCGTTGGACACTCCAGAGTTATGGGATGTCACACTACCTATCCCAGGAATACGGAATGCTATTGCTGTGGATTTCCATTGGAAACATCAACAGATATACTATACAGATGTACATCTCGATATCATAAGGTATTTTTTTCATAGATTGTATCAAGAGATAACGATTGTTTCAGTATCGCCTCTTCTTTGTTTTATTAAGCTAAACATTGAAAGGCAATATCTCAGAATGCTTTGCTATATATAATCAATGTTTAGAGGTTTTCCCGTTCTTGTTCTAATAAATCACACAATCTATGCCTCAAATATAGATGATATAACTACCCATCAAGCTTACATTAAAGTTCTATTATTCCCTAAGATACATTTATCACTATTTTCATGTGCTAGAGAGTCTTCTAGTTTTGTGTGGTTTTCCATCATTCAATCATTTTTTAATATTTCAAGGAATATATATAGAACGTTTCAGTTTGTGATTCCTGATAATTCATAGTGTTTACAGATTCCACCACCATTGAGTCCTATCAGCTATTGAAAAGAAAAATATTTTTCTGTATACTAGCTTAGCAATATTTATAAATCTCATTCTAAACACTGCAGCTGCAAAATCACGTTCTATATTCTGGGTTGGCTGAATGAAAAATCACGAACAATAATCCTCGAGTTTTTATTTATGGATAAGCAGTGTTCTGAAGACATTGAAGAAGTAGTTGTTATGTAGTAAATCTTAAAGAGACTTCAATATTAAATAATCTTCAGTCTTGTATCACAAGATTTACATTGGTTGATGAAAATCATTCTAGAACTTCAATTTTCAACATCTTTCTGACAATAGTTTCTTATTTATCACAGAGGAATTGACATGGAAAATATGTCCCAAACCCATGTTTTGGTTTCTGCCAACTTGACTACTCCTGATGGTTTGGCAGTGGATTGGATTGCAAATAATATTTATTGGACAGATACCGGAAGGAAAGTTCTAGAAGTTGCTCGCTTGGATGGATCAAGTAGAAAGATTGTTATTGGGCAAGACTTGGATGAGCCAAGATCCATTGCATTGTATCCAAAGAGAGGGTAAGTAATTTGATTAATCATTATTCCTGGAAATAGTTCTAAATGGAGGCAATATAACCTTGTCTATCATGCACATAGTTATGATTGCTAGCATCAGAAAAAAATATACTGTGTCAAATGTTAGGGGATTTCGTATAATCAAGGGCATTGGGAGCAGTTTAGGAGTATCAGGGACATAATTGGGGACCCTTTGTGGGTTACAATACTAATTTACAAAGTTACAATAATAATCAGCAATAAAATTAATATGTAGCAGAGCATATAAATTACTGTTCTACTTACTATATATCTTCTGTATCTATCAAAAGAAAATATACTTATCATCTATGACTGAAAAATTATTTTTGGCCTACTTCCCAGTATTCAAAGCCTCCAAAAATTATTGCTATAATTTTATATGTATCTTGATTTGTGTGAAAGTATCATAACTTAATTCAAATTTGTATGTCAAAAATGTAAAATCATATATTTTTCATTCCTTATTACTTGAGGGGCCTTTATTCAGAAGAAGTCTTAGAGCTACAATCCCTAGTCTTTCGTGGTCAAAGCTATATTTGTTTGATTTGTTGAAATTTTTTATAAATCTTGGGTTAGAGAGAAAATACGGTCCTAGTTTACTATAGAAATGAGCCGTACGTTTCCTTCTAAAAATTTCTAATTTAAAAAATTTAAATAAATAAATTTAGGATTAGAAACACTTACAAAAGCAAAGACTTGTACAAATCCCACAAAATATTATTATTTTCAACAATTTATTGATTGTGGAATTCGTACAAGTTTTGGCTTTTGTAAGTGTTTCTATAACGAAATTCCATCAAGTATCACTAGAGAAGATTTCTATGAGATTTAAGATTAATTTGTTTATCAAAATAAAACCTAAGTAGCTCTTATGATGTTGTAGTATGATGTATGATGTATGTAAGAAGTATGAAGATCAGTTTCCAAAATATATTTCCTATTCATTCAAAATTACAATGCTTTGCCAATTTTTTCAGGTATCTCTATTGGACTGAATGGGGTGAGAAACCAAAGATTGAGAGAGCTTATTTGGATGGATCAGAGCGTCGCATAGTTGTTTCACGAGATCTTGGATTTCCCAATGGTCTTGCTCTAGACTACACAGCAAAACACCTATATTGGGCAGATGCTCTGAAAGACAGAATAGAGACTTCAGATCTTCGAGGCCAGAATCGTAAGAAGCTAGTACCTGAGGCAACACATCCCTTTGGACTCACTCAGGTATTAAATTTTTGATTAGCCCTCCACTTTTAATTATGGTTACACTGATTCCGTCCCTGAAAATACTTTAATTGTGCAATGTCTAACTATGAACACTCTGCTAGTCCTGAGCAGTTCCTGAGATACTGCTGGTTGCATTGTAACCGCATACATTCTAAGTTATTTGTGGTACAGATTCTGTACCATCGAGTCATTTTGTATGTCACTCCTTCCTATTATATTGCTATAACCACTCTCTATTCCTAATTAAACTTACACTGATTAATGTTTTGAGAAACTGGAAGTTTATTGAGAATCACAGGTCATTTTTAGGCAGTGAAGAACTAGAAGTAATAATGCCAAAATTCAGTTGATCTAATTATTTTGCCTTTAGAAGAAAATCATCCAAACCAAAAACTAAAACCATTACGTGAATATATTCTTGTTTAAGTTAAAAGGGATTCATATCAAAGAATATTTGTATAGTTAATAATGTTCATTATTTACTTAGTATGGACCACACATATATTGGACTGACTGGCACCGAAAATCTGTGGAGAGGGCAGACAAGTTGACAGGAGCAAATCGTGTAGCAATAAGGACAGATTTGGATGGAGTGATGGAGATCAGGGCAGTAGCAGCAAGTCGGCAAACAGGGTGGAATCCATGTGCAAATGAGAGTGGTGGCTGTTCTCATCTTTGCTTTTTCCGAGGAAAGAATTATATCTGTGCTTGCCCAGATATACCTGATACTAACAGGCCTTGCTCCACAGGTATGGTTAACTAAAAGATTTTAAATGTAGTGATGCATAATTAGCTTTTTGGAGTGTTTCTCTTAAAAGTAAGTCAACATTCTTTTGAAGTTATATAACTGTAAATAATATAACTATAACTCTCAGCAACAATCCTTAGGTTGACTTAATGACTGATTGTTCATCCAATGACTCTGAACAAGGAAGAAATTGGTGTTTGCATTGCATTCCATCATCAACATCTGTAGTCATTATTACTCACATAATTATCACTCACATTTTCCATTGATATTGCAGCGATCTTCCTCAGCAAGAGAAGAAATCTTTCTACCCTTAAAAGCCTATGCATAAATAATAAAAGTAAAACTTGACTGGATAATCTAAAATTATAACGAATTTAAATATCAGACATGCAAATTGATAAATATTCTCTCTAAATCAATGAGTTTACACATTAAATATCTGAATAGAGCTTTTAGTTGATAGAGGTCCTTGTGGTCCCAAAAATGTACTTTCCTGGTGAATAACAAATTAGAATATGTTTTGGTCATTTTTGTTTTATCTACATTTTTGTGATGCATAATGAAGATTTACTTATTATATGTAACTTTGAGATAAAGTTAAGTGCAAGATTGGAATAAGGGTTCTATAACTGCTAGAGAACAAGTAACATTTGGTAACTTCAAAAGACCGGCAAAGAAAAGTTCATGTTATAGTGAATCATCTCTGATTTCGATACTTAACAAACAAAATGAACATTGTGTAATGTAAGCTATGAAGACACACAATCACTGAAAAATAACTCCAGAAGAATTTAAAATAAATTTAAATTAATTAAGATAAAGAAGGCCAATGAAATGGAAAAGAAAGCAGAATATAGCATCCCCAGCAGAATGAAATTTAATTATCTTCAGCTTTAACCTAGGAGTTTTTAGCCTGCAACCAGTGACTTAGTCTTCCCTGGAAGTTATGCAATATTTTTAGATCCAAGCTTGGTAACTGAAATGAAAATTGTACCTGGAAGTGACCTTTAAAAGTTAAACATCATTCTATACTAATAAAAATTTTTGTTGCAATGAGATAGAATATCTAATTATATTGCATAATTTATTCTGGAATAAAAATATAGCTTAGTAGTTCATCAGCACCATAAGAAGTCTTCTCAGGAACCAATGTAGCCCACATGCATTAAAATTAAATGAAATTTAACCATAATTCTTTTTTAGTTTGATACAATTTAAATTCGACATTAAAATACCATCCCACAATGGTTTTATGGAGTGACAAAGGTATCATATAACATATTTAATTTTCTTAGTAAACTTGGTCTCATTAAACCATGGGATGAAGATCCAAAAGTGAGAATTCATCTAAAAAAGTGGACATTTGCCAAAACTACAAATATATAATGGGTACAACTTTGGGGTGCAATTTGATTAGCTTTGAATTCCAGTGATTGCTAAGCAGAAGTTCATAACATTAATGATAGTTAATCTCATCTTTTATCTGCATTTCAGTACCTAAATTCAAAGTTCCCTTGAAGAGACCAGGTGTTGCAGAAGATGAAGAGGATGATGATGAGGAAGACTACAGTGAACCAGATGAAGAGGGTCACCTCAAAGATTCACACGACAAAGGGAAAAGGCCTCTTACAGCAGTAAGTATTTCCATCCATTATATATGTTGGAATATGATATTCTCAGCTTAAATCAACTTGGCATATTTATTTCAGTAAAAAGATTCATGCAGGTTTTGACTAAAATTGACAAGCAAGTAAATCATATGATTTACCTTGGATTTAACTCTTTGATGGAAAAGTTTTCCCATTGCATTCAAAAGCTAAAATTGTTAGTTGATATTTTTAAGCATGAGTAATCAAATTTCTAGAACATGAGCAGCACTTCATCTGCTTATGGGTCATTTATCTGAAATGTGGTATTTCTCTTTCAAAATCAATCTAATCAGCTTTATTCCTTTCAAGATAATTTTAAAGACAATCTGCTTTCTTCCCACATTTCCTCTAAACTAAGGAATACATACAATGCTTATTTGATTTCATTTAATAAAAATATTGTTGGAAACAGACTAAGAAAAAGTATATATTTTTGTTGCATTATAAGAGAATTTTACAGAAGGTATTATATACATTTTCACTATTCTCTTCTTATTCATCTTAAATAAAAATCCATGGATTTTCTTATATCCATAATCTTTTGGTAACTCATTCTCAACTAAAAATAATCCAAAATGACCAATCTTTCTCTTTCAGCTTGAAAAAGAAAACAATTATAATGGTATTGGAGGGCCACTTGTGCCCGTTTTTGCTCTTTTAGTAGCAAGCAAGATATCTGTAATATCTCTCATTTCTCGGTGACAACTAAAACATAAAAAAATTTTATGTGATTATGTTTCATCTTTCACACAGTTGATTGTTGTTTCTTTCTGAAATAAATTATGAGTTAACTGTAAACTAAGTTATGCAATATTTAAACAGATATTTTGATGTGCTGAAATTAATTTTTACAAGAAGCTTATTATAGATACCAATACTTTGAGATTCCTGAGTGTCTTGCAATGGCATGAAGTTTGGCCACCTCTGATACATGCATTAGACCCCTATCTCAATGAAATGTGACTTATTAATACCTCAGACAAATCAGGATCTATCAGATTCTGAAGCATTAACAGAGGGTTGATGATGAAGTAATGCATGCATATTATTAGTAGAAGAGTGGAAGGAAAGAGCAAAGGAGAATTTTCAAAACAACAATAACTTCTATTTTAGATGGAGATTACATCATGTGTTTTGTTATCGGTTGGAGCTGTGGGTGGAATGGTCATGCTAACCTTAGTGTACTTGAGTCGTAGAAGAAGGAGGAACAGATCACAGAAAAAATGCCTCTACGGAGAACAAGAAAATCCTGAGGGTGCAGAAGGTAGGAGTAGAGGTCACTCAAGTGTGCTGACTTTCTCAAATCCTAACTACAATGCTTCCAATTCAGATGTGGCTGGAGCTGACAAAAAACCATTCCTGTGGAAAAAGCTCAAATATGACCGCTCTCAGGTAAATTTACATCTTTACTTCTTTTTATTTAATAAGTATTCCAGGAGTTCCTTTCCAGTTAATATGTTTTTGAAAATTACTTAGAGATGTGATTCAGAGACTTATTCACTTTTCCTATTTGAGAGAATTCTTACTAAATTATAATAATGTATTATCAATTCATGTTATGAAGTCTAAAGAGTAGTTATAGAATTAAATACCATTTATGAATATGGTTAATTTACTATAATGTAAATATAGTTACAGCGAGGGTTTTCTACAAATTCACTATTAACCCTCCAAATTAAATCAAAGCACAGATATCTAAATGTAGTAATACTGATAAAATTATTATTAAATAAATAATATGTAATATAGATACACACATAAGATATCTTCAATAGGAATTTATCTATGTGTTAGATAATTTAGCTATTATAAGCTAAATTAATTACTTACTAGCTAACTAGCTATTTAGCTACCTCTTTTGCTTGAAAGAGGAAACTAAATAATAGTGTTTGGCTTACTAATACATAGAAATTGCATTTGAACATCTAAGCATGATAGATCTCATTCTCAAATTAACATCATATTTGAAAGCATATCTGAAATTAAGTGCATATCATATCCAATAATAGCACCAAAGGCTTACATTTTAATTTAGATATTTTAAGTGAGAGATAGGTGCAGTAGGTCTTTGCAATAGTATTTCTTCTATTAAAGTTTTAGCTTTTTCAGAATGAGCTGCTTGGATCCGCTTGATGCAATTACCTTTTACATCACCTATCCATCTACCCCCTTATTTCTTCCTATTTTTCACATGTAAATTTAAATATTAGTTAAGTCATAATATTATCTAATTCTATCCATGGTTATTAACTTCATTTTTCTTCCTGAAAAGTCATAACATTTAGATGCCCACAGAACATTCACTATAAAAATTGCAATGCCTCATAGTAAGTATAGCTTAAAATACATTTTGATTGACCTACATTCTTATTCCTGGAACATAGCTTGTTCATATGTAAACCAGTAAGTGCACCTTGAATACTTGCATGATTATTTGATCATCATGCATGAGATATTTTCTGATGTCAAATCAGCATTTATGATGTCAAATTTGGTGTGTGATAACCTGAGGTGAGAAATAACCTGCACCTTGTTCGTGTTTAGGAGCGTGTTTATGAACTTCATGATGAAAAGCAAGCTGGCCTTCAGGAGGAAGCAGCTCTTATGGGTATGGGACCGGCTGTTATATTGGAAAGAGCTGCAACTCCTCCTATCATAATTCCCCAGCCAATGCCTCCTCCAACTCCCCCACAGCGGTTGGATAGCATCAGCCTGAAAGCTGGATGAGGCAAGGCCAACCACAGTGATTTTAACTGGAAAAGATTGTGAAGACTGCAGCTTTTGGGAAACTCATGTCTTGCCATCTCTCTTTCTCAACGTGAAAGAGTAATCTTACTAGGCATAGTTTACAAAGTTCTGCAGTTCATATGAAAAGGATAAGCAAGATTATTTCAAATGCTTCTCAAGCAAGAATTGGAGAAGTGAATGTTGCTATCACAGTTCTTGTTAAGGGTGTACAAAATATTAGAGTTATCTGTAATGGATGTGGAAAATAGCAGTACTTAAAATCCCCCTCCAAAAAATAATAAAAGGCAAAAATAACTTCTCAATGTCTGCCTATTGCTTGTTAAAGCATTTATCCAAAGCCAAATGATTTCATCAAGTTACTACGAGACAAGGAAAAAGAAACTGTCCTTAAAAACATTGACTGATTAAATGACAAGTATTTTTTAAATACAAAGACTCTGAAGAGTTTCAATGTTTGATCATGATTCAGAAAGGAAAAAGGATAAATAATGATGTGATTAATTGTGTGATTCATGTTGTGTAAGAGTAAATATGTTTCACGACTGCAAAAGTGGCAGTTTGTTTATGTTTGTTGTTCCCCAGTGTTTGATGTAGGCATGCACACGAACCCCCTTGCCCCATTTCCATTGTGCAAGATGTGAACCATTGTCTCCACCCAATGTTAAATAGTAGTGGGGTATTTATTTGCTTTGTAAAAGAATATTCCGTGGTTACATTTTTGTACAGAAATGTGAATGTAACGAGTGTATATAATATATATAAAAGAATGAACTTTTTTAAGCGCCAGAGGGAAAAGATGATACAGAGATATTATATTGTATTTTTCAAGTTCATAAACATGTTTAAGTTTGTCATACATTGCACATCGTTCTTAGAAAAATACTCAAATATGGTAAAAAGAGAGCTAAGATTCAGAAATAAGCAAGAATCACAGTTGTCATTTGTAGCTTTATTGTCCAACTGAATGTTCCTTGGCAGAACCCTTAACATGGTAAACCAATTTATACCCACTTTCCAATAACTGTCAATAAAAATTGAAGCTCAATGTATCATTATCAGCAATCATTATCCCTGCAATCCTTTCCTCTTGGTTGAGATTATTGTCCATGTAAAATTAATAAGTAAACTAAAACTCAATCTTTTTTAAGTTTGCTAATATTCTTCATTACCAAAACCAGGGTATTAAATAATGTTTCAAGATTAATGTTGAAAACAGCGAAATTCTAAAATAAATTAATAAGGCAACTAGCAATGTTTAAATAATAGATTCCTGTTGTTCAAGAAATAAGCCTTTATAGAAATGAGGCAAATGATACAAATCACATAATATACCATCAGCAGAGATTTGAACTGAATCAACCTAAGCGTTATGCTATGAATGAATAAGATTTAAATCTGGAAGTAAATTCTAATATGTGGCACTCCTTTGAGGGATATGGTCTAACCAGACAGCATTCACTCCAAGCGATACATGGTCAGTTCATTGACTTCCTTGCTGGCATATTTGGCTTTTCACAACTACTTGGGCCCATAAACAATAAATTCAAATAACTTCCCATTTTTCACAATGCTGGGTCAACATAATAGCCCACAGTGGAAATTGAACCCAAGACTGTTTTCCCTGAAAGCAAACATGCTACCAACTTGCCTATCTGGGATTCAATGAAAAAGTTTTACTTTGATTGAATAAAACAAATATAATAACCTAGTGAATTCTCCCATCAAAAATAATGGAAATAAATTAAAGTTATAAAATATTCATGAATATTCTTGATATTAAAAAATAAAAATAATCCCTCTCAAATTTTAAATAACCATCAAATGATAGAAATTGAAGCTATTAATATGAACGGAAAGCCTACAATTAACTTGATGAATTTTTTTTAACCTAATATATGGGAATTAATTGATTACCTGAAACACTAAAGTATCACGTATCCAAGAAATATTATTGTTGTTTAGTACATTTAAACCAAATACTACAATTTTAAAGAATCTGCAGCGCAGAAGGTTATATAATTTTTGTAAATATATTTGCTAAATTTATATGTCCAAAGTATAATAATGCTCTATCATGAAATGTCAGCCTTCCATCACTACCTTGTTAGCCATCCCCATACATTTCATATTGGCCTATCTTTCCCATATATTATTACAAGAGTCAATTTCAACAATCGCTTTTATCGTCAGAGGGATGTGTTTATACCAGCAGAAGTACAACATTTTTTTGTCTTTCTTTTGAAATTCTCTTAATTTCAACTCGAATACAATATTCTACCACCAAAATAAGAATATTCAATTTATTTTCTTTTAGTACTCATCTCCATTTCATAGCACCATTATTTCTGATTTGATTCTGAGCAAGAAAAAGTCTGCAATTGATCAAAATGAACTTTACATGCATTTCTTATGGGAGTGAATTCGAGTCATCCAGAGTCTAACCAATGATACTTTGGACAGACAAATATCAATATGAAATACTCCATTGGACCTTTAACGACTCACAAAAATTTATATTCCTATCGTATTGGTAAGTGCATGAAATTAATGTTCCAATATTGCTCCCAAGTATTTCTTATGGGAGTTACTGACATTAGATAAATAAATATACAAACATTGGTGATCCTTATGTAAGATATAAATTATCTTAGCAAACTATCCTTTCATTAATTTTCAATAAATAATTTTTTCCATCAAATCTTTCTATTTCTTATGAAATGGTAATTTATTATCCTAAACTTTAAAAGACACTTTGGATTTACAGTGAAATATAGTCAAACTAGTCTTAAGAGGGCCACTCAACTATCCTGTAGTCTCTTAAAATTGCAAATATTTTAATATTTAGCTATCATTGTGAAAAGATGAATAAATAACATAAGCACTTAAGAAGCCCCATATTGAAGAACCAAGGTAAGAACTTAAATAAGCTAGTAGATAACCTAATGGGGGGAACTCTTGATGAGGTGACCTCAAACCTGTTTAGAAGGACTAAACTTTGCCCCAAGCCTGAATACCATACCCTACCATGATATCATCAGAGGTGTGGAACAGGCAACCCAGTACCAGGGCATTGCTGATAAAATTAGGGGGCAGGTTGGGCAGACCCTTAAAAATATCCCTCTCAGATCCAGTATCACAAAAGCTGAATGTAAGCTATGACCAGACTCACCATTTAATAAAGAAATCCAGTATTCCGACGGAACTACACAGCACCCTGCTACCACAGGCTACCATTCCACCCAGGACGTATGGTTTACCAAAGATTCACAGAGCCAGCATCCCTCAAAAGCCAATCATCAATGGAATAGACTCCGCCATGTATCATCTCTCTAGGTACCTCAGCAATCTTCCAGCACCGCAAGTAGGCAAGTGTTCACATTATGCAAAAATTCCAAGGTTATTGTCAAAAGGCAAACACAGTTCCATGTAAGCCCCAGTGAAATTCTAGTGAGCTTTGATTTGATCTCACTCTTCACAAAAGAACCATTTGAGGATACTCTTCAACATCTGGCACCAAGGCTTGATAGATGTATGAGCAGAAGCTCTTTGAGCTCATTCTCAATTCAACTTAATTCCAACAACGGAAGAAGTATTTCAAGCAGCAAGATGGTGTGCCAATGGGCTCACCCATCTATCCTGCAATGACAACTTAACTTGAGGTACCCATGTCCATAATATATGTGGGTGAGCTCTTAAGAAACTCAGTTTCGTCGAAAGAATAGTTGGTAGGAGCGAAGAACAAATCTGCAAGCAATTTTACTTTGTGTTAGTTAGGCCTCAACTTGAGTATTCATGCAGTGTATGGGCTAAAAAGTTTGTATTCATGAATTAGAGAAGGTATAATGGAAAGCAATATGTTTTCTAAAGATTTGGTTAGACAGATCGGTGAGCGTTACTTGGAAGTATCAGGAGGCAAGATGGGAATCTTTAGAAGATAGAAAGTTCAATCAAACATTTAATTTACTTAATAAACTCAGATAGAGTACATTCATAGAAGATGTAGTAAATATTATATGTCCTCCTTGTTATATTGGAAATACTGATACTGCAAGGAAGATCAGAGAAATAGATGCTGGAACATTGTGATTCAAGAATTCACTTTTCCCAAGAATGATGTGTGAGCATAATTGAGCAGGAAAGCAGAGTCATGGTGCATGCACCCCCTGCCACATACTGAAAGGTGGGTTACAAGGTATATATGTAGATGTAGATATAATAGCAAACCTCTTCATATAGAATTTCAATCAGTGTCTCTGAAACCTGAATGTTTCCTAAGATATGTGGACAAAACTTTTGTGATCTGGCCCCATTGTGTAGAAATGCTGGGTGATTTCAAGGAATATTTAAACAGCCAGTGCCCGAAGATAACCATGGGGATGGAAAAAGAGGACTTTTCCCTTTCCTTGACTTACTAGTCAACAAAATAGCAGACAGGTCCCTAGATGTCCATCAGAAGCTGTCTCACACCAACTGGCATTTAAATGCCATCATTATCTGGCATCACAGAAAAAGGGAGTTTTAATTACCCTAGCCCACAGAGAAGTCTCTGTTTCAGGTAATGAGAGTCTTAGGATAGAGTTATGACACCTGAGGATCATAGATTGACCACCATCTGTGTCATGTCAATGAAGTGATCCAAAGAGCAACCCATGAGACAAAAGTAATGGATAATAACATATACTATAAACTATACTTCTAAAATATAGAACTATCTGCATATATTAAACAGTGGTAGTAGTTAAACAGAGGTAGTAGTTAAACAGAAGCCGTAAGTTGTAAATTTATCAGATGATGAATACACCAGGTTATACTTACTTTCCAACCATGTAGGGAAATACTGTAATGTTTGGCCAAGTATAATTATCCATCTGTTATTGTGATAACTCCAATGCATGAATAGTTGTATCTTTCAGTTACTATCCAGTTTTTGTCAATTTAGTGATCCAGATTTTTTTTCCATGGTCACACCGGTGTTGAGTTTATAGGTATGATCTCAAAACCAAACAATTGTCTCAATGGAAAGGCCCATCTTCACCTCAGCTAAACTTCAGGAACAACAAGTTCTCACTGCTTTGTTTTTTAAATATAGGTGGGATTATCCATAAAGAGTTTGTATCAGTGAGTCAGACGTAATTCAGTATTCTAATGTCCAGAAGCAGCTTAGGGAGAATGAGTGGAGATGCCCAGAAAAATGATGCAACTAGGTCCTCAACCGTGGTAATCTATACTGCTTTCAACAGACTGCTATTCTCTGCAAAAAAAAATAGGCTATTGTTCCTCATCCAGCTTACTTGCAAGACTTGGTCTCTTGAGACTTTTACATCTTTCCGAAAATGAAAAAGGAAAGATTTGATTAGACTAACAGAGGAAACTGAAGCTGAATGATAGGTGGTGCTAAACACATTGACATAACGAGATTTCTAGAATCCATTCTGTTAAAGGCAGCAGTGTTGGGATCCATGTTGCCATCCCAAAGGAAGGTGACAGTTGTGATTAGGATCATACTCTGAAATTTTATTTATCACTACATTTTGAGTACTTTTGGATAATTACTAGGTCCTTGGAGCAAAGCAATGGTTCCAAAGTAAAAAATTAAACATTAATGCTGACACAAGTTCAGAAGTCTCCTTATATGTCAGAAAAAAGACCACAGAATTTATTTAGCATTTTTAAGTTGTATATGAAAATTACTAGCAACAGGCAACCATATATTTCAACAGAAATTTCTTCATTTCAAGGAGTTGAAATCAAACAATTGTTATGAACAATTAATTTAATAACCAATTTATATTATACATTTTGAGTATTGAGTCTTACCACAGTCCATACCAACAATGAATTAAAATCAGAAACAGTACAGTATGAACAGTAGTTCATACAAACAAAGGAAGAAGAAGAATGTATAAATAGAAATATAAATAAACCTAAATAAGTCTTTTTAAAATATATACAAACTGGATTGGAAGAGATGCCTCAAACTCATGGACACCAACGAGTTATGAGATATTCCTGCATGGAAAATACCATCTTGAAATTGTAATCGATATGAGGAAAAAATATCAGAGAAACACTAGAGATTATTCAAAATTTAATGAATCTTATGAAATCTACATTTCTCATATTTAATATTAAATGCATCAGCTTTAACAATAAATATATTTAGTATAGTTTAAGAAAATGTGAGAACAATGCCATGAAGAATATATTGATATAGAGGTATGAGAAAAATCAACTCTCAATATTTAATTTTGCTTAGAGGTTTTAGGTATATCATCAACCAATCACCAGAATACTAATTGACATATCAATATTTTTCCATCATACAAGACAATTCAGGAAAACCAAACCCAAAAATGTCAAGAATTTAGACTTAAAAATGTAATGGGTATATTCCTTGTACTTAATCCAATATATTTTAACAATTAGAGTGGCACTTTGCACCTTTGGCAGTGTAAAACTTAAACTTAGTTCTAGTTAATCATCTTCAACTGTAAATGGACATCATTGTTCTGAGCTTTTGTATAAACTAATATTATTTAAAAGTTAAATATCAGTGTGTTCAAATAATAAAAAATACAACCATATTTGTAAGAACTATACCAAATCTACATAATATTAAACATTTAAACAAATGTGGATTCCTTGGAATCGGTGCACACACCAATTTCCATTCCATTTGGACAAGCTATAATCACTGTATTCATAGGGCTTATAAAACATTTTTCGATTCCTTTCTAGGCCCATTGATTGCAATGAATTCACACAATACACCATGTGAAACATTAGGAAATAGATACTAATTCATGTGACCACACATTCAATAACACATACAATTTCTTTAATACTCATTCATTTGTGTAACAAGAAGTTTTATACACAGAGTTATTTACATTTAGCAAATTTAAAAACAAAGAATATGTACACAGCCGTTATAAATATACATTTTCAAATATTGGCATTAATTGAAACAAATATTTCAATCAATATGAAAATGATGCCAAATTTTCATTCAAAAGTTTTTACATTAAAATGCATTATAAGGGGAAGTTGACTTATACTTATTTTTTAAAACATTTCTTAACAATTCACGAGGCAGTGGAATTGCAAAAATTTTGACTCATTATAAATTGTTATTCAGATAACCACAGTGGGTTAATTGGACTTCGAAGATATATTATTCCTCAAGAACGCATTTCCTCAAGTTGTGAACATTCAAAAGAATTTGAATGGGGAAACCAAGCCACAACAATGACCCACAATTTCCAAGGCATACACATGTTTATGAGAGAAATCTGCGTCTTTCCCAACTAGCAGTTTTTAACACCGATTTTTAGATCTCATCAACAAATGAAGCAGTTACAAACATCTCTCCATAAAGCCAAATAGATATATTCCATTAAAGCTATCACAAACGTTGAAGCAATACTTCATACTTTGAAAAATGTTAAGACATTTAAGAGCTGCCAGAAGTTCATAACACCTAGAGGTTTCAATGACTGATAGAGCCAATCCCTGATAGGAGAGCGGCTACCGGGAAGAACTGCTTTAAAACCTTTCCATGAAAGACGCAAACTTTTAATTCACCTTCCTTTGACTCTGGCTTTACCAAAAATTCCACATTACACACATGAAACATCATCAGCATAGCTTCATCCAGAGGGCTTATTAATAGAAGTTGAACATAATTCCCTTGGGTGATATATTAATTTACCTTTATCTAGAATAGTTTGTAAGCTCTGGGGGATAACTAACATCATGCATAAATGCCAAAACCTGTGTTTAAATGCATATTTTACCATATAGTGGTCAATTCGTCCTCTAACATACCTTTGCTGCTCATAAATTTACACACTCATTTACCATGAAATTCTCAAAGGTGTACAAATAATTCCAATAACTATGAAGAAGTTTGACCGGCAAAAAATCAGTCTTGGTCAAGAAACAGTAATTAAAATCAAGAATAACCTATCATATTAATCAACTCATTAATTCTATTAATATCAGAACACAGAGGTATGATAGAAAAAGGAGAGCTATGGCCAGCACAACTTTCAGTTTCTAATTTCTCACAAAAAGTCACTGTACAGCCATATTCTTAAAAATCTGGATTTCCTGATGTAGCAAATCATGGATATTTACTTGAGAAAAACCAACAAGAACAATATAAATATCATTTAAAAATAAATAAAATGCTTATAAAGAAATTGATTGACTTTTCCTGCGTTGGTTCAATTACACTAAGACTTGGCACATTTTTCAACCACATAATTGATACTTGCTCCAGGCAGATATTTATTCCAAACTATTGATGTTGTAGCAGACTGAAATTATGAGCTCTTAAATACATCCACTATGTTCCAATACTTGCCTCTTGAATCATAACATTGGAATATTTTCCTTATCCCTTCCAAAAAGCAATCATAGCCTTTTAAATCGAATGCCAAACAAATTAACAATCAAGATATTTTAAAGAGAAAGGCATTTTCACATGTTTTTTATCATAAGAATTGATTAGTTTTGCTTAAAAATTTTTAATGCAATTAAATGGTTATATTAGAATCATGAGTACCACAACATGTTTTTGTAAACTTTGAAATCCAAAATCAGAATCAAATATGAAAGAAAGTTAATATTAAATGGATTATGTTAAAAATGGTCCCCTAAAAATCACTCAATTCCCAAGAAAGGAATGGGATTTTACATGAGAGCTTAGCTGAATGCTTTCCCAAAACACTTCAGCATTACAACAATTCTAAGAAGTACACAAATATACTCGGCATTAATTCAAACAACGTGAGGATTTATAAGCTAAAAACGCAGGAGGCAAACAAAAATTCATTAAAATTTTTATGAATTCATTAAATTTTTCAAATGAACTACTGCAGTAAGAAGCTATGCTCAACATGTCATGGAGTTATTAAAATTCAAATATTATTCAATAATTTCTTTCCAACTAAGTTCTATAAATCAGTATTTAAAACATATAAATGCTAGCTGTTTCAAATTTTCTACTACACCTCAGGATTATCTATGCAGCTGACATTCTCAGGCATTGGTACCCTTAAGAGTAAAATTTCCATATAAAGTTAGAATGTAATTGGATGGAAATACAAATAAGGAATGAAGAAAACAAAACTATGATTTCAATATCTATGGAAAAGATCATCTCAATGACAAGCTAATTATGAAAGTAACTGATTTACTACTGAAAAATAGACTTCAGGGTTAGAATGACCACATAAGTAATGAGAAAATAATGACCCAAAAAATTACTTGCATTTAAAACGTGAAAGTCTTAGCTAGAAGCTCATAACAGAAAAATATAATGCTACAATTAGTTTTCTAGGGGTATATGTTTTCTGAATTGATTCAATATGACAAAACAAACAATACATACATTTTTCTAAATAATACCTTGTTGTTTTCCTTTACTAAATAAACTTTGGAATACTTTTCCATGGTTCTCATTATGATTTTTCTTCAACATAATGATATAATCATAACCAATGGTATGTTTAAAATTACTTTAAATAATTACATGAGATATCACTCTATAGAGGAAGTATTTTATGTTTATCTATAGGAAATTCCACATTGAAATATACTTTTTCAAACATTTGGTATGAAGACAGTGTATGGAAGATTAACTTTATGCCCATAATGAATTTTCTAAACCAACAGAATGAACTATGAAAGAAGCAAAAATCACAAACGTAAGAAACTTGAAATGAGTGATTTTTTATCCAAGAAAGAAGATAGGATCATTTAAGTTGAGAAAATTATCACATTCATGCCATTTTGTAGCAATGATAAAGTTATGCCTACAGACATAGAGACATCTTGACATCAACATTAATTTACATTTGATAAGACCGGCAACTTCCATTAAGTGTTTGCAGACTAGTAAAAATTTCCATGTCCACTAAACACTGAAAAAATTCACATTAAGGCAATTTTAGATAACACACACACAATTATGATCCCAACCAGCAATGAACCTTAGACCCAAATCTGGATTCAATCAATCATCCGAAATGCCTTATTTTCCGGTGTATTGACAAATTTAAAAAGTATTTTTTCAAGACCAACTACTTTTAACTCCATATTGTAAGAAAAACTGCATAACTTCTGGGAATTAATTTATGCATTCTAATTTATAGGAGTTGATTTTGATTACCTTATTCCAGTTCTGCAAGAGCAAGAAACATTTAATCAATTCAAGTTAACTTCATTAATTAGGAAAAAGTAAAGGTGTTCAAAATTTCAACAAAACCTAAACATTCATAGAAAAGATAAACATAGGTAAGCTAAATTTCACTTAGAGACCAAATGATGAGTTGATTGTCAAAGAACCATTTTGAATTTTAAAAAAGTAACAGGATACTCAATCTATATCTATTCATTAAAAAACTAAAACATGAAGTAGGATATCAAAAATGGTAAAATGCAACATAGGCAAAATAAGAGATGAATAAGTAAAAATTAAAAATAACTAAACATTTAAAATTTATAAACTTGAAGTAATAACACTAGATTAATCAATCTACATAAAAGGATAAAAATGGCTGAGTTTATTCACAATTCAAGTGAAATTTATAAAAAAAGCTAACACATGATGAATTTAATCAAAATATTTTTAGACTGAATTGATAACTCAATGAAAATATGAACACTTTTTGAAGAAATTCATAAAATTGATGGAGGTAATTTTCTTTTTGATGTTTCTTTAAATATTCAACTTCTATATATATTCAGGTCTGCAGAAATCTGAGCAAGTACAGACATTAATACATGAATGGACTTTTAAAGCTTCTAGAATGAATGATACAAATACATACACCGGAAAATACTGATTTCAAAAATGCTTACTTCGCGACATGTAAGAAGAATAAAGGCTTGCAATTTTAATGACATAAACAATGATAATATGTAGCCCTCATGATAAACACTGAAAAATGGATACCCTAATCCTATATCTGAAAGAATCATTTGTACTTTTGAAAAACAGCTTTACAAATCTGTGGGTAAGACATATTTAAAGCTTGGCAAGATGGAGCAATAATTTTAAGAAAAATGCAAGAATGTCTATTGACATTTTCTCACAAAAGCCCTTTCTCTTACTTCAATATAAATTATGAATCACATAAGAATCATCTCAAAATAAATATTTTTTGGAAAGAACACATAACACCAACCTGTTTACACATCATGTAATTCTGATTATTATCAATTACAAAAACATTTAAATTATGTGTATCTTATCGATGTTTAAGAGGCAATTTGGAAGAGAGAAGGATGAAAACAATTGCAGTACTGGGTCACTTCTGAGAGATAGGTCCATGCTTGCGTAAAGCTTCTTTCTCATGCTCTCCATACCTGGAGGATAAGGAAAACATACATTAAAACACTCAGGATTTCTCATCAATTAATATTATATAATAACAATTTTTCTACTTCAGAAACTCAAAGGAAATTTTTATTTTAGCAAATAGATTGATGCTGGCCTTCATGGCATGTCTTAGTATTCCATCCTAGTGACACTTAAGTCCCAGGTTCATATCCTGGTGAGGGACATGGTTGTTTTTCATTTGTTAATAACAGAAAGCTGTACAATTGGAATATTAATACTAAAAAAGTATATTCTATCAATTTAAAATTAGTCTTTTTCTATTCTCTCATTCTCATTCAATTACTTTTTATCAACCTTCCATCTTTGATACTGTATTACCCTAATTTACACAAAAAATACAAGTAACTATTCTCACAGTGGATACTTTTTCTTTATAGAAAGAAGCGTAAGAATAAGTTACATTAGTACATTTTAAAAAATGCATCACATGATGGCTACATTTCCAATAATTAGAATTTAAAAATAAAAAGAAGTATGAACATATAAGAATCTCTTACCTTAAAATATGCTTCAGCAGTGATGTTGACCATGCCCCAAATTGATAATCTACAATTGGATCTTCACCAAACAGCAGTATTGTCACAAAATATTTATGATAGCCTTTCATTATTATCATTTCATTTATAAAGCTCATATTCATTTCAATATTTTTCATTAAAAATTCAAATTCATGAGATCTAATAAATGTATACAAATTGCATAAAATAGCCCACTTTTGAGTCAACTGGATGAATATGGCTTATGTATGTTTTGGGGCAGATTATCCACTGAATTGTTTCTTGGTGTTATATTTACATCAATAAAAAAATTGAACCCTCTCAAAACAACTGCACTTTTTCCCACATTCTCTCCTCACGCTGAAAGCACATCATTTGACGATTTGGATTAAGCATTCACAGTTCAAAGAGAATGTTTAATGATTCGGTGGGAATGAAGGGGATTAGGTGAGCTAGCAAATGAAACTAAAAGCAAAATTGAGAGAGGGTTAAGAGAGAGCTTTGGAAAATAGTCTTCACCTAACCCAGGCAGCATGGTTATTCTTTTAAATCGATGGTCTGGTGAAGAGAAAAAAAATCAACAGCTAAATGGTGAGAGATCAAAGCAGGAGAGGGAATTGCTAAAAAATTTGTGCCAGGAATCCTTTCCTATAGTTTCACTTCTCTTGGCAACGATCAGAAAAAGAAAGCATATCTCAGTCTTGAGTCACTCATAAAGGTTAAAAATTTCTGCATCTCTAGATCCTTGGTTTGTAGGCATGGGTGACGTGAAAATTTTGCACGTCCATGTCTGCACATTCCCTTTCTGAAATGTTCCCACTGGTCCTGCTCGATTCATCTCCTCCTACAATTATCTCACTCCTAATCTCTCCACTTCCAGGGCCACTTCCTGGACCATGGCTGGGGTCCAAAGCAACCAAACTGTCCCTTGCACCGACTATGTCTGTCGCAGATATGCTTCCCTTCCCACTGACCATTCCACTCACGCCACAGATACCCTCAATGGAACTGCTGCTCATGACACCCACGTTCCCAACATCACGAGCTTTGGCTCCATTTTCCTTGTTCCGACATCTGCTTGAATTTCGGTGCACCAAACGACGTTCTCCACCCCTACTTGATGATCTCCGTACAATCCCAGGTTTTACAGACTCTGCACTGGCACTAAGACCAGCCCCCACTTAAATGGAAGAGAGAACAATATTTTAGAAATACATATACAGTGATAACTCAGCTAAGAATTACTATATTTCCCAGCCTATTAGATATACCTTTTTCTTGAAAAATTGATCTTGATGAGACCTGCATCTCATATACTGAGGGTTTGAACTTAGTTTAAAGAAATTGACATTTTAAATAACAGCTTTTAAGGATCACTGTAAGGGTTTTAATTATGGAAAACATTTATTATTATGCTGATTTTGAGATATAAAAACCCTATTTTCTTCTCACAAATTGCAGAAATTAAAATGCATTTACAGGAATTTTCAAATATTCTTGACAAGAATGTAACAATGCATCTAATCAGCCATGAAACATGGTGGCCCTGCATTTGAATTTTCAGGCTGGAGTATTTGATTTCTGACTTTCCAAATCCATTGAGATTTTGCCACTAAATATTTTGCAGTATGCATGCTTTTTCGTATGATGATGAATTATTTTCAAAATATCAAGAATATATCTGCTCAGTCTTGGTTATAAATAGATGAGAGTAGTATTTTGGTACTGCTGGAAACAGTTTCAGAAAAAAAATTGCAAATATATAGAAAAGTTTGGCTAGTGAATTTGATTCCAAATATAAAATTGATGTATTTGATTCAAAATCTATTATTTTTTCTTGTTATCCACTAACACAATAGAAACAGACAAAAGAAATAACTTTTTTTCAAACAGGAAGTACCCAGTAAATATTCAGCAAATATTTCCATGCTTTGTAGTTGATACAAAATAAAAATTATAATCATTTTTCATAACAAAAAATAATTAAGATAATGAATATACACCCATTAGATGGTTTTGATCTCAATTCTTTGGGATTCCATGATAACACAAAATGGTTACAAGATAAAATTTATTTGTATTCTCCAGAATCCACAGGTTCCAGATTTGTGGATCAGTGGATATTATAAATTATTTATATCTTATAACCATCCTGAGTTAATACAAATATACATTGAAATATAAATATTCATTGAAAATTGGGTCATCATAACCTCTAGGTAGTGTAAACCACTTATGTATTTTGTAAACTTTTATATAGATTTTATAAAAGACAAGTAAATAGCAAATATATCAGAATACACTCCCAAGTAATCAATAAGGGAATATATTTGAAATATCTCTTAGGATATCCATCACTAAAAATATCTATTAGCAAAACTCACCGATGTTTCCTGAAGAAGACCTGCTGTTTGAACCTCTAAGCACATGTATAGAAGTCGGGTCACTGTCAATGTCAATAGGAACCACAGCCATGCTGCTCATCACCATGGGGTTCTCTTGGTTTTGAGAGTGGAATGGTAAATGATGCTGATTGCAGTAGTTTGGAGAATGAAGATGGTTGTTGTTCTGGTG
This sequence comes from Pachydiplax longipennis, assembly GCA_036926295.1. Classification (NCBI taxonomy): domain Eukaryota; kingdom Metazoa; phylum Arthropoda; class Insecta; order Odonata; family Libellulidae; genus Pachydiplax; species Pachydiplax longipennis. The sequence goes on along the minus strand of JAVFKF010000035.1, from coordinate 1,717,341 downwards.
CATCAAATAGTGATGGTGATAATAGTGCTGTAGGTGGGTTGGCTGCTGCCTATTTTCCTGCAGCGCAGGTGACAGAAACCACTCAGATCTCGTTCTCATTCTTGCAGTTTGTCTCTCATGAACCTGTTGGAATAGTCAGCTTAAGAATACAGCTTGACTGATGGTGGCATATGAAAACATGGATGAGGAAATATACTTAAGTAAGCATATAAAGCGTCAAGTGGAAAACACATGACTTGCCTACAGTATTTTACACTGGGGTTTCCAAACCAAGGGTCCCCTTTTCATTAGGGGACATGTGAGAAAAAAGAAAAGAAAATAGAACTCAGCTGCTACTGAATAAGATGTTTAAAAAACTTTCCAAAATCAGGAATATCAGTAAACATCAGACCAGTTCCAAAAGATGGATACAGAAGTTCTGGATTAACGCCCTTCTCGGAATCACCCAATTCATTCACCCAGTTCATTTTGATAGCTACACTATCATCCTCAGGGGTTAAATGCAGACTGAAAAGAAAGGGGTAGAGGGTAAGGTATCACTGTTTGTCATGACTGGGAGGGAGGTTCTTTTCGTATGACCTAGGAGAGGAGGGTAGAGAAGTGGAAATCCTAAGATTTACTTATTTTTACGAATGGTATCCAGGTGAGTGTACAATGCAGAAGTTGGGATGGTCCTATGGTCACCATACATGAGTCTCCCTTTGTTTTGGTATATGATGATGCCTTATTAACATCTAATTTAGAGTTTTCCTGTACAGATTTCTTTAACTCTAAGTTGTCTAAATTAATCCTGTGATAGAGTTCATGTATGTGTTGTGTAATGCTTAATAAATGAATCTGGTTATGTCTGAAGTGAGCTAAATGTTCTCTGAATCTATTTTCTAATTTGCACCTCGTTTGGCTGAGGTATACTATTTGTAATGTTGACATAATATTTCAGAGATGCCAGATTTTGTTATTGGGTGATATCTTTGAGATTGTGGAGGAGGTTGGATAGTTTGTTGCAGTGAATGAAAACTGGAGTCAGGTCAGATTTGGAGATCATTGATATTTCTATAAATTTGTGGAGTGGTTTTAAGAAGTTATGAGTTCAAAGAGTCACAAGAGAGTGAGAAACAATTGCCAAATATAATATTATAGTATGTATCACCCATAAACAAGAAAGTGCACAGCATAGGAATGGCTATTTTTGAAAGCACAATAAATATAGGCCTATGAGTAGCTCAAACTTCATCAATTATATGCCATCAAAATATATCACATATCAAAATATACAAGGGTTATGGGGGATGGCCAACAATTATTTTACAGTGAGAAGTGAATGAAAGATAGGAACCTATATTTAAGGAGTAAAACTTGATGGAAATGGTAAATACAATAACATCATAGTATTTCCATCAAATCACTTTGAATACCATTGAAATTATTATTAAGTTCTCTTTAGCTGTTTTCATTATGGACAAAACATAAAGCTGCCAAAATAAAATAAACCTCAATACCTTGGAGAAATAATCTAAATATATAAATAACTCCTACATCAACTGGATTACTTACTTGACCACCTTTTGTATAACTCTTACCAAATGAGTCTCTAAATCCTTAGTTTTTAAATGTAATTGGTAAACTTACACTTGTAGCAATAAAGAATTGGACCTTATTCAAATTACGAGTAATTTGCCATTACAGATTTAATTTGAAAACTTTAAATATGACATTGATATATAAAGTGATGAAATCTTTTAATTTCATTAAAAGGGTATATCTTATTAGATTACTTTTCTTTAGATCTTGGGGAATTATATGGAGACATTTACATAGAAAGCCTTGAGTTCAATATCATGGAAAACATCTTTATTAGTACCTCTGGATATATGTTGATAGTAATAATAAAATTGTATTTTTATGAAATTTATGCTATCAAGCAACTTTACTAGATGGTGAGATGGTATGTATGTAACACTGCTGATAGAATATGAAAGAAACAGCTGGTTATATGAAAAAAATTTGGCCAACTACGATTATTATACATTCTTATGTTTGTAAGAATATAAAATTAAAACTACAGTTTAAGTACCAAAAATACTGCATCTCAGGAATAATGACCAATACAAAAATATCTTAGGCAGATTTTACGGTTTATTTGATTAAGTAGTAAATGATAAATTACCAAAAATTATTATTAAGAAATTAGGTATATCAACTAATTAGAATCCTATTATAATTATCACTGATGAATGATAATATTGAGCAATACAGCAACCATACCATAATGCAATGATTACTGAAAGGAAGACAACATCTGAGCTTCTACTCAAAGTTTCTTTTCACTGCCCTTACAAAATTAATGCACAAAAATACTTAAATAAGTATGCAGCGAGTGCAAATTTAAGTCACTTTTATGGGCATCCTGCATTCACCTCAGTAACTAAATAATTAGCTCATTTGCCACTTTGAAAGATGCCTTAAAGCATTAAAATACAATATAACTACAGTATGACATGCATCTTCATTGTAAAATATAAATGCAAATAATCTTTTCATGAATAAGCATGATGATTAAATAATGCAACCCAATATCAAGAAAAAGAACTTGTTATTATAATCAGAACAGGCAGCAATAACAAATACAAATATAAAAAATCAAACAAAAACTCTGACCATTCTCCCTCAAATGACGATACAATTCCTTATAAAATTGAGAGAAGAAATTTAACATTCCAATAAATTAGCCTTTCATTTTTATTTTATCGTAGTTCATAAAGTAAATAAGAGGTAAGAACTGATGGACATTGAGAGGTATTCATTCAAAACATACACTTAATAGTTTTGACTATTCAGTGTTATAATACAGTTATAATGAAACTTTTAGTCAAGTCAATGTAAGGTAATAACTAGATGGATAGTGATAAGAAAAAAGTTAATTCTAAATTCACATCATTCAAAATATTGCTTGGTGCTGGAGTAGATATTATTACTATCCTTAGAAAATAGATTTAAATGTAATCCAACAACTAATAAGACTTTAGAAATTATTAATAATAAAAGGATTAGGATGTTCAGAAAAACTTAAACCACTCCTATAACCAAGTGGACACCGATATTGCTTTAAAGAATCTTTTTCACAAACACCATGGTTGCAGCGAGACAATTAAGATAAGCATCAGTGAAAAGTGAATTAATCAAATTAAGATTATTCCTTTACAATCCTCATTTTGCTTAGATGAAACAATTCCTCTTTTAGGTAGAATGAGATTACATCACCATGTTAAAGATTAAATTTACTGCATTGCAATTCTCTCTTTTCCACAAATACACAAGTCAGTCATAAATTGTGTCATATAATTTACAGTACAATTAAGTTACAATCAGTCAACTTGTAAGTAGAATTATAAAACATTGCCAAAAAGCTATCTTACCACCAATGACCAACTTGTTTGTTTCCCTCTTATTTTTCATCTAGCTCACCTGGGGGAGATATGAGAGACTTTTGGTGCTTTCTGCATAACGATTGACAGCCCTCAGCTCCTCCAAAGTCATGCGATGGCTGTTGGTGCTAGTGGAGGAGGATCGACTTGATCCCTGATGGTGAGTCAGGGGGAGGTCAACAGGCATTGGATTAGATATGAATATGTGTACTCTAAAGTGACAACAAAGACCATAACACACCAAGGCTGAGGTGATATTCAAAAATAGGATTTGATTAATAGCCACCATAAAAGAATATTAAATAGCATCAATCAGGATATACTTTGATATTTCAAGATGCAACAAGAAACCACTTCCAGCATCTTTGACTTGGATTGTTTATACCTTTAATGTGGATAATAAATGATAATACAATTCATCCATAGAATAATGAACTAAGCATCCACAATTTGAATAGAAATATTCATAGATAAGACAGGCATGGCATGTAACACTTAAGCATTACATCCTAATTTCCTAATTGTAATTGCAAATATATAAAAATCTTCCTGGAGTTTGGAGACAAAGTAACTTAGTGTACATTTTATTTACACATTTATGATGTTGATTGATTTTGACTAAGACATTAACTAAAAAAGTCTAGAAACATAACAGTCATTAAAATTTTCTCCAGTTTATCCTATGGTTATCAAACATTTTTGCGGCGATATATGTACTTTTAAAAATCTGTAGTTTGAATTTTTGGAATTCCTACAATCTCACATTGGTCAGAAATTTTCAGTGGATCAGTTACAATCATATAATATATCAATTTTATACTATTACAAGAGACTTGGATATTATGACTGAATAGAGAAATTGAGTCTCTTGTTGTAACTTGCAGGTCAAAGCAAATTTCTGTGGAAGCGAGTTTCAATCAAAATAATGAGTTCAAGCAAAAGCTAACTATGTAATTACTTAAACTCTAAATTTTGAGGAGAAATGAGAATGAATTTCACTTTATTCATCCATAAAAAAGAGAAGGAAATATTTTCCTTACATAGATGCAAGGAGTTTAGAAATAGGGAGAAGTGTGAAGAGAGTGAAGAAATTGAGGGTAACTTTTAGGGTTGAGACAAATTCTGAAATACATATGGGTGCAGGATAGCTCATAGTTTATTGAGAGAGGGAAATCAGTAGTGGGTCAAAAGATCTTCCACATTTGCTTTGTTTTAGCATTTACCTCAAACCCTAAAAGACCATCTAATTCACATAATTGCTTCTCTTTCTTCTCACCAGATGATAGCCAAATGAGCCTAGATCAACTTTCTTCTTTATATTTCAAAAGAAATCATCTTTTTTGGTACATTAATATTTGTTTTTATTGCTATAAAATCATTAAACAGCAACACGAAATCCACGTTTTAACTAGATGACACTCTGCCTACAGATTTCAATCCTTTCTAAATCTTCAAAGTATATTGTTCCATTAAAGAATGAGGATATTAAGCTTAGTGGAGGCACTGAGAATGAATTCACAAAGGAATGGAAGTGTTTGTAGTAACAAATCTTGTATACTGTCTACCTTGTAGTTTATATTTCTTCAGAAGCAATCTTTATTTATGGAAAAATTGCTGAGTCAACCAGACAGATGATTCTTGAAATCTAATAATCCTACTTCATTGACCTTATAAACAAGAAATGGAATATATTTGATATATATATATATATGAACAGCCCACTTTATCACAACAAGAATTTTGATGCTAATTCTTGATTTATTAATAGAAAAACTAGTAATTTTTGATGATGGATAAAGTCACATCTCAAAATCTTCGCTATCACCATGATATCATGTCTGTATGAAATAATGATAATGACATACTCTCGATACTGAGCATAATTGAATATAAACTAAAAGATGAAGTGCATTCACTGTGTACTAGAGAAAAGAAGTAGAATAAATCTATGCAAAATATAATAGGGCAAGTAATATACAAGATCTGTTTCTTTTTATCTTTCCAACTAAATTATTATAGTAAAATTCTTTAAAATGGCTGTAAACAAGGAACAATACAGGATATTACTAATGGAAGTAAATAAATGTATAAATAAAAATTATAATCTCTAAGTCTTTGAAAAAGTAGCTCCAGCAAATGCTACATATAGATTTTGATTTATGAAACACACTGTTTAAACAATTTACAAACCTCAGCCAAGGGGGTAGGACTTTTAATATGCAAAAAGCAATCATGCCTTTTTATTAGCGTAAAATGAATAAATGAATATCATGATTACATTCACAGCATGTTTACTAGTTCATTGCTGTGAGATTTTATTACAAACATTTCTGTGGCTAGTAAGCATAAGTTAGTGAAACCAAAGTTATTATACCAATAACATTGCTTCTTAAAAATTATTTTTATGATAAATAAAATCTCTTTACAACTTTTACTTTAGCTACCAAATAAACATCACTAAAATATACATGCTTAGAACTAATTCAGTGCTCGAGCTTACAAACTTAACAATCAATCACATGCAAAAATTAGACTCCTTTTATGTACATACATACACAAGTATTTTCCAATTCCAATATTACATAATTTAGGTCATGCACTGCACTAGTATAATTACAAAGTTAAATGAGATTAAAATATTTAAATTCTCTCCAGATAATTAATTAAAATTTTAAGATAAAAGAAAATTTGCATAAATTATCTGGAAATGGTAAAATTTGACAGTGTTTGTGACAGCTGGATTTCTGTAAATCGTAAGATTTTTATGAAATAATTAAGATTACAATGGGAAAGGATAGAAGAGAAAGATAGTATTTTATACTAGGTATACACTAAAAGTTCATTCCAGGGTAATACTTCCATTCTATGTAAATAACTGACCTTGAAGCTGAAAATAATGTGATAGAAAATTTAAAATGAAAAAGTGAAGAAGATTCTACTTAGATACATACCAATTACAACCACACATGGGGGTGAATTACAAATTTAAGATAAGAAGTGAAATAAGAAAGGTTATGAAAGGTTCTAATAATGAAGGAACTGTTAGTCTACTAAACATACTTAATTATGTTCTTATAGTCATAATAAATGTTGAATATCATTTGAAAAGTCTGATAAATTTCTTTATAAGAATAACTGAAGCCATATATTATGAATTTAGGTGTTTTAGGTATTTTGGTATTAATGGTGTTTTACATAAAACCTTTAAGTTACCATCATATATATTTTAGTATGTCACATTTACATTTTGGTATGTTTTTTTTAATTTAAAAAAGTTTAATCAAAAAGAATTATTAAGACATATTAGACAAGAAAATCGTAAAAATAAAGCAATTTCAATACCTCCTAAAATTTTATCAATGATCAATTTAGATCTTTAAATAAAGGATGTAAAAGTTATTGCAAGTTATTCCACTTCTTCAAATTTATGTAAACAAACTCTAATATGAAGTTCTTCAGCTATGCTTCACTCAGATGCTTTAAATAAATTTCCAAATTATTTAGGTAAAAAGTTCCAATATAATCATAATTAATATTCAATGAAAATTAATACAATTTTCAGAGTGAAATTATTTTGCTTGAAAATGCTAATTTCAAGTACTTTAAGCAGATTTGTTAAGTATACTTGAATATTATTAACCAACAGCAATCAGGTTTTCTTAGTAAGAACTTATTTGGGTTTAGCAGCATCTTTCTTGCTTAATCTAATAATTTAAGTGGATTCCCATATTCTCTCTTAGTTCAGAAAATGGCTTTTTTGCTGAAAAAGTACCAAATTTATGGAAATCGATTTTTAACTACCTAAAATGAAAAAATAGATTAACACACAAATTTATCTTTCATAATCACTATTTTTAAATTATGGTTACAAAGTTTAAGATTTACATAAAATCATTATTCTGTAAATTTCACATTTTCAATTCAACATTCATTAAAGAAAATGAAATTATAATCATATTATGTAGATGATGCTTACCTAAGCTGACTCCAAATTTACCAGAAAAACTTTCCTAATGTCTACAATACACAAAAAGTTGAAAGAGGTATAAATTAATGGCATAGGAAAGACATCATAGAGAAAAGGTATTTAAACTTCATGCTCAAGTACGAGTATTCTTTTCCACTCATCAACAAACTGCAAACACTTTCCACTGAAAAAAATCTGAGATGCTTACCTTAAAGAGTCCATTCTCTTCCAAACTAATAGACAAACGGGTATAACTTTCAAGTAAGTTATTTTCAGGAATGATGCCTAAGGAGGTCGTTGCTTCTCCAGGAATGCTGCTAACACCTCCTGTGCTACTACCGCCAGTCATTGCTGAATCAGTTGGCATGTGGAGCAATGCAGGTGTTGATTGACTTTCTTCTTGATGGGACATTGCTGTAGGAAAGACTATGTCTAAGATTTTACAAACATCTTCAAATTACTTGCTTAACATAATGAATAAAAAAACTAAATTTGAAAAGAAAAAGTGATGCTTTCTGTATCAAGCAAAAGGATTGAAATAGATTCAGGTCATAAAAGCAAAATATTTGGTGAAGAACAGCAAAATGAGAAAGTTTCATTAACAAACAACTTAAATTTGAAATATTTCCAAAAATCAAGAGAATCAAGTTCTAATAATTTCTCCTTTTACAAATATTACTGAAAAACTTTTCATTTTAACCATAAATGTAACAATAATGCTGATTAATAATTTATTTATAAATAGAGGTCTAATTTCAAAAAGTACACCAATCATTTTACAGAATGATTAGATATTAATGAAATTTATTTTCAGTTTTAAGAGTAGCCATTCAGTATCATTTTTTAAAGTTTATGGCATCAAAAATTTTAATTTGTAATTGGTAAAATACATGTAGTAGTTTTGAGGATCAAAAAATAATTAATTTCACATAATTTATGAGAGTATGATCTGATGAAAAATTCTTATTCTTTTTTCATCTAAATGTATCTTTGTAAAAATAATTGATTTAGCACCATCTAAAGGTTAATCCAAAGTCCATCAACCACTACCTGAATGGTTGAAAATGATGTAAAGGGAGAGCTGAAAAAACTGAATTAGTCAAGATTTTCATTCCGCTTCAACTTTGTATCATACATACAATTAAGTAAAGCAAAAAAATCATATAAAATCATAATTATTTTTGAGTGCCAATTAAAAATGGGTTCAGTCCAGAACATTTTGAAACAAAAGAGGATGGAAAATTAAGAACATTAAACATGACCTACCTTCGCTTGATTTTTCAGTCAGATCAAAAAAATGACCTTTTAGGAAATTACGCTTAGAATAATGATGATACAAAGGAAGAAAATCTCCTCAGGCTCTAACCCAAAAAGCTGCCAATAATTTAATTAAACATTCCATTGGTATTCTGAGGATATTATGACCACCAGCAAAAGTCTTTTCTCCAGAAAAATTGCATTAAATGATAAACTTTCATTATATAATAACTATTGTAGTAAAAATATGCTGAATCAATCCCTTTTCTTGAAAATAAACTGAAAACATTTATACACTTAGTGATTTGACCTCCAATTAAAGCAGTGAAAGGCAAGTTATAGCGTAAAAACATTACTCCCTCAAAAGCATAACATTGACATGTCAATCAACGTGACAGCATACCTCAAATGTGCTATTATGCAAGCATAGAATTGGACCCAAGCCAAAGCATAAAGGACTATATTCCAACTTAAGCTAAACCCCAAGCATAAATGCACTTCTGGCCAGTTTAATTGGTGCTAAAATATAGTCAAATAAAAGACGGTGAAATATTAAGTTCAAAATACATGCAATTAAATTAAATACAGGGAAATTATATTTGATCTCCTGGCAATTTATTTTAGGCAAGAAACATGCAATGATGACTTGATAGTAACGGATATTATTATTATCACATTTAAAGCATCAATTTCACACTGTAAATTATGTAGTATTAATGTTCACATGAGTGATTAAACAAAACATTTAAATAAATATTGAGTCCAACGATAGATAGATTGCAATTAAAAAGTAGGTTACTTTCAAAAATTCCAAAGATGTTATAAGTAAAGTATATGTTCAGTAGAATAAAAGAAATGGAAGTTTTAGCTTTGAGTACAAGCTTTGGACAGAGAATTTAATTTAAATCTTAAGTATTACATCCATAATGAAAGATTTAACTAGAAGAGTTAATAATACCTTATCTTGTAGAAATATAAGTTTAGATGCAACTCTTAGCTAACTTTAAAGAATAACAGATAATCAATGTCATCTATAACATTAAACTAACTCACTGAGAACATGCATCGGGTAAATGTTGAAAATCTAAGTAATTGATTCTGTAACTTTAAATGAGTAAAACAGGTGAAGAAGTAATAATTCATTAGTAATAGATGGACTAGAGAGCTCAAGATTCAGAAAGGAGAGAATCTTGAGAAAATAGAAAAAGCTGCAACCTACTCAAGAAAACACAAAATTCTGACTTTGTAATCCTCTAATAATGTATATTATCTCACCTTTCTGATTCATCTCTGGCTGCACTTCAAACCTGTTACTTTCAGGATAATTGGCATAACTTCAGGATTAATGATTAAAATGTAATGTAGTGTCTTCAATGCCTCACAAAACTTTTTATTGAGTAGACTTGACCACCAAAATAAAACCTCCGCAGCCTACTCCAGCCAAAACAAAATACCATGCAAAGCAAAAAATACAAGTTATGATTAAGAGTGCCTCAAAAAATATACCAGTCCACAATACCAGTGCTCTAGCCAGCTAATTTCTTCCACTAATGAGAACAATGGATTTTATATGGCAATGTATGCAGGTAAACATCCAGAAGGAAATAAAAACGTCTTAGGGAGAATCATAACATGGCACGGAAGCAAATTTGTGGAAAAATTTGAGGATGGGGCAAACTCCATACCATGCAACAGAGGAAATGCACTCCAAAGAGAGAAAATATTGTCATTGCAGATCAGCTACAAATACTTCCAATCAGTATCTAAATAAGGTCTTTTCCAATTTTCTTCCTTGAAAAGAACTGAATCGACTTCCACTCCAGAGGGAATTAAAATATACTAAGCTGAATAATATTCCATCAAATACTCAAGAAAGAACGGGTAACTGAAGGATCAACATTTAATAATATTCCATCAAATACTCAAGAAAGAACGGGTAACTGAAGGATCAACATTTAACTTCATAAATATTCAAACTGATCTCAAACTTTTTGGCATTTTCAGACAATTAAATGATTATTTGAATATTTCAGAGCCAAATAATATTGAAAAGCATATCACAGCTTGCATTAAACATTCACAGTTAATAGTCTCACTGACTTCAATTAGCAGTTATTGTCACTAATGTATTGCTTTCTATACTTTAAGCATTGCAAGAGGAGCTAAACTGGAGTAAATTGGTAAACTATGATAGTAAATTTATCAGAAAAACTCATCAATTCCAAGCAAAAGTTAGAGCCCCTTTACGCTATCTTTCATTCCACCTCTTTTTCATCAGATAGGTAAGTGTAATTGCTGATTTAAAGTAACCCTACTTTAAGAATTCATCTTTTGAATAAGATAAAAGATTATTACAGAAAATCAAATTAAAATAACTGTAAAAATATTTATCTCAAGTTAATTTTAAATGTTACATTTTCATGACAAATGCATGATCTAGCAATGTGTGAACAAATGAGGATCCCTTTATATCTCTCGGTACATCTGTTGCATAGTACAGATTCTTAATAGGCAGTTAGAACAGGTATGACTGAATGGCACGGGGGCACATGTAGACACAATGCTCATACATATTCCATGGCAAACTTCAAAAGAAATCTTACCTTTCAAGTTAAAATTGAGCCCCCACCTCTCATACTCATACTGTAACCAAGTTTTTTCTGCTTCCAAAGAAAGTTGACCTGTTTTGGCAGGTGGGCATCAGGGAGTTGTTGGAGGATATTGGATGATGTTGCAAAAGGTGTTGAGTAGGAAGGATGGGAGGGAGAGACATAATGGATCAGCAAAATTGGTTTCTGGGTCAAAATCAACAGCAACAAATGACTAACTGAAAAAGCAGGGGGTCCCTAAAATTGATTCAGTTCAATTATCTCCAGAGAAGCGAGACAGTTTATGCATATCTTATAAAAATGATACCTTTTTAATTATCAGTTGATAATCAAGGATTGTGAGGATATAGCAAATCATAAAAAATTAAAACAATGATAATAGTTTCAGCATAATGTATTTGCAAAGAAAGTAGAACTCATTAAAAATAAATGAGCAAAATCGCAAGTTTTGTGCATAACAAAAATATTTATAATACAGATCTATTGGAGAAATAAGAATTTAACAAGAACATAATCCAAGCTGCCAAATAAAGTTCCATTGGAATGGCTAATAAAAGGAACTATATATCACTCCTCATCTAAAAATAACACCTCTAAAAGTTACAACCACTTCTCAATTCCTTAAACAAATCCCCTACACTAGCAGGTCAAAGGAATTGATTTCATCTCACTGATACTTAAGTAAAGAATGCTTTCTACATATAATTATAAACTATGTGATGATAATGTGGGATCCATGAACAAAGCCAAATTAACAAGTAGTAATCAAGTGAGAAGAATCTGGCTTACATGCATAAGTTCAAGCCACCGGAACCATGCCAAAACAGAGAAAATATAAAAGTTCACATTTTAAAACATTAGTAGGATTAAACATTTCTCAGTAAAAGTGCAGAGATATCAACAGGCAATAAGTGATTATGCATGGACTGAACATTATTCTTATTCTAGTTCAATTATTTTTAAATATTTATCATTTTGCTATTAAACCAAAGTAATGGGTTAGTTTGGGGGTAATTTCACTTTCCTAAAATCACAATAAACAGAATGACCGGAAGGTAATCCCCTTTCTTAAATTAATATCACATGCCAAAAAAGTTAGAATTTTAAGAGATAAGATAAGTTACTCGGTGATGGATTTCCACCACACCCTGGCTAACTCAAATATCTTTCTAGAATTTATCTTTTCATTCAGAAGAGGCTAATCTTCCATTATAACCATCCTAAAATCACCACTGAGTGGCAGAAAAAAGTAGTCTCTCCATATCAGCAATTATGGGGAAATCATGAATTATCTCACAGTTCACTTTACTCCTAATACTGAAAAAAATCATTAGGGGTCAGGCTCATTGACCCACATTCATGGATGCACCACGAAATGGAATTTTGGCCATAAATAAAAAATTAATGAAATAGGATGACTTGGCACTCCATTTTATAACAACTTAATCCTAAGCAGAATGAAAAATATGCTGCTGAAACAGCAGTATTGGAGTTCAAGACTCCGTACTGAGATAGTACAGTAAAAAATAGTCTGTCATAAGAAAGACTTTGGCCCCATTGATCCCTTTCTCTTGGAAATCAATTACCGGACAAAAAATCACTCGCAAAAAAGTCATTACGTCACACTTTCAATTTAAAGTATTCACAATCTTTCTCAATCTGTTTGCATTTACAAATGGGGCTTTCACACCCTGTCTAAGGATCAACGTCAGTCCGCTCCCCATCTGTGGCAGATCAAGACAATGCGAAACTGTTCCATTCCTGCGAGGGAGTCCCAAGGGGTGTTGGTGCAAAGGTAGGGCATGGGTCCACAATGAGTAACCTCTCCCTTACGTGAGACGACAGCGTCTGGGGGATAGCGGAAGCTGAAGATCCAATCTTCTTCCACTTTGAGGATTCGGCCAGTTATGCGAGCATAGAACTCGTAGTTTTCACGTCCAAACAGGTTGCTTACTCCAAAATTGTCGATGAGGAATTTCATTATCCTGGTGGCAACCTACAAAATAAACAATCACAAACTATTATTATAAATAATACTTCCTTACATTTTATACAAGCACAGGTTGGATTGTGTCTGCGACACAAATACAATTCAATAATTTTCAATTGATGAGGAAAAGAAAATATATCCACTTCTGGTCTTAAAAGAAATGTAATGTGTTGGATATCCACCTTGATCAAAGGCCAAAGATCACATTACGTTTCAAGTTCATGATAGTCATGAAATTTGCTCTTTCTATTACTTCATTTAACTCTAGTTACAGAATATTGTCAAAAAGAAATACTGTGACATTATATACAGTCAAACCCAATTATGTTTACAGCATTTTTATCTTTACATTAAAACTTACTAACATCTTGTGTTAGATATTTTCAAAAAAGAGATTATTTGCTAAGATTTAACATAGCGTAAGAATACATGTTGAGAAATTATGGTAACCCAATGGAATGAACTCAAAGGCTAGCCATTTATCTGAATTATCTCTTTAAAATATCCTTTAAAAGTAGTATCATTAGATCAAATTGATTAAAAATAAATTTCTTTACATCTTTTCACATTATTTTACTGTTTTTGATATTTTTGATAAAATATCAAACAGAGCTATTAAACAAGCAGTAGTTTCTATGGAGAAAATAAATTTCAATGGAATGTTAAAACATGCAAAATAATTTTTAAGTATAGAGATTAATCTTAGAGCAAAGTAATTAGAAAGCCATGGAGTGTACAACACCAACTCTTGACAGATAAAATTAATACAACACAATGATTTTTTAAAAAAAGGAGTTAATTTGAATCTTAAATAAGAAGCTGATATTGAATAGACTAATTGTAAGTATGGGGAAAATATGCATGCAAAAACTGATTATCATCAAAACATCAAAATCTAAAGAATTGTTTGAAGTTATTCATTGATGTTTATAGAGGCTTTTGCATACATTGAAATTGTATATATGAAAGCAACTTATGAATGCATTGTAATCTTAATATGAAAAAAGCAAACCTTTGCAAAACATACATTAATTTTATTTAAATCTTTGGTCAACTAAATATAAACTAAAATCTATTATTCTAAATACTGATGTAATAAATTACTGATTGAATGAAAATTTTAAAATTTCATCAAAATCTTAAAGAATACATTTATTAATGTAACGTTTATCATGCAACACATATTAAATATTTTTTTATATTGGTTAGGGGCTCCTTTTATCATGCCGTTACCTGACTCCTTAAAATACAGCATGCAGTGCAAACCACATCATTTTTTCCATTTTTATGTGGACATATAACCCAACACATATTGGCTTACAACAATGTAATATCTATGAAGCTTAAAAGCATGATTATCAATATTATACTCCTACATACTTAGAATTTTCTGCAATAACAACACAGAATACATTACATAAAGACAAAAATTCTATCAACAAAATTAACACCACATAAATTTTGCAGCTAAAAGAAAATTACCTCTTGAAATGATTTTCTCCATACAAAAGGTACCAGCAGCAATTATTTGATCAACAAATGAAAAACTTAAACTTCTAAAAAAATTTCTAGTATCATATTGACACCAAAATACTTTCTTAGATAGTATAGAATACAAAGTAAAAAAACATAAAAAGTAAACAAAATGGACAAGGATAATAGTATCCATGAGTAAGCTCACAGAAATGTAAAGTCACTGGAAACAACTCATAAACTAAACATGGAACTAATGATATTTTGGCATTAAAATAATCAAGAGCAACAAAGGAATATTTTTAAAAAATGAACTGATTGAATAAACAGACACACAGAAGCAAGTCAATGATTAAGAAATTTAACATACATAAACCATCACAAGAAGTTGTGTATTAAAATTCATCGACAAAGAACAGTAAGTTGCAAAAGTAATCCGAATTCCTCAGTGCCATTTTCATAGATTGCAATTTTACTATTTGTTTCAATAAGTGAAAATCCTTCTAATGATGGAAATTTATGTAAAAAAGAAATGCTATGGTTTGCAATTTAATATCCACAACTAGGTTGGGGATAATTTTGCAACTGCCTGTCAATATTTGTATGCAGAAGAAGCATTATAGTCCACTATGAAATAAAATGCGATAAATGTATGAAGATAATAAGATAGTATGAAGCTAGGTAAGAATTAGTTTCAATAATAATCAGTTCAGAGAAAATAAAACAAATAAACTCAGAAAAAATTAAGAATTCGATGACCCATTCAATTAAGTTGGTATAATAATGCAATTCACAAAAGGAAACCCATTTCCAGCACTATGTATGGAGAAAATACAATAAGACACCTCACATACAGATAATGCTTCAAAACTACTGAGAATAACATTTCATTCCTAGCCAAAGACAAATGCAATGCACACAAATACCTCTGAATGAACAAGCTATGCAAACATCATGAATATTTTACATTGCAGTTTTTATTGACATCTATTTCAAATTCTGTCTTGTACTTACACTGACTTCAGCCTGATTTGGAGTGGAATAGGAATAGGAGGGTCATGGATAGGAAAGGGCATGGAGAGAAAGAAAAAGCACTGCCTAGTAAAAATGCATTGGAACCGTGAATGAGGTAATCAATAAGAATCCTAAGGATTACCAACTTTACAGAGATAACTATAGCTAATACTTAGGTTAACCTGATTTTTAACTTCTCACTATCCAAAAATATTTAATTGCAACTCTCTTATTTCACATTAAGATGAGAGTAGTAAAGCTGCATTATACTGAATCAAGAGTTAAATGTTCAAAAACTCAATGTTAAATAGCCATCAGGAAAGGCCATTTGAAGAAACTTAAAAACTGCCAAACTAAAATCTATAATAGGATTATATTCAGCTCAAAATATCTTGAGTAAATAATTTATTCTCAAGTGATGGAACTATTTACTTATGTTTACCACACAACTTATTTTGAAAGATGTCTTATGGAAACCACTACTCAGAAAATTGGCCTTGAAATAATATCATTAAATTAAATTAAACAGGTGTACCCGCAGATTATCTGGCATTGGAATAAAACAACTTCAAAGTCAGTCTACTCCCAGTTTAAAAACAATACATTATGGAAGAGGAATATTTAAGATAAATATACTGAAATATCAAGAATAATACTTTTTGCATTCTGTGCTTTAAAGCTTTATACAGACATCTTTTAGCAGTTCTGAAATTTAGGTGATTATGCAGATTTTGACATTTGGGAGATTTGTATTGGATGTGAATTTCCCCTGGAAAATTTTGAAAAAAATTATCAGCAGTTTCTCTTAAATTATACTAAATTCATTCAACCCTAAACATTCAATACAATTGGCTTATCAATTCAGATGGTCTTAAGCCTGTTCAGAATACATACTTATTTAGATTCTGCACGATAAAATTTTGCATTTTGTTCAAGGGCTACATTACAGCACATAGGAAAGTAAATCAAGAACTTCAAAATTTTCTGTATATCATGAAAAATTCAAATTGATGTATAGAAGTTAAAATGACAGCTAGAATGTCAAACTGCTGAATATGTATAAAACAGATTAAGATTGAGATGGGGTATATGTATGAAAATTATACATACAAGGGTGGTCTGAAAAGTTTCAGACCCCAGATTTTTCAGAAATCTTCATTAAACATGTTGAGAAATGAAGAAATGTCAGAAACTTTTCAGACCACCCACGTATAAGATAAGTAATGTAGTTCAAAGAAAAACCTGCAATACCATAAGTTGAAATAGCAAAGGTTAAAGATGAAAGGCATTCATTACGTCCTTGAAGTAAAAGGACACATCTAATATCAGTGTTCAAAATTTAATATGCAATGCAAATGCTGTGATATCTGAAGAACTGAATCTAGGTATTCTGCAATTTTTTTCCTTATTTAAGATTAATAAAGTCTCAATAATGGACTGTCTATGATTATTGTGTGGAAAGCATAAATAAATACAATATTTTACTTTTAATAAAAGCTCATCTGAGTGAAAATGAAAGAACATAATATACTTATATATAAGATTAATGATGGATAATCAAAACTCTTGAAAGTATTATTAGCTAAATACAATTGTTATTGCACAGTCAAAGATTTACAGAAAATCACAAAGAATGGGATATCCAAGTCAGACTATTAATGAAGTAAAAAAAGGGAAAAGGTGGAGAGAACATGTAATATTTACAGCAAAAGAAGAATTTCATAATAATTCAACTGTGAACATTGCATTATATTGCAACAGTGCAGTAAAAACCAATTTTAGCACATTGTATATGCATATTTATATTGGATTTACATATATTACATAATATAGCAGACCATATGATATACTGATTTAAACTTAAGATAGTTTAGTCAATTTATATACACACTATATGAGAGACAAGCTCATTTCTTTAGGAGTTAAAAGATCAGTACATTATTTACTAAAGGGTTAAAGACAGGAGATAATTAATAATCTTCACAGAAGTTAGATGAACATTTAATTTGTACAACAAGAATATCATCTATTTGTTCCTTGAATTACTTCTTTAATTCTATTTTTCCATTTATGAACTAGGGGTAATTAGTAACAGAAAAATTCATTATTTTGAAATAAAAGCTCATTTATAAGAGAAAAAATTTGTGATTATTTCAAATCCTTTAAATGCTTAGTTCAGAAATAATACAATTAAATAGGATTTAGAATTATTAGTTATAGTTTCCACAAAATTAATCTTAGAATGATTATTTCCATTAGAATATCCTTACAAAAAAATCAGGACTTAATTTAAGACACTGATTACACTGATGATATTAAGTTACATATTATATAAACTTATCATTAAAAACATTTAGATTTTAATTTGAAATAGTAAAAATAGCAAATAGAAAAAGTGAAATACAGGAAGACAAGAGGAACTGAAATTCCACAAAGAGTAAAATTCCAGTAATTGATGAGAAATAGGACACATAAATAATTATTTTTTGAAATACTAACTGAAATTATCTAACACATCCAGGTACAAATCTGGACAGACAAAATAACACATGGAAATGGATAGGTCCAAAGAGAAGATAACTGATACAACTATTGAGGATTATTAAATTATTATTATTATTATGTAATTTGTCAATAAACAAGAATAATTCTTGCAAAAATGAGAAAGGTTTATCTCAAACTACTGAAAATCACACATTAATTAAAAAAGAATTATTATTTTCCAGTTCTTAAGCTAAATATTTTTATGTTCATACTATTTGCTGTTCAAAATTTGATAAACATAATATTATAAGTCATTTTATCGAAGAAAGAAGAAATATTCCAACTCATTTGCCTTAAAATTCCTGAAATTTAAGCAGCTAACATTAAGGTGTCCTCTGATAATTTACACATAAGCTTGGGTGATTCAATCAATCCAGCAATAATTCAGCCGTAGATGACATATAACATAATTTAGTAGCAAGGATGAACCTTCAGTAAACTTCAAAAACTTCTATGATCTTCTAAAACATTCATCTTTCCTCAACATCTTAATCTTCATCGTTTACCATCTCTAACAGCATTCTTCCATTAGTTGACACATTTCAATGGCTTAAAATTTCAAACCAATCCAAGAAAATATAAATGTGGAGTCCCTAACCCCAAACATTGAGAGAGAGAGAAAAGAGTAAGAGAAAGAGGAGAAAAAAGCAAGCAAACAACACTGACCTTGAAGCGCAGGACATCTTCCATTCGAGCCGTTGTTCGCCCCCATCCACCCCCACCCCCACCAACGCAAGAGCTTCCTCCCCCTCCCCCTCCTCCCCCACTTCCACCGGCCCCTCCCCCACCATCACCTCCACTCACACAAGAATGGAAGAATGAAGGGGCTACAGAGACTCCCAACGCCTCTGATGTCATCCCCGTGTGTGCACGCTCAGCATTTGTGGCTATCACTCGAAAAGTCCCAAATAGAAGGACAAGAAGGCGTTGTGTGTGGATTGGCAGTGATGTGATAAGCCTATAGGTAATTAATGTAAAATGATTTAGAATGTGATATCAGAAAAAAATGTCAACATGAGCAAAAATAAAGTTTCTAGAGACACTGGGATGGATTGTAGGGCTGCCTTTTTGTACACAACAGCTACTTTTATTACTAAAGCAGCCTTGCAAGCTACCAATATATATGAGGAATTTGACATCAGAAATTACTCAACATATCAAGTTAAATACAACACCAGTCAATAAAATGAGTAAGGTAGAAAAATAAAAATACATTTAGAATGATTATAAAAATTCTTAATGATTACTGAAATTTCTCAAAAAAATAAATATTTTCGATGTATTTAGCTTACAAGCACATTTATCTTGATTGTTAACTGGATTTCTGTGTTTTTTTTTGCAATCAAGTAACAACCAATCTATTGAACATGTGAACATTAGGGATGGGAATTGCAGCAATGACACAAAAAAACATTTTTCGTAGAAAGTATACCATATCAAAAAAATAAACACCCTGGATACTTATTGCAAAAATTTTGCTTCTTACTAAACATTATTTGTTAAATCCTATATATTTTACAACCTTGGCTTTTTACTGTTAATGAATACATGAAAAATATTCCTTGGATCAGTAAAAGACACATCAGGACTAACTTTAATCAATAACTCAAAAATATATTACATGTCTGAAAAATAACAGTTTAAAATAGACAATTTTTGGTAATAAATTAAATTTGTTTGAAAAATTGAAAATTAATTCTTTGTTAGTTATGCAATTTATTTAAATAATACCTTATTATTATTCACTTTCTCATGCTATTGCTAAGAATTTAGATTGCTGAGAAAGCAATGGCAATAAAAGCATACACAACTGTGTATCCTTGATCTTATGCAACCAGATGTGCATGCCCAAAATCCTACTCCTCCATTTGAATTTCAGTGTAAGAACAGACCTGTGTATCTGGTCCCTCTGTTCTGCAATATCCATGGTCACACCTCCTTCTGTCCCTTCGAGGCAACCCTCTCCAGGTGCCACCGTCGAAGCTCCAATGACATCAAAAAGTTTCCTTTCCCCCTCCCATCCAAATATACCCCCTGGCAGTTTGCGCAGGAACTTCTTCAGAACAGATGCAATTGTGTACGGAGAAAAGTTGTCTATGTTCACCAATCTTCCATTCTGGAGAAAATGCACCAATTTCTTCATGTTACCTTGGTGCCCTGGAGCTCTGAACACATCCTTTTTGAATGGTGCTTCTTTGTTGAGTTTAAGGATAAGCACCTGTAAAGGAGAGAATTAAGATTGTTACCTTTTTTTCAATCAATTTTCAGCTAATTAATATAAATAATATCTTTCGCCTTACTTTAAATTCACTCATACTACATTAAATAGAAAACAAACTAAGCAGAATTTAATCATACATTTTACTAGTTAAAATTCATTAACCAGTCTACAAATAGCAGGAGTACAGCAGTAAATATTTTGACTAAGTATACCATCTAACGCAGGAAGTAGCAAACTGTTTAAATGTGTATGAACAGATTATGTTCTTTATTTTGGGGTACATGTTATTAGCCTCTCTTATTAAGAATATTCCTCCATATTTTCCAAACATTGAATACATAAATTGCTTCATACACAATCAGATACTTTTTACTCTATAAGCTATGCATCTCTTTTCTCTTCGTTATCACATTCTTTTTCTCTTTCTTCTTCTCTCTATAATACACTGTATATTCTTCCTAAAACGTTCTTTGTAATTCTGCTTCCATCTATCTTTCCCATAAAGACATTATCCCTTTCCTACTAGTTATGCAGCCTTTGAGTCTATATCCACTCAATACCCAGACATTACTAACCATGTCCGCGCTCTATTTACCACATGCACTCCAGATAAAATCCATTCTAACCACATTCAATAAAAAAAATCATGCACGACCATGAGTCGGGAAAAAGAACCAAGAGTTGTCAATGAATAAATACTGATTCATCATGAAATTCAATCTCCCAGGTGAGTGTTTGCCAGAAAATCAACAAATAAGGAAAGGTAAAATGGTAACCGTACACAACTTAAAACAGAAGTGTAATGCCCAGAAAAGGAGGGAAAACTTCCCGCGCAAACTACTTCACGTCTTCCTTCCGGTAACGCTAAAGTATTCTCAGATACCAAAACAAGAGTAAGGTCGAGTTGTGAAAAAACAAACGGGAGGGCAAAATAAGAAAACGGCAGGAATGGAGTCCATTCAAAAAGGTAGAGTGAAATACGGTAAGGGAGAGGGAAATAGTTGAAGGAGGCAGAGCGAGGGAATTGGCGTGGGTTGGCTGTGTAAAGGGAGGTTGAAGTTCATTGATCAGCCGGACACCCCGAAGGGGGAAGCCTTCCCCTACTTCCCTTAGAGCATCACTCTCTCCGCTTCATTCAAGCACTTTCCAGAAAGGATTCAAGCTGAGCGACGGCGGAGAAGGGGTAGAAAAACAACAAAAGTCGGAAGATTAAAGGAGCAGGATTGTGAGATGGAGGAGAACGGATTCATCTAGCACTCGATGCTTGATGAGTATAATTTCGGTTTGGTATCGTCTACGGATTGTGGAAATGTTGTCTTACGCGACGCTCAAGTTTCGAACGGTTCCGTTGAATACATGCGTGTGAAAATATCAGGAATACATACGTAACTGTTGGTTGTTAGTACCTGGTGCCTTATGCTCTTTAATCAATATGTAACAGCAGCATAAACAAAACTCGAAAGATTCCTCCTGTAGAAGAATACAGCTGCGACAGTGACAACCATATTCAGATTAGAAAGTGGTCCACGAGGTAATATGAGTGATGAAAAAAGAGGGTACACTCTTATTACTGTTTCGTTCGCTTGTACATATGCCACGTAAAATATGTTAATGAGAATTAACTCACAATCTTACATTTTTTAGAAAACAGTTTTATTTTATACACAATGCGTCTCGATTTTTACAACCATTGAGCAGAAAATCAAGATTTCGCTGAGGCATATCGACTCATGCATCCATAATCTTCAGCCGATTCCATAAATAACTTGATAAGAGGCTAAGAGAAACTAACTATACCTAAAACTTTACGTCCGTATTTATGTATGAAAGGAATTCAAAAAGTTGTAGGATACATTTTTAAGGATTTAAGGAAATTATTTAAGGAAATCTCAAACTGTTGTATTTCAATGACATATAGGCGAAATACTTCTGTATCGTTTTAAAAATATACATTGATTCTATAATCGACAAGCTGATACTTCGAACAGTGTCTCGTATGAACAACATTATGTAAATTAATCATTCGCTTTCTCGGGAACTATACGAACTTCACACAAATCCACATAAATACATATATTTATAATACACATCTACTATGGAGAAAGAGTTTAGGTAGTGTACTAAAGCATTAAATCGGATAATTAATACCATCATAAGCAATAAATAGACGGACACCGAAATTTTACTGATAAAAGGCATATTCTTAACAACGCGATGCAGCAACCTCCCTCTACTTCAGATCGTTCAGAGAAAACACGGACGTGAATATTATTTTTCAGACTCCTTAAATTACAAACTTTTGCGAAGAACAAATTTAAATAGTGGTTCTGCCAACTAGTTAGGAATTACTCATTACAAATTGTCAGCATTATGTTCTAACCACCAACAGTATAATTCTACTCACAAACCATTCACGTCTAATTTTATAAATAAAATATATTTACAATAAGAACTTAGAATATCGTATACTTTAAATCCATAAAATTGAAAATAAAATCACTTTGTGGAAACAGAATAGTAACTTAGACAGTATAAGTAAAACTGTCACTTAATAATCAAAACTGAGATTGTAATAGAGCAAGAGAGAAGTAAATTAGCATGTATACACCTGAGGAATATTCACAGAATTCCCCGCATACAAAGAGCGAGCGTTACAAGGAAAATAGGGAAGTTAAAGGGAGTGGAATAAATAAAGAAGGAAAAAAAGAGGCGATTAAGTGTGCGTGGGTGTGAATGGAGAGCAGTCTGGTGATGCGAACAAGGGGATCCTTTCAACAACATCCGCGCACCTATCATTAGCAGCCGAGTGGAGGGAGGAATTGAACTACCGGGAAGGGCGGAAAGAATTAGCAGGAGAAATAGTACGGAAAATCAAGGAGACAAAAATAGAGCGCCATTCATGAAAAACACGACGGAAACAGAAATGAATCCTTTTCCGTAAGTTCATCCCTTTTCTTCTTAAATTCTCTGCAACCCAATTATTTTTGTTTGCTCCTCAGAACAATATGATATCTTACATCGGAAAATATACAGAATTTTGATATTAGAAGCTGAAGATTTAGGTAGCCATAAAGACATTTAGAAGCCGCCATGGTAAACAGAGGATGGAAACGAAACAAGAAAAGAACATAAGGGACATGCAAGAGGTAAGTTACTTCAAAATCACAAAAGGATAGAGTGCTTGATAGTAAATTAAAAATTGCCAACTCGATTACTCTTGAGTATGTACGAGACGATATATAGGAACGAGGATGTTCAGCAAATAAATGCGACAAGTAATGCTGACACCACATAAAGCTGGATGCACAGGATAGAATTTAAGTCAAGCCTAATACTGTGAATTATTAATTATGAACAGCAGCGAGTAAATATAACGCTGATAATCCATTATTTTTATTAACACTGATCATACGAGAGTAAATATATTTTGAATCTTCTCTTGTTATTGTAGATTAAATTGTAAGGTTCAACTTCGCTTACTTCTGAGGCACAGTGCAAGGGAGATTAAACCTCATCGAAAAAGAGAGTGAAGTAGTAATAAAGTTCGGATTTCTATCCAAAATTAAATATATAATGCCTTGAAAAATCGAAATGTAAAAGAGTAAATAAGGAATACCGAGATAATCGAGGGATACCTTCAAATATTAGTGAACAAAAATCTCAAGTAAGGATGAAATAGCTGGATTGATGTGTAAGGTATTATTTCCATTCCACGTAATGTGACGTTTTCAAACAATTTCTCTCCCTCCATGAAAGGAAGTACTCCCACCTCTATAATCATTTGTGTAGAACACGTGACGTCGAGGTTTCCAACATTGTATCATTTTGTTTACATTCGTCGAGGGAGCAAACAATCTAACGGTAGTCCGAGTTGATCAACAGGAGAAGTATCATGGAAATAATCGTATTTGTGAGAATCCTTCCTGGCGCTTACACTCAATAAAAAAATTTCCTAAAATTTGACGGCCAAGCGAGGAATCGCCAAATAAATCAGCGTAACATACTGTCACCGTATGCTATGGAATGTGCTGCGCATAGTGGACGTACCCACTAGAAGCCCTGGTAAGAAAAGCAAAATCTACCTCACTCCTCCCACAAATATTATAGTAAGCCTCGCTCCCTCTCCAGAGCTTTCCGTCATCATTGGGGGAGGATTTGAGCTTTAGACCAGCTTTCGAAGAGATAATTTTATAGACGGAATGATTAAAAATACTGCTGATAAAATCAAGAGGTGAAGAAGAAAGTGCTTGAATTTATATCGATAAGCTGGACGAAGGCACTTAAAGATACTTTGATTACTAACGAAGGAACATGATTACAAAAAAACTTATCGGCAAAAATATGTTAAGGAAAAAACAAATACATAGGAAATAATGTAATCAACTTTTCATCAACCGCCAGTTGTCACACGGAAAAATAGATTTTCACACACATATGTCCAAAATAAACACATTACCACTACCAAGCTAACACCAGATGTTGATACAGTTACTCATCTATCGTTAATGATCTTTGAACCTTTCTTACAGTTATAGAGCACTACTTCTCAACCTGTGTGCATTGAGTCAAGCAACGAAATATTTTACAAATTTCAGGTTACGCGCTTTATTCGGAGATATTTTGTAGTTCGATGCGAGATTGGAATGAGAATACTTTGACCTCACATCTGGTGTTTCCTTATTTCACAACTTGAGTTGAGAAATTAAAAACCGTAGTGCTGCGAAGTTGGAGTTAAAATGTGTTTCATGGATGCAAAAAGTTGAGAATCGCATTTTTAGAGCGTGTTTACGGTATATACCATACTGGAGTACTCCAAATTTTACTTCAATTACCCCAAAATTCATCTACATCAACATAAATACTCTGGAAGCCGCCTTTCGTGGTATGGCAGGGGTAACATTATTGTGAGGAGAAATATTACCATCATCCCCACAATGATTTAACTTAATCGCAATCCTTCATATTATAAACTGAGACAAATTTTCTACACTGTTCTCCTGACATACGCCCGACCCGATAAGAGATAACACAGTATTTTATAAGACATTATTACCTTGGCGTGTTCAACCCGATAAGAAAAGAACGTCCTCGGCGATAATCCCAACATCGACCACAATCAAACACGCCATCAATCATATGATAAGGGTCGGAAAATCAATGGCTCGATCAGTTCTTAGAAAGAGTAGTTGTTCCAAAGAATGACGCTTTCGGAAGACTATTCTGAGTTCCAAAATCATGCATTACGTTCACGGATAAAGCTCAATGCAGTACACAAACAAAATGGAAATATATATGTAATTATACATGCAAGAAATTACTGTATCCTTCTGATACGTTACCCTTGACTTCACTTAGATATTTCTGCATCCACGACTATTTCCCATTCTATTTTCAATGGTGGTAATCTTATTTCTCATAACCATCTTCCTTTGCATCTAAATTTTTATTCAGAAATCCGTATTTGCCATTCCCGCCTTTTCCTTGCAATTAATCTTTTTTCCCAAATACTTTCAGCTACAACGTGAGGATATTTTAATGAAACTAACTAGAGAAACGGAGAAAAAAAACAAAAATATTCCCCAGATATGAAATATAAATTCAGATATTGCTCTCCATACCCTGGATTACATCTATATTAAAGCATTCATAGCAGTTTTAAATTATACACATTTATTTCCTTCCCAATAGACTGCATACTTCCAAGTCAGTTGAGTGTTCAAATATTTTTTTATCCTCTCTTTTAACCTTGTAATAAAATTGAAGAGCGAATTCTCATTAATGTGGTGTATCCAAAAAATTAAACAAAAAAATGTCATAATTTACGAAAAATTTCCATTCTGTTTTGGATGATGATTGTTGATATTTCAAACACATACATATACTCAATTACAAAACATTAAGATTTCCTTGGAGAAATACCTGTAAGAGTGCTCTTTGGGATGTAACCGAATGAAGTGGTAAAGAAACTGATCGCTATGCAACCTACTTATATACGAAAGTTTTTCGCAAGAAAAAATGACAGCTAATTCCTAATTCAAAATACAATATACCTCTCGGTTGGGCTCAGACGTAAGTAAGAATATAAAAGAAGGCGCGGCTTGAATTTACATTGCATTCACATGTTCGATCGTTTTCTGGGAACAAAGTAGGCGCAAGGTACGGCGGGTGGTCAAACATAAAAGCGTCACAGCCGTCGATAATGGCGGGAAGAGTCTATCAAGGTCGTCAAATTGGGCCATCGAAGCATGGCGCTAAAACGGAGCATTAATGGCGACAAATCTGGAGCAAGAAAAAGGTGAAAGAACGCCGAATCCATTCAGACAGGAAGGACAGAATCAAATTCTCTTTCATCCTTCCACCCATTCATTCTTAGCTCAACAACTTAATAAGATATGCTACCTGGTGCATTACTATCCTAGCTTTTAAAAATCGAAACAACGTTGGGAGCAGTTTCTGTTTTCTATTAGTCATACGTCAGTGTTCCTTGTTCTTTCTGTATTTGTTATCATTTTTTTCAATTGTGGCAGTTTTTATCTTATCGCTTTAGTTTGTTTTTAAACTTCATTATACTTTTTACAGTTCTTTTCCTCCTCAGTAAGTGTTTTCTTGAAACGTGGGATTTTTCCTTGTTAATCATAAATTTACTCATTTTAATTAATCATCGCTCATATCCTTACTCGCCGTTCGAGACCGATCCTTATCTGCTTCTCATGATATCAACACAAATATCGAGCATTTTTTTCAACCCTCTTTCATTATCAAAATTCGAGACGGATTTTTAACCACCTAGCTTCCTTAAAAAATCAGAAATTAAAGGTTAGAGGTTAGATTTGGAACAAATTCGGGTATCTAAATTTATTTTGGAAATAGTTACGCATGGACTGAAAAGAATATTAAAATAAAATGGAGCTTTTAGAAGCTTCAGAACACTTTACTTAACTCAAAGGGTAATGAAAACAAATATATCTTCATTTCTTGTCGCCAAACAAAACCGCGATGCATGCAATGTATACAATAATAATGAAAATAACCACTTTTAAACTTGCATGGGGTATTCTTATCATGGTCTTCAATCATTCATTTAATTTTGGTGATTTCTTAAATGAATTTTTAGTGGATGAATAGTACTACAATAGTACTTTCCGCCTAATATTTCATCCAAAATGCTAAAAATGAACACAAAAACTATAAGTTAACAATACATAACAAGTTTCATTTCCCCCATTCATTTCCCCATAAATTATTCAGTGATAAAACAAATACAAAGGCCTTCCAAACGACCGGTTTCGGCGATTGATCGCCATCCTCAGATCCGTGCCCATGGGTGGAGCAACCGTCTCAAAGGCGGTTTATGACAAACGCTTCAGATGGCAAAATGGACTAGCACGACTTGGCATTCTTAACACAATTGCTTAAATAAATTACTTAAATAGAGACTTCCCTTTTCACACCGAAACCGGTATTAATCGAGCTATGAATACGTAATTCCTCCAATTCCACCATAAACTACGGCGCTATGCCACCGAGTAAAACGCACTTTACCTTTCTTCATCCTATTTAACATGTTTCTTTCAACACTGATAACTCCACATTTCGAGGAAAACGCATTTCTTTTCTCTATCCAGTAGGAGAAAAGAAAGCCGCTGCATGCGGCGTGAGCTTTCTAGGTGATCACATCCGTTCGCAGTTATTCGAAAGCCTGTAACTTGGCATGTTGTAAGAGCGATCATCTGTTTCTCTTGTTTCGTCACGAAAATGTCGCTAAACAAGCGGGTTTACAGTGTTACCGAGTGAAAGTTAGCAACTCCTTTTTTTTACTCGTAAAATGAGTAATCCGAAACTAGAATGCTTTGCATACGGATAGGATGTGACGGCGTTGTGATATTGCGAAGTTAACATTAGCAGATCTAGATGCAGTTGCATTAGACGTATTGAAAAAAAATTCCATGGTAATTGGTAACCAATAGGGATGACTGAGGTGCTGGTTCAACAAATGTAGTGCTAATTTTCTACTTCTTTTCCTAGTATTCTTGTTTTCGTAAGCTGCAGAAGTAAGTATCAGAAAGTACTCATTCTTGCTGTAATTATAAATGATTTACCAATCAAAATTGAGAGTAAATACAAATAAAAACGTCAATTAAATCTTTTTAATCAGTTGTCAAGTCAATAGCTTATAGTCATAATACTTACTTTTTGTTAATATAATTTGCCTAACGCGTGTCAATATGGAGTTATACTCTTTTCACTTTCTTGATTTAACTATGGCAATTGTAGGAAGAGCATCAAAGCATAATATTTTCCTTCGAAATTAACGAAAAAACGAAACTGAAGTTCAGTTCCGGTTTTCTGTTTCTGTCAACTTCGAACTGGTTCGAACCTATGACGCTCGCTCCGAACATTGTAGTATTATATCAATCGAAAATTATATTTTAGCGTTTCTATAATTATTCAACTACACTGATTGCACTAAATTTCGGAATAAAACTTGGGAATATTTAGTTGAAATTGGTAGTCATGCAATTTGTATTGTGGCATAGGATTGATATCCGACAACTAAATAATTTAAAGGACAATATTTACCGAATACTAATGTATTTATAGGGTACCTAGACCACTTAAAGGACCTGAGAAATTGAACAAAAAAATAGAAAACGTTTTCCCTCAACACTTTTTGTGGATTAATCACATTAATCAGGATTCACACTCCATCAATGAAAGGGCTAATATAAAATAATAACAAGGGGGTGAATGTGAGTCCGGTTCGCAGCATTTCATAAGCGCATCGCAAAAGATCGACAAGAAAATATTTTCATTTCGAAAGCGCGGTGGTCACCTTGGCGACTGATTACACTTATCAATTTTGGATAAGAGATAACGTTACTCATTCATATCGCGGAGAATGAAATATGGAGCGTGGGCGGCGGCAGTATTTCGCTGGAGGGAAATGGAAGAATCCGTCTGGAACACTTTCAAAATAGGGCACCTGTAGGAGTGATTTTTATAAATACCTTCCTGCGGGGAATTCGTTTTTAAAAGCGTTCGTGGAAGGAAAAAACGAGTTTTTTTGAACCCGAAAATAACGTGGGGGTTGAACCGAATGCTGAGCGATATTAGAACTTTTACGATGGCAATCAATCACTGTGGGATTCGCAAACGGAACTCCGTTGAAGGGAAATGCACGGGCGTCACAGACATCTTGTAGCTTTGTTGAATTGAAATAATTCCAATAGATTCAATAAAATGCGCTTTCCATGCTTCGAATCGAACCCTATCACTCGAAAAAGGTAACAGATTGTGGAGTCGGACCAAAAACACGGCTATTATTTACGCATAAAACTCGGAGGAGAATGTCAATACATGACAACATATTTATTTTAATTCTATAATTGTCATAGCAGACCTCTAGTAACTGGAAAAAAGTTTGAAATAGAGCAATTTCTGTAAATCAAACATTATTTACAGTGATACCTCAGCTAACGAGTAACCCAACAAACGAAGTTTTCGGCTAAAGATTTTTTTCGCTGTTTCTCGGTCTCGGCTAGCGAATATGGATTTAGCCTATGAATGTTTTAGTGGATACGTGTAGAGGTGGGAAAAACAGAATGAAAATAATAGAATTATTTGATTGTATGCATCCATCGAGTGATTAGAATAAAACGGTTCGATTTTCACTCTAACCTTAGCGCGCTCCGAACAGCCAAATGATTTTATTTGGGTTTTTTTCGCTCCCCCCCATCGAGTAAACAAATTGATGGATTAGATATTTTACTCGCTCTACGCCATGGAAAGAACCATTCGATATTTCACTCTTTTACTCTAAACACGTTCAGAATAAGTTAAACGATTTTCTTTAGAAATCTATACGAAATCACGTTTCAGCTAATGATTGCTATTCTGAACAAACTGTCTTCCTTAGCCGAGTTATATAGTTTCGTTATATGTACATGATGAAAAAATTCAATCATCATACCCTGAAATAATACTTTTTCCTCATCACAAATCAAATTTAACACGAAAAGACGAGTACAACCCAATATGTAATGTTTACAAACTACCTGGCGTAAACAACAACACGAGTGAATTCTAAACATGTTGTAAGAACATTAGACCTACATTGAAACTTTGAGGTCGCATACTTTTCTATTGCGATAACTAAAACGAATCAAGGCACGAGTTTACTTCAGTTTTGGTCGTGCTGAAAATTCAACAGACAGAATATGGTAGGAATTGACATAAGGAATAAAAACACAAACAGCTCAAAAATAACTTTCAAAATTATATGATAATAAGACGTCTGAGCCTATTCTTATAAAAAACCTGCATTAAAGTGATCACTTGCAAATGGGAACGGAAAATGGCGAAACTTCCTTGGAGAGAATTTGCATGCTATACCTTTCGCTTGCAAAAATAAGCTGCACTAGCAAATAACATGGGAGTGATGAGTACGGAATAAAGTAATACGTCATTCGCCTTCGTTGAGAGCTTCGAGAAAACCGTTACTGACGTATTACAAAAAATGCAGAAAGATTCCTGGACGTCATCGTTTCACCTACTGAAACAGCTGAAGTGGATCTCCCGTACAAATTACCACCGTTCGCTCAAATGTGATCAACTTACTTTTGTTTCGGAGACCTTCGGAGAGTTACAGCAATTTCGAAAGCATTTTCATGAACATAAACGTAAATACACTCTCTCAAGGTTGTACTGAAAAGCGTTGACGATACAACCGGAACTGGGCATTACATTTAGAAATTCTTACATTAGATCTAGCGATTTCCTACTTGAGTTATAAGAACGTATTCGAAGGCCTGAAAAGCTATTCTATTTTGAAATAGTGGTTTGAATTTTCTATTTATGTTTTGTTTGAGAAATTGTTTGAATTGTTTCACGAGCATGAGTTATTTATTTATAAACCCTAAATTGCGAAATTTTGTAATTTTTGGTCACAAGTGGTGTATCTTATTATAGATAGCAAAACCAAAGAAGAGTAATTTGTTATTTTTAATATGTATGCACTTGCTATTATTAATTAATAATTAAATTTAAACCATTATTATCAGTGTTACTCCTTAGGATTTCTGGGTACTTGCTGACTTGGAATCATAAATATCGTTTCTCAGCTGTTTAAATCATTGAAATTTTCATAAAATGGCAAACATTAGCAAATAATACCAACGGAACATGGAGGTTACTCTAGTTTCCGATTTTTTTAGCTTTTGATTCATAAATACATTCTGCTACAAACTTCATTAGCCAACACTGTCCAACTGTTCAGGAACGATTTATTATGTTAAGTTACAGGGATGTTGGAAAGTTACTTGAAAGAGTATTCGAATATAGCTAAAAATTAAAGGAACTAATAATTGAAAGGATAAGGAAAATTTAATTTGAAAATATATTAAATATATTAAGATAACTTTATATTTCAGTAAATAAATCAATAATTTAAGGGTGATATGAAAATTACGTTCGCTACAGTCTGAGAGTGTCTCGAAGCAAAGTGAAATAGGCAAGCTGCATATCAGAATGTAATACACAGAAGATCAGCTTCTCGAGTACGAGCATTTAAGTTTTTATCAATCGTGTTCTACGGATGTAGATTAAAAAGCAGAAAAAACTTCACGAAATACTTTTTAGATATGAACAATTTTTCCTTTAATCCATAAATTTACTCACAGACACGTGCAGCTAAAATACAGAGTTTACCGATTCATAAAAGCGCACTAAAGTAAAATAAGGCATTAAGATCTAACTGATAACTGAAGATCAAATCTGGATCGCGACCGAAAACATTCAGCTGACGGCCGACTTTATATTCCCACATTACGATTCAGTCGCTTCAAATGTAATGCAGACATCTCTTGGATGCCAATGCGGGACATTTCACGAATTCTCGGCAGACAATACAGGACATGCGGGACGATTAATAATACGTTAATTTATTCTAAGGTTAACAGTATGATGAGTAAACAGAAGACCTACTAACTTTAAAAGAAGTTTATATTCAATCAATCTACCGAAGGTAAAATAGAAAACTCGTTAGGATAGCTTACAGTGTCCAAAACAGAAGCATAAGATTAGAGAACTGACACAAGAGATCACCCGTTACTATTCATGAGTTACATATCCTGTGAAACCTACTGACAGTTTTATAAAATGAAATTTGTATGCATGTATTGGTTAATAATTAGCGGAGGACGAGATTGATGGTGTCCTTGACCGATTTCGATCAATTTTTAGGGTAAATACCAGGAAAATGAAATAAATTGCTAGAATGCGGAATATTCCCAGGGACTCATCACCATGTGAGACACAACATCGAAAGGCGGGACTGTCCCATCTAGTTCAGGACGATTGGCTTCCTTATTTAAACATCAAATCTTGACTCAAGTGTCCTAACAACTGTAAGCTGCGGGAAAGAGCAGTAATCGAAGCATCAGATAAATAGACGAAGATAAAATTGAAAAATCTTAGATAAGAGAGATTCTCGTCAATGTCGTACGGTAAGTAAATGAAGGCCGTATTTCTCCACTGAATTGTATATTTTATAGGAAACCTTCCAAAATCCTTTCTCAAGCGCTCAAAAAGATATGGGGAAGAATCCCATTTCTACTAAAAATAAAGGATAACATTTTATAAGAAAACTGTTTTGATACGTCGCTATTAGCATGCTGAAGCTACGTATATGACGTCATATAATATTGTATTACATACATTTAGTAAATTTAATGCCTACTGTGGTGTATATTTTTTCCAATTTGTATTTTATATACCCTTTGAAGTATTATTTTAGATTAGATTATCTACTATAGATTAGTCTGCGGACATATATTTCTAGAGCATCGAACAGCAATGATTTTCCTTCCGGTTTTTGTTTGGTTCAAATCAATTACAAATACTGGCTAATTTCCGGAATAAATCTTTCTTCCGACGTCGAACCGGTTGATCTCTTTCACTTCGGACGTCGTGAGATTATCTCTCTTTAAAATATTGTTTTGTTATTTCTAACTTTTTCAATTACACCACTTTCCACAAAATTTTAGAAGAAAATATGGTAATAGCAACTCATACTTACACATTTATAGTAAACTTTCGTGCTACTAAACCTATGGAAAGTGTGCAATGTTGTGAACCGAAAATCGGAACGGAATAAATTACTGTTTTTGGTTCCGATTTTGATTTTTATGAATTATTCCCCCAGAATATTGACAGAAGAATCGAACTCCGAAAAATTCCATGACAAACTATTTTTGGACAATACTTTACATCACCACTTATGTATAGTTCTGTATTCCTCTCACAAATTTAACTAAACAAAAGAATGAACACAAAAGCGAAGCGTCGTCGATAATATAATGCCGAATCGTATCTATCGCTTAAGTACTTAATCTCAAAACCTAGAGGGGTATCTTACATCATCAGAAGCAAAAATAAATTGTAATTTTTTTCACCGAGGCGTTGAAGGGATGGGGACGATCTAATTTTAGTTTTGACCTAGAAATTGTTCTTTTTCGCGTCCTTTATCCAATGCGTTCTTCTCCAATTTTACGTGGCCCAATTCCGCAAACATTCGTACTGCAGAATTAAATATACATATAATTCCCAAATTAGACTGAGAGATAAGCAATTTCCTCCACTTAAAATTGGGATAGGAAGGAATTGACCAGAGGGTGTTATGGAAAAGACAGAAAGGAAGAAAACAAAAATTCTTCGAGGCCACAAAACAATGGTTCAATTACCCAAAGCCCCTGTCGTTCTTAAAATGTCATCGAATCTTGTCGAAATGTATCTTCGAATCCCCTTACAAATACAAAAAATTTCTAAACACTACGAAAACGGCTATTTTATTCTTCACAACACGCGTGAAGAGATGCTATCTCTTCAAACATTATACAATAGTCGAATG
Source organism: Pachydiplax longipennis (assembly GCA_036926295.1). Taxonomy (NCBI): domain Eukaryota; kingdom Metazoa; phylum Arthropoda; class Insecta; order Odonata; family Libellulidae; genus Pachydiplax; species Pachydiplax longipennis. Next base: position 1,682,935 of record JAVFKF010000035.1, on the reverse strand, counting down.
TAGCATTGCATTTTTTCATCGAAATTAAAAACAAATTAATTCCATATTCTGAAATTTTTAATAAATTCATCATTATGTGATTCTTGAACATTAGTTGTATTAAAAGTTAAACCGTTAATTTCATTTCTAAATCGTGTTTCACTCTGTAAATGATGATTAAAAGCAATCTGTAAATTCTGTAACTTAAGTAATGGTAGTAGTATTTTCAAAATCGTTCCAATAACTAGAGATGATTCGCAAATTTTGGTCTTCACCGGGAATAGAACCTGGGACCGCTTTCACCGAAGATGAAAGTGCTATTCGGAACATGTTAAAAACACGACTATTCAAAAGCCTTTGAATTAACTGATAAACTGCATTCAGGGAGTATTAGATGAGAGTGCTGTGGTGAATACCAGGTATGGTTTTCTATTTTATATTTCCCACTCGATGACTGCCAAATGGCCTGTTGTCTGCTCGTAGTCACTACTTACATAAAGAAGAAATAATCGATTTTTCTTCCCTTCTTACTTTTCCAAGCGACCTTACAAGTTTCGTTCCGGACGAATTACTCTGGCACCAAAGAGGTGGAGCGGAATAAACTTCATACTCACCCTTTTAAAAAGGGAGCTTTATCTTAACCTCACCGATGGGACTTAAACGCCACACAAAAAGGTTAGAATCAGAGGCGGAAGAAGGACAGTGGATCGCGAATTGGATTGTTGGGGTAAGGTATGGTAATAAGCCTGGCAGAGAGTTTCCAGGTAATGCATTTTGCGCTCTGCCAGAAGAAGACATATTCTACATTTTGGGAAGCATTTCTTATGCTCTGAAAATTTTTCAAACTTTTTGGCACACGGCGAAAAATTCATTCAGAGAGAAATGAGAGCATGCATGAAATTATGAGACGAAATTCTAGATTGATCAAATCATTATAAGCTATAACTTTAAGTACAGGAACTTTGCCACGATTTTTACTCACCAAGCTTACTAAGAATAAAAATATAGAATTTAAAAATGTATGAAGAGAAACATAAAGCTTAAATAAAGCATTTATGAAAATAGCAATTAATTGCCGTAAAGAGATCGTATAGGTTATTACGTAGGTTAGAGCGAATTTTAAGATTAAGAATAATTTTATGGTAGAACCTATAAATAGCTAAAAGATACCTTGATTATTTTTATGCGCGCTCACGAGTTTTTGATTTGACAATCTGTGGTCAATATTATCACAAACTTTTTCCTAATTTACCACGCCTCTCTTCTTCTCCGGTTTAAGATGCCTTATCCTAAGCATAACATGGGCATTTTAAATACAAATACACTACTAATCAATTTACACTGGACCTTTGTTTGGGTGAGTTGATGGAGGATTCGAGCCATGACTTCGATTCGATTTATCCGCAGTTGAATGTAGAAATCGCTATTTTCATTCTATTTTAACTAGTTTTATTTTAGTACTAACTAAGACTAACGAATGGTTCGACGGAAGAGTAGACTACTTCATGACAAACTTGCTCAGTTAAAGACATTGTTTCTTCATTCAATAAATACAATTTCGATAGCGTTTCACTTTCCTACCATGATTTCAAATCCATCAGACCAGGGCTCAAGTAATTCGCGCGAGAAGTGGCACTGATCAAAACGGGAGAAACGCTACAATGCACGAAAATCATTATTCACTCTGCGCTATCCGTAGCTAAAGAATTTCCCCAAGCAATAGCACAGGTGTGAAAAAATCACGGCCGATGAAAAGGCAAACAGACCCCAAAGCATTTCCTAGTCGATAAAAAGACCCCAACGGAACACCTGAGATAGAACAACCTGAAGGGGGTAAGAAAAATGAGGCAAGGGAGAGCCACAGCATCCGGCCTAAGAAGGAAATCGATTCCAAGTCTCCCCCCCCCCCCACATCCATCTGCGCGGGATCCTCCCCGACATCCCCACATGAAGGATTCGAGGTGAATGGAGAGACTCTCCCCCAGGGTCGAGCGTGGGCGGGTCCGGAAAATCAGGAGAACGCGATTATCGCTCGGAATATCTATAAGGCCAATTATATCGCCCAAAATTCGCGGCGGAAAATCGAAATTTGACGAAAATAACGCGGATGAAGATCGAGATCTCGATGCGATGTATCGAAAGAACTAGCGATTTATCGATACTATCACGGAAATATATTGCTGGAAGGAGAGAGAACATTTTAAGAGGGATAGTCGCTGAAAATGCGGGTCCAAAACCGAAATGAAAATGAGAAAAATACCGTAAATGAAGAACAAGATATCGATGCGATCTAACGTGAAATTATCGATACATCGATATTGTCAGGGATATATATATTGCTGGAAGAAGAGAGAACATTTTAAGACGGGAGGTTTCATGAAAATGCAGGTCAAAAATTGAAATGATAATTTTAAGAAAATACCGCAAGTGAAGATCAGTCTTTGGTCCGATCTTTCAAAAAAACTTGAAATAATATGACGAAATCATTGCGTCATTACATTGCATTAGCGAGAGAGAACATTTTGGAAGGGATACTTCACGGCGATTGATCGAAAAGAATATTTGACAAAAATACTGAGGGTGGGCTCGAAATGTGGATTCGACTCTATTCATCGAATGTTACGATTCAAAGAAATTCTAATTATTATGAAAATACATTACTGGAAGGAGAGATAACATTTTTATAATTTTATTAACTGAAAATGTGCGGGGAAAAATCAAAATGAATATTTGAAATAGAGTACGACATGGAATTATTATTAGTCGGTTCGATACATGGAATTTATTATTATTACACGATTACATTACTGAAGATATGAATTATGATTTAATATCTTCCTTATCTTTTATTTATTTATAATTATATATTTATTATCTTTATTTTATTAGAGAAGGAATATATTCATGGATGAATGAAAAAAATGAAGTAGCAGGGGTTGCAAAAGGACTAGAGAAATGTGAATGAGTAATTAAACGAAATAAAATATGTCGGGGGGAAAATATGTATACAAAACCCCAAATGTACATAATTTAATGCATAAACTTCATTTTAAATACACAGCTTTGCTATTGCTTTTGCAATACATGACTAATAGTAAACTAAATTATAGTTGAGAACCACTGTTAACGGAATAAATGGGGAAACAAGGAAAATGCTACATGAATGTTAGATGTATGAAACTCAGGAAAAGAGACTTATTAATCTTCTCCGAACAAAACAAGGAATGAATATAAGGAATTAAAAGTGACTAAAGAAAATTCCTCCAGATGCACCTGTAGAGAAAGCATTAAACTTGCAAACATGCAAATTTTCAAGTAATACTCAGAATCAAGCCAAATTATTTCTCCGTACGCAGCGAATATTTCGACATCCCGCGTAGAGAGTTGTCAATATTTTGATCTTTTTCCTTTTGAAGCGATTACATTTTAACTCTTCAAGTGCTACATTGTATACCAATTTCAAGTGTTTTCTATGTTATCAACATGACATGAAAATTGATTCCCTCTTCTCAATTATTTCTCTTTGTCACTACCAATAAGTTGTTTCATATTAAGTATAATAACTACTATATAAAAATGTATAGGCTTGCTCCTGTATGTCTCATATTACGCATGGAATCAGGAACATTAAAAAATTAACACGTTTAATAAAAACATACATAGCGGTTAAAGAGTTAAACCCCCAGCTAAGTTATTAAAGGTATATAGAGCAGCAGGATTCGACAATTGGTGAAGGACTGCAGCCAATCACTTCCTCGTACACGGAAAACTTCCCTCTTGTGTAGTCTAACCCCTTAGTACGGTTGAATCACATGAGGGGACGTAATGCATAATGATGGGAAACCACGCCGCCGCCCAGACGAGACGACAACTGGATTCTTATTTTCGAATCGATTTCTTCCGCGTCCAATAAAAATAGGACGGGAGGAAAATGACACGATACCGGAACTCGTCTACGATCTGCTTATATGAGTATTATTTATAGCGCAAGGTCAATCAATTACTCGGCGTAAAATAACAGGCATTGGGAATGGGTGCGGTGCCTTCCCACGCCGCCGAGTCCGGACGAATCAAATGAAACGATTAGTCATTACGGTTCTCATCTCTGCGAGGAGCATGTAAATAACAACCCCTTTGTGTGAACGTTGGGACTGGATTTAGAAAATAAGGCAAATCCCGACAAAACATGCATCCTCTCAAATCCCTGGATTTTGCGACTGGATATGGTATTTGTAACAGAAAAAATAATTGGTGTAAAAATCAAGAACAGGTTCAATGGTGGTTAACAACGACTGAATCAAGAACAGCGAATAAATGTACTATTTATGTTAATGAAATAGTGATATTTATTAATTATTTTTGACTATGTGCATAAGGAAAATTTAATAAGCTGTAACCCACTGCCACCAGGTCCTGTACCTACTTGCAGCGATAATTTTACAATAATAATAAAAACATTTACATGGCTATGTAAATTCTCCCACCAGGCCTATCCAGTGCAGCCCTACCCAAATCCTTTGTTCGTACTCATTGATATTTTACATCTCATAATTTAAAAAGACTTTCACTTCTATGTTGGCGCTAGGATTTTATCCACCTTTCGTAATTAGCTACAATTTTTCGCACCTGTGGCCCTAACCAGTAGACCAGTATAGAACTCAAGTCTACGTTACATATTTTGATTTTAGAAGGTTATGTTAAGGTTAGCGAAAGATTTTAGTAAGAACGAACTTTGGATCTTGAAACGAACAAATTATGGTACATATAAATTATTAATGCTCAGCTAGGATTGTTACAACTTAATCATCCCAGACAGTAGAGCAGGATTTAATATGAGAATATGTATAATAATTATGAATTAATCACAACTAAACAGAAAAAAAGCATGAATGACCTAGTGAACTGTCCTAAATTTACTTAACATTGGAACCTATTTCGTCATGTTACATACATATGAGGAGTGTTGTGACAACTTTAGTGTGGTGGCTACTTTAGTCCTCCTGGAATGAGTAGTTTCTGGTGTCACGGGAAAATTTAAGACAACATGAGTTTGGAATTTGAAAAAGACATTTGCAATAAGATAACTGAATTTCTTCACTTAGATCCATAGAAGTTCTAAAATTACTCTGTTATTACTCTTCTAACTTCGAACTGCTTCAACCAACTCTAATTTATTTTCATTGTCCTTTTGCGCAGTAAAAATGCTACAGAAAATAGTTACTCCTTTTCATAGGGTACACAATAGCTTAATATTCAAAGTGATATTTAAATTTGTAAAAATACCCCAGACGAGGAAATATCACCTACATTATATCTTCATAGTAGGCCCGTTTTCCCAGTCTTCAATGCATGTATATATTCTGCTTTTTTGTCCTTCCTGACACAATGAGTATTACATTCATGTCCATTTAGCTACACTTTCTGCTTGGCCATCCAATACTGATATCTTCATTCTTTACTGTCCCATCTACTCTTAAATCTTTCCGAACCCCACACAAGGCAAGAGCATCTTGAATGAAAACCCCTCCCTTCGTTTGACAGATATGACGTAATAATGCAGCCTTCCGGGGCGACCCATTCCTGAAGCGGGGAAAAAAACTAAACAAGGCAGTCGGGAGGGACTTGTTTACCAATTAAAATCCCCGAGAGACGTGCTCCAGAGAAAAGGAGCGCCAGGCACTTCATTATTATCATTTTCGCTATAGAGACTCCAGAAATAACATCTCCTTCGGGGGGCGGAAAACAAAGACAATTTGCGATCCAATTACTGGAAAGCACGGCAGTGACCAGGTAAGCGCTATTGAAGATGCTATCAGGATATGAAGAGGAAAGGGAATATTGAATAAAGGGGTGACACTGAGTGAAATGTATGTTTAAGCAGCAATATAGGAAGGTATTCTGGAAATTAACACTATCGAAGATGATGAAATTCAACAATGATGGCTATTAACACTTCATGATAACCAGGAGAGTTTTAAGCGAGCCGGAGTTAAATTTGTTCAAAATTTAAGTCTGGGGAATTTCGATGGAATTTCATATTACATGAAGAGGAACGGGAAAAGGGTTTTCACTCGTATGAACCAGATTGAAAAACAGCAATGGTTTCGATGTCTTCTGAAAATAACCTAGTAATGCAGTAAACACCTCGGAATCTTGATATTTTTCCATAAAAACTGTATAGAGTGAATCAACTTCCGAAACGTAATTTGGGTCCTACTACTATATTCTGATGGATGAAATATTTTTCATTAATCTTTAGTTACGGGATTTTACTTTTTTGTATTCTTTTGTCTCAGTTTTCTTCATGGGTGTGATATCATGAAAGTCATATTGAGGTAGGAATTGACGCTGAATAGTGAAATTCTTACGTCCGGCTGACGAATATTTATTCGCTGTTTTTAGGCTAAGCTAATGAATACGTATTTGTCTCCGAATGTTCCAGAGGATCCCCGTACACGAATAAATAATTACTGTTCGATGGCTAAATGCATTTTCACCTTGTATAACACAGTGTTAAGATTTTGTCAATTTAAACGTGACTTTTAACATTTTCGACTCAAATTATACCTTAGGTAAGGCTACCATCCTCCAGGTGAATGGAATACGTTCCATTTGGTATACGATAAAGAAAAATGTATCTTTCATACACTTCTGTCTACGCCTCGTTCAAGGCTGTTCAAACAATTCTAATGAGATGATATGAAAGCTACTGAGGTATGAGTGATGCTGAATAATGGAATCAATTAAGGTCAATCCCAATGGAGTACTATGAACATTGCAACTCGTAGAGTCATTGAGCTTTACCTTCGAAGACTTCTTCCCCTTATAGCATTCTGGCTCATTGAAGAAAGCAAGGGCGAACTACCTCATTCCTCATATTGCCCAATCGCCTTATCCCCCTCTCCTAATCTTTTTGTAGCAAATGATGGGGAGACGATAAACTACCCTTCGGGCTGCAATTTTCACTTACATTCAATCTAATAGCATTCTAGCAAACTAATATGATAGGAAAACGAATCATTTTCACTGGTCAAGGCATCACCAAACGAAGATAAAATAAAAAGTAAAAGATGCTGCGAACTTTAAACAGGAGATTATGATATGCAAAAACGAATGGTAACATCTTTAGGATATAAGAATTGGCTGAGAAAGTAAAAAGACAACATTTCCGTGACATATCGATCTCATTCAATGGATAAACACACGGCTAAGGGTTTCTCTAAAAGTAAATCACTCCTCACGAGTAGGATATCCGCATTATGTACCGGAATTGAAAATTTAAAAATTCTCAAATCACGGCGTCTAGTATGACTCGCACAGTTCTCGATATAGTCTGCATCCCTCTCCCAATCTCAATAAACAGCATCCCCTCTTTTTCCCAACGGAGCCCACCAGTCTGGCTCAACCATGGACCGAAATATGAAAGGGAAAAAAATCTGTGAGTGAAACAAAAAGGGCTATTTGGTCCCGACGGCTATACTTATCCATGCAGACAATGAACGCTTTAATCTGGCTGTGGCGATATAAACAGGTGTTGAGGGGAAGAGGAAAGGAGGGGTTTGGCAACTGGAATTTGCGGGAGAGAAAGATGAAGTGGGAGAAAAAGAGAATTGATAACTGAAAAGAGGGAGCGAAAGAGAAACAGGGTGAATTACGAAAGGTACAAGGAAATATAGGTAAAAGGATTATGGAAAAAGATTCCAAAGAGGCATGCTGAGTGACTTTTCCTATATATACGGGTGTGAAAATTCTAAAAGGCTTGTCCACCATAAAAATGAGTGTGGTGATACTTCAGCTGACAGCCTGACAACGAATCTTTTATTTTACGAGGATCATTCCGCTTCTTTGGAACTCAGCATACGAATGTTTAAACAAAAGATATCGAAACTGTAGGAAATATATATAAAATGACTCAAATTAAATAGTTTTTATCCATTGATGTGCAGTGTAAAAAATGGAGGCAACGTTGGCAGTGATAGAACGTATTTTATGGATAAAATGTATGATTGGATCGTCTCAATTTCACTAAATTAAATCATTCTTACTGTACTGTCTTTCGGAATAAACAAATCATGGGAAAAATAGCATTTCGAGTAGCATTACAAATGTAATTCCGGGACGAATTATCCCCTTTGACTAAGTTATCACTGGATCGGTCAAAGTGAATCAAATATAATTATCAATCAAAAATTACGAGAGTAGGACAATTTTGTCCCAGAAATAATATAGAAATAATAAATCTGTCCCAGATAAGGATTCGATTAAGTGAAAAGCAACAAATAATATTTTAAAAATCAATTTTATCAGTATTCATCTGTTATTGAGAAAATAGTTTAAAAATCTTAATGCAAAAATTTTAATGCAAGGTTAAATGATTACACATTCGAGAAATGTAATGATTTTCGCCAAAGAAATGAAGACTAAAATGTACCAGTAAGAACGGGAAACAAAGGCAATAAAACCGCAATTGTCAACATCCCCAGATAACAGTAAGCGTCCTGCGTGTTAGAACATTTTACGACACAGATAGATCTCCTGGCTTTCTGTCCAATCCCGATTGAGTAACTGCAAACAAATCTAACAAGAGTTATCTAAACCAACTCTCCTTTCGAAATAAAACTCCCAAGAGTAAAAGTGAAATACACGATTCTAGATAAAATTTATATCATTACATATAAATGTAATATTACATCGAATGAAATTTTAATAATAAATTTTAACCGAAAATATCAACGATTAGTAACATAATGTGCATTTTTATAGAATAATACCAAGGACTGCTTAAGGGTGAAAAAGCATTAACTATTGTGTGATATACATTAAGGTGAAGGCATACAAAATGTGTATGCCTTCTTATAATTACTAAAAACGTCTCTCTAGTACGAGTGGTAGGTCAGTTTTATTCCCCAATAAAGCCCCTAGCCAAAACTAAATTCGTTTTAATAAAATTACACGCTTATACTGTTAGTATATGACATTCCTTGCAGCTAGGCGAATTACAGCAAACGTACTTTGTACAAATAACGCATTAATAGTATATAACAACCTGAAATTAGATGCAAAGACATGATATTCAAGGAGACGATGAAATAGTTTTCCTTAAAACAAAATCCATACGATGCTCCTGCTACGTGTAACTTCCACAAGAGATAATAGCAATCGATAAGGGCCATGGATACAACAGAATCGGAAAAAACGACCGATTAAAATGGACTGTTTATTTTATTAACATATTGATAATCCTTGAAAAAATTACAGATTAAATTTATTACGAAAATTTCCACAACCATTTATAAAAAAACTATGGCAAACAGATGAACGGTTTACGAACTATTTGAATCGTGCACGTTGCATTTGAACAGATTATGCTTGTTAACCGACCCACCCACTGTTAGAGGAAAAAGTATCTGAGAGAGGGTGCGGCAATTCATAGCGTTCGAGAACCCGGATGTGTGCTCGCTCTATCTCAGTTGCATCCACCCGTCGCTTTTTTTTCTCTACAGCGCGCGAATTTTACCGCGGTGTCCCACGCTATGCAGTCGACGGGCGGTAGACGGAAATTCGAGGTTAAATTCAGCCAAAGACTTTATTATATTTCAGACCGTTCGCACCCCGCTATTGCTACTACCTTTTCAGAAATATATTCGCTATAATATCGTCTCACAGCTACCTCCTATGTCGCACTGTTATGGTCTTTATTGAGGCGAGTTTGATATTTGAAAGTCTTTTCTTTCATTGATTCTGTCGTCGTTGATATTGATAAAGATATTTAAAGTATATAATAGATATAGGAGACTTTGGAAGGAGTGGGTGTAAAAATCAAAGTGTTTTATCTTAGGAAAAATATCTGCCGTAAGAAATCAGCCACAAAGAAAGGGTTTGTGAAATACCTGCGTAAACTTATTGAAAGAGTAAGCTAAAATATGAAAAGGAAAACCATGTATAAAATGGAAAACAAAAAGTAGAACTAAAGCAAAAATTACATATATGAAACCAATAACTAGATGGATAGCGGTAATTCACTGAGAATAAGAAAACGATAGAAATTACTAGTAAGTTATCCTTTTAAATATTCAAAAATCGTTATAAAAATTAAAAAGAGGAATATTCAAAAACGGGACTTTTGAAACATTAGAAAAATTTAAAATAATAATGGAATACTAAAATAAGAATAATACAGAAGCGTATTGAAGATTTAATACAGTACAAGTCAACGCTACAAGTAATAAATTAAAAGTAAAAGAATATAAATTGATACGCCAGGAAAATTTTGGAACAAGAGACTTGAAATATTTCAGGGCAAGTTTAGAGAAATGTTGCTCAGTTTCTCGTGAAAGGACAGTCATCATAGAGTTCATCCCAAGCGTACGAGTAATCCACCTTACGAATGTATCTCTTGTCTAACGAAGAACATTTCCGGTTATTTACGGATTCGGTATCCAATTCTTTTTTTTGTATACACACAACTTTATACACAACAATTCTTCTTGCTCAATAACTACGATATGATACGGAGTGATTGAATATCAAACCGGCTTTCGGAAGGACTACTCAAAAAGAGCAACCGATTTTTGGTGAACGAAGATGATCTTTCTTCGCCCAGGCATTATTTTATTGCATTTACAGCTTTTCAAGATTAACACAAGAGAACGGCGGCGAAACCACGAGTTAGTATTTCTCCTGCGGTCTGAAATTTTCGGCTCATTTACTTTATTTCATTTACGTAAGATAAGACATTTTCCTGAGCGTTAAAATTTAGAGAGTAGTGTTCCTAAATATTTACAAGAGTTTCTGAAGGGATCACCGACTCCGAGTCAGCCCGACCCTCCAGCATGCAATCGCTAAAGCGCCCAAATTAATTTTAAACTTATTTATAGGTTCGTATCAATTAAGGGCTCCATTACTTGCTGTTGTCATTGCTTACAATAGTCCAAGAAAATGTTTAAAATAAACTAATCTGAGAAAAATTTACTAACACGATCTGAAAACATAGCATCTGATACGACGCTGCATCTCGATACGAAGGTATGCAATAGCGCATTCTTGAATCTGAAAAAAGCATCGACCTTCAAGGATAACTATACCAGTAGTCGCGGTTTTCCCGCATTTTTTAAGTTTCCTTTCTTTTCTTTACAATAGCTTGAAAGGGAGTGGACTGGATTCGCAAGTTTCGTTCATCTTTGCCGTTTTGTGTACAACCTGCTCAGCGAGAATTTTATAAGCGCACAATAAAAATTTACAGCGCGTGAGTTATATAGTGATCCCTCAATAAATGCCTTCTCATGAGACGCGAACAACTCAAGAAACTGAAACAGAAGCTTGGAGTATTGAGCCTGCATATGGTACCACCTAAAAACTCATGTGAAAGTCCTGTAAATTCAGATCTGAGAAACTTGTCTAATAAAGTAATAAAACGTGTCATAAATTAATACGTAAAAAATATCATATAAACATAAAAATCATAGAAATAGAAAAAAATCCAAAAAAAAATATATAAAATGTGTGTATTTATAGCAACGTTTAAGTCAACGTTTCCAATATGATAATAACAAACGTTTAATTTGTGCTTGGGTTTAATCGCAGCAATGCATGAAATAAAATTAATATTGAAGTAATTGAACAAAAGTTTAGTTGGAGGAAACTGTAACCACAAGAAATAAACTAAAACTTTTCTGAAGATTTATATTTGACTGATACATTGTGATACTTCTGAAATATCAGCTATAGAAGTCACAGAGGTCGTCTAAAAATGAAACCCCTAACAATTTCAGGAAATCAAATCAACGTGATTTTCCATACGATATCATGATTAAAAATATCTGGAGAGGAGAAAGAATCATTAACTTTTAGGAAATTCGATTAAAACTGATAAATATATTTGATTATTCTTTGAAAAATATCTATGCAATCTTAAGATACTTTCGAGAGTTTTATTAAATCCTCGTTGAAAAATTATCTTTCATAAGAGAGTTATCCTCCGCATAATATTCAAGAGTACATATGCTTTAGATTTTACATTACATACGCACGTCAATATCCTTTTTATCTCGTAATGGGATTGAATTTCGTGAATATAAGAGATTCCGATACTGATTTCTTAACTTTGGTTAATTTCTCAGTCGTTATGAATTCCAAATGGTTCAAACGAACTCTTATTATTGCATACTTACTGAAAACATACAGAGCGAATACAGAAATGTCACGTACAAAAGATTGAAAGTGATCTTACACAATCATTAGATCCTTGTTCGGAATCCCTCTGCAGTGATTTCACTTCCAGAATCATAGCCATGTGGTTGACTAACTACTAAAAATCCAAAAACCTCTATACAGATAACCTTAAAGTCATGAATAGCGGTACCGATAGACGTAGTTGGCAAAAACGTGCGGACGTACTATATCTTTCGATTCATCGATACACATTCAACCCATTCAAGTTCTCATTTGCTCGCCTCCGCTCTTCTAAAACGCGATATTGCTGAGAATGACGTAAACAAACGCGGAGTAAAACTTGGAAACTAATTAGGACAGCGGAGGACACTTATAAGTTTGGAGGAAACATCATCGTGACGCGGAAGGAATCATTTTCAAAAAATGCGCCTCTTCCCTCCCGAATAGTCCACCGAAAATAGACCGTCGATTCAGTCTTACACTAGTCGGTCGATTCCCGAATGATTTATGCTTTTAGCGCGAGACTGCCACATTCAAGGCACCTCATTTCGAGTGGGGAATATAGAAGGGGAAGAGAGCGATTACGTGGAACAGAATGGACGCGTACCGTCTTATACATTTGGAGGAGACCGATTAACGATATTAACCATGCTTCTGATAATGGCAAATCAAAATACAATATTATTACCTTTTGGCGGTAAATACATAAGCATCCCTATATTTGATACACACGGACTTCGTCAATCTTGCAGGGCGAACAGTTAAACTTACCGATGGTTATTTGTTAAAGGAATTGATTTGCCAAGAGCATAATTAAAAATATCAAAGAGTTTCCCGCAAAATAACAAAATGGTCTAATAGTAAAACATCGCTGCAATAGGCTTTGGACAAGACAATTTTACGTAAGTATTCCTTGAACAAAAAAGGATAGAATCACAAATTAAGGAGCAGCTAAGTTTTCTTGAGTTAATCTTTTTTAAATACGTACGAGTGTAGCGAAATAATAATCAGTTAATACATAGAAAACGAAGACGATATATAGCGATAAACGATGGTATTATAGTAGAACGAGAGAAATATTTGGCTATTCACGAAGATAAAGTAAATGTATGAATGGAAAAAATACTGGAACTTCAGAAATAGAACATACAAGACTGAGTGCATAGAATAATTTTATATCCCGCAACACAGTACACTCAATTTCTTAAGAATGTGAGATCAGTAATGAAGTATTTCATGCAGAAATGGAAGATAGACGGATAAGGATATCGATCATGAAACGCAGTGATGAACTTATTTGTCACATTATACTTTTGAAAAATTATTGGAAGTGTATGCACGAAGAGGTTAACATTTGCAGGGGAGGAGCCAGCGTGTGGAGCATTTTATTTACTATTTCCACAAAGAAATTAAGAGAAAAAACAGCAATCCATTCGTCCAATAGGTGATCTATGAATTGAAGGCGGAAGAAGAGAAGATTAATACCATGACGTTCTAAGGAAAGTCTCGCGGTAAAGCTAATCCGAAAGTAAGTCCGCCATATCTCGAAATCATCGAGATGGAACCAACGGAATCAGGCGGATGCCCGCAACAGACTAAATCTTCCCACATTCATAATGAGCTTAAAATTAAGAAAGTGAAATCCTCTTTTAATGATTGCCCCTTTGCGATATCGTTAGTCGAGATCGAGAATAAGGGGAGAAACGTAGTTAGGAAATTCCGCGAGAGAAAAATTGATTAGAGATATTTTCTTGGGCAAACTCGACGGAAGCATTAATCTCCCGGTAAAGATACTGTTAACCACCCCTGGATGCCGCTTACATTAATTGAAAAGAAAAGATTTCTTCTAAGATACCTCACTGCTACACACATTATTCCGGGAGATTAAAAATTAGCACAGAACTTTCCCAGGATTTATGAAATTTTATTACCATGCTTGCTGTGGAAAATTTTCGATTCATTTGAAAGGATATCAGCATTACAAATAAAAAAAACTTCCATGTAAAGATCCGAGGACTACCCTGAAGTAATTGACTTTCTACTTTGGAGTCGCCGAAATGTAAAGCCGCAGTATTCAATACAATAAGGAGTTTGTTTCACCGCTCTGATCTTAACAGTAAAGCTTTAACCAACGTGATGTTGGGGTTAAGGAATATTTATTTTGATGTATAAAAAGAAAAATATTGAGAATTTGTTACTATAGGCAGTTTTTGTCAAGGAATTAATTTCGCTTGATTGTGGAAGATCTCGACGAATTGATATAATAGGCAAGTAAAACGGTACGGCTTATATTTCCAACATCGCTTTTAACTAGAACAATCACGTAACATGCCGATCAAGCATTAAAACTTTGCAAAATTGATAGATATTATACTGTGTGAGAAATATGAGAGTCTTACTTGAATTAAATCCATCCATGATACACGAAGAATATTATTTTGAAGTAGAATACATAGCAAATATCCTTAAGTTGTAAATATAACACCAAAGAGTTCTATAGGAAAGACATGAAAATTTCACGGCTCTACTCTAAAGCAACAGGAATCGTATAGCAATCGATCTTTTACTATTTCGCATTTTATCCGATTCCATGAATTTCAAAATAAAACGTCTGTAATATATAAATGCGTATTGATGGGATATCTAAACGAATGCGCCATTCATATTCCCGAGAGCTAAACCACAGCAGTTATCGACCAATGCGACTCTGGTTACGGAAATATTTACAAAGAAATATAGGTCACGGCATGACCTCGTGGTTAGGTATCTTCTCATGAAGGATCTATGAGTCATGCACGTCAGTATCAATACTGTGTACGTGCATCAAATGAAGGGTCATGCAGCCATCTCCGCGGAGACACTGAGATACGTTCCTAACAACTATGGTTTATACATTCCAATAGAATTTTAAACGAATATTTGCCCACAGACAAGACATACGCACAATCTGATTTAATTGGTTTATAAATAGAGGTTTAAAGAATAGAATATGTAGCCTGAGGAGGTGATCGAATCCTTAGCAAAAAACAAAATGGAGTTTAGAAGTAATTTTTTTAAATTATTGTAAAATAGGTGTTTTTGTAATTCTTTCAATGTAAATATATAGAAGGGGATGTTGTATAAGTTAAGCCTTGTTATTTTCGCCGTGTTATAATACTGTTTGTACGTAAAGGTGTAAGTAAAGGGATGCTATCCCGGATTGTTAATCTATATGAGATTTTCTAAGTAAGCAATCATCTACCGTGTTTGTGGTATAAGTGTTGTTAGAAAATTGTTGAGGATATCACCAAGCGACAATTCAACTGCTGTAGAGAATAATTAATTGCGCCAATAATCAATGGCCTGTTTTTCGTAGCCGTGTAAGCTATATTTAAATTTTAATATTTATCAATTTATCTATTATTTTAATTATCTTTAACTACTTAATTAAAAACACAAAACTTCTTATTGAACGTCAGACAACATTAACGCATAGGCTTGAGTGATCATGCAAACGTAATTTTCCGGTTTACGAAACGGAGGTATGTATTTGTATAGCGAGATTTCAGTTAATTTTCCGTTCATTTATACAACATATGTTTATCGTCAAGTTGAAACTTACTTCAACCCATAACCATGATGAAAAATATGCGTTTTCATTGCTATTTTCGGAAAATGCTCGCGCAAGGGCGATTATACGAAAATTCAGAAATTAACAAAGAACAGCCTTTGCAACCCATTCTAGTTGGCCACAAAAAGTAACGTGTATGTAGTGTATTTCTAATGCGAAATAACGTTCCGGCTGTCGAGTACGAATCCGAATTCTTCGTTAGTCTTTATTGTGCTTCGTTACCTTATAATTTTTCTATTCATGAAATTCCCTTATACATATATTTATCGTATGATGAGCATAATTATAGCAGGGTGCATTATATGTCGTAACTTAATTGTGGCAATTAAATGTCTTCTGCCTCTTATAACCTGCCTGAATCTTATAGCGATTGTATAGATAATATCTCATTCTCTGCGATTAACACACCATTCAATGATATCAGCACTTTCCGAGAAAGTCAGACTTTCATTTAAAAACGACCTTAACACGCGATAGATAAGAATTGGGAAATTACTAGCAGGAAGAATATATTTCCGTTGCATCCTTTTAATCGTGGACACCGCTGATTGTAGACTGAGGTGCTATACCGTATTTTCTATTCCCGAAACCAATATTTACCTATTTTTGGACTGCGTCATAAAACAAGAATTAGCATCCTCAACATAGAAAAGGTTATTAACGATATAGCCTCAAATGCGTCTAGTGCTTAAGACAAACGCGGGCTTTTCTTTAAATCATTTTGTTCGATTAATTAAAGTAGTTAGGCTGACAGAAATATTTAATATATTTACCTAGCATCCGAATAACTTATGAATAGCCACAATAAAGTCAGTAAGATTAAAAATTTGCACTACTTTGAGAAGTAATAAGTATAATGAATAAATTTTTACAGCTGAGGACGCACATACGGATTCCCAATGAGACACCGAGGCAACACATGGCTATCGGGAGGACTTCAAACGTTCGTTAAGGTCCCAAAGGGTTGATTCCGGTCGGGCGGAAATTACATTTCAGCGAAAAGTGAAGACCGAAAACAGCTTCACTGTTGCTGGGCTGGAAATCAGCCCTTTACGATACTTTAAATATGAAAATCTCAGACAGATGATGAGTAGAACTTACCAATAACGGTCCTGGGATGTCATTTTTGCAGACTTCGTCCAAGGGAACACCAAATTTAACCCTGAGAAAATAATAGAAAGAGGTTAATGTCGAAAATACTCGGAAGTAAACAAATAGACACACACATCAAATTACACAAAAATAGTTCGTTTTACTGGTAAAAATATTCTTTACTAATTACAAATGAGTCAAAAATATCTAAACGCTAGAAGTATGAACTGAATAAGTTATTATGCTATTTAAGATCAAAATAATCATTTGGAAACCACAAATAACCATTAACATGAAGTGACACTTCAACTAGTGATAGTTTACGCTGCAAGATCATCCTAAATATACGTATTGGGTAGCCATAAAAGTCTAAATACTTAATGGATGAAGTAGATAAAGGGAGTGATACGACAACCGAAGTTTATTCGTCGTGTGCATATATTCCTAAGTTTATATGCCGCACGAATTGCCAAATTCTAAAACGGACGTAACAATAATACCATACAACAAAAATAACATAATAACATACAACAAAACAAAAACCTGAGCTCTCGAAAAAATTAGTTATCTGAAATAATCGTTTTCTGAGGCATAACTTAAAATACATACTTTAAGTAGTTTACGAAGTATGACTCGATATAACGATATTGTATATCGGCATTGATAACCAAGAAATACATTAACGATGCACTTTGAGAGGCTTAAATGCGTCCAATGGTTCGATAATAAAAGAATCTTATCGGTTGCTGATAAAATCCCAAGAAAGCCGACAAAACAATAAAACTATTCGGCAGAATCGTGGAAGATATATAACCATTCAAAATACGAAGATATTGAACAGGGCGGGAATATGAATCACAATGAAGACCGTAAATAAGCATCCAGAATGCTCCATTCTAAGAGCGCCGACGTCAGTGACGCAATAAAGCAAAAGAAATGTAAAAAGTTCCGCCCGGATTGCTCAAGGCGTAAAACTAAACTAAGACATCAATAGTGGGATCAAACTGACAGGTTCGCGGCCAACATAAAAATTTTCACGACATATAAAAACTATGGGAGTGTCATCCATCGGCTTGTGACAGGATATGGACCAACGAGTTTGCTGTGAGAGCCCACGCATATCGCATTTCCACTGAAAAATAGAGAAAACGTTTGAGAGGATGTGAGATGATCGGAAGGCTTGCCTAAGGAGAAAGCAGCAAAGCCGTCAAGAAACATCTGGAAATCTAAGGAACAAGATTATATCTTAACACATCGTTAAACGTCGAGCCAACGGTTACACTCATTTCGCAATATATGAAAATGACATTTGCTGTGTTTTTGACAAACAGTCAGCCTTGAAAACCGCGATGATGATTCCTAAATGCATTAATGGTAGGACTTAAATCTCAGTCAACATCAGAAATTCGATAAAATTCGACGATGATGAAAATATGAACGTATCCTGATGCATATTTACGCTGACAAGTTTTAAGTAATATTCTTGCGACTATTATCGTGATAAATACACTCCATTGCCACTCAAGGAACGGTAACGATTTGAAATTAATTTATAAAACTAGACTGAAATTCAAAGCATCACAACAGAAAATATCAATCTCCATTATGCGATATTTTAGTTACAGTGTGAATTAGATACGATCGATCTCTTGGTTACAAAAAAGGAAATAACAAATCACATCACAAACAACCTATCACATATTACAACGTACATCAAACTATGCTTTGAAACTTTTATAGAGTTAAAAGAAGCTTGCTAGGATATCAATCATCAGCTGAAAAGCTTAAAACATTGGTCCATTTATACTATTAAGTATCTAAATTCCTTTGAAAATAGGGAGTGTTAAGTAAGAGAGAGATGCCATGATACATACATGAAGATGACAAACCTTAATTTAAAAGTCAAAAAAAAAGTTTAAACAGAAGAGGTTCTACTTAAAAGGTTATCAAAGGTCGAGTGTATTCATCGCCTAAACATTCCATGGTTAAATAATAATTTCACCTTCCCAGAATACTTCCATCCTCTTCCCACTAAATTTTTGTTCTCTGACACTGATAACTCAATACCACATCCTCGTTAAAGGACAACAAAAGAGATGTTTATGTGAGACAAGAGATACGGCGGGTAAGCCACATAACCCAAAAAAGAAAACTCAGAACGGAAAATGTCTTTTTTTGTGGAAACATTTCGTCATATAACTTTGTTTTCTAGGCGTCGGCTAAAGATTCAAAGAATCCCTTATCTAAAAGAAAACTAAAGTGCCTAGGACAAAGTTTTCGAATCTGGAGTCACGCTTCCATTGGTAAACAAATCGCTAACATGACAGCATTCAAACTGAAGAGCATAATACATTAAACTTAACGTTTTATTACCTTAATGACCATATGACTATGGTTTTATATCTGCCAAAAAATCCTAGAAAACAGCGCACGGATCAAGCAAGCCAAGTAAATGATCGATGAATAAGATTCGGCGTGTATAATTTACGCGTATTTCTACAATTAGAGGGTTTAATAATGATACAATGACCAACTAAATGTCTGTAAATTACGTAAAAATATATTTGGAATTTCCTGAAATTATCAAAGATTTTCAAAATATGTTGAATTCTAGCTTCTCTTACATAAATAAAACAAAGATAATTCATCTCAGACTAGGCTTTGATAGCTGAAATCCTTGCCAACCGAGGAAAATATTCCAAATAACCCAAAATCATAAATGAATCAAAAATGACTTGCAGGCAGCATTCTACCTATGTTCAGAGTAAGTCGGAGTTATTTATAGATAATCGATACGTACTTTAGCCTTGTGATTGACTGCATCTCTAAATACAGCATACAAAGATTTCATAAGATTTCGATAAAAGAGGGGAATGGAGTGGTAAGAAATGAGCGTGATAATTTGAGAATTCTCGAGAATCCTTATCAAAAAATTATCCCATCAGAGAGAACGACATGATGAGGTTAATTTTTAATCAAAATGTTGCGTCGAGGAAGAGTAATGTTGCCGTAATTTATTGCAAGGAAGTACGCTTGAAAGCAATCAAATATTCAGAGGGAAAAGTCATCAATATCAAGGTTTCGTATGTTTGTATGGGAAGCATACTATTCAGCTAGAAATATAAGACTTTTATCAGCTGCTTTTGACAAATGAAAAACCTGTGGCGAAATCATATTAGATATACTAGCTGCATAAATGATTCAATTTTCAACATTCTCTGCATTGTTTTGTTAAAAATATTACATGTTACGTCACTGTCACGTCAATCGATCACAGAATCTCTACGTTTACAATACCCTTATGCTACAAAATGCTATTATGGTTTAAATATTTATCCCGCAAGGCAATGGTGCATGGCAGAGGGTATTCACACCAACATCCTTAGCTACTCTACCAGATTAGATTCTCTAACGATCAGAAGCAACTCGTAACGTTATTCGTCACTTCATCTTTCTCGATACAAACGACAAGGTGGTGTATAACATCAAGAATTCAATAGTTACCACTCGGTTCAGCTCTCCAAGTAAAAAATATGAATAGTGCTACATTTTCAATTTTTTTTGGCTGCGATTTTCAACTGTCGCCGCTAAAATCAATTTCTCGGAATAATTACGTCCCACTAATTGTTGCGGCATGAGGTGGTTTCCTCCCTTTTTATCTGAAGCCCTCCCTGAATAGATTAGGGAAATTAAAACAACTTCCTGGAATCCGGATACGGAAATTCATAAAACAACATTCATCGCACATACATTTATTCGAAATTTCAGCTGTAAATTTATTGCACCGCGCCTTATTTTAAGGCTTGAAAATGCCGATTATCCGACGTTTTGCCCAAATGATTTTATATTACTATTGATTGAAATAAATTTAAAATTTATTGAAATTATGAAATCAAACCAATATAATCTCGAACGAGGGAATATGTGCAAGATATTCTGCGTTCAAAATATTCAATGAAAGGAAGCTTTTATGAGGCATTAAATCAATGTATGAATTCGAGAACACTGAAAAAGCATTTTCCATGGGTGATGTTCGCTAAAAACGAACGAAAAGTATTTAAAAATCTGCAATTTTCAATGAAACGATATAAGATGCTGAGGATTTTGCATGAGTCATCTCGGTGAAGTATGCCCAATGATCCAAATAAGGCTCAACGAGGTTTCATCCGACTTTTCACCTGGGAGAAGCTTTCGTATTCCATTCATCGATGACTTGCTCTTTTACTAGGAATAGATTAGTTAAATTCTGAAACAGATGACAGCATTCTTTCAAAACACAAGCATCTGCATACAAGAATCTCTTCCATGGAAACGTTTAGCATTGGTTATTTGCAAATTTTGAACCTTATGTCCCAATTTTCTAGGAACGCGGAATATTCCGGGATACACAAAGGCTAGGAACCTAAGCCAATCATAAGGAAATCTTTCTTCGGGGAAATGTCTTTAGCTATTTTCACTGTCCCAAGTAAGACGCCAAACTTCACTGCGTGGAGATCGATTCTCAGAAGGAAAAAAAAGATCAAAATACCCATCCTACATTTATATGTTTCCCCTGAACGATTCCTTCTGCTTTGAAACCATGAGAATGACAAAAGAATCATCGAACTTACAATGGATGATTTCTGAAGTGCGTTCCAGTTTTTCTAGTCCGTAAGGATAGATACCTTGGCAATATAATCCTATATATTGAAAAGGAACCTCATTCCAGATCGTTCTTATGCGATGTTCCTCGACCTGATGATTAAAATTAAGGTTTTGGCTGATACTATAAGATTTTAATTAGTTTTCAGCTATCAAACTGAATAAAAAACTAACGCAGAATAGAAAGTCAGTAATCCCGAACTTCCATTCTCTGACCGCCACTAGATCGTAAACCGACAAATAGCTGTCGGAGTGTTTTCAAAACTAAGTTTTTAATAGTCTTGTTCCATATTCTTTTCTCCTACACCTCACTTTGCCTAGTAAGCTTCATTCCCTTTCCAATGTTTTTCCCAACGTTGGAACAGAAATGGTCAAAATCGGCCGCTGGACTAAATACTTTAGAGCGCTGTAATTATTTTGCTAGCTAAATAAATCATTCGCACATATAATTCTACGGAAGCATAATATTTAATTACCCTATTTGTACAGGTTTTCACATGTAATCTATCTCCAGACTCCTGTACAACACTGTTACTAAACATGGTGCTCACCATGTTTCACGACGTTACCACAAAAAATTTTATTTTACATCATGGAAGACTTTTCGGCAGAACGTGATATTGCAATTAGGAAGTTTATCAAACGATTGTCGATCGACCTAGAGGATTTTATAACAAATCGTGCAATGTAAGATGATGTATACCAAATTGTATTTCGAAGGAGGAAAATCTCACGAAAAATTCCTACTATACGTTTCAATCTGAATTCCTAACGTGTTCCTCCGAGCGACACGAAGTTTTTTGCAGACTGAAAGACGTGCCAAAGCAAATACTTCCCTATCGCAACGGTGGTTGCGGAGCCCGTTAAATAAACGAAACCGAACGTGCGATATTGGAAAAGAGACAATGTATCCTTGTAAACCAAGGCCGCGAGTCTCTTCCTCATACTTTCCCAGAATGCGTGCCTTCTGGAACGGGGAGTGTCTCCAGGTGAGAGATGAAAGTACAAAGACCCCTTTGTTCCCTCGCTCGCGTCATATGAGCAATAGCTCCTAAATTCATGTCCCAAAATTGAGTTATACGAAAATGATGAAATAGAAGTACAGATACAAGCCCCCAGAGGTGTACGGCAAGTGTCGAATTTAACATCAACATGCGTACCAAATATAGATTGTTCTCCAATGCTTCGTGGAAAGAAACGACCAGAAGTAATTCACTTTTTAGCGATCGTTTCCTTATGACACCCATAAGCTAAAAGGGGTTCTTTTAGAAGCTCAAAGACATTATGAAATTCGAGAGATAATAAATATCTGTAGATAATAGGCAGAATCACTCTAAATCGTAACTTCCCTGCATTCAATACTACAATTAAAAGGTAATTGTAGTAGTGAATGCAAGGAAGTTACGACAACGTTGGCTTATATATGTAATTTTTTAAGTATACATAAAAATACGTTAATTACATTTATGTTCCATACGTATACATTACACAAATACATAGCCCAATCCACCATTATACCAAGTGAATCCCCGATGATAAACAAAAGAAACGCTCTGCAACAGCTGAATAATGCATTCAAATCATATGGTGAGGGTAAAGCTTTCACTGATTAAAAACGGAGGATTTTTTTGGGTCAGAGAGTAGCCAATTATGTTATCCGAAGAATACAACAGCACGATTCCGCACCAAGTCGCAATCATTTTCCCATACCTTCCACTTTCAACGCGGTCTCGACTCATTAAAATCACCGACGAGAAAACTTTCCTTCTTAAACCTGCTATTATTCATCCACCGTTCTCAGGCTCCCGTCGAGGAGAAAGGAAGATGGGCAACGAGAAATGAATCGGTAGATTAAACCATGAGAATTCCTGCCAACGTGCCGATTAATTCTACATCGTAAAGAATTGTTAGCCCGTTGTTTTTAAAACTCACATACTCATTGGTATAAGTAGATCATCAATGCAATTAGCATGCGTATCTTTTCAAAGTGACGAAAGACCGACTTATCGTTAAGAGTCGATTTCTGTAAAACCAAAAAGAATCAATTCGTGAAGGAGTGATTGAGTTTTGATATTAATGTGAAGATATAATTGAGACAACGCAGCACTCCGTATTTCCAGCAGAATATTTACACTAATAATATCAATCAGAAAATATCTATTCATATCGTTATACGCAATAAATAAACGCAATATAATCATAATTAATTTTCTTGAAATTTTTTTATGCTAATGTTTCGTAAAAAATACGAAATGAAGAAAAGTTACAACCTCACGAAAAAAATTATTCAATCTTGGATTCTTCTCTTTTATCTTCAGCTACAGATAATTTTGCGTTATTCTCAGGTGATTTTTATTGATTTCATTAAATCAACATTCAGATAACTCAGCCAGCTTAATCCAATACAACAGTGCACACTAATGAAAGTTTGATAAATACAGAAGTAATAATCTTTAAAAGTGCAAACCTACATAAAACCACAAATCCAAAGCAAGAAATTAATGTTAAAAATTAACAATCCGAGCAATCACTACATGGAAGCCTAACAGCAGTTGAGTACTTTCATTCGTTGAGATCTCATACTCGGTTTTTCCACTAAAGTGATGCTTTTCATGCATTATTAAGGGAGAAAGCACGACAGCTTCTCCTCCGATATTTAAAACAAAAGAGAAGCGGAAAGCGACAACAAATCTCTTTCCGTCCTGCTTTCCAAAATTTCGAAATGTTCCCGTTTTCCCACCTTAATTCCTTTCTTTCAAGATTCCCTTTTTCTGGAGTGTCTCACGGAAAAGGAACGAAAAAAGAAAGTGATGTCCGTTCTCTCTATTGCCATTCAACGGAGATGAGACCGTGTATACGCCACGAATACATAAATCCTACAATATATGGCCGACCAATGTTTTCCTGCGACAAAATACAAACATTGGAGATAATTTAACAGTTCTGAAAGGAAATCATTGAGAGAAGATATTCAACCCAAGGACGGACCCCAATGTTTGCTTTAGTCGACAGGATGTGAGTCAGCGAATCTTCTATAGTAGTACCAATAATTTCTCATTCACCTATTCCCCTCACAAGTTTTTTCTCACATGATTGCCTAAAGAAAGACACTTAGCTCACAAAAAGGTGGGTATTTTGCCGCCCTATACACAAACATCCGCGGGCAATTTTCAACCTACTACGAATACGTCTCCATTTAAATTAAAACTTACAAATCAGTTTTTCCGAAACCTACGAATTCGGAAGCCCTCTCATCAGAATCCATTACTATAACTTACTTCACATAGCATAAATACTTTTGGCAAAATTATCCGAGGCAAAGAAAGCCATATTTTTCTTTTATTCTTCTTTTCCATAGCATCTCAGTTTTACGTTGCCTTTTTGTCTCATCTACAAGACGTACTCCTCCGTATGCGTATACATCATCAAATGGTAGGAAAAACATCGAAAAATTTGATTATGATAATAAATATTATTTTCATACATTTAATTTACTAGAACTTGGAACAGTGAAATAATTTTGCTTCCAGTGTACTATGATGAACGGGAAAAGCATCGCTATATCCGAATCTTGGATTAGAATCAAGATCAAAAAGGGGAAAATTTATAATAACAAGGATAATACGATAAGAATAATCTCAAGGACTACTACAAAACCAATCAGCGGGGCATTCACACCACCGATGTCGAAGTCGACGAACCGAGACGAAGATGTTCCGAGTAGAATGAGATGCTTTTTATAATTTGGAGGCCGAATTTCGCTAGCGATGAGCAGTTTCTTTTTTACGGTCGTTAGTGGGTGCTACGGAAGAAAAATGGGACTAATTGGATGCAGCGGGCGTAGTGAAAGCGCTTAGTATAAGTAAATCACCAGGTGTGCGGTCTTGTGATTAGATCTCATTTTTGGAACGCTGGCTTCTTCATGTCGTCTTTCCGGAGGATTCCCTTTCCATTTTCAGGGTCACTGTACTTTCCTAAGATAGCAGTATTAGCACACTATTCCATTTAAATATAGCATTATAATTGACCTTACTAATAGGTGTTCTAATTTATGTGAAATTACGAATAAATGAGTATAGATGACCATCATAAGATGACTATGAGATAAGACTCGGAGGAGGCTTTTCTAAACAATCAACATTCACATTTGAGGAATCCTTGAGTTGATATGAATTTTCCAGTGAGCCCCAGCAAAATTATGCCTGTTTGTCATAAGCAAGACAGCAAGCTGGAACGTTCACTAACTACCAAACGCCCTGGAGGCTCACCAAACAAGGTAAGAAATGAGGTAGTTAGCCCTTGCTTTACCCTCTGTGCTAGAATCCTACAGGTAGAAAATATCCACGTAAGGTTAGAACAATGACCTTCTGAATAACTTAGTAGGAGAATTATTAAACGTGTTTCTACAGCTGAAGTCATTTCGGACATTTAGGTTCCTACTAGGAAAGGACTATTTTAACCTAAGGCGAACGCGTCCACTTGGCTATGCGGGACCCTCTTCCAATAGAATTTTGCACAGTATTCAATCAGGAGTAGCCAGGATGAATATTACTATTCAGCATCACTCATATCTCAGTAAGATTTCATATTAAAATAGCTAAATACTAAGACAAACATAAATGAAACTACGATTGAGTCAAAGGATTGTACCCGAAGGCAAGACAAATAATTATATTAGCTTTCTTCGTTAATTATCCCTTTGGCTGTACACTGAAGTAGGAGTGTGGTGGAAAAGATCATGTTCGACCACAGTGGGAGCCCGATTATTCTACTGAATAATAAATTGCAAATAAATTAATATTCATGAAATTTTGGCGGACGGACTAACGTCAGGGAGAACACCCTACCGTTGAATTAGGGCCAAAACGCAAAATTCATCATCCTCCCTGACCACCACCACTACGATTTTGGTAGTTGACCCCGTAAGGCGACGAACTTTAATTAAAATTTTCTATTATTAAGATCTAGTTATATCTACCAGTACCCTGATATCCGTTCTTCTAGCTAGAATAAGCAGCATAAGAGAACAGTGATTATGACATCTTGATTCTTGTTCTCGGTGTTATTACTTAGAATTAAAAGAAGATACTTTCATTATTCGTCATCCAAGAGATTCTCCATACTTTCCTTTCCCGGATTTTTGCGGTAAAAAAGAAAATTAAACGTTCAGCGCTAAACGTCAATCAGACATTCACGCCAACGTACGTCTCTTTTCGAGTTGTGTGAATCTCTAAAAGCATAACTTTTACGCTTAGAGGTTTTATCAAACATGTTCACATAAAAAGCTGACCCCAAAGAACTTACGTCGTAAATGTTGATTATTCACTCCCTACATTTGAAAGGAAGCCGTAACTGGATCAACCTAGAGAAAAATCACTCTGTCACGAAAGAGAAAAGGTAACGACATTTTGACACGCGATGTCAACTGTGGGTCCACGGGAAGAATACCCGTAATGCGAGACTCCTCCCAAAGTTGACAGCGGACGCATTTTTCGCGTGCGAAAATTCGAGAGAGTCAGAGTGATGTCTTCCTCGAAGAACGAGGGCAAAACAGCGGCGCTCTACTTGTCCAAACGGTCAATGCACCGCCGTAATGAGGAAGTCCACGGTATAAATGTCAAAGGAAGAGAGGCCTCGCCCGCATGACCATAAATCACGAGGTAAATAAAGCGGAAATGTCTACGGGGCAATTATGAAATGTAGAATGAGAAACTGAAGGGGTAGCGAAACTAAATGAAGTGGAAAAACCTCCAAGTGCCTTAAACACAGTTAATTAGGAAGACTCCAACGCTTGGACACAGTGAAATCGCAATGATTGTAGTCGTTTCAGATTCAGTTTCCTTTAATAATCATCTGCGTGTCTTGCCAACAAAATTTTGGGCGGAGAAATTTTTCGGCAACAAGAGTCGACAACAAGATGCTAGCAAGTAAACGCATCCACATGATTTAAAAGAACACATTGAAAAATATAATACGACTAATGAATATGGCTTGTTAGATGCTGACATTTAGTGGTAATAGAAGTATCTGCGAGTATTTTACGACTTGGGACCAAGAACCAAATAAAAGCTATCAAACAGGAATTGGTTAATTTAATTAATTCCAATGGAATCACATGCCACATTAGGCATTCGCATTTGATAAAATGTCACAGTTATACATCGCAAAAAAGAATATGATCGAATTCGGGAAAAGAACGGAATAGTGAGAAAGGCTTTGTTCCTAAGTCAATTCTCGAATTATGCGACCATCCATTAATGGATGTTCACTTGACATTAAAAGTTTACGACGATTTATTAGAAGACGCTTTTGCTACACTTGGTTCCTTACCATTCAAGACATTCGTGGACTAAAAACGTAATAACACACCAAAAGTAATTTTTCGAATAATGAAAAATTGCAATCCATTCATTTTAAAAATTCTACAAAATATATATCACGGAAAATTCACCAATTCCTCGTCATCTGCATTAGCTCAACTACAAAATAACTTAGGTAAAATTCTATAGTATCAAACACCACATGGTTTTCCCATGTAAATATCATACGTATTCGATATCCCTAAGATGTAAAGTTTGCATAGGTGGCATCGTTAATATTAATACCTCATTGTCAAAGGCCGCAGAGAACCCATCGCCCGAAGATGAATAAATAAAGAGACAACATTCATTCCACTTTCGGTTTACACCCAACGAAGGACCTATAATATTCCACATCCGGTTTATTTATCTGCAGCGAATATAGACAGCCAACAGTCCCACCCGCGACCAGATGGCTCCTGTGACGCAAATACTGTTCCAACCACCGCGATATGACCACTCTGATGTCAACATGTTCGATACCACTCGCAGCTTTCGTTGCGGTACCAATCCCAGGGAAGCAATACCCTAATTGTACACTGAGAAGAATTAGAATGAGTAATTCAGCGTTCAACAACGATTTTTACGTTCTTCTTCCGAGCAGTTTTGTTTTATTACTATCACTCTCTGAATACCTCATTTGATTGAAAAGCCTCCATTCGTATTTGAAATGACTAAAAGGTTTATCTTAAATGTAATTTACTGAATAGAACAGAGAACTAGATCCAAGAAGCATTGAAATAATTTACGATTTTTTTTAGAATTGTGTGGAAAATTCTCTTAAATTATCCACATATTAAATATCTGTCGGAAAATTGAGAGATCTGAGTTTTAGTCATGTCGATATATTTTGCTTCTGTTTCTCCTTAAGTTTTTAAGCCACACTTGTGTGTGCAAAGATATCCTTGTCCTAATTCACTGTGTATAGATTTTATTCTAAAAAATGTAACCTATTTTGAACACCGATTATCAAAACGAAACGCAACAACTGGAATTTTATTTTCAAAATGGCCTAATTCTCCGTTGGTCTTCAAAGGAAAATACGTTAGCAATAACTAGTAAAGCATCAGTACAGGAAGAGAAGTGAAATATCTTTTGTTTCCTTCATTGTAGTATCCTTCCTTATCGTAATTATAAACCTACCTTTTAATCGTATTATAATAACATTATTTGGGTAACTGACATCATTGACTTCCAAATGTTTATGATTTCGTGACGTCAAGGAAACAAAAGGAGGAATGTCGAATGAGAGACGCTTCGGTAAAACTTTGTGGGCCAAAGTAGCTTGGATTCGGTAAATCGCGAAACTATAGTTTATAGATCACAAAGAATAACTTGAAATACTTCGTTAACTTATAGTATAGAAACATTCGTTAGGCTATCCCTCAAATAAACGAATGATTTCCATTAAACCATATATTCGTAAGCAGCGTTGCTCGTTAGTCGGAGTATATCTTTATTTCTGAGAATAACGCTATATTTTCAAGAAAGGCTGTCCGTTATCAATAGAGAAACCACAATCATTTTTCCGATATTAGCCCTCGATTTACCGAGAATAGCGTAATGGCAAACCGCACTCGGGGAAGATATCGGAAAGAGCCCCAACTACAAGATACGCGGGACCTAGACAAGCCTACGCATTCGAGTTACACTGCCGTTACTCGGTTTTGTAATCGTGTCGTATACAGCAATCGAATCGGAATTCCTTCTCAGTCCCATCGTTGTTTACGTTTGATAGTCTTGCGTCCACACGTGACAAAGGAAACCACGTCACTCTTCCATTAGCGCTTTTTCATAGACGAAAAGGACTTTTTCCTCTTAAGCTTTTAGCTCTTTTCTACGTTCCCCAGTTCATCGTACTCATTTCAGGAATACAAATAAGTCGATAATAGATTAGCACAACCATATGACATAGCAGTATCTAATTTGCAAGAAAATGCGATCCATACGGGGCTATGCTAAAAGCAATGCTATTTCCCTTCGATATATTTTTCACAAAATTTACTGTTCTCGCGAAACCACTAGAAGATAGGAGATTGAAAGTTAAGAAACCATTAAAACAAATAAACCGATTTGCCGGTTCGCTGAAACGAATGACAAACACGCAAATCTCGGTTATGAATTACTCAAATACAACTAATGGATTGATTTAGTTTATTAAAGAAACATAATTAAGTTTCACCGACCAAAGAATTGTATAAGATTCTTTTAAGAATGCGCTACGTGATATTCCAAATGATTTAAATAAGTAGGTATTCTTATTATAGTTTACATATAGAACTTACAAGGTTAGGAACTACAAGGTTCTCGACAGAGAAAGCTGCGCAAGAGATATTCTGTAGCAGTAGTCCTAAACTAAGGGGACATGCACTTATTCAGGGGTTGCGAGACACAATGTTAAGAAAGAATTGCTTTCCATATATCATCAGGGATTGTAAAGAGATTAACAACTAAAAGAATAATTTTATGTAAAATTGGTAATTGATTTCAGTAGCGCAAGTTTTCTTTGTAATTTTACGCAGAGAGAACACAACTTTTGTTCTCTCTTGTTCATAAAAATTCAATATTTCTGTGTAAAAGTGCGGGAACAAATTATGAGAAATCAAGGGATTCCAGTTTATTAAGAAGTTAAGAAGCATAGTAATAAAGGTAGGGAGGTGGAAGAGGGGAGTAAGTCGAGTGGATGGAATATAAAATTTACCTTAGGTAATTAACATTATTTTGCATGCCCATACATTCTCAACATTCGCTCTCCTAGTTCCAAAAAATACCTGAGCTTTCAAAAAATTCATATCAATTCATTCGCCGAGGCATCACTATATTTGCAAATCGTTATCGTAGAAACCGACTCTGCCCAAAACAGCTGATAAATGAACCCGTTGAAGATAAATCACTCCTATTCTGCATTATTGCTTTAGGTAAGTAATGAATATGCTTTAATTCTGCGATATTTCTTTCCTGGGTGCTGAAAAACTTTTACCTCTTGATAAATACAATTCGTCCAACATCAAAAACAGACCACGTACATCTTAAGGCTATTCTCCCGTAAGGAATATACGGTGCCATAAGATTTACGTGGTCTCTTCATGACACTGGACGAAGCATAGGCAAAAATAGCACACTTAAGACTTTTACTTTAGAATAATACGGTTTTAGTTTCTAAACGAGGTTTATCTTCCTAAATCCAACGTGGGATTTCTTCATCCTGGTTTCTGAATCTCAATCTTCTTCGTCCATTCTCTTTCGTAATATCAGTGTGACACTAAGGTCTTTGAAAAGTAAGTAAGTAAGGTCTTTGAAAAATTCGCCGATTTTCCTTAACAACAGCAGTCACAACAACAGTTTCTTAGGCAACATCGACGACTTCTGTCATTTTAGAACACATCTGGATGACGCATGACAACTTCAAGGGAGATCATCAACCGAAAAGAAATGCCTCAGGTTATGGTGAATATACATTATAAACATGTCTATGGCTATTAAGGGGAAACCTTTTTAAAATAACATGATATTTCAATAACATGAAACTGATTTTATTTAATATTGCAACATTATAGTTGTTCAACTCCAAAATCTAAGTCTTAGCGAAAAATTTATCATGAAGTTTAATAATCGAGAAACTAAATAATAAATTTAAACAATGTTAGAACGGAATATACACATCCAAAGAAAACAAAATAATGGAAAAATTCTATTTTTATGACTTAGAGAAGTTCTATTAGCGTTAATCGTCAAATTTTTAATCAATTGCAAAACAGCTGTTCATAATGCGCTAAAGAAATTAAATTCGTAAACAGGTGGTTAATCTTGTGAAGCTGACAAAATGACAAGTTCGAATTTCAACATATCTCATATGTAACGCCTTTAAAATCTCAGGAAAGAGTTTCGTGCATTTAAAATTTTTAACCTAAATCAGAAGATTAAAACAACCAGAATTGATTACTTCAAATCTGAAAAGATAATATTTTAGCTCAGGAGTCGGAGGATCG
The DNA here is from genome assembly GCA_036926295.1 of Pachydiplax longipennis. Classification (NCBI taxonomy): domain Eukaryota; kingdom Metazoa; phylum Arthropoda; class Insecta; order Odonata; family Libellulidae; genus Pachydiplax; species Pachydiplax longipennis. The sequence continues at coordinate 1,651,094 of JAVFKF010000035.1, read as the reverse complement.
CGATCCAGATGCAGTTCGCTATCACGCCCATGTGGGGCTAAGATGTGCTCTGAAGTTAATTTAAAATTAAAATAATAGAGTACGTACATGCAGATTGTTGTAACAATATAATATCAAAACATAATTTCAATTAAAAAAATCAGGGTCCCATTTCATGATGCTATTTTGGCATATTCTCGGAAAATGAAACCGAATTCTTGAAAACGCGTCATACATAAAAACCTTTTAGGGGAAATGTTATTACATCACACAATCTGATTAAGTCAAGTTTGGGAACAACTACAGAACGACGGAGATTTGGTGAAATCGGTAAATCGATAAGGTAGTAAAGTAGTGAAATATTTTATTTATATTGTTTTATTCACTACAAATATCAGTGAATCGACAGTTTTGAAAACATTATGGCAATCGTAGATACATGCCTTGGAATTTTCCATCAGTGGATCAAAATTTACGCCATCCTCCCCTGGAGAGAGAGATCCACATGACTTTGTCCTTAGAGAGATTCATAACTAGTTATTTGCAACGTCTAATCCCAAAAAAAAACTCTCAAAATTCTTTAGATCGCTATAAGCTAATGTAGAAAATTTGAGCGCCGCATGCGTACTTTCCATACTCCAAGTATATGGAAAATCAGTCTCAAATTCCACTACGATACGCTTCACCCCAGAAATATAATCGAATAAGGCATTTTTCGCCATCTAGAGCCGGAGGGTACGTACGCGACGGAGCAGAAGGAGGAGAGATAATTCCATCACCTTCCGAAAGTGTTGGGCAACCGAGAGCAGGTGTAAAAGTAACGTGTAACGGCTGGGTGCATACTGGCCCTAGAGGGATGGGAAAAAGGAAAAAGCTGGGTCATAGGGGGAAAGGGAGGAAAGGACAAGAGGGATGAAGACAAGGGAAGGGGATGGAGAGATAATCCAATCCAACAGCCCATACTCCTCCCCACGAGCTACAGGCGCCGCCCGCCGACTTTCACGCGTCCGAGTCTTAGGCAACAGCCTTACGAGGTTATTACATGGATTTGTGAAACGACGATGCCACCTTTTACTCGGATACTGTGGTGCGAACGGAGGAATACTCGGAACGACAGCAGTTGGTAATTGGGGATTTCAACGCTGGAAGAGACAATTCTTACCTTCTCTACCGGTATTTCCTCGCATTATCCCGATTTAGTGATTAAAACCAATGAAAATCTGACAAATTGAATTAAAGCTACCTCTTGACCTATCACTTCTGTAGGAATTTTGTCCATGAATAAACATGTTTTCCAATGAATATGTCCATTTAATGATACCAAAAAAACGTGCGTTCCTAAATTTTATTATTCGACCAAATCATCGCGAACTGAAAACCAGCTTCCCATATTATCAAATACAAAGAAAAACAGCCAAAAAACAACCGTAACCATTAGATTACAAGAAAACCAGGAAAATGTCAATTTTTTCATGCGAATGCATCCACTAAAGCGTTCGTTTGCTGAGTCAGAAATCAGTATAAATGTCATAATATTCCTTTTACTTAGGCTACTTCAGGTTACTCTATATACTTACTCTTAAGGTATCACTGTATTTATCCTTTAAATACACGGTGTACATATACCTTACATGGGTGAAATATTGAAGGAGATAGTGCGGTAAAATTATTTTGAATTGCCTAACTATTGACAACTTAACATAAAAATACCTTTACTTTAGATATTCATTTTTTCGGTCGGCGAATACTTAACCACCGTTCTAGAAAACCATAACGACATCCAAACAACGTCTATTTCTATGGCAACTTGGGTTAGGATGCGATGTTTCGCGAGAGAGAGCGACTGATTCAGAACGCAACATTCAAACTAGCATGTAACACTTACAAAAAGATTCGCATGCCTTTTTCGCTCTCGCATGAGCAATGCAGATGACGCAGAAAACGCTGTTACACAGCTCTCTCGTGATTAACCTAGCAGCAAATAACAGACAAACAAACTTCATAACAAAGAAAAATAACCTATTCCTACCCAAGGCTTAACATCTTTGATTGTCCTCGCGTAGATGGGCGTGGCGAGTTTCGTAACTCGCGTGCTTCTCAAAGTATAGCAATCGCAGGTACAGATAACGAAATCTTTGCATGTGTTATCACTTTAAATATTCAATGGAAGGTGAGCACGTACATAGCACGTAGGCGACGATTACCGGTAATTTCGGTATTTCACATGAAATAACTACGTAAGCTTTCTGATTATGATTACACAGATAATAGAGAGAAATATTTCAAAGCCTTATCGAATATAAATATGGGTAGTGGGTTAGCCTTATATGAATGTGGTTTCGGATATGATTCTCGACCGAAAGGTCAATGTGACCATGACTGCTCATTTTCGCAATTTCAAAAACTAGCTGATACCGCAAAATATTTGCACGTACATAAGACATTACTTTTCGAAAATATTTGAATCATAAGTACATACATTAGAGATATAAAGAAAGATCAAATTTGTTTTAAATTCATATTTAAATGAAATCAGTGATAAGAAAGCCCTTCAATCTTTTCCTTTTCAATTCACTTCTCAATTTAAAATTTATAGATCTGCCTTAATTGCAAAAGGTTAAATCTCGAGTATACCTATCCATGATTTCCCATTCCTATTAATTCTAATCAATACTTTGATAGCTATATCAGCAGATTCGACTTTGATATTAAGAGAAATGAGCATTGATTCAGTGACATTTTTATCAATCATAGCGTTGTAGACGACACTGCAAAGATTAATTATTTTTATATGCACCATGCACTCACATGACAAATAAGATATCCAGTAATATGAATTATAGGAAACACTAACCGGGACTCGTGTCCAGATATTCGATCGTCCGAGCAGATGCTCTAAACCAATTGAGCAATCACTTAGAGCACTATCATTCAATTTTTAGGCAAAGCAGTGTAGGTTCCAAAGTAGCAGCAGCCAACAGGGCAAAGGAAGATCCCGATTCGAGTCCCACGCGCACACATTTTTCACTTCGGTTTATTCCTATGATTTTTATATACCTGTTTCCTGCAATGTTTATCCTAAATTCCTTTTCTCGTGCAGTAACAATCTCCATAAGCACCACCTTTTTCCACGGTTCGTCAACTAACATCGAAACTCAAGAAAGCACGGTATGCTGATTGCAAGGCCATTGAATATTTCGTTCCAGCAGAGGGTATCAAATTGCTCAAAGAAGCGTCAATATAACTTGTTTGCTTTCATGAAACCTGTTTATCTTTTGCCGGATCTTTACGCCACTGTGATCTCAGCAATCAGAATTCATTGTACCTTAAGAAGCATTTCGCGTTGCGTCGCGTCTGAAATGAATTAATTTTTAAAGTGAGTCGTCCTCACTCGTATACTTACTAAATTGAAGATTGCGCGCTACTCCCAGTAAGAATCAACAAAAAATACGAGGAATAACAATTTCAATCTCAGCCGTTCAGGTAACGTAATTCTTACGCTATCTCCACATACGAATAACCGGTTTAGGAGGAGGAATAATCCACGATACATATAAATGAAATGATCTAATATTTAGAAGATTAGCAGTATGCGTAAACCTGACAACTTAAAACTACCCTAATATAGAGCTGTATTTATTAAAACCAACAGGAAAGATTAAAGCATTCAATTTTCGGGTTGCATTTCTTATAACTATTTAGTTTATTCATTTCCCAAAAGCAACGAAATCATCCACTCATTGGATATTTACAGTGAAGGAAATAACAATGGACGAGCATTGACATCCATGACCCAACCAGAAAACGTGGTTACACGGGACTCGAACTCGTTGATAGGCTAGTATGGGTCCCGTCAATGAGGACGGAATTCAATTAATTTAAAATATCAACCGTGAAGGCTATATTAGAGGAATTTCCAGCGAATTTAATAAAAAATATTAAATGAGTAAATCAGAACAGATATTCAAATCGAATCGACGGCATAAATCGCTTTCAAAATTTCAATTTGCCATCGTTTAGATTATTCCTGTTTCGGTTTTTGATCTCCGTTTATTTCCATCCTTGAAAATTAACCCAATTTTTTCCTTCACAAAGAATCGCTAAAATTTCAACTTCTTGGTTCAGTGTTTTATTAGTAAGGCCAAAATAAAAATTATGATTAAATGGAATAGTAGCCCGATCTCGGTCACTGAGGTATATTATTGTAGCGATAATTTATGCGCGAAAAGCTGCTTTAATTATTACGCGTTAATTATCGAGTCATAATACAACCGAACGAGCAGCGTCACACACAGTTGACGCAATGAGAGGCAAAGAACGCCAATGTAAGACTGGCTTGCGACCTAATTAGACACCAATACGCAAGCATAACCAATATTTCTACGTTCTCAATTAAAGACATAAAAAGCACGTGTTCGCAGGTGGCATGAGCAGCTCACTAGCTAGTATATCTAATTCATTACTTTCGTAAAAACGTACCAGTTATAACGTCTTGCTTTCTTATTCAAACAACTAGTTTTCGCTAGTTAAGACATAAAGTAATGTGGGAGAAAATTTCAACAATCCAGATCAGGAATACGGAACATTTCATTGAAGTTAAAAAAATATTTCTTAGTTATTAAAAAAGACTTCAATTTTTACCAATGATAGAACCAAAAAATTCATCACCAGTGAAATCGTTCAATAAAAATGTTGATTCCAAAGTTATGCATGATAAATTAATATTTTATAAATAAATTTTTATTGGTATCTATATTTATAATCAATGGTGGAATTTTAACTATGTGGAACTCCATCAGATGATGAGAAAAATTAATAAGTCTCAATTCCAGATGAGAAACAAATAAATAAATAAATGAAAAATAAATCTCTTGTTCAATTGAGACTAAGCAATTTTTCTCATCACTCGAACCTATATTTATTTTCTAATTTAAAATGTTTGAGACGAGGAATTTAAAACAATGAGAGCGCCCTCGCAGTTCCACGAACCGAACACTTTCAGGTGTGCCAGTTCGGGAAGCCTTGTCATAGATTCGGTACTCCTGTTCTAAATCCAAGGAATCAAGCCCGCAGCCCTCTTACCAATTGCAGCCCACTAACTAATTCTCAACCCTTAGAGTTTTTCAAAACTTTCTATCCTAAAAACTCGATAGTTATGAAGGGACGAAGCAAATATTGATGGGGATCTATCCTGGGAATTGAAAAATTAAAACATATTAGTTAATCTGTCTCGATTTAAACTGTAAAAAAGGAAAATACTCGAGCTGAAACTTTTTAATATCTGTAGAAGGTATTTTACATGCGAAATTAAGGGTATATGTTTCTCCTTGAATAAGTGACTTACCAAAAGCTAGCTAGGAAAACCGGTTCACAGAGAATATAAAAACATTTACCTCAAATACCGATCTGATATTCATATCTTCATCAACATTGAACAAGCTATTATACCCGATCTTTAAATTTTAACGAGGATATTTTATGAAACACATTCATTCTGCGTACCCTTCAGAATACATCCATGTATTCACATACATGTCGCTAGAGACTAAGACTAGCAGACCTTTTCAATTCCTTCATTGGCAGTTCTTTTTTACTTCAAACGTCAATGGAACTGATATTAAAGAAAAAGTTCCGAATCGCTTCGAAAGTGCAAACTGTACGAGCGAGAACGGTAAACTCTGACGATAAACACAAATATAATCCAGTTTTTCCGTACGTCACTCTAAGTAAATTTCCTTTCCGCGCAAACCAAGAAAGTCTGAAGATAAAGGTATATTCATGTTTATTCAAAGGGAGATAACATTCCACAGACCTGGGCATCTATATTCCAGACCATCGTTATTATTCCTAAGGTAAGAAAACAAATGGCTGCGGGGTCCTCTGTTTCTTGTGGGAACAATAATATTTTGGTAATAATTTGCGATTAAAGACTTTCCTCTTCCACCGCCGGACCATTTCATTGAAAAATATCTCTTGTTGTCCAAATTTAAATATCTCCAGAAATTCAAAAACTTGGAGCAATCTTCGTCGGTTAACCGTTCAACCTCGTTAATCGGATAAGCACTGGTGAGAACTGTTTCCTCTTTACTCTGCAATTCTCGTAAACGAAGGCTACTTTTTTCCTCCTGTTACGATTTTTTGAAAGGAATTTTTCCATGCCATACCACTTCCACAGTGGTCACCACTTAGTGAATTTTAACAGAAACGTAATTTATTGAGTCAAGCAGTTGCTACCTTTTCCGCTTAGAGCACTATGGCTCATTGTCAGTGAGGATGGAAAAGTAAAATGACTTCACTCCTCATCTATCAAGTAAGCTTCATTTCCATTCCAAGACTTTCCCAAATAATAATTGCGAGGAATAAGGATTCCAATACCCTTTAAGCCGATAACATTTTTGTGAACATATGTAATTATATATAGCAACAGATAATTTCATTGTAGTGTATATATGTTTGTGCTTACTGATGTATAATTGTTATAAACCATAAATGATGTGATCGATATCAAATTTAATGTAGCTTTGATAAAAGCTTGTCCTATGCAAACATGTATACGATGGAAAACTTTATTATTTTATTAGTATCATTTCAAAAGTACATCAGCAATAGGTAAAAAGGGAAATTAAACCTAAGGGATACATAATTATTTTTGTGGAAAACGATATATTATATCGCAGCCCAATATAATAACAAGGTTAAAAGATGAACGTCCAGGAAGAAGTATGGCGAAAACAAAAATTTCTAAACCTACGACGCATCTTCCAGCGACAGGAAACTACCGTTTTTGCTTTCATTTATCTAACATTTGGATGTCTACAGGAAAGAAAAATTACCACTCTTATCTTTAAGCAACTTCCTTGAATTTTAAAAAATTAAAAGAAAATAAGCAAAGCCCTCTTTCGAGAGAAAACGCTGCCGTAAGAAAGGAAAAACCTGCCACGAGAGACATACTTTACAATTACGAGTAGCGAACTAACGACATCCGGTCTGGAATTCATATGCTCAGCGACATATTCTGAAAATTCTCGGATAACGAGTACTGTAACGGAAAGAATCATCTTCGTACATTGAGATAACACTTCATTCTCCTTATGGACTCAGCTTTTGGTATCAGTAATTGGTAGAAATCACAATATCAAAGTTTTTGACATCCGGGATCGATTTTCTCAATTAATTTAACTGGCTAAAAATAATTTTATGCAACGCGCTCAACTAATATTCATGGATAAAGTGAACTAATTCGAATTCAAGGAAACCAGAGGAATTGAAACAGCCCAAAAAACCCAAACCCTTAATCACTTCCTTCACATGACTCAAATTCGTCAATCACCGGTTTCCTGAATTCAACTTGCTAACTTTTAATAAACGCAATCCCAAATCAAACAACGCCTTATCTCCCGCTGAAGTTTTCAGGGAATCAATGAATGACATGTTTTATTGATGATTCACATTCATGTTTCCTTCTCTAACGATAACCCTCAGAACGTTATCTAGCGGATATATTAATTTTTCACCGCTCGGGATAGCCGAAAAATACACATTGAATATTCGATGACGAATACTTGAGGCATACCAGAGAAACAGCCGCCCCGCATGCACTTACGTCCCCCAATAACCCATTCCCCTTTTCCGGCGTCCTTTGTTCACTCAACCTGCGGGCACCGTCCCCCGGATAAGATAAGCAAATCCCCTGTCTTTCGTGCGCAGATCCGGTCACGGCTGCGCAAACCATATACTACGTACGTCTTTCTAAATATCCATCACTTCCTTTCGTCTTCCACACGAGTCAATGAGTGGCACGAATGCAAAACCAAACTAATATGCAATTGTAGTGATTTGTACCTGTTTTACGAACTGATCTTAACACGAGCATAATCAATTTATAAACTAGGTTCGCTAATCAAATAATTCATCACCTGAGATAGATTAACCATTGATTCTACTGGTAATTTGATCGATTGGTTCTGGATACCAATAAGATAATTCACCCTGTATTATATATACCGATCATTTATGTGTGATGAAAATTACACAAAGAAGGCAGTCTTATATTTTCATCGTTTTGGTTCTTTGCTTATCCGGGGAGTCAATTCCCAATATCACATGCCTTTCTTTTCTAAAGTATTTCCTTTAAGTCATTGCGTTATATAGCGTTGTGTTTGCGAAGATTTCAAAGCCTATTGACCACAAACTGGTCTGGGAACCAAATGAACTCCGATGTTTTGATTTCCTCTCATTTTTTCAAAACATCTTCAATGAGAAATCGCCATTGTAACCCTATTTTCCGTCTTTAAATCTAAGCGTATCCAGCATCGCTTCCCTCTTTGTTTTCTATCAGAGAGGTGCTCTTTTTATAAATCTAAAATCTTTGCGAAATTGTTCGTTGCTCAATGTTTTCGAAGCCAAGACCGTTTGATATCACATCGCCAGCTGTATATCTTGTCGTTAACTAGTCATCGTCGGTGAGGTCCTGAATGAAGCGGATTAAGACGGTGTTTATTTACAAGACTTAAGAAGATCGCACAGAATAAAAATGCTGTACACGACAAAGTTGGATCAAGAAACCTGCTAAGAGTAGCTGTACTTGCCGAAGGGGTGGGGGAGTATTTAAGACACATTCATCACGAACAATCTCCGATTAACAAATAAAAAAGCCATTTCATTGCGATGTATGTGGTAGATGTACATTAATGCTGGACAAATTACAAATCTAACGTAAATACAAACTGTACATTAGATCCTAAGCAAATTTTAAATACTAAAATGTCATCAAGGAGAGGGTGATCGCCTCTTCGCTCTCCCCTTGGATCCGTCAGTGGTACACGACCTCTTTCGAAATAACTTTTACTTTGGAAAAACCTTACATCGCCCTCACCATACGGTCCAACTGTGAGTCAATTCGTTTCTTTTTTCACTTAATTATGGCGTAAGTTCAGCCGAAACCTGTCGAGTGCTTCCCAGACGGTGTCGTGAGTAATATCTTGGTGTATCTACGTATCCAATGGTAACAAATTCTTCAAATTTATCAATTATATTTATGTACTTCATTTCACGATATGTTTCTTTGTGTCATATAAATTCTTTATAAAAATATTAATTTATTTTCCAAAAATTATTATCCAATTTTGTTATTTCTTAATCAGAGTTTTTATTAAATAAAAAGTTTTTTAATGTGCCGCAAAAGAATCTATACGCATTTGAGTGGAGGAAGACGAGAATTTCAGAAACACTTGCGTAAAATATTAATCTTTTACGAAATTTTTATGACCTGGCATAGGGTAAAAATCGAAATTCGGGATTCTTCCGCCAAATCTAGGACGACAGGTTGCTTCAAATAAGAAAGACCGACCACTTCAAGAATACTGAGTTATCCGCGATTTTGTGGGATACAAATTTCGAGTATCCGTTGCAAAAAATACCTTTGCATCCAAGCACGTAGCAATCTATATATAGACCTGTGAGAATATTCAAGTGCGACTAATATAGCAAAATCGAAGAACTGAAAAAATAGGATAAAACCACTGAAATTGAAATACCCTTCCCACAACGAATTCGTGACGGAAGAATGAAGAAAAATCGCAATGCTGGGCAGAAAATTCTAATTCCGATACAATCTGTGAGGATATTAATAGCTACGTGACTTATTTTTAACATTTCCATTGAATGACCACTCATCAATACATCAATGGCAATGAAGAGTGAACTTTCTCAATACAGAATTTTTAAATCTGTTATAATTAGAAACTGGATCGAAGTGCTGTAAAAGTATTTTAAATAATCCCGCAGTGTCGTGGTCTACGTACCCAATGGAGTTGAAGAATGAAATTTTACATAAGGCGATAAGAATTATTTGACCTTGCGACAAACACACCAATGCATCATAATTTGGGGGTGCAAAATATATAACACCAAGACATGAAAGGTAACGGAGCCTTCGAGAGATTTTTTACACTTTCGTGCTCTAATATTATCAAGTGTTTCAACGACGAATGCCATCGGATTGATATTTCAAATCGAAACGAATTTAGTAAAGTGATAGAGATCACCGCAGGCAACTTCAGCTGCGGAAAATGTATTGGCGTGTTACTCCTCGCATTCGATATCAAATGGAGGTAAATAACATCAATAGGATCTGCGAAAGCAGATAAAAATATGGGGAAACCCTTGAAATTTTGGACACGAAAGGATGTCTGAAGTGAGGCACGCTAACTATGGATCACCGCTCGATACTTGGAGTCGTTTCAATCCATGGCTGTGATAACGGAGAGATCGATCCGTGAGTTGGGAATAGCGCTGCACAAGGGAGAAGCTTATTTTTCGGAACGGAAACGTGCTTATCGTTCATTCTCTAACTCCAGGTGCTTCAAGCAACATCCGCTGATTCTTTCCCTCCTACTCAATCCTTAAGAAAGAATACTCTTACTTAGTGTTCGCAGAGCATTGAATTTTCTTCGAATATAACTTAAGAAAAAAGGTACTTGAGATTTACTGCAATTCTATGATATGCGGAAGAATCAGAAAAAATCACGTCATTGGCTGTTTGCTAAATTATCAAAACTCAAATGATAAAGTTAAGTTGGTTTTGCACAGAACACAGGTTCTACAGTTTCCTTTAGAATTCTGGAACAGGCTCCACAATTTTCTACAGGAATTCTTTCATGTTTTTATCATACAAAATTAAATTTCAACCAAAATGTAAATAAATGTTAAAATATGTCTACGAAATTGATAAATTAAATTCTCTGGAAAGAGGTATAATTATATCGCTCGGTTAATAATAACGCATAGTCTGATGAAATAACACTTTTATCGTTTCCCTTCAATGGTTTAGTATAAAGATATTATAACTATGAAACTGATAACCTAGCACTGTTCCGAATAATTTTGTTTGAAGTAATTGTGATAAAAATGCTGTATTTTGCTGTTGCCATTGAATTAAAACTGTGTAGTCGTCTCGAAGCTTCCAAGCATTCATTTCCAATTAATCGATCAAAGAGAAAAATTTCATAAATATAAGTTTTACTCAATGGAATGTTTAATTTTAAGAGTTCATCACACGATACGGTAGACTCCTATCTGGGTGTATTACTAAATGTGTGCCAAAATTTTAATAAATCGTCTTAGAAGATTAAGCTATCAATTCCGCTTAAGTGAAGTATTCCCCGTCTCCAGTACAATAGTAAAACGACAAACCTATGGAAAGATACCCTAAAACAACGGAGAACTTGGAGGAAAACGTATATCAAGAAGCATATGCTATATCCGTTATTCCACAGAGTTTACGCGACAATTAGGAAAAATCTCTCGTTCATAAATATTATTGGGAAATGCGAAGTATTTAAGGGCTCATAAAAATTTCAAAATTCAACGAACCGTTTATCTAAGCTGATACGAGGGCAAATGAAAGTTTTAACTCATGCATCCTCATCGCCAGATGGTGGAATTGGGTCGGATATGATAAGACAGCGCGTGACGCTTAAAATTCAACTCACGATTAAACCAGAGCCACATTACTTCCTGCGCAGATAGCGTCAAAAATGCGGAAATCACATTCGAAACTGAGAATCTGAGCATATCACGGAAACTTTTCCTGGCACGCAACGCGTATGATAACGCTTTTTACTTCCTATTATGACTCTTTCCTTAAAATTGTCATTTTAATTTTTTTATACCACCCGTTTTTCTTAGGAGCCTCGTGAAACAGTCTTTTTAAGATTCGGAGCAAGGGAAGAATAAAGCGGCAGATTTGGAACAGAGATCAACTAAGGAATCGGGAAAGGCTGTCAGGTATGAAAAAAAGTTGGAGAATGCCAATAAGGAAATAAACTCTGGAAATCTATAGGATGATAGCAGTTAAGAAAGGACTGATATCACATTTGGAAATGGGAAGAAAGGTTGCTGTGTTTACAGGCGAAGCTAAACCGAAAGTTGTCTTGAAACAAAATGAGCTGAGGTCTAAAACACTAAATCTTGAAATGAAGGCTCAACAAGTGGCAGTATTAAACAAGCAGCTTACCATGAAACAAGAAATAGAGATGTACGAGTAGGAAATTGGCAAAAGAAGCAGTGAAGAAAGTATTGCAACCTATTACTGTCCAGGAAAAGATTATCGATGGTGGAGATAGCAATGCAGATGCAATCCAGCCAGTGGTACTCCAATCGAACACAAGTAAGGACGCTGTTTACTATAAGGTTTTTAGCAAACATTTTAAGGCCACACAACTGAGTCCGAGAGTGATTTCATGACTGGTAATTTCTTGGAAATTGATGCGGAGATGTGTTAATCGAAGAAGATTTGCTTTTCAAGGAAACAGCCTAAGAATGTATTTACTTTTACAATCAAAATAAGAAACTTTCGAAAATCGACGAATACTCATGAAAACAGAGGGATTCTTAAAGTACCAGTGAGTACACTCGAAAATAAATTTACTAACTCTTGCAACGAACACAATATTCCCGCTGAATCTCCTAAGACGTTAATAAAGGTTACTCCACGAACCGTAACAATGTTTATCTGCTAAATATTACCAGTGATTGCGATTTTCAAGTTTTCCCATCATAATAATGTCGAAAACGAGCAACTATGTATTGTATTTTTTCTTTTGTAATGGCCTTAATCAAGAGATAGTATGCAATTCTTGCATTAAAGGCAGTTCCGGCTTCGGCTGTGTAGCCTCCCTGAGGCAATATTAACTTAGTGCTTAATTTGTTGACGTAGACGACTTACATTTCAACGACCTCGGAGTTAACCACGCAACGCTGCAGTAGTTTCATCAATTATGTTCCATTATTATTTTATAGATGCAATTTTGATATATGTTAAATATCATAACCAAACACGATTTAATTTAGCATGTATCCATATCAATAGATTTACTTCTCCAATCATTTTAGTTAGAGGAACATATACCGATTCTTGATAATATAGTCCTTCGACTGTTGCATTTCAAAGTGATATCCTCACTCTATAAAACAAGCCGTTATAAAACTACTTCCCGGTAATTCGAGCAGCTGAGCGTAACGCAAGAGAGCACTGTTCGCTCATCAACATTTAAAATACTTCAACTACTTTCTCTTAACGAACGAATGGTGGGAGAAATTCCGTTGTCGAATAAAAGACATAAGGATCCTTTGGCACTCATTTCCATCAAAACAGGACTGGTTTATACGAGAAGTAAATAACAGATACGATGAGTAAGAATGATTGGCTAATTAATGTCGGAGTGAATGCTGAGGAGCAGTTACGACATGAATTAGCTAACGACGGGAAGGAAATCTATATGACAGGAAAGCTAGGAAGAGAAAAAAGCCTTTGTGGTTACTGCGGTCTGAGAATAGAAGAAATACACGCATATGTAGCCTTTCTCTTCAATGTAATAGTCTGTCAGAGATAGGAAGATAATCTTCTTCGCGATTTTTTTCTCCTACGATACAAACCGCTGCTAACTTAATCTAGGAAGGCCAATGCTACTTTATCCACAGCTAAGCTAACCTGCAATTGTATAGGGTTATGTATAAAAGTAATAATCATGTTAGATTACGAGATAATTTTCTCATGGGTGAAAGATGATCGTAAGTAAAAGAGTTACTTATGCATGGTTTCCCGCAATGCCTATGTCTGTTAAATAGGCGATATTTCGTTAAAAAAGAGCACCTGAAATTAATACCACGCTCCATTGATAATAACAGAATATTTCTGATATCTAACTCATTATTTATTATTAATATTGTTTATCAATACTTATTGTTTCCACGTAAACTAAATCCCGAAACAAGCTATCAAAATATCTATGAATAAACCAAGAAAAATTATTGATTAAGCAATAGCTACGATAAATTTTAAATATAAATAGAAACAACCATAAAAAACTCAAGAGAATTAAACTTCAGTAAGTACTTATGATCAAGTTAACCAATCAGAGGCCGATAATTGTCTTTACGTATTCTGTGATGGAGGATAAATTAAATAATTTAGACGAGAAAAGTATGTTAGTATCACCCCTAGAGAGAATAGTCAAGAGACCCTATGAATGAAGTTCGAAGCGTAAAACCGACCGTTGATTCAGACTCTACTAATGAAACGGTTACCTTGAACGTTACTTAGTCAATCTTTCTTGCGAAAACGATCTGACAGAATGAAAACTCAGGTAAAACGTGCGTACACTAACGTGAACAAAAAGTCATTCAATATTTTACTGGTACAAACTCTTGTACCCAAAATATCCTCATATCTTAAAATACTGAAATACACCTTAGACGATTAAAAATCGTTATTAATTAAAGCATGCTTCTAATTACTAATATCGATAGAAAAGATGTGTTACAACTGCATTCATAACTGCTGGAACAGCGTCAACGGAGAACAGTTAACAAATTCAAACAACAAAAACATCTCATGTGATACACAGATATGAAAAGAAGGGATAGAAAAAAAGGAATATTTCACCGATTAGTCTATTAGTTAAAAGCCCCAAACGTGATATTTAAGTTTAAGATATTCGCCGATGTTTGTCGGACCCTGCGACGTGGGGCTCCCAGATAGCCAAGTGTGCAGCTCGTTCGGTTTTGGTGACCGGGGTTCGATACCCGGTGGAGACCCATGTGTACGAAATTACTTCAGCTGTCGATGCATTTTTTATTCCTGGGACGCGCTGGATAGTCCAATTTCCGTCAAAATAAGTTACTTTATTTATTGATCCATAACGTTATTTATCAACGTCAAGTAGAAAAATTACACGTATTTGAATTTCCGAGATAGAATATACTTAAGTTAAAATTCTAAATGCTTGCTAATGCTTATCGTTACAACGATCAGGGAAAATGATAAGTTAGATATTCAGATATCTTACACTGATTCGAATATAAGACATTTTCCTTTCCTTTCTTAAGGGAGGATAATAATGTGTTATCTGATGGAGAGGAGAAAGGAGAATCCAAATAAATATTGTGCAAAAAATTTCATGAATGCGAAATCTTTCCATGACGCATGTTAATTTACGAAATTGATAATTGGAGATCAAAATTCAGCATTCTGCTATTTTTTTACTCCACAGCCTTTTAAAAACCAAGGGTATGCATTTTTATGTATTCTGTGAGGAAACAAGTATTTATCAATTTTACCGTGGTAGTTTGTATCAGATAGAACCGCGATAGAATCTTTGCGCCTCGGGTTATCTTAATCCACTCCTGCCTTTATTCAAAGAACTTTTTAAGCGAC
This sequence comes from Pachydiplax longipennis, assembly GCA_036926295.1. Taxonomy (NCBI): domain Eukaryota; kingdom Metazoa; phylum Arthropoda; class Insecta; order Odonata; family Libellulidae; genus Pachydiplax; species Pachydiplax longipennis. The sequence continues at coordinate 1,635,898 of JAVFKF010000035.1, read as the reverse complement.
GTCTTTTCCCCGTTCAGAAAGCGTGAAATGATCACGGCCCGGTGGCAGAAAGAATCTCTCCTCAGCAGAGAATTTTACACCCACAGCCCGAATTTCCCCGCTAATTGCAAATCTACGCGTAAATAAGCTATGTAAACACTGCGGAGGCCGCTTTCCCGCGAATTCCTCTTCCAGCGCTCATCCCGACCAGAAAAATAAGTTAGCTAAGAATTAGGTCGGCGAGAGCCATTTCCAACACCGCCGCCTTTTTAACGACCGCGATTTTTTCGTAATGCACAGCTTAACCTCGATATTACGTTAAAGGGAAGGCGAGAATGATTCGAGCTGACGGGTTCCATTAAACAAATAGCGTAATGCCAAAATGCAGAGAAGATATTAATCTAAACCAATGTCTGCTTACTTCACCTCACGGCACACCGGGGGTTGAGAATTTGCATTGCAGCATACCAATGAAATCTGATTTTAGGTTTACCGTTAAACATATACCTATCGTTACGTTTAATGCTAAATTTTGGAGACTTAGTCATATTGAACTGCTTATTTGCCAAAATTGGACATTCACGAGGATATTACGAACCTCTTCCTTGCAGAAGTTAAGGTGATGTATTCGCTGAATAACCCAAGATTTGGATATGTTAGTCAGATGTCCGAAAATTTCCGAATTAATCTACGAGAAACTATTAGTTTACATACATACTACAACACCTAGACAACTGAATAATCAATAATGCTGCAGTTGAATTTAGAAGGGTTTAAATTCGCAATTCCATCTTTCTGTGGTGAATTATTTCACATTTCACAAACATATGGCACATAATCATTTTAAAATGCTTCGTACACTGATAGTCTAGCAGCGAGTATAACTTCTTCTAAATTTTCACGACACTTTAATCAGCTATAGCGAAAAACTGTTTGGAATACACTCATCCAAACGAATTTTACCATGCAAATATTTGGAGGGTCGCGCCATGTTCAATGATATCCGATATTTTATCGCGATATTTCGGTCGTATCGCATATGGGAAGAAAAATATAATCTGAATGGTATGCATGGTTGACTCTAAGGAATCAGGTCCCCGATACGAAATCATATGAATGCCCCTCCTCTATCCACTAAATGTGAAGTCTGCTAGCGAATATAGGGATTCGGGATGGAGCAAAAAAATGAGATTTTCAATGATAAACATGATTTGGCAGGACATTATTGTTGGAAAATTTTTCAATGTAAAGAATATGGCAAGGTCGATGTTATTATCACTCAAGTTGTGATAACGACCCTTAAACGTTTACTAAACATTATCATAGTATTTTCATCGCTGTGAGAATATGAAAGGTACCGAGTACTAAAGAGTAAAAAAAACCTTTATTTCCCACAGAAACAAAATTGGACGTAGTAATACATATTCTTTAGTATGGCTCCAATTCAGAAGAGGTATGAATGATGCTGATTGAAGATATTCATCTCGGTCACTTCTCATCCAATGACATTAAAAGAGCTATTGATATGGTTATTTTGCTAATATTTCGTGGACATTTTCCTCGCCGTATTAGTTCAGAGAGTTGGTGAAGAAAATGTACCTCACTCCTTTTCTTGCCTCATTCCCTCTCCAGAGAATAGAAAATTTCTTATAACATATAATTAACGTAGTACTGTTTCAAAGATCGTTGCAACTCTACCAAATGTTATGACAATCGATACCAAGGTTGCTTGCACGTTTAAAATGAACGTGTCAACTAAGTCCGAAAGTTAGTGTCAAACGTAATATGACAAAGAATTATGATGCGTCAGAAAATGTAGAGGCAAAATATGAAGGAAGAAAATTCAACAAATAAGAAAGTAGTGATTACTACTTCAGGAAAGCCACGTACCTTACGCAGGCGCTTATTACCAACATTAAATAAAAATCATAGTTTCATGTACTGCCATTCCAAAACCACCAATTCGAACCTTCAAATCACGTTTCGCTATCAATGCATTCTAACATGCAATTCAACAAGTAAGCATACTCGGAACCGACGCGACGCATACGTTAGCAATTCATAGAGAATAAAAAATAACGATCGAAGGGCGACACCCGGACCTCTCCCAACACAAAGAGGAGGCGCGCTCAAGACCGACGTCCTGGTCCAAGCTTTATAGGCCATGAATATGAGAATCTCTCGCTAAGCCTTTAAATAAATGCGATGGATTACTTCGGTTTCCAGGAACTTTATCCTCGCATAGCAAAAGTAATTTTTAGAGATTTTCATCTGAAATTTTCATTCGCGGAAAATGTAAATCCGCCATCCATTACGCATTTTTTCACTCTCGCACGTAGATGTGGGAACAATCGAATGCAATTGAATAATTGGATTGCTCGTTTACATCGAATAATCCGTTTCCAGTTATTACTCTATGATCAGAGCGCCCTATAACCGTTAATGTTACGTAGCAAGGAATCCTATTTTACAAGGCGTTAGTGCCCCTGGATTCGGTAATATTTTATTTAATCCCAGCTTTCATTAGTAATTTTATCGTTGCCTTCCCACTTATGGTTTAATTAAATTAAAAAATTAATGAATAAATAAATTAAATTGATTTATTACAAAATCTAGCCTTTTTCTGTTTGAATAAAAGAAATTAAATTCCATTAATTGCATTCCTGATTACGATTCGACAAATTCTCGGCAAATGATAATTCTGTCTAACGAATGTTTCAGGAACGAATTATCTTCGTTAGCCAAGGTATCACTAATTCCGTAGCAAAGTGAAGATAACATAATTAGATAGTCATTTCCTGTAAAAATTACTCTCTTGAGGAAAACCTGTATAATACCTCCTGTCACAGGCCAAAAGGCGGCTTGTTTGCGGTATTACTGAATTACTTACAAGTCATTGCTGTAGATGTAAAAGAATATCTGCGCATTTATACTCGGTCTCAAACTAGACTAGGTTTCCATTTGCTAAAGTACTAAATCGTTATTAAGTTCTTTGTTGTTGGAAGTTTTCCTAACGAAGGCTATTAAAACTCAATTTTCGGAAGTTTAGGAATTGCAATGAAAATTTTCAGGTAAACACCAGGTGTTGTGGCATCACTCAGTGGAACGCCCTCTGACACAACTCAAAAACAGTGCTTCATATTTTCCACATGCTTTATTCAACATGACCGGTTTCGGCCATGACGGTGATCCTCGGGTACATACATGTACACAACAAAAGGAAAAGAGCGAATTTCTACAAGTGTCAACAGTTTTGATGGAAGGTAAAGGAGAGGGGGGTTCATGGTTGGTCATATAGTTCGTTAACTCTGGATTTCTCTATTGTCACGACGACGCCTTGAAGAAAAAAGATATATCCTTACGTGAAACATAAGGTACGTTACATGACCTACCATGAACCCACCACTCACCCTACCATCAAAACTGAAAACACCTGTATAAATTCTGTCAATTACGTGTACCTGGACGTGAGTATCACGGTCGAAGTCGGACGTGTTGTATAAAATTCGCGGAAAATACGTTTCACTGTTTTATAGTTGTTTAAGTTTTTCCAAGTTTAACTCTAGGTCAGGGGTTGTCAACCTTTCACAGACCGAAAACTTACCAAACCTCTGACACAATAATTTTTCCAAGAGCCAACCAAAGTTTTGAGAACATATTATTTGATAGAATGATGTATCATTTGTAAGTGATTATATAAATCATGTAAAATTGACTAAATAAGATGTCCCCTATAATGTAATAATTTCGGAAGGGCTTGTTTTGCGAGTAAGCAACAAGTCATCGCTACGCCACGTTTGGCACGTGTGCCAAGGGTCGAAGCTTATAAACTCATATTCATGCTGAATCCTTAAAAGAAAAGTCTAGACACCGAATCAAACAATCTAAACGTAAGGTATACATTGTGATATACATTTAAGCTAGTCTAAAGCGCTTCTCCTTGCGACGCTATCACCGGTCGTTTTCACACTCAGCACATGGTAGAAATACCGCTTAATATACTCTTACTATTAATCTCTTATAACGCGAATTTTACCCGTCTCCAAATGCATTGCAACCCGCTTTAGAAAATCATCAGCCTCATCCTATAGATCGAAATTTACTTTTTATTTTTCCCTGATATTTTTATGGAAAAAAGCTTCATTGTGAAGATAAAGTAGCCATAATCAAGTATGTAACAAAGTAAGACGCTCTCTGCCCGAAAAACTACCATTCCTGCAAAGAACGAGAAGTTAACCAGTATTACACAACAACTTTTCGCGGACTTTCTATACATCCAAAACGGTGGCAAGTGATTCAATCTAAAGATTCCATTTCCTTTTAAGGTGTAAAGCACTTATTTAAAAAGTAAAGAGCCTTTCGTTTTTTATGTAAAATATTGTAATATCCCAATATTAACGCTTTCTCACTTATAACGCGGTTTAACTCTGCTCCCCGAAAATCGTCTTCACCTGTTTTTACCTTATACATGGGTGGTCTGAGAAGTTTCCGACACTTCGCCATTTCTTGATATTTTTTCTGAAAAATCTGGGATAGGAAACTTTTCAGACCACCCTCTTATACTTGTTTAACAAAATGTAGCAACCCATTTCTTACAACAACTGATTAGAATTAACTACTCATGAAAGGTAAATTCATGGAGATTTCTTAGCTTAATTCAACTTTTTGTAGAAGGAATTGCAATGGCTGAAAATTAAGCCTCATTACACTTGTAATAATGCCTAACAACAGAAAATACATAATCTATAGCTGTGCTATGAATAACAGAATTTTTCGCAGAAGTGTTGATTTTAACGATAGATCCAGTTGAATACAATTAGTAGTATTTCATAGTTTCCAAGCGTTATTCTATATCAACTATAGACAGACGATAGAGGAGTCAATAAAAACATACCCTCAGTGTTTAGCTTATATGAGCGTAAATAAATGTAAATAGTTGAAAAAATAGCTCCAAGTTTGCAATTCCTCAAGGAAGGAAGCTAGCCAGTTCCCGTGCATTTCTAAAAAACGAATTATTTATTCGGAAAATGGAACACCGAAATTTCTTGTTTACGCTCTCTTAACGAACGTGGCTATCCATATCAGCCTATATATAAGGAGGACGACGTAGACTGCCGTAAAATCCTAAATGTATAATTAAACAAACATAAATCATTTTCCGTAACAGAATTTAAAAAACAACCTCATATGTTCACGAGAAAATTCTTAATATATTGCGGAAACCTTCATTGAATATCATAACCCAATACACAACCGATTCAATCATCCCCGTAACTTCCTACTCAGTCCATCTCGTGTCTCAACAGCTAAAACTCAATCCCTTCTAACACTAAATTATCACAATACCATTCGTTGTTCCTCACAAACCAAGAATATTCAGCGTGCGAACTTTCTTGGTTTGTAATTAATGTTGGTCGCTTAAAGTAACCCATCAACTGAGGAAATTTTGTGAAAAACAGGAATCCAATGTTTACCATTAAATATATCTAGGAGAAATAAAAAGTAAAATTAAAAGATTTCAGAATTCAGTTCGGCTTTGACGAAAGCGGTCCCTAGTTCGATTACCGATGGGAGCCCACGTGTGAATTGATCTCAGTTATAGAAGCTTTTTTAACGATACTTTTTTAATTCAGTCCCCTAGCAATAAGGTTTCTGAAGTGCTTTTCAGTAAATACTGACGCTTAATCGAACATACGAATATGATTCAACTTAAATTCGTGCGGACCCTTAGATCGAGGATAAACGACACGCGGTAAACACAAAATGTGTACTATTTCACAACTTAAATTAAACTATTATACTTTACACCTTGCAAATTAAACGAAACTCCGACAGTCAGTATTCACGTATCTATTTTGTAATGAATCTACAATATTTCTATCTGTGCAATAAAGGAATTATAAAAAAAGGGTATAATTATTAAGAAACCAAAATTAGGAACGAACATTAATCTTGAGTAAAAAAATATGAAATATGTTCATAGGATCACGAACCTTACGGAGATCTTAATAAGAACGTATTAATATAGAAAAAAGTCGAACTAAAATTGCAAATAACACGCATATAAAAAACCGAGTTCGCATCTACAATACCACTCACCTAGGTATCTTCCACTTGGCATCACCTCTACAGTTGCACCCCATCTCGGAGGATGAAGAAGACCACAAAATGTTGATAACACTCGGGACTAGCGCCCGAAACAACACAAAGTTTTCCACAATGTTTCCCAAAACAAAAGCACGGTGCACTCGCTACACAATCCCGACCTTCACCGCGCAAGCATTGGCAAGTTTTGAAAACGGAAGGGGCATAACAGGGTGATTACTTCGCTTCGACACCTCCCACTGCCATCCAAGTAGAGGGAGAGGGACGACGAATGAACAACGAGGAAGCGCGGGGAGGGGGGAAAGAAAACAGGGAGTGAAGCAATACGGATAGGTGTACTCCGTAAGAAACGCAGTGCGCGCGGGGCAACCACGTGGTGGATGTTACTCTTCCGCCGGTAGTAAACCGAAATCTTGGCGGCGGATGGTGCCTCGTTGGCCGGTAACGTGCAGACGCCCCGCGTCGTGTGGTCTGAACTCGGGGACCCTCTCCGTCACACTGGGAGAACGGCGGGATATATCTCTCCCCTTCACCATCTCTCCCTTCCCCTCCGCGCACGCCGATCTCTCAAGTGCGCCACGATGGCTCTTTAAGCCACCCAAAAAACGCCCACGCCGGCTTCAGCGGAACGTAAATCACGCATTGACAGATTGGATCTCCTCGGAGCGGCGGATTGGTACCAAGTAGATTTCGTAGAAAACTGAGTTGTCAATTAAAATACTAACGCAACGGCTGAGGAATAGCCTAGCACGGAGATGTTAGGAACAATTAAAGCAAATCAGAAATCATGACAAAGTCATCTCTAGATACGACTACTATGATCTTCCTATTCTAATTTCAGCTATATCATTCCGGCGATATTTTATTCGTATCACTGCCGGTATGGCACAGAAAAAAAATATATTGTTAATTTATTTATGTTTAAGCTTTGCTCTTAGCTATGGTTATATGAAAGCTATTGAGAAATAGATAGCGCTAATTTGTCCATTCGTATCCGTTCCTCATTACAGCTCTTAGCAGCATTTGGAGGGGCTAAGAATACAATTAGATTTAGGACTGAATCCTCAAGACATTCTACCAACCTACAGAGAGTCTTAGTGAGAAATTTTAACACTAGATGTTAAATTAAATTGAACGTAAATGACGTAGACTCAATGAAACTTGTGTGAAATGGCCTGATTTCATCAAACATTTTCTCCTAAAAATATGAAAGATCAATTTTTAAAATTTTGGCTGAAATGAAGTATTTAATAAAGGTAAACTAGTAGAATAACGAGAATATTGAAATAACCCCGCGTAAATTTTGACTTACCGAAAGCAAATGATGAATCTTATAAGAGAGAGAAGACAAACTTTTATGTACATGTTAATTACAGAAAACTTACTTCGCTAAACAAGGAATTGAATCACTCGAATTTTTTCCTTCTCTAAATTGACGGCCAACCTTCCTTCTCTTTTAACAATAGATCCGCTGACAAACAGAAAGAATACTCTGAAATGATTCCGGAAGAATATGAATCTGAATTATCCTGACATTATTCTAATACAGTTCCCTTTAATTGCGTGACAAAACACTGTAAAGTGCGCTTATTTGACAAATTTGAGTTCGATGAGAAGTGCAACTTAGAAAAATACCTGTATACTAAATCAGAGTGAGGTGGGCTGACTCTTGAGAAATCGCTGAATTCTATTTCTCAGCACTATGATTGTCGGTGTGAGTCATCCAAAGTTAGAAAACTACTAGTAGTAAAAAAGTGCTTCAAAAATTAAGATAATTTAAGATAACGCAAGGCTCCCACGGGATATCAAACCCAGAACTTCATTCACCAAAATTAAGGTTTATCCCCGATTGGCTATTCTGGACACAGTAAACTACGACAGCAATGTCCTAATACTTTGATCATTTACATAGTGTGGTATGCATCTACCACACGCAGAAAGGGTACTTTCAGGGTGCATATGTGGATGTAGGTGAAAATTTAACAATGGCAAACTTGTAATTATTACATATTCTTAATTACCACTTACTATTATTTGTAACGGGTTCTTATTACTGCTGAATATGGATTTTTATTATCGTAGATTGTTATCAAGGACATTTTTATACATTTATAATTATTACGGAACGTAATTATTAAAGAAAAACCGTCGTCATTTCCTAAATAAGTATCACCACATTTCTAAATTATTTGGAATCTTCACTTGCCATCACGCTGCTAAAATTCTTTTAAAAGAACCTTCACAGACATGAAATAATATTCGAAGCAGGAAAGTGAGCCATAATACCTCCAATTTCCACACTGAGCATTTGCATGCCCTGGGAAAGCTTGGGAAATTCCAAAGCTACGTGAAACTCGCGGTTCTCCTCGAATCACTTCAATCCCTCTTTCCACGTATTCCCTTTTGTCTCCGTCGACCACTGCTGAGAACCCTTGAAGCGTCCCGCAGGGAGGAAAGAGAGTGGCATGCGATTGCTGACGGTCGATAAGTATTAAGGATACTACGACTGGGGTTCAAATGAAGAAACCAAGAGAAGGAATCTTTAACTCAACTGCTAGGACAAGATGATGGCCCAGCAAGCGTAATCTTACAAAAGAATAAACTGGAAAGTATGACGAACAGAAGCAAGAAAATAGATAAATCGCGATAAAGATTTAACAAATAAATTGCTAAAAATCATAAAATAAAATAAAAAACGACTTTATTGGCCAAAATTGGAATTAAAAAGTTCCACGAGGCCATTTTCAGCAACAAATGAATAATAATACAATATTAAGGTTGTAAACTAAACTCTGACATTAAGGAGATAAAACAAGGGAAATAAGGAAAGAAAATATTTTTCGTAGCAGAAAAACTGCACAATAACTTTATGTAGTCAAAGAAAAAACCTTTCTGCAGCAGGAAAATGTCCGCAAAGATAAGGTGCGAGAAACAGCTGCGGAAATTATAAGGAAAAATTAAGAGAGAGAGAGAGATTGGCACAGACAAAATAATGAAAATCAAAAAACGACAAACATCCACGATAGGTATCGCAACATAAGTAAACTGAGGTTAACTAATACAAAAGGAAGTAAAGAATGATTCAATAAATGCATGAAAAAAGCAAATGAACTTACAAATATCCTTAGAATCATATTACTGAAAATTGAGCAAAACAGAACGTTCTTAATTAAGTGCACTGTATGAATTAGCTCCAATGACAATTATATAACATAAAGGGGAGAAATGTCCATTCGTCCTATGCAGCGATTAAAATCATGGGCAAACCGACAATCGTATCCAAGTTAAATTAACAAAGAGCATAAGATAGATTGATTTACCTTGAAGTGATTTTTCTGATAATTAATACCATCATTTATATAATGAAACAACTCGTATAATGGTCATAAACTCTACGTTTTTATTTACATTTTCAACCATTCATCCTCTTTCAACAATTCATACATCTATTCTTCCTACTTTCGTTTAATTTATTCAATTAAATTATCTTATCCTGCTTTCTTTAGCACCTACATAATATTTTTCTACCTATCCAAATTACCGTTGTTTACTCTACGCCACATTGATTTATAATCGATAACTTTGTAAAATCACAAAACGCAGAATTTAATTTGTTTCGGATAAATCGCGATCCTTAGGTAATGTGCAAGAAAACGTGCATGTAAGTGCAAGTTATTACACTATATATATACTGTGCATTTATACACAGTTCATGAACATTTTGAAGGAAGGATGAGAACAGGAGAAAGTTTCAGGTAGGTAATCTCATTGATAGGATTTCGGCGATACTTCAGTAGCTTCTTCCTCGTAGACTGCCTGCAGAGAAGTTTCGCCGAAAATCTCCACCTGCTAGCAAACGGCCACTACAGCTCCTTTTCGACGAAACTTCTCTGCAGGCAGTCTACGGAGAAGACGCTAGATGCCTTGAATGCAACTGAAATGTCCCCAAAATTCTACACAATGAGATGACCTTCTTGAACCCTTTGCCTCACTTCACCTTTCCTTCAAAATTTTTGTAAACTGCATATAGTAAGTGCTTGCGTTTTCTTGAACATTATATCAAGGTGATGATTTAGTTTAAAGCGGTCGCTTCTTATTTAAATTAAATCGTGTGGAAACAAAATTGTTCTTGTAATTCTACGTCACTTATTGAAGAATTTCAACTTTCTGTCCTGCTAAGGGTCTTAGGGCTGAATGCTTAACAAATGCTGCAAGGTAAAACATTTTTCGGCATTTCAATGAGCCGAGACTCAGTAATGCATAAAACGTGGTCTGCCAAAGTCATTGTCCCCTTCAATTAAATACATTCGTCATAATTCTACACATACCAATCTCTTCACAATCGCCGGCGTGAGTGACAAAGAGGTAGCCGAAGGAATTTCGTGGCGCACAATACCCTCGCCAACACTCATCCGAACGCTATTCTAATGAAACGCTTCCTTAGACGATTTTGCAGACCGAAGCATACGTGAATCGACTAATACGAAGTTTTTTACGCTCGACGAACATAAAAAACGTGACTCACCCACGGGGAATGATTAAAACCGACGTCAACAGAGAGAGAGAAAAAATGTTGCGAAAGAGACTCGCGAGCATTAAGTGTCGAAGCAGCTCTTGCGCTCCACAATAAAACCTGACTTCCCAGCATTTCTTACTCCACGAAACTTCTCCATTGACGACACAGGGATTCAGAACTCGTATTCAAATCAAGTTTGTTAAGATTTAAGTGGTAAAGTCATTCCTACAGTGTATATAGGGATGATTCACAAGAATAGTTCATGAGTTTCTGGCAGAATAACTTCATTATGGAGAACCGACGTTTTGGCTGCTATTATTGCTACCATCCTCAGGGTTCAGTCGACGAAGATACAGATTTTCAAATCCGCTTATTATTCCTACTATATAATAAAAACCCATCCTATACAGCAGTGCTTCCCAAGGGCTTTAAGTAGGCTTGTCACTGTCCCAGTTTTATCTTATGGCCCCTGTCAATTTTTCAGTCATAGCGGTTTGAAAAAATAACCCCAGAAAGAATATAATAGGAGATTATAATCGAGTAAAGAATATAATGGAGATTTCAATTACAAAAAACATTAAACGCTTGAGAAATAAATCAGGAAATTATTTACAAGGAAACTATATCCTGTTTTAATATCTTTGCTAACTACTACAATGTAAGAACACATACGACTATTTTTACACATCATCTTCAAGTCCTTATTGAGTCATGCTTAACCTTCCATTCAGTCGTGTGGTATTCTTACAGTGTAGTGTTTTGTAAAGATATTGCAACAGGCTATAGCTTCCTCGTAATTTATTTTCCTTATTTACTTCTCCTGTCATGGAATACTACAAAGTTACTCGCAGATCTATGAAATTTATTTAAACGCTTGTGACAATGCACACACTTAAGTGTCTTGAAATAATATTAACTCAGACTAAGTTTTATGAAAACATCGCGGTTTCAACCAATTCGAAAATTGATGAATCTCGGGTGCTTGAAATAAGAATAAGGTAACTCTACCTTTAAGCCACGTTGACCGGCTGTGCTTTTATAATAAATCAGGGTCAAGGGGTACATGATACTTCAAGCCACGTTGGCTGATGACGTCCCCTCGTGAAAAGAATCCTGTTAATCGAATTTTCACAAATTACATTTTTCAGGTATACGTAAAACCATTGAAAGTAAAAACGCCATTCTTGTAAACGTGGGGACGACGCAATGAAATAAGATGCAGAAAGTGAGAAATGAGACGTGGAGAAGTTTCGGAGAGAAAAATGGTCCAGAATAAAAAGCAATTACGTGAAACGGACAAACGTCATCGTTAATTACAGCTTTTAATAAAAACGAGTGGCACACTTCTCTACTTAGTAGCATGATATGCCTCAAGCCTGCTCGCGCTGATTCACAAGACAATTATGCATAAAATAAATGGTATTTTCTAAGTGTGCTTAGGTTTTGAAGCGTAAGAGGGATCCCTAGAGCAATTCCCACTTGGACTAATGCTAAAGGGCATCTCCGTTGAATACTGCATAAGAATTTTCTTGGAGAGCAGCATGATATAGAACGGAAACACTTTTCCAGTTTCGTATTTTATGCATTTAGCTTTATTTCGTGATGATTTTTTCGCTTCATGAGAGAGATTGTAACAGTTAAAATTAAATATATTTTTCTGTCAGATCTGCGCACAAGGTAAACAGCACACAGTTATAGGAGTGATTTTCACTCATATATTAACAAACTCTGAGCTAGTTGTGTTTAGATGAAATGAGGCAATGACGTTTTTTATCTGATAAAAATTAGAGTGCTAACGTCACCACCTTACCCAGCGTCCTACTGAAATATAAATAGATAAATATAAATTAATCTTCTACCTAAAATGTTTTCAAGATTTAAAATTAGGAGAAAGGTCACAGTGAAATCGATCCTTGGATCACCAAGCTCTGGAAACACAAGATGGTTAAGAAATGATTACGAAATGTTAACTATATGCCAATGCTATTGTTCAAATTTGGTAATTTGTGAAATGAATTGTTTAGGGTCTTGGGCAGAGGACCCCAACCTGTAGTAAACGTACCCTCAATGTTTTTGGAAAGCACGTTTCGGAGGTGAATGGTACGTGCATATTATCCTATCGAAGTTTATCAATGGATGTTAAAGAATAATTTCCTAACTATTTCGCTCTGTTTCTATGAAAAACTTAGGAATGTATTCCTTGCCATTACTGAAAATCGTCCCAAGCATCCCAGGCTGAATCCACCCTATTCGTGCTCCCCTTTCACATTAAAGAAACGAATTGAAGAGGAAGAAGCAGCAAAGCCGTACATAACGCAATGGTCGAGAGGCAAAAGGTAAAATGAGCTTCTAACTTTCTCACGGTTCACCGGAAGCGAAGAGGAAGGGTGGACAGAGCAAGGACAATGGAACAAGGTCCATGGAATCGGTATGTTGCACAGCGATGACCTCAAGTCCCTTTAAGTTCATCTCAGCTGTAACTTCTGAATAACCCTCCACGAAAAAAGCTATCTAATAACAGAAGTAGATGCTACTCAACAAAGTTTTTTTGCTGTAATAAAAATCTTCGCCCATTTATGTCTTCTACACATACGAGAAGGGCACTTTGAAAAGGACAGATCTAAATAAGAAAAGGAAACGGTGACACAAACGAGATTATGAAACATGAACCACGGCATAACTTAAATGCGGATGGAATCCCAGATTAGACCTACATAAATATATGGTCGAGCAGTGCGTAGTATGACGAAGGTCACTTTTCTTTATATGAAGACTCTAATTACAAGTATGAATGTTGGGTTATATTTCAAAAGGAATTTTTCTTCAGCAAAACAAAAAACCTACAGCTAGAGAATAGAAATAAGACAAAAAATATAAATTTAAATTTATCGAAATCCAAAATCGAAAAGCTTTAAATTTAAGGATATCAAAGATTACAATCTTACATATCCGTATATATATCATTCAACTGTTGTTCAGTATTGTTAAACAAGCTAATGGCCAAGAGCCAAATTAAGAGGAAACTACTACATATTTTGGTACATTTGCATTCATCTTTCACTTAGGATGCATCCTTGGATCATTTCTATTCATTAATCTTCTTTCTCCCATTTTTCCAGGCTTTCATTTGATTGGATTATCCACAGTGCTTGATTATAAGGCCAGTATTTTAATGGTAATTAAAGCCACTAGAGGAATCGATACGTAAGTGTTCGATTCAGGCAGCCATAATAAGCCATCATAATTTATCATCATAAAATTAATCAAAGATTACTCAATTATACACCAAACGAATAAGTTCATCGTAATGGTCGATCTTAAAAGAATCACTATAACCTAACACAAGAGCGAAGTAAGAAAATAAATCACTAAATCATGACGACATGCGTTCTAGATATAGACTGAAAATCTCTCGTATAGGTTTGGCTTATTTGCGTCTAAAAATTTGATTCATTTTCTAAACAAGGGTTCTTTGTAACGACTAGTAGCGAGTTTCTTGTTAGAAAGAGTAGAATCTTACTGCTGTTTCATCAAACCTTCCATATTCAGCGGTGTCATTTCATGTGACACTTCATGCTCCTATTATCCTCCCCTTCAACACAGGCAAGGTCAGTTACAAACCGAGCTATCACAATACAACCAATAACAAAGGAAAATGTAGTGATAACAAGGAAATATTCAACACGTATCCTATTGTTATAAAAGGAAAAAAATTAAACCAGGTAAATTAATAGCAACAACTGAAACGAAAAACAGATGATCACAAAGGCAAAGTATCGAAAGATCCAGGGAAACATGTACGAGGCAGCTAAGTGGATGTGAGAGAAAAATCAAAATACAAATGAAAAAGACCGTCTCAGGCGTGACTTGGTGGCATTCTTTCATTATAATATGAGAGAATATACTATGGTAAATTCTACACAAACTTTTATTCTTGTTTCATCTCTGTGCGACATCATGTGTAGTAAACACTTGGGTAGTAAACACACAGTTGTATCAACTGTCATAAAGGCAATATGACTATTAACCCAAACATTTCTGACAATTAACCCAACTGCAAGCGTTCAAACAAGTTCATTGCATATGATAATGTGCAAAGAAACGAAACAAGTTGTCTGCATTTAAATTCGTGTGGAATTAACTACATTTTTTTTTCTTTCATATCATTAGAAAGTCAAAATTAAATGCATCAGAGAATAGCAAAATATCTACAACATAAATAATAATAAGAAAGAGTATAGAGAACTTGACACTTGCTGCGGATGAATGCATTTTGATGACCCACACAAATTACGGAACATGGATTTATGGTAAATGGAATTTACCAAGAAAGAGATGGAAGGAAAGTTTTGGAAGTCCTAAGTGGCAAATAACCTAACTCATGGAGTGAAAAAGAGGGGTCCTAGAGAGCCGGATTAATATAACAAGCCATTGAGGTAAGCACCTCAGGGCGCATAAAACAATAGGATGTCAATATTCGATCAACGGAAACTTGTACTAGTGCTTAAACTAAAAATTTAGAACTTTAATAGAATGGAACAATGAAAATACACAAAGTAAAATTTTCATGAACGAAGCTTTTTCTGTATCATACAATAATTCTGCATATGATATAAATAGAATAACCAACATAGATATATTTTTGTGACTGTTGCATTATGTAGTGTTAACATTACAGTTGACGCCGAGACAAAGAAATACAGTTAAGACAGCGCGTTTATGACAAATTTGGCGTTACGAAACAACAAGTGACATCTGAAAACAAAATCTGTGAGAGAAAGAGTCAACAATTAAGACATCGACGGCCGTTGCCCAATGGCGTCCTCGAATGCGAAGCCGACGGTGTTCATCCCAGAGGAGGGAATTAAGAAGAAATCGGAGGAAAGTATGAATAAGATGAAAGAATCGGAAGAGGAAACGTGACGGAGGTCACCCTTGAAGGAATCAAAGTGAATGCAGCCAGCGTGACGCCACTCCTCCCGCGTGAACATGCGCAAGGGGCACGTCATCCGAGAGGCACTGGGTCGAATCCCGTCGAGGGTGATCGCCCGACCGAAAAAGGCTATACACTCCCTTGGCGCGATCCTTCCAGCGCCATCGAGAAAGGTTAAGGAGCATCCTTACCGTGGAAGATTCCGAAGGGTTCTCTGCATGGTAGTTATCGTTTTATGAGATATTCTACTGAGAAAATTTTCCTGTTATTTGAATCGGGGATGGAGACATGGCATCCTTTCAATTCAGCCTTCTCTTCTTTGAATCTCAGACGTTTTAACTGAACTGTCTCACAATTATGGCTTGGGTTTTGTGGCAGTCATTTTTAACCGTTTTAAGATAAAAGCGCTATCAACGATAAAGGTAAACACTAATACATACAGACAACGAAATCCTTACAGATAAGTAAAAGAGGGTGTTTTAATTCTCATGACAATGATCACATCTTCGTTGGATGACTTTTCGTTCTATATTTTAACGTCCTAACACTAACAATCAAGCCCAAACAAGATTTCGAACCCGGAACTAAGAACCAATTTCTAAGCAAATTGCATATGTGTGAAATGAACTAAATTGTCTCTTTTAGCAATACTACTATAGGCAATTTTCATTTAAAACTAGCGCAATAACTAAGTACTACCACTCTTTTATCGATTTCTTTAACTAGCAAAGTGTGTTTATATATAATTTGATAATATAAAATCAAATAATTTCTGGAATTTTAGAACGTGCACTTAATACAGCGTTATGTAGAGAGTTACAAAGAGCAACTTCATGGAATAAAGAGGAAAACTTTCAGGAAAATTTTAAAAATTAAATTCAGGTTTAAAAACACTTTTGCTTTTGTACCTGAGTTTCCTTGCTCCAATTACCTCAAATTCGTCCTTCAAAATTAATAGGGCGGTTAAATTATAATCATGAGACCAAATATTCAGTTCAAGAGAATTGACCGAGATCCAATCCACATTCAGGATAACTGATAAATTTATACAGAAAATATAGTAAAATAAAGTTACGATTTACTCATATTTTAGATTTTAAAATGTGAAATATATATTTTCAAGGAGAAAAAATAGTGAAATACAATATGTTCTGACTGACTACGGGTATCGCACTGATGGGTCAAACTAGAAGTTTTGAAGTGCAGTTTGAGGTAATGTAATTATAAATACGAGATCTGTTCGTTTTCCTAGGTTCGATTTCTGGAGAGAACGGAAATTGAAATTATCTTCCCTGTCGATGTTTGTACCTATGCGAAATAATAATTCGCGAATTTTCTCAAAACTCAAAAAACTCGATTCGCAGAACAATAACAAAACCTACGGTTGCATTATTTCGCATTCTGTGTCACGCGTTTTGGCATTACACAATGAATTAATTCGGCTGAAAAAATGTCCCGCACCTTCGCCAAATTACCTAATTTGTTAAACAGGTCGCAACCTGAAGCTACGCTAAGTTGAGCAACCATCATTTTTAACCGTAAGGTTACTGTGGCACATTATCATGACCTATTTACTTACCAAGCGTTCGAATCGTCTCTCTTGCTAAAATATAAGCAAAAAGTTTATTCCGTTACGACTTTAGATACGGAAGTTAAGACAGAAGATCAGTGAAAATAAAAAAGAGCCATAAGTAGAGTCCTAACATTGACGGTGATAACTAAGGTAATTCCGATCTAAAAATAAGAAACCAATTTTTTAAAACAGCAGAAATTGTAAAACCAATTTCATGTGAATATGCTGAATGAGGCTAATATCTGATGAGGTTTTAGATATATCATAAAACGAATCTGGTAACCTATAATTAGTTATAATTCTTATAACCTATAATTCGAATATCATGCGTTATGAATCTAATGTTTATGCCATGTGCAGTCCACTGGTTGGCTACCTAACAAGTAATGATTTTAAGAAATAGGAAGAGTATCTATCTTAGAAATCATTCTAACACAATTTTATACACAAATATATAAGAAACAAATTTTAAATGTTTTATAATACCAATGTTCAAAAGTTGAAAGAGAAAACAAGCTGTATGGATATACAAACTCTAAGCATATCTAGAACAATTTGTCCGAAAACTCCAGAGAATTTTAATTTCGTTCCGCCACAATAAAAGACAATGCAGGTTAATAATCAGATTTCTGTAAGTTTTATTTGTACTAGGAACGCTACTGTGAGGCATGTAAATATTAGTATTGGCACGGACGATTATATTTTGTTTCTTTCCATAAACAAAACTTCAATAAAATAGCAAGATCCTATAAACGATGCTACAACACAACCGCGAAACTCTTTCAAGAGCGTGGACTTACAATGCATTCTTTTTAATAGGAAATACATTTCCTGCAGACCGCTGACAACTTGATTTCCTCTTTAGACCGAATGTAATTGGAATACCACAGATTTAATCCTCTTCTCTTGAATCTGGGCTTAATAAAACCAAATGATCATGATTCAGAGTAACGATGGCGTTTCATACGAGTGAATTTCGTCAAAAATGACGGCTATAAATATAAAACCAATTTATACGTATGAATATCTGGTCCTTCTTGATTATGAAAAACAAAAATCCTCTCAAATTTTAAATAACAATCATAATAAAGACTAAAGCTATGAATAAGGACGGAAAGCTAAAAAAAAAATAACTCAATAAAATTTTATTAAACCTAATACATGAGAATTAATTAGTCAATTACCTAAAGAACTTAGTTTTTATAAGTGATAGTCTAGATTTTACAACATCATCAAATTGGCCGAGTGGTTAGAGTGTCTGGTTCAAACTTTCCAAAAATCCACCGTTTCCAAAGATTAATCCAAAAGTTTATCCTCAGAGGCTCGAATCCTGTTTACGGAATTTTTTTTTTCGGAAAATTAAGTTTCAGGTTTGCTAAGAAGTTTCATGAGAAGAAGCTAACAAGCTTCCACAGTTCACTTGATTGCTTGTTTTAATAAAGCAATTCTGCATTTGGTTGTGATTTTGTTTGTTTTAAATAAGCGAAAATATATTTATAATCGCAATATTATCCTTTATTACGTTCTCTATAATGTCTATAACCTTTATCTTAGTTCTTAGTTAGTCTCATTTCTTCATATATCAAGGGTCGTTTATTTCAACAAAGGAATCCCCTCTCCCCTGCTTATCAAATAAATTCATGGAGTACTTTTGTCTTATTTAATTATCCGTACATCTATATACTTAACTCTTATGGGCGAATGGCAGGGGGTACGCACACTTTATTTCTTCAATAGACTTTTAAAAAAGCAATCATAGAAACGACTTGTTTTAGTTACCATTTCCCTTTACTCACTCTATCATTTCGGTCTATGTAACATGGATTCTTCTAGGTATATATTCTCGGATTAAACAATCGCATTGGTCGTAAAGAGGACTGATTGTATACAACTACAAAATCTCCCGAAATTTTCGTTTACTTTATCGAAATTCCCTCCATTAAGAATCCAAAGCAATAGTTCACGACCAAATTAAGAATCTTAATTCAATTTCCTTTCTTTTGGCACTCATTTCGATTTCGCAGAACTATTTTTTTTCTAATTTAATTCAACAAAGAAAATGTCTGCAATCGATCAAAATGAACTTAACGTGATTTTCTTATGAGAACATTCTCGAATCGTCCAGAGTTGAACCAAGGATACTTTTGGTAGAAAAATATCTATACATGTTAAGTCGCTGATTCTCTAATGATTCTTTAAATTTCACATTTCTATCTCGTCGGGAAGTGCGCGAAATTAATGTTCCAATAATTCTCGTTAGTATTTCTTGCGAGTGTCTGATAACGGATAAATATATACGCAACAGTGATTATAATATAAAAGAAGTACGAAGGAATTCGTCGAGAGAGATGCGTGCGCAGTATTCAAGAAAATTCAGCGAGAAAATTACTCAAAATTTTTGAAAAATTTTAATATACGGAGTTAGTTTCTGTGTTTTTTTTTAATTTAAAGATCAATAAATTCTGATAAGTATCGCGTGAACTATTTAACCATAAAATTTCTCGCATAAAACAAAAGATTCCTGAATTGTGAAGTAAAAAGCCTTAAAAAGATTAAAAGTCCGCAGAGAAATTAATGTTAATACTGAATGAACTCCAAAAGCACGATAGAAAACTACACTTATCATAATTAATCATTTCACTTGGGAAACAGGATGACGGATCACATTTCCGTTCCATTTCAGTTTAACTCCTAATGCATTATTGAGTAAGTTGGAGAATAACTAAGCTTTAAAATTAATACTAATTGGCCTTAGGAACCTATAGCAACAATTACTTCTAAATTTAAAACATGAAATGATTTTTAGTCTAAAATAAAGGGAGTTGCCTATTTCCGCTACACTGTTACCAAATTCATATTTCCATTAAATCCAACGAATAACCTTTGCTGTAAAGGTGAAAATCGTGACTAAGGACATCGAGGGATTTTTTCCAAATATTACGAAAACAGCTAACTAGAAATTGTTCCGCCGTGGTTACTCACCGATATGGAATCAAGTAAATCTCTTATTTCCGGCCGTATAAATTTCTTGTTCGCTGTGGCACAGTCTTGTGAAGATAAAATAATGAAAGTTGGCGAACAGTTAAAGATAAGAAGAAATAAATATAAAAGAGGCTTTCACTTTAATCATCAGATTGGATTTTTTATTCTAATTTCAGCTAAACTTATCAAAATCAAGATCAAGACTGTAGCCAAAAAGATTAAACTGAATGATATATTTGCATCTTAAAACGTTGGATACAAACAAATAATAAGAAAAAAACCTTGCAAAAGTATTCATTTTGTTCCAGAAGGCGATTACGATTTTTGAGGAAATCAACAAAAGATAAAGAAATATCATAAGGAGGAATCGAGCAGACACAAATTTTCGAAACCAAAATCGAATATATATAAATGCGTAAATTTATGATATTGAATTGTAGTTTAATAAATTGCTGCAGATTGAGGTCAGCATCCTGCAAAGATATAATAGGTATTAACCTCCCTCTTTTTCCCTAATTCCCAAACGTCCCGAGTTCGACCCTAGGACATTTCGAAGGCGCTTTAACTTTCAAAACAGAAAGTGCTGTTCGTTTTTACTGTAGAAACATTCCTTTTGCGTAGATACAACGTAGATAATAGATTGATGTCCTGTTAAAAGTTTTGCGTTAATTAAAATTTCATGCGACGGAAACTGAGAATAAGCATGACGTAATTTAATTTCAATTTGTCACTTTAAACCAAAATGCCAATTAAATGCCAATGATGAGGTCATACCTATTTTTCCCTAATTCCGAAAGGTTAGATTGTTGATTAGACACGTTGATTGCATTAGATTACTTGATTTTTTAATTACTTGGGCAACACCGGGTATTTCAAATGGTAAATCCTCGATGAGTCCTCACATTAGATAATTAGATGATTAATAATACTGTACATAGTGTTAGGGCAATTCAGAAACTTCGTAATGTAATAGGTATATATTCATATATAGACAAAATAATCGTTTCACCCTTTTCGATTACAAATTATATGAGTTATTTAATTCATAAGAGTAATAAACGGAAATGAAAAATACGAATATAAGAATTTTCTATTCACAGATTAACAAAAGTTTTTAACCATGACTGGGGAAAATGCTTCGAAATTATTCAAGCTATCCTGTTTTTCATCCTATTGAATAACCTATTATGGAAATATATCTAAATGGAAATTCGAGACTTGCGTGCAGAATCAGTTATTTCAGAATAAAGAAAAATGAAATATTTTATAAGATTTTCATAAATCGAAATGAGATATCCTCCACTTCCTACTCTCGATCACATCCGAGGGTTTCCCAATATTTATTTGAGTTTCGTGAGAACTGCTCCCAAATACACACCTTTGGAGTTAAATATACTCTATTTTTAATGATTTCAAAAGATGAAAATCAATAATGAATCGATAATAAACAGTAAAAATGATACAGACAAGTAATATCGTTAAACTTGTTGGGAAAATCACGCAATAAGGCAACCAACGAACCAACCCAGAAAGATTAACAGGAAAAACCCATTATTCTCATCGCAATAAAATTTTCTGCATTTATCTTGAGCAAATTATAATATTGACACGCCAAATGTTTCAAATGAGCCACCGTAAAGACAAGCGAAGTAAACAGGATACATGACGAAAGTAAATGAAGTACTCGTATGTCCCAAGACATGACCTATTTACTAAATATGTGAAACTCTAAAAAGATGTATCCAACAAATACACCACAGACACAAACTATTAAACTTGTGGTCCAATCAAAATCTAGCTAGGATACCCTTACGGTTGAACAAACATTCCTTTCAACCCAAAACAATTCCGTTCACGAATCTTTCGTTCCGTCATTTTCGTAAAAAAACATAATTCTTCACAGCGTGTCCCAAACCCTTTTGCATCAAAGTTTAAGATTCCGGATTTTAGAAAACATGAAAATAATGCATAGTTCGTGCATTTTTTAGCTTTAGAAAGTGTTAACACGTCGACTTATCAACGAAAAGGAATATGAATATAATCGAAACAAATCATTGCAGTGCCATTATCGTTACAATAATTCTTAACGAAGATTTTAAAGGTGTCAATGTCAAGATCGTAGCAAATTCTTCTACAGTAAACGTAGAGTAACAATCTACAGAACGACTCATATTCATTCATATAAATCCGTTGTCGAAATAACAGAATCGTTCTTCAAGAGTCTCATAAAAAATTTCCATGTTTTTCCCGCCCCAGAGATGCAAAATGACCAACTTCCAAGAATGAAGTTGCAATCAGCCTTTTTAAAGGAATAACGTCTTCCCGAAAATAGTTCATTCTGGCAGTGCCTAAGTAAACATGTAGGGATACAGCATCATCAAGCCTCTTCAACTCGCATTCCATTCATACCGAAGGAAGACAATCCGGAAACGATGGACCAAGTCTTAAATATACGACCTCGACAATGAGAACATGAAGTTTGTTGCAACAAGATATGTTACGAAATACACAAAGAAAACCACTGTCATGGACACTTGGTTACGACACAAAGCACCACGAAAGCGATTCCAGGAATCATTGGGAGGAAAATTTACTTGTTTAACTTTACTTTTTTATTCGCACTTCGGGAGGAAATAGTCACGAAATAAGGAGCAGTTTCAAGATAATTTTTAACACCAGGAACATTTCGTTCACGATCGATCCTCAAGCTTGAATTGCTGTAATTTTCTTCCGACTTTATCATGAACGTCATAGAGGTGCTGTAGGAAATTAAGAGGACTGGGAATCTTATAAATATCGTGCAAATAAATGTTGATAACAGAAACCTGAATTCGTAGCTGAAAAGTTGTAACTTATCAAACGACTTACATAACTGCCCATTAAAATAACTGGTGCTCCGACCAAAGATTTATCTTTCTTGTATTTCATAGAGTTGACTGTCTGCTTTCATGTATAGGTCTAGTTTTATATTTAGGAATTCATTTACGTAGGAAAGTGCTTGTTGGCGTAAAATAAGTATTAAAAGATTTATGCAAAGAAAATACGCATTAAAACGAATAGAAATATGACAGAGAGTTGTCTTGAATATTAATTGATAATTTGGTGTCCCTCATATAGAGCGATTAATTAAAGCGAGGCAGTTAGCAGAAACGTGATCTCCCATTTGTTTCGGAAGAAAATCATTTAATTCGTTTTGATAATGCCCACAGTTTCAAGATATAGATTACACGCGTGAAATATCGAATGGTTTACTCGATGGCATGCAGCGACTGAATTATCGAATCCATCAAAGGTTCAACCGATGAGGAGGAGAGAGTGATAAACCAAAAGAGCCATTCAGTCGTTCGATGCGCTAAGGATAGAGTGGAAAACAAACATTTTATTCGAATTGTTCGGCTGTTTTCCTTCGGTTGTTACAACCTTTACATGCATTCATTGAAAAAATAGCTAGCTGAGGTATCATTACACTGTTCTTCTGAATTAATATCTCACATGAATGATGCGTATAAATTCTTTCGTTTACTATTTCAAAAACTCAACTCATAACATTTCAAAAAGTGTCAAATATAATTTGACGGTGCAGTGGGTACGTTTTTGTATTTAGTTGGCAATTTTGCTTATTTCGGATATTATTATATTATTGGATATTGTGTATTTAAATTTCTGTACGACTTTTGAGGTATTATATGAATCGATTTTTAAATGTACATGGTGGTTAGTGATTGTAGATTAATACGTAAATTATATCTGTTAATAGTAAATTACGGTCGTTTGTAAAATATTAGTTGGCGGGGTTGGTTATTGATTAATGTTCTGTATTTGTGCATACTGTTAGCTGCAGGTACTGTTAACTCGAGATCATCTTATACTCTTGCTCCCAGCTTATTTTGTCCATTTTTCTTCAGCCATAAGGAGGGTTCGAAAAGTATTGGTAGTAGTCTAGAGGAAACACAAGTAAACCTTCAATCAAAGAAATAATATTTGGGATTTTTGCTTTTTTATATAGCTTTCAGAAAATTTTTGTAAGTTTTGTATAACTTAAAAATTACTTAGTTCCTCGTTCTTTACTATACTGTAAACAACTTTTTCCGCCGCTGATGATGGCTCTTCAAAAAAAGTGAAGCAATCTAAAACAATTTTCCACCCTAAAAGCCTGGGGCCGAATACGACTAGAATCTACTTGATGTGCTTCTCACGTACAACTGTACATTCGTCATTTTTCGGTCGACGGAAGCGAATGCGGAAGTTGAAAAGAGTGAGTTGGGTGGGGACAAAAACGGTGGGCATTGCGGGGGAGGACACGGAACGTAGGTAAGGTTCCAGGGCAGTGGACACGGCGCATCGACCCCTAGACACAGCCTAAACATCGCTTCCTACACAAAACGGTGCTCTCTAGACACAACGGAAAGGAATAATAGCTTAAACGACGTACAGAAGTAGAGAAAACGGAACGTTTGAGAGAATTTTACAGAATTCGCGACTGGGAGGGAAAGGATGGGAATACGTGAAGCCGTAATTAGAATTTATGGGCAAAAATAATCGGAAACTGTGGTATATCAATATCACCATCATCATCAATTACTTAATCCTTTACTACTACCCTCGTATACGGATGATTTTGGCCTTTCATTCATTGCGTATGCCCTGAAAATCATTTCTAAGGCTTGTCATACGTTTATGGTAAGACTTTGACCAGAAATTTATCAAAGAACAATATATTGCTATTAAAATCTCACCACAATAAAGAAAAATTGCTAAAATGTTCCATCCAGTTGGTAGCCATTTCTTCAAAATATTTGGGGGGTAATAAGGTTAAACAACACACACATATACTATGATAATTTCTTTTTCCATATTTTAGAGTTTCATAGCCGTATATTTTGTTTAATTAAGCGCTTACATGGTAACGAATTGCATTACATAAGTTCCAACATATCTAGTGTTTTAAAAAAAAATAACACGTTTCATTCTGATTGAGGAGGTAGCGAATTTCTTATTTCTAGTCTTAACAATTCATGCTATTATATCTTTTAAATTGTGATAATATTTATTCATCGTTCAACATGAACAGTACCATTCTCTATTTATTTCAAATAATGGCTTTGGATCATTACTGACTTTAACCCTCTGTGTGAGTTAGACGGTCCATCATTTACTCAGACGTATAACACTGAAATGAAGACCTTAACTGACAGCTTACCGATTTATTCTCATCTTTTCATATCCTCCAATTCCCAATATTATCAAACATAAGTCAGAAATAGCATCGTATACCAATTTTATGTAACAATGATTTTCATTAAGATCACCAGACGAAATTAGAAATTACACAGGTTCTTCTCGCATCATTCGCTAGACTAGTATTCCACAGGTGGTTCTCCGGAAGAAAAGTGGCGCTGCAAGACGACTTCTCATTATACTATATATTTTATCAAATCTATTAATAGTACCCTTTATCGTGTTCCAGCAGAGCGTAACATTATTTCCATCCCTAGATTATGATCCTAACAAACTAGGTTGATAAATTCCAATGACTAGTTTTTCAATAAATATTATCCATTTTTAATTCTTCCGTTGGCTGGACGCGGTGGGATTAACATATAATTTAATATAACATATTCTTCTAATTTCTGCAAAATATTTTTCAGTTTAAACTATTTTCCTATTTCTGTGTGAGAAATATAAATATCAAATGATTGTCCTGGACTATGTCTACGCAATAGGAAATATTAATTTGAGAGGCTTTTCCTCTTAATTATCGATGATTGATTACCTATTCTGTTCCATCAGCGTTTTTTGAATCAAATATAAAAACAAAATATAAATTTTAATCCCAGCTATTGAAGAATCCGCTAAAGGGGGAAATTATCTTTGAAATTCAGCACGTAATACAAAACTGCA
Organism: Pachydiplax longipennis; assembly: GCA_036926295.1. Taxonomy (NCBI): domain Eukaryota; kingdom Metazoa; phylum Arthropoda; class Insecta; order Odonata; family Libellulidae; genus Pachydiplax; species Pachydiplax longipennis. The sequence continues at coordinate 1,609,909 of JAVFKF010000035.1, read as the reverse complement.
AAAAAGATTAAACCTCAAAATGAGCGGAGCACCGTGGGCTTAATTGCGGCACACTGGTTGGGAAATTACTGCGGACAACCTCAAAGTGATATCACTTTATGGCTTAAGAATTGTCCCGCCATTCAAACCACGAAGACAGCAAGAAACTCGGAAATCCTGTCTCTTCGAGGCACATCTTATCTACTATATGGATCGAGATTTCGCATCGCGGACAGAAAAAAAACAAGCAGGTCAGGAAGTTGAATTTATCATAAAAGAATGATTAGACGTCTTTTTCCTTCGACTGTGACGTAACCAAAGGGGGACAACGATTCCACGTATTCCGATCACGAAAAGTAGGCTTAAGCCATTACACATCTACGCGACTTGCATCCGTAATATTCTGACGAAGCTAATCATTAGTGGCGTCCTAAAGACTTCATTACTTACATAACAACGTCAGTGCCCGTCATAGAAAGACATGAAAGAGAGGCACACGACCTAATATAGAGCCATGAAAAAAATCCGTTGATGTTTTACTTCTTTACCTGACGACCTGAAGATCTTTTTCATGATATTGACTTCAAGATGCGGCCTTGGATACGTTTTCTATCATCAGCCAGAAGGCTGGTTTCATTTGGTAATATATTAACGTAATTTTTTCTGAGTCAATGAATTTATTTGAGCAGAATATATTTCTTTTGTTTTAACAATGCATGTTAAGTTCAATTTGGGCTGGATTCAGTGATCTATCAATCCAATCGCCATAATATTTTAATTTCCCTATTATTACCACAAAAATTGGGAGGAATAGATGTGATTTCTTGCAAGACTCATTCAAAATTTTGCCCCATTTAACCTTCTCAAAAATCGCACGGGAAGTTAGCAATAGGTTCCAGCATCGCAGAAAGGGTAGAAAGATGGTAAGGAGGTGAGAGATGTGAATGGACGGGCCACAGATGGGAGCACTCACGTCTCTGTTATTTGAGAACAAAAGACGCTACTTGGCGTCGTCTACAGCCTCCCCACGAGGCATCAATTTACCCATGTCCCCTTCCCCCATTTCTGTACGTATACTCTATTGAAGTGTAGGGAAGAATGGGCAGTTGGTGAAAGGAGGGAAGACCGTGGGATCCCAACGGGGCGAATGCTAAGGACACACGCGTCACGCACGCAGCCATACGTCATATTATCGATCGTCGAATGTTTCCCAGACGAAACGTATTGCCCCAGAGAGATGTGAACATTTTCCAGGCAAATATTAGAACGCATCGTGGAGTAAGGGAGGCGGAAGAGAATGCTACATCTGCTGCATAACCTCAGCTAGCCGAGTTTCCATATCGGGGGGGCTTTTTTTTTACTACAGCTTCCTCGCAAAGATGAATCGGGGGTTATATGGTGGTATCAGAGAGCCTTTTTAACTTTGACCTTTATAATTATGATGCGTTACGAAGAGTACTTTTCTTGCCATCTAAATTAATAGCTCGAGGAGGCTAGTATTCTGGGTATTTACAGCAGTGTGGGCAAAAAGTGTTTATCGGGGCTCAAACCGTTAAAATGAGTAATAGCTATAGAAAATATGAGCCCCCTACAGTCGCATCTAAAAGTAACTTAAACGTATATCTGACTGTGAATCTAACGTTCGTACTATACACTAAATTAAGAATTTCCAATGATGATAAATTTTAATGATAGATAATACCTTTGTTCTTATGCATATTGCATATCATTTTTATGATTATGTATCTTTTTTATTTTACTTTTAACTATGATAGAATCTCTCTTTTTCCTTGACTTTTTATTTATTTCTCCCTTTCCTAAAAATTTAGCAGGTTTTTCAACCCATTCTCTTCGTATGTGTTTTCTTGCATTGTATTTTTTCTGAAATCAAAAATATCAGTTTTTTCTATCCACATAATCAATATTTCTTTCCTTTTCCTGTACATACAATATTTTATAACATTGTTTAAAATCTGAATTCATAAATGTGTGTACTTTGGACATAGTTTAAATGGAAGATGGGACTATCTAGTCTGCCGATAACAAAGACATTTAGGACCAAGGTGAAATGAAAAGAACTATGCAAATACCAAATTTATTTGCGACTGTTTTCAAACAAGAATTTTAACCATCAGACCTTAAGGTTTTCAGTTTAGTTTATTTTATTCGAACACTTCCATAACATTAATAGGCAAACAGGTCAATAGGAGCGGGCAGAGTTAATCATATTCGACTTCCATGAAATGCAAGGGTATATAGATAATTTTCTATGATGACACCACAATAAAAACGTGTTCTTCCGCCAGAAAGGAAATACGTATATATACGTCTATTGAAGTGATAAGTATTTCCTGTAAACAGCATTCAACAGTTTCTACGCATGAATGAAATGCATGGAAATAACCGCAGAGGAAAGAATAGCAACCACCTGTGGACGTCTTCGAGATTTTGCCCAGTTATGAATCTCGCAGAAATGGTATCTAATGTACGAAAAAAATAAAAGTAAGCAATATTACTGACTGCTATTCTCACATAACCCTCCGACCCCATTTATGTATTCATTCTATTTCTAAAAAAAGAGCCTTAATGCACGATGGATGCACTGATATTCCATCAAAATATCGTTTTTCCCGTTATATCCTTCACTTTAATTAATCTCAACACTACCGGCATGCTATGCAATTGTTAAACAAAGAAAAATTAGACGTATAGAAGAATCCCTTATGTAATTATTAAACGAAAATATCCAATTAAACAGCCAACCGTGACGAGTTTCTTCAGAAATAAGTAACTCATCTTCAATTATCTCAAAAGATCCAGTATTTTTGGTATTTCTTAATACTTAGTTAAGAAATATTTTATTATAATATATTATAATGAAAACCCTCTTGTTTTTGTTTTGATAATGTAAGCTGAGTCCTCATTTTTCGTTTTCGAGATTTTTCCAACTTTTTCCCTGGTTCACCAAAGCATTAGATCTAGGTTATACTATATATTTTCCTTAAATAGATGCAAATTTGCCAAAATATTATAAAATAGAGGGAACTACTGCATTTATTTTAAATTCACTCATTCTTCCCACCACAAAATAATTATTTGAATCGAGATAAGAGCAGGGCAGATCAGTTAATAGCCTATCTTTCGAGCAGCAAAACGACTAGTGCATCCAATTCATATTTGAACATGAAGAATAAACAACACGATCAGATGAATTGTGTTTCGCCTCGATTGAAGCGGAATGACGGATTCAGTCGTCAAGTGAAAAGTAGGAATATGTAGTGCAAAAATAACCGATTCCCTGAGAAAGAGATGCGCCTCCCACGCTGTCCTCTGTAAAAGGGTTGACGTCCTTTGAACAGGTAGGATCAAGTCGACGACTTGCCCGACTTCCATTGTGACGATAAAAAAAGACGAGGCAAAGAGAGGAATCGAGAAAAGGAGGAAGCAATGATACGGAACAAAGCACCGAGCAGATCAGTGGAAAAAATCAGAAGAGAATAAAGAAAAAGATACACCACTGCGCATGCCGAAAGATTGCATTTCTTAGAAAAAATTAGGCCAATTTTACTTTCAGCGTATCCATAAGAAATCTTAAATGGGGCGAAAATAGCATGAAGTAAAAAGCAGTTTGATTGGACCTTATCTTTCAGCCAAAAACATCTCATAGCAAATAGTTTAGTATAAGAGTTGAAGCTCAGATGAGCTAGCTCATTCGTCTAGCACGAAAACTCAAAGCTTTTAAAATATGCATATGAGTAAACTCCAACTTCAGCAAACAATAGTCCTTTCTATCCAACGAATTTCTCCAATTTTGCTCACTAGACATTTAAAAGACCTTTAATACACGAAATAACCATTTTTATTGCATGCAGCGTTATTTCCGTCAGATTAGGAATTCGCTGGGGTTACAAAGCGCTTTTGGACCAAATATTCTATGAGTAGTATTTTAATTCCTTAAAAATATGTGGTGGCGAAACGGCGCGAAACGTATATCGCGGCAAACGTATATAACGTATAACGCGGCAAAACTTCCATTTCCTACATTCTGAGGACAGAACAGATTTTAAGAAAAAAACATATATTAAGTAGACGAAATGATGATAAGACAACAATATCGTTGATCTACAACCGGACTAGCTGCGTAATTTCTATGAGACGTAGAAACCCGAGTAGAAAATTATTTACCGCCCCCTTGAAAGCTTCGTCTTTTATAAGGGAAGAGAGACCGCGATGAGTCTTCTCCGAAAGGAAGAAGATGCACAGAAAGGCAGTGGAAAGATAGGGTCGTGAGACTGGCATTTCTACTCCCCCGAGAGCAACGGCCAAGTTGAATTGAGAACGGAATGGTTAATCGTAACCTTACCACGTCTCTACTTTTTCCACCGACACTGAGACACTCGTACTACTTTACCACTAAAACATTCTTTATGAAGGGTACTTTTTTCTTTATAAGGATACACTCTATTAATATTTCTGCTGCTGAGTGATCACAGAAAAAATATCACAACTGCAAGAAACACTCTAGAAGGAAAGAGGGTTTTAAAGGTATAAAAAAAGTAGAAATGCTGCAGCATATAGAAATACGAATATTCCAAAAGATAGCAAAAAGTTTGCGTTGTTAAAAGTGCTTCGACAAAGGTGGTTATTTCGCAACGGGTAACGAACCCGGGACTGTTTGCGTCAAAGTTGAAGAAGCTGCCCACTCGGCTATGCGAGAGCAACAGGGAATATATATTTGGACATAAGCATCCATTGTATGGACAGATATAATCATTTAATACATGAGAAAATAAAGAAAACTGGCAGAAATTTACATTGAAATCAAAATATATAAGAACATGATTCTGCAAACTGTGTCGTTGAAATTTGAACAGGATAGAATGTTATTAAAATAGTGAATAGTATAAACTTTACATTAGTTGTTAGAAACATTTGTGATAGCGACAAAAATATGAAGCTGATACAAATATTAAGTAGGCTGTCACTTAGAAAAATAATCTGATTGTAAGATACATTTTTAAGTATACAGTTTGATGTACATGAAAACGAATTTAAAGCCGACGAGGGAAAGAAATAATAAAATACATTTTTAAAATCATGAATTTGATTTTGACAATTCAATACGGTCAGATAGAATGCTTCCTCCAGCTCTCATCAGACGATGACCTCCCACTGGGACTGCTTTCGACAGGAAAACAAGCTAAGCAGGAGTCCTTCTTAGACAGCTAATCGCACCTTTGGAATCATCCTTTTGTCCAAACGACTTTTGCCTAAGTCTTCCCTTCTGTCCTTCCCCTTGCATCATTACTTTAACCACTTTCTTTAGCAATCCGTCCCATCCAAATCCTTAACACAATTCCCTCCTCCTTCCTTTTCCTTTCAGGCAAGCTGACATCATCAGCTTAACGAGATACCTACAATGAGTAAAAATCTTAAGTATCAAGTGGGTTTCATTCCTTCTCAAAACCTAGTGATAGATAATGCTGGAGGGTAGAGGTTTAAACCAACCTCAGGGCTGAATATTTAAGAGACAATAAAATATGCCATTACGTAATATAGTAAAGAAAAATACCAAAAATATAAGAAACGATAAAATAAAGTATTAAGGAAAAGATAAATGAATCAATAGGAGAAGAAGTTATTAAGTTTGAAGGGTCGTGAAAAGGGTTATTAATTCTCAAGAATAAATGTATCCGCCGTATGAAAATACAAAAAGAAAGGGGAGTAGGAACAAACCACGAGATATATAGGTCAGAAAGGAATCGATTTATTTATGCCGTACGGTAACGCATGGAATATTTCTAATATAATTCCTGAATAGAACTTGGGATAGAAAGTACAGAAACGATAAAGATACACAAATTGTAAGCCTTGGAAACTCGACTTCGGAGTGTGCTGAAACCGTCTCAATAGCCTCAGCAGAACTGGGGCAATCGTAGAACTGTCCATGGAGGTGGCATGTCTTCACCAGATGAGGAAGGAATTAATACTTTGATTAGGTTATAAACCGTGGTAATTTGTCTCAGAGGGATATGAATGCCTCCGTCGTCATAATGGGAAGAAATGGCCCACGCCCTCTACGGAGTTTCCCCTTTAGGCCGGAAGGTTCGACGACCTTAAGGGTAACTTTGACCTCATACAGGAGAGAAAACATTTTTGCATATTCTTAGGTAAGGAGAACTGGGAAAATTTTATTTTCATCCAAATATATTGCGAATTCTCAGCAATATCCATTCGCAATGCAGAAAAATGAGAAATTTATTCTTGCAAAATAGGGGATCGAATCGTAATCTTTTTCGATATGTAAAAACAGGATTTCGGTTCAGTTCCGGTTTCGCTCCTGATACCAACTTTGAACCAACTTTTCGTTCTAACTACAATAATATTATACCGTTCCGAAAGATATTTTAATTGCAATCTATGGAGGAACTCTCTACAAGAACTAGTTAATTATATTTTTTTACAAATCGGAATCGAATAAATAATGTTTTTCGGTTTCTGCCCTACCGGCCATAGTACAAAATGCAGTCCGGTACGTGGTTTATCCGGTTTTCTTAGATTTACAATACATTTTAACCTTTTAATACATTTAACTCGTCAATTACCGATTAATACTACTGTTACCGGATAATTGCCCATTTTATCAACTATTTATAAAATGATAGTTTCATGGCAATTTTTAGGACCTGGAAACAGAGAATTTCGGATTACGAATACGATTACGGAACGAAACATCTCTGTTAAAGAATTACTGTAAATTTAAAAGAGTAAATTTATGAAAAAAAAGGGGAAAAAGTTATGTCTCATAAAAACTAAAAACTCTCTCGTAAAACACTCATTCTTACTTCAACTAAAAGGACGTATCTCGTTAATAGTGAACGTTAATTCGATAAAAAGAGACGATAATCGATCATAATCGATCCAAACAACGCGTGCAATTTTCAGCGTGTCACACAAAGGAGGGCATCGAAGTTATTCATCACCATAGAACAATGGATCAGGTGATTTCCTTACACTTAACTAAATTAACTTTCACCTCACCTATTTCTGAATTCTTTTCCACGTAAAGGAGCAATTTACGGAGAAATGATGCACATGGAACGCTAATGACAAAGTTAATATCCATGAAGGAAAGAAACGGATCATGAAATTTCGAAATTAGCTTTCTATGGTGTCAGGAAAATGGCAACGGGATGGTTATCAAAGAAAAATTCTTTCTCCAAAGAAAAAATTTTTTCTAACGAATTGGTACAAGCGATATCCGGCGGATTCCTTCTTGATAAAAAAACTGATGAGAAACCTTTTCACAAAAATTACAATACTAACCACATTTGATCATTATAATCGGATTGTAAATTCAACCAATAAATCATAATATAATTAGAAATATTCCTCGAACAAATCTATCGCTTCCAACTACTGCCAGAATCATGTAAATACCTAACAGTACAGCCTCAACGCTAAAAAGCACAAAGAATAAATTCAATCACCCATGATTAAAAAATAAACAAATATGATGTTCCATTTTTCATGAATATTAGTACAGTAAATATTAAAAATAACATTAAAAATAATAAGGTTTTGTGGAATATCGTTATCGAGATGGCTCACGGTTTTCTAAAAGCTATTCGATTTCCATTTCCTTTTAATTATATTTAATATAGATGCTCCAATTAATTTAAAAAAGAAGTAGATTTGTAACAGCAAACCTTTTAATTTAACAAACGGAACTTGTAAGAAACTATTTCAATCATAACTCAAAGACTATTTGATAACAACAAAATTTCTGAATCATTATAAGCAATTTGGAGTGAAAAACAAACACAAGATTAGACCCAGGTTAAGATTACAGAGATCAATGAGAAAATGAAATCACAATATACATTCAAATAATTAATATACTTTAAACAGCAGTACTGAATGATAACATACTTAAATCAAATTAATCGATTGCATATGCCTTCCAATATTAATAAATGTAAATCAGTACAGCACATGGAATTAATATATAATGAACGCCTTTCTCCAAGCACTAAACACGTCACACGCAAAGGAATTTTTATGATCATAACAATCACTAGAGAGAAAGTTTATCAAAGGATTTGAAGCAGAATATACCGCTAGAGAAAGCTTATCCGCTCACTCATTAACGAGGCCTATTATTCTTAAAACAAACGGGAATTAAGAAAGAAATCGCGAGTAAAACGAGGTTAATCGCGAATTATCCTCTTCAATATCAATAGTTTCACTTCGTGCACGTTCCATAGCGGAATTTAACTAGTGACAAAGGATGGAAAATTTGAAAGACATATGACACTATCCCAAGTGAATTAATTAGGGTAATCGTTACTGAAGAATTTAACGAGAAAACTATCAGCGGTTGAATGAAGCCACAAAGGCTTTGGAATCAGTAATAATTGATTAAATTCAGACAATGCTTATCTAGGTTACGTAAAAGTAGTGACTGGCGCAAATATAGTTTTCAGTGGATGTAGGATAAGAAAGTTATAATTAAAAATATATAAAATTGAGGAATTGCATCGAAAAATTTCTAATGCTGATGATTAGGTAGAACTTAAGAGTACTTCTTTCAAGATTATGAAATTGAACGGAGAAGATACTTGGAACCATGATGGTACTTAAGTAGCTCAAAGGCAAACATTTTCTAATGAAAACAACGGTCGAATAAATATAATCAACTTCTTAATTTGCAAGAGAAAAGTAAAAATTTTGTCACCAAAATTTCACATAAAAATAAGCATCACGTCAATTTATCTTTCCCCTAACGCAATTACTTCAGAATATATTCTTTTACAAAAATCCTGTGGTTCCATCAGTCAGTCTAATAGCAAAATTTTATTTATGATTTAGAAGTGCTGCCGATTTTAAGATCCGAAAAAAATTTAAAATTTATCAAACTGTTTAACTCGATAACATATCTGAATGTATGAAGTAATGTTTAAGTAGAATGGCAATGCAAATGCATTCCTTGAACTTTAAGAATCGGAATTAGAGGAGGGGTAAACGACGGTAAGTAGAACGAAAAATAGCGCATAGATAATAGTATTCACGGAATATATTAAGTATTTCGTCGACGATTTTGACCAAAGAGTGAAACACAAGGAACTCTTAAGACAATAAACTCAATACGGTAAAATTTTCTGCCAAACCTATGAAAGTGCGAGAATTCTTACTCTTAATGTAACTGAGGAACCACAAAATCATAACTGATTTCATTCCTTTAATTAGTAAAACAAACCGAAACGTATCAACACACTAATATCTAATCACAACTGGAAGCACCGAACTCCTGACCGATGAAATCAAATCCGTCACCACCACCAACAGGAAGACCCTATCCCACCACCGAAGTGAACACCTTCTGAAGACCCCCACACTTACGCTTGGACCCCCGGGCAGCACCTGCACCTCCTGTCCGAAAGGTTCCACAAGGACCGGAACATGAACATCCTGCCTTAGAATCCACCGATCGAGGATATAAGCACTCCCGAAACAGCGTTCAATTCGTCAACAGCCCACCAACTAAAATCAACCGCACTGCTTACTGCCACCCCTAACAATGAGGCATTCCTTCGGGTAGGATGGCCAACAGCGATATCTCCCGACTCACCACCGATGCCATCACGTAACCGCGCGCACGCCTATGACCAAAAGCGATCTTAGGGTCTTAAAGGGAAGGAAGTTTCCATCGCCGGAAGAGGAGAAGGGCAAGAACCCTTTTTTGGCACGACCCCTTCCGTCTCGCTCGCGACCGCGCCTCGGCTGCTTTAGGGTGCAGGAGAGGGTGCGGCGAGAGCTGCTCCCAGGAAACGATCCGCACCCGAATGGGGCGATTGGAGGAGAGATCTGGTGGATGCGGAGAGATTCTTCCTTCCGTAACCGGCGCGTGTGTTTTGAATGGTGGGAGAGGCCGTTAGAGACTCCTTTCGACCAGTTTGACGATCGAACCAAGAAAGTGGGGAAGCGTGCCGTCCGCTTTTTTCCTCAAGAAGGGGATGTTGAGGGAGGGAAAAGGGTTGGGACAGATACTCGTTTGATTCAGTATTTTTCTGTAATTGGAGTGCAGATTTACAAGCAGCAAAAAATGAAATAAACATTCGCCACAACAGTAAGGAAGCCGCTTCTACAAATCCTGACGTCAGAATTTCACAGCATGGCAATTTAACTTCTTTCTTCCAATATCATCTGAAAAATTGACTCCTGATTTGTATCTTGTAAAGATTAATTTACTTTTGTGAGGATGATAACTTAGCAGCGACTGCCCCCAGCAGCTAAAACAACTAAAATTCAAATGCCACTCTTAACTGTACCCTTATACCATAGATATCCTTTTACAAGTAAGAAAATCGTCGGGTCAATGGTCGGTAAAGGTAATCAAGAACTGATATGAGTAATGAGTACCTCATATTACGCAAATTCCAGGAACTAGGAATTTGACGTAGCATAGGGAAGTTCTTCTAATCATGGAGATAAGAAAAGTGACCGATCTTCGACTACAGTTCGAATTGTATCGGCAGGCGGACGGTTATTCATTAACTCTTCAATGAATCATTCGCTTGGATGAACTAAGATTACCCTATGCTTGAATAATCAAGGAATACGTGGGAAAAGAGTTCTTTCAGAGGAGCAAGGACACCTCTGCTAATGAAGATGATTAGTTCCAGTCATACTCCTTGTAATTCCAATCAAACTCCTCCGAAATGCTGCATCTGAAAGCTTCGTTGGCAGAGTCGCTCTACAACCGAAATATTACTCACTGGAAACTAGGCGACATAAGGCCGTAGAATGACATCGAAAGTTTACCCAAATTTGGCTATGGTAAGATAATATCTCTTCATAAAGATAGCCTTAAAATAGAATAACTCCTCTATTTGGTAGCTATGCCTCAACTTACATCTCAAAAAACGCTGACGTTGGAAAATAATTATTATATACATAGTGAAATCGATTAGAATAGAGGGATGAATATCCTAAGTAATTAATAATTAAATAAAATAAATAACTCCTTATCACCCATCTTTAAATGTAACTATTCAACCAACTGCATGTTGAAGGGTGCCTAAAGATACCATTACTTTTGACTTCTCCGATAAACCACAAATAAATCACTTCTTTTTAACTTTTTGTATGGTGTGAAATAAAAAGAGAAGTAAACCCCTCATTTTTGGTGATTAAGAACGAATACGTAAAAACCTTACATTATTAATTAATGCTCAACTGAAACTAATACAGCTAATATTCTTCATTTAAAAACCTTAGGATTTACTTAGACATGATGCCACATTTTCAAACGTACAGTCGTCATGCTCTCTATTTTTTCCACCTACGCTTTCAATTCATTCCGAGAAAACACATAACAAATTCTAAATAAAGAATAAGCATCATTACAAATTGGCTATACTTAAGCATTTACTAATGTCCAAAATAGAAAGCAAAGGGCATCTGCTGACTCCTTAGGATTGAATTAAATCGCAATCGACCCCAAATTGAAGCGAAGGAATTCTGAATAGATCTCGCATGAGCAAAACCGGAGAAAGCAGCAAGTACTTTGGTAACCATATAAAATTCCTCAATGCAAACATGTAATTACAGTAACTGATATTGATTGAAATGCATTTTTGAAAAAGGAAGTTAATGATTGACACCTAGAATTAAAGTAATCGTTCCCTAAATATTCTTTCCTTCAGATATGTTCAACATTTGTATTTTTACCTGATATTAATTACGGATTACATGTTATTAACATATAAATATAAGTTAAGAACGACAAAAGATTAAAAGCTATTAAAAACTAAAAACCGTTAATAAGAAAAATGTTTGCACAAATTCGACAAACATTTCATTTAAATCTTAATAGTTACCAACTAGATGCGGCAGTAAGGAGTAGGTTTTCTTTAATTATGTTTACGTTCGTTAGCAAAATATTATTATAAAGTATCGCCCTAATTGATATTAACAGCCAATTTTTATCAACGCTATTTTAGTGAAATATGTTTTGTAGAGTTGATTTAAGGAATTATAAGTAAATTGGGTTGTTCTTCCAATTCTACATTGAGTATTTCTGTTCATAATTAGTTTTATTATTTTCGATGACTCCATTAATTTGTTCATGTATTGTTGACAAATTGTTCCCATGAGAGTGTTATATCCTCTTTGTGAACTTTTGTTAGGAAATGATACAAATATTTTGAAGTGAACTTAATATTAGAAGATATCTCGAAGGAAATGTAGAATATCTACCACAGTATTTAACACAATGTTTCGCATCTCATCTAATTAATTACCAGACGTAATAGGTCACATCTAAAGCTCAACTTATCTCCGCTAAATAAATAAGGAATATATTTGAGGAAGTAAACATGCTTGGTGTAAAAAATGAGAACGAAATTTTCTCAGGACATTTCTTAACACGGCCGAATTCCACGACAAATCCGGAGCGCACGATTGCTGTTAAGCATCGCGGTGTAAATAAACATTTGTTTAGATACGCGACACACTTCCACCAATCCCGCTTTTCCACCTCATTGTCATCCAGCGCCTGCAACAATAGAAAAATTCCGGAAATAAAAATAGAACGGAGCTAAATAAGACTTTCAAATGACTAACAAATGACTCGCTATTATAGAATGTCGCCACATCCGGTCTTCTTCTATGAACACAATTGCTCCGGGAGGCAAAAAATCATCCCCGACGGAAATTTTTGAGTCAATGAGTCATGTGTTATGTCGGTCATAGAACTCATACGAAATTATTTCAGATTTGCAATGGCCTTCAGGATCACAGAGTATGTATATCTTACTCCATTATACGATTAACTTTCATGTTATTCATCTGGAAATACATTGATAAACGATTCGTTCTATTTTCCACATTGTACTAAGGCATATTCCTCACATTCCTAATAAATAAAACATAAGGTAAGCCTCGAGCAGCCCGGTTCGCTGGAAGCGGTCCCGAGTTCGATTCCCGGTGGGGACCAACAATTATCGGTGCCCACCCAGCATCGTGATGAATATGGGTCTATCTGAATAACGTATCTGGAAAGATAAATATTAAAACAAGCGTGCTGAAATGCTATTGTGCCTATGTCAATTAGAATTTTACTATCAATTTATCTATAGAGGCAAGTAGATTAAGATAATGCGTGACGATAAGTTGATTTGTAAAATGTTTGGAAAGGATATAGGCCAACGATAAGAAATGGTTAAAAGCACTCGATGAACAGCTAAGTGGAGATAAACGAATACGTCAATAAAATGGACAAAAATCCTGGAGGTGAGATTGATCTTCGGCTAATTGAATTACGCACACGCATTTGTAAATGAAGGGGAAGCCCTAATTTTGTTTAATTCCATAAAAAAGACGATAAAGTAAAAAATCTTTTGTGATTACATAAATAAAAGAAGATTTAATGGATTATTTTCCAAGAGTAGCCGTATCTTTGCTTCTATACTCCTATTATAGTTCAATTTTTCTTTATGTTTTTGGTTTTTTAAATAAGCCTAGGAAAGCAGGCGTATTAAAACGATCAATCAATCTACGCCAATCACCTAATCATCAGCCAGCTAAAAAACAAAAATCTAAAAAGTAAATATTTATTAAGCCCATCGCGAGCATTCTTAGAAATTCTTTTTCTTTTACGAGAACAAAGGTCTCATAATCGAATTACCAACACATGAAAGGACAAATAAAAAAACGAAGCTATAAAAGCCGACCGAAGATCAAACGATATGATTAACCTTTCAGACACGCAACAGTGACTCTATCCCTTACGGAAAAGGCAAACGTTGTGGTAAGCGAGAACAGGCTTTTCGCGCTACAAGAAATTTTCTCTTTTTCTTGATTCTTTCAAGTAATTAGATGGATCTATCGCAATAGTATTACCGTTATACATCGGATTCTCCATTCCAAGAACGTTATCTTCAACCATTCTTGCTAAATATTTTACATGGATGACCTGTCGATCGTCGAGCTTTTAATACAAGGTTTGAATGAAAAACGAATTTGGCACATCAATAATTGAGATAATCTGTTTAGCTCGTTTTAAGAGGCCACTCTAACATGAGACACAGCCACGTATAAGCAAAATACAATAAATAAATTATCATACTGATTGGGAAGAAATATGCAGATTAATTCATTGTGATGGATCCAAATAATGAATTAGGTCAAATTCTCAGCAACTGAAGCGAAATATTGTAACAAATTATTTTTTATTTAACTTTTACGACAGAACTATTACATAAAGCAACACAATGCCGTATATGTTAAATTATACCTCTTTAATCCTGCATTACTATATAAGCTGCACTTAAATAGCACACAAACTAAAATTAATCTATAAGAAATATATAGATTGTACTGAATAATTACATAATATTACAATTAAATTCATATTGCCGTAATTCGCGCGAAATGCGTAAAACGAAAAGTTTGAGCAAATTTGAATTTGAATGCAGCAAGCTCATCCTTCTCAAATATACCAACCATTGGAGAATCCAAAATTACCCCATGCTACAAGGAGCTTGAATTCAAATCTAATTATGAAGCAAAAAACACTATACATCGGCCACATTTATAACTCCAGAATGGGATTTTAATGGTTGACAGGAGATGAGTTTATAAGGAAACTGTCAAAGAACTGCTCCCCCTGACGTCTCCAAATCCGCCCCCGGCACTAACAAAATGGAAAAACAGCTCTGAAAAATACAAATATCAGTAATAAATAATCCATACATTAACAACCACTCAAAATGAGAATATTTACGTAAAAGGTTGATTGCTTTAATTCATTACGTTTTCAATCCACATTACTTTAAAAAAAAATACCGGTCGTAATAAAAATCGAGACTAAATACGGAAACTTAGGCGCGACACAGATACAGCAATGCAAATGTGATATTAATAATTAGGTGCTCATTGTTAGGGAGCATTGTGAGGATATAAATAGTGAAATTATATGCGTGGTATGACGAAGCAGTAGATCACGCTCGAACGTAAAACGCCTACTAAAAGGTTCCTGTTTAATTTACTCGACACGAAGTCGGTCAACTATGATTGGGGCTGCCTCTTAATGGAGCGAGAAAACGACGTCACCGTGGCATTTCCTTCCGGAACTGCTGCTGGAGGGACAAACACATACAACGCGACTGGAAAACAACAGAGAAACTTTCAGTTATCTTTCCCACACTTTGTAAATGCGAGGGAATTTCAATCTCGTGAGTATATAAAAAAAATACAAGATATCTGAAGAGACCGAGAACGTATTTTTTAAATTTTGTCAATTCCTTAACAAATCCTACAGATTAAAACCAATGCCCTCCTTATCTCATTGTCAGTCAGCAACAAGAAAATGCTTGGATAGATTAAATATTGAGATATTTTCTATTAGCATAGGAGAGTATGACAAAAAAGATGCAAATACTTTTACTTGTGAAATGATTCCCCAGCAAAATCCACTGTGCTTCTAATTGATAGATTCTATTCGCAAAATTATATTATTGGGCGACAAAACTCATAACATAAAGTATTATGTTATGAGTTGTTATGTTATGAATGATCATACTTATAGTATCTATATTATCCTGGAACCTTTCATAAAGATATTAATTCCAAATTATACTTTCCCATTAATTCCGCTTACACATTATTCATCAATGACAGAAGAGTTTTTGTTTTGAAACCAATTCGCTGAAATAATTGAATATATAATACAAAGTTATGCCTCGGTTAATAAATAATCCTGTTAACGATTTTTTCGTCCGTTTCCTGAATAGGATAACAAATGAGGACTTGAAATGCGAATATTTTTGGGGTTTTGCGCTTGTACGCAAAAAAACTACTAAAATACGAGTATATTGGCAGCTTATCCCATTTTGCGTACAAGTGAAAGAGTTTGATGCATTTTGCAGAGTTGTGCATATTCTGCGATTTTGAAATCGCATTACGGTCAACAAAAATGATCCTGGAACGAAGCGATTTCGAAATCCGATGAATTACTTTCTACAAAATGGAAAATACAGTAAAACACTATAAGAAAACGCTTTTATAACATTATGACGCATTTTTAGTATCCAATAGTACTTCAAAGATACAGAGCAAAAAACCCAGATAGTACATCTTTCAATCAAAGAAACTGAAGACAAAGTTCAGCCACAACTTCCAAACATCTGGTTAACTAATCGTACGAGAAAAGTCACTTTAAAGTAAGAAAACAATGTGTTTTTACTTAAGAAGGCAACTAAATGGAAAATAAATTAGCAAGAAGATCGAGTTAGATGAAAAACACTGACGTATTGAAATATTTGGAAGATATATCCTACGAAACATTTGATCAACTTCATTGATATGCTGAAAATACGCATAAATTCTTGATCTCCAACTTTCAATTGGATCCGATTTCATTATCCTAGAAAATGAATTCATAAAATTTCCGACATAAATACGCTAGAATAGTGGCTAATTTTTGGAGCGAGCAAACCTATTCGTGGATGCACGACAATGCACGACATGCAATCGTCCACATTAAGAGTAAATCGTCATGTATGATGTGAATAATTCCACCAAAGGCAACAACTCTCCTCCAGTCATGCGGTGAATATTTTTACCGAAAGGTAAAAATCTTAAACTCGGGGAATACAGAACTGCACGATCCCTTTCACTGAAAGAAGGAACACCTCGTCAGGGTGCAATGAAGATCCACTCCATTATTCAATATCAACTGAAAAATTTAATTTTTAAAATAGTATAAAATAATAAACATGCGGCAAAGCTAGCGGATAATAGGACGATTTTTCTAAACGTGAATGATATAGCTTTCCTCGAGGAATAGAAAATAGAGCCTGTCATTGTACTGGACCAGCTTTCATAAACGGCTGTTGGTGAAAATTAAGTTTGCTTTTTTATGTTTTTGTAATCATTATTATTATAAGTACTACATTTTTATTATTGCTATATTTTATTATTATTATTATTATTACGATTTGTTATTGTTTACAATTGGTGTGATTATTGGATTATTTTTGTTTTTTTGCGACAATTATCATCATAAAAACTGCAAATAAATACATACGTACGAAATACATAGTCAATTTGTATCCCAACTCTGTTCATAAAAACAATTCTATAGTTTCGATAACCGCTATTAATAGCAAGTTACGACAGAAGGATGAGAGGAAAGCAGTTTGTCAGGTGTCTATGGGGGCCGAAAAAAGAGGAATGTTTACACGTGATGTTCGCTGATAAACTTCTTCCGACAACGTTTACGAAGAATATTGTCAAACATTCCCTCGTCTCGGAAGTAGAGTACATCACGCGCTCCTCCAAGGCCACCGTATGTTGTTTACAAACAGTAGTTACAATTCGGGATCCCTCCTCAGCGTAATGCATTTCTTCAAACCTGCTGTTGCTTCAAAATAAGTATCGGTAGGTCGTTGAAAATTGAATGTGGATTACGACAAAATCAACGAATGTGACGTTAGGTATTAAAAAAAGAATTGAATTGCTTGAAAATAAGTGATATTTTTGAATTTCTTCCCATAAAATTTTTCTGATACAAACTTAAATGGAATCTCGCTAAAAATTGAACTTCTCACTCTTGAAGAGAATTTTCGTCCGTGCCTCCGACATCAAAATATTCCCATAATTCTTAACGTTGCTTAGGTACTCAAGCAAGAGAAATATCACCGAAAATGAGCTCCAAACTTTGTCGCACGTGATACGGCCTAACTCGTTCCTTAAGTCTAGTTTATATTGTGTAAATATTGATGATCCACCTAGCAAGATATCAAACGAAGTATTTTAAACTAGTATATTTCCAAACGCTCGAACGCTATGAAAGATTTCCTGGTTCTAAACAATGCGAACCCCATTAGTTAGCGAAAAAACATTATATCTCAGTTTCGTAAACTTTAAGCTAGGTGAGGTAGGAGAGGACGGGGAAAAAATAATTTAATTCAAAATAGCAATAAAATAAATATCATGCGAGGTGTTGTGAAAATCTATCGCAGTACGACAAAGAAACTGAAGTTCGTAATTATACGACAATTTATTATCATTCGCTGAAACCGGTTATGTTCCTGTTTTTAAGGAACATCACAAAATTTGCGGATAAATTACAAATGTAAACGCAAAATCTTATGCGAAAATGTTAATCACACACCATTATCTAAACTATTAGGTTAACCGATACACATTACTTAAATGAAATTCATGGATACAAACCGAGAGCTTCTGCAGGGTCGCCAACCTAAATTTTGGTTACAACAAAACGATATTGCTCATCGCTGCTAACTCTTCGGCATAAAATTAATGTTGTTCGGTTTGGTAGGTTCTTAAGAACTTTTAAATCGTTCGTTCGAACGCATAGTATTTTAAAATGTTTCTGGTATACCATTTACTGGTACGAAGCGTAAAACTAAAACATAAAAATCGATACGCATCATGAGAATTATCATCGCAATTGTTTACGTCCTTCCTGTTGTAAAAATAGGATTTCATGAGCAGTGCAAAACTTCCACACCTCCGCTTCAACGAGGTGAAATAACGGCAATAAATTAAAGGTACCCGATTATTATGCGACTATAATGAATTAATGAACTGTAATATTAGTAATAATTATGAAAACGATCACACAGGGGAATAATGTTTGCTGAGAGAGATTTAGCATAAGGCAATTTAAGAGTAGGATCAATTATCAATCTATTATACAAATGTATCATATGAAATAATGCTTCCTCACTAAAACTGGTAAATTCGAAAAATAGATCAGAAAAATATTTGTGAGATCCGCAAAATATAGAGTATACCTCCTTTATATAGTGATTTGTTAGGCATAATTTTTTAACCACAAGAGCCATTAGGTTAGATTTCTCATGGATTCTTAAGAGATCGCATGAAACCTACAGAAAAAAGGGTTCATATTTTTAAAAAATCTTATCAAAAATACGTCGTAACAATTGGATACAAAAACATCATCTCGATTTACAAAATAAATTACACGCGAGCGAAATACGAAATATTAAAATTAACCAATTTTACCATGGTTGGTTTTTATGGTACTTTTTTTGCTTTAACGTTTTTTTGTAAACTATTGTTTGGCTATCCCCTCGAAAGTAATCATTGTACGGGAACAAATAGATAAAAATCTTCAAGCATCGATTAATTCCGGACAAAAACATATCTAATCTTGGCACTGATAGCGATACAATACAAAAGAGAACATGTATTATACTGCACGCAAGTGAATAATGTACTGAATAACGTTCTTAATTTTCTTTAGAGCTGTCGAACTTATTTTAATAATTTAAAAATTAAAAAATTTATAAAAGTTACTAATTCAATAAATCTATTAACGGTATCGTATATTAATCGTTTTATGACTAATTCTGAATTAAAAGAGAACATCTGTTACTATTATGTTAACAAACGATGAAATGTGAAGAGTTTAAAAAATCGGGAGTAAATCAGCTGACTCGATATTAAAGCTATAAATAGATAATTGCGCGGGTTACGAGCTAGACTGTCAAATTATTTTTCGATAAAAATGCACTTAAAAGCATCTCTACTCACTTCTCCAGCCTCCGTGGATATGGTACAGATGGATGGCCACACGAAGTCACCACATTTCCAAATGTGGCAGCTCGACGGTGCATTCTCTCGGTCCAGCTAGTCATTTCATCAACTATTCGTCGACACACAGGCCTACGCCTCCCTGTCACTCTCTAGCATCCTTAAAAAACAGCAAGCCATATTCTATGCATAAAAAAAATTCCTTCGAAGTAATTATAAGAATTTCAGTAAGTCAATAAAAAGGGATGCTAAAGCATTTAATCCTAGAAATAAGGCCGCAATTATAAAAAGGGCAAAATAGGCGACAGGCGATTACACGAGAAGTATGTAATTACAAGGAAGAGCTGCAAAAACCATATAATAAACAAGAATAAACGGATATCAATAATAATTATGAACACACAAAGTTCAACGAGCGCATACTCAGCTTACTATTACAAGAATCTTACCTTTATAAACAACCATCCTGCTAAACACTCTCCACATAGTCACTATCTCACTATTAGGAACACCAGATTCAGCAATAAAGACTCCAAAAAATATATACCACTAATCATCTCAAAATTGAAAATAACCACACCTTCCTCTTCATCTTTCAAAAAATCAATATGGCTTCCGATTTAAGTGCCATCTAAAAGTGGAATGAAGCACTACGAATAGCGGCTGTCAACTGCCGAAAAAGTGAAACGAGAAATATATGTTCAGTTTACCGTCATGAGTGCATCATGAATTTATCCTCTTATGTTTTTATAATGTTCATCGTCAATGAGGTTAACAGAAATTGTTCGTTGGGTCTATTGAATTTTAATAATGTCCTCCAAAGATTGGATAACTAGTCTTGCTTGCAAGGCAAATAGCCGACACGTTCAGAATTGGTATTATCTTAATTAGCTTACCGTGTGCTCAGTCGTTTTAAGTTATAATTTAGATGAGTTATTCCTTTTTTTACTTATTGGAGGCCTCAATGGTCAGTTTCAAATGAATTTGTTCCATGTTCAACTTTACCTAACAATCCATGGGGAATGGCTTCCAGGCGAATCTGTGGTACAACATTGGGACCTTTCTAAGTCTTAATTATACCTTTGCTCTTCTGGGAAGTCTTTGAAACCAGTGTGATGAATGCGAGTAATTTTGTAATGCTTCAGTTTTCAGCCAGATTTCCATTCTGATCTTAGCAGTTGATCCTATCCATTTTGTTACAATACATCATCAGGATAAGGGAACTTTGCATGTAATGAGGTGAACTCAGGAAAAATTCCAAGGAATAGCGGACCTGAAAAAAGTCCGACGGGAACTCCAATCCGCGATATTCCTCATTCCAGGAAATTGTTTTAGTCAATGAAGATATATAACCTAAACGTTTTCTCAAAATGACCTTAACTCGGTATTATGTGTTTTACTTGAATCAAATCACATCTGTGTATATATATCTGTGATTTAATAAAATTGGACCAAAGTTTTGAGTAGTATCTTAGTTTAAGATAAAATAGACTGAGCTAGAAGTGACGTAATTAAAAGAAAACTGACATGTTATATTAAAGAGACAGAGTTAAAGGAATGCACAAACTGATTAATGCGAGTTAAATAACAGTCTGTTACTTCAAATCAGAGTGATCCATACAGATTTAACAGCCAAATGATTATACATACACCAATAAAGTTAATGTGGGTTTTTGTTGTTAAAGAAAGAATCACCCCAACAATTATTAATATTAAGTGTAGCACTCCTAACACAATAGCTTCATGCTTGCTTTTGAAGGAAAGGTGCTTACCATAGAAGTTAGAGTAATTCCTCTGGCATATAATATTATGTATTATACCCAGAGGAATATATACTTATTACTATAATATTGTTGCTACCAATCCTTAAATATGATGAGAGATATTATCAAAAAGAAAAGTGAGAGACAAAATCCATCCTACAGAGTGAGATTTCAAAAATTCATCAAGTGAATTTTAAATTTTAATTGTAAACCATCTCAGAATAACATTTGCTTTAAATGTACATTTCAATTATGTCACAGTGAGCAGTAATTAAGCTACACATAAGGGCACTTGAGAATCTTGGGCACCATAAATAGATATCCTTTTAATAAAACTCCTTGGTACCCAGGTGCAAGATATTATCAAGGTACTTGATTAACACCTCCACTGTCCTAAGAAAGGAAACAAAACCTCTCCTGCCAGGAGTTTTAAGGAAAGAGAAACAAATAGCTCTGCATGATTTTAATTTTTCTCGATCAATCTACATTTCATTAGATCAAGAGATCAATTCTACATTTGCCAGAATTGAAAATTCAGAGGAACAGCAGTTTGGCAAATTCTGAAGTTTAAAAGATTAATAAATCTACTACAAATATAATGATTCAATCTGAAAGTATATGTGTAAGCTAAAACTATCTTTAGACAAAATGCTACTTTGAGCATAATTCCAAATCTTAAAATTGTCAAATACTACTTTCTTTTACTGCTGAGCAATTTTTTAGCTAACCATTTTTTTCAAATCTTCCGTTCTGTTATGAAATGAAAATTTGACTCTGATCTAAAATAATCTCCTGTAGAATGTTTCCCATAGTACAAAAATGTATTTATAATCACATTTCATTGAAAAACTGAGCATTTTCTATGACTAGAGATAATTATAGAATAACACCTCAATGAAAAAATAGGAATAATTTTAAATATCTCAAGATCTTTATGCTAAGTATTTTTTTTTTTTTAGTTCCATCTCTGTGTTACCTATCAAATCATTTGAATGTACTGATGTCAGCTTCCAGTATTTGCAAAAATTTCCGTCTTGTAAAAGTGACTCAAATTACTTAGCTTGAAAAATACTGAATTCCACCAATTACTGCTCAAGAAGTTAAATTTCCCTCTTCTTTTGATAAATTTAACAATATATTAACAAAATAAGGAGTTTTATAACAAATAATTCTGCAATTATTATAGTAACATCCTACAAAAATTATACAAAGAATTCATTCCCCTTTCAGAGGTTATTATATGGTCACACTGGTTATTTTATAATTTCTCTCTCAAATTGAACAAATATACTACCAGAAACATTAGTAATCAAATCTGTATTTGTTAGCTAAGGGGTCAATGTAAATATAATAGAAGTAAACTTTACCTTTTGAAATGTGGGAAATAAATTACTCATCTTCTTCTGTATCAGAACACAGTTTGATCTTTTCTTGTGCTTTTGCTTCTTGATCCTATATTTGAAATGATTCACTACTTCCGTAGACTTAACATAGATGGGGTTTACTGTCACCTTGGGTACACCTCTTAACCTAAACAGGAAAATAAATTTAGCTTCAAGACTGATGCAATTAATCATATTCATTGGCATATATCATACATCATAATTTTCAGGAGGAAGTTTTTGCAAAAGAAATGAAATTTATTATAAAAGGATTAGAACTACAAACATTTTTAGACAACTCACTTTTGCATATTAGGATAAACACACTGAAAGTTATTAAGACTGAAAATATCTTGCTGGATCAAGCCTCTCAAGTACTATGTTACTTGTAAATCATTTGCACCTGGAATTGCTAGATAAAACCATTCTTCTTATGATATTGTATTCAGTAAGACATTTCTGAGAAGATTTTCAGATTTAAACACGTAAATAATAGTATCTAAACTGGGAACTTCCATTGTTCTTCATGAATAAAGGATTACAGTGAGAGGTTTTTCACACAAAATTCAAGATAAGATCTCTGTTGAAAATACCATTGATATTTGTAAAGGTCATAGCCATAGTACAATAACTTCAGGCAAAGACAGGATATCAGCTTCTATATAGATATTATTCAGTTTATGAATTTACTTGCCATAACTAGTGGCTTAACAAGAAGTTTATCATAAAATAAGATGTAATTAAATATGTATAATTATGAATTAAGTAAAGTTGTATTCCAAAAAATTCTATGAAATCATCAAGGAAAGAAAAATAAATCAATGCTTAAATGGTCATTTATATTTTCAAGAAAGAAGATGTAAAGACACATATACTGATACATGCAAGACATCAGTATATTCATCTTTCTTAAAAGAAAATACTCATTAACTTCAAAATATTAGATATCTAATTATCTGTATTCAATTTTTCATCAAGTTCAAGTAATAATTACATTAGAAAAGACCTCAGTGGTTTTTATGAAGAATAATGAAAAGTCGATTAATTTTCTTTTAAAAACAGGTGTGATATAAGGAATGAAGAGAGTTTAATAATTCTGCTCAAGGTACCAAAATGATTGAGATAATAATAAAATTAATCAGAAAAAATCTGGATAGCAAAAACTACTGCTAATATAGGTTATTATCATTTGTAACAAGAAACATGATTTTCTCAGAATTCAAAGACTCGAGACATATCTACTACAAATAAATGCAGTAACATCATATTAAGAAGCTATCCAAGGGGCAAAGTGAAAACAGCATCTTAAGCAGGATAGCATTATAACCGGGTTGAATAATGCTGGTTGACTTACCCGATATATTTGACAGATGGTCTGCTACCCCCACGAAAAGAGCATTCAGGTACTTAAATCTGGTAATTTTTTACATTAAAATGAAATAATTTTTACCAGATAGACAATTAGGAAAGAATTACTAAATTTTTAACAGCAGAGGGCATTACAGAGCACAATCTCTTTAAAATTTCACTCATAAAACTCTGCACCCTCTTTCTGGTTCATTTGATATGTTTATAACTTGAGATTGCAATGAAAGGAAACACCACTAATTGAATTTTTAATCTAACCTTTGGCCTTGATAATGGCATGAAACTGATAAGGAAGATCTCTCTCAGAGTTTATATCACCTTCAACAGGCGGGTGAATATTGTTCTGCTTCACAATATTTTCATGTTGTTCACACAAAGTTAAGTCAGCCCAAAGATGAAACTC
The DNA here is from genome assembly GCA_036926295.1 of Pachydiplax longipennis. Taxonomy (NCBI): domain Eukaryota; kingdom Metazoa; phylum Arthropoda; class Insecta; order Odonata; family Libellulidae; genus Pachydiplax; species Pachydiplax longipennis. The sequence goes on along the minus strand of JAVFKF010000035.1, from coordinate 1,585,424 downwards.
ACAATAAACCATTCTAGATAAGTAACGGCATGAGAAGAGAAAAAAGATAATGTAAAAAAATTTTTAGTCCTTTGAATGAGGCAATTAATCCACATCTTTAGCAGGAAGCCAGGCATCTTAAGTGGTATTTTTACTACCTCTTTCCTATGTAAAGGATCACAACAATACGAAAACTGCATATTAAGCACTATAGCATCTAAGGGGGGAGCATCAAAAGAACTCTAAACATCCCTAAAATAGGAAACAATTCTCTTTCAACTCTGTATAATGATTCTCTACATCTAGCAGAATGACAAACAATCAGAACTAGAATATATACAGCTGCTGGACACAGAAATTACTGTAAGAGATTGTAAGCTCTATATTGATTAAAGTGATTCAAAATGTTTGAGAGTAATTTACCGAGATATACTCTGGGAACTACAAGTGGCCTCTGTTGTAATCAAAACCATCAGAATGCTGGACCTCATTATGCTATTTATATTGAGGAGATTGAGAAAGGTTGCCGCCAAGTCATTTTGTTGACATTGGAATGGGATTCATTGGTTGGGATTCATACTTAATATGATGAATAAATAGAGATGACACAATATATCATATATACTGTTCATTGATTTTTAGTTAGCAATGGTAGAGGATAAAATAGCATAATGGAATTAGTACCAATGTTAAGATAGTAGAAATTTGAAAGGGGAGGAAAGTGATAAGAATAGCTGGAATGTATGATGCATAAACAGAAAAGTCAGCCTAGGAAGGCAAAAGGAAAACCACCAAGAAAATTACCAGCAGGCAAATTCATTAATTTCAGACAGAAGTTCCTACTGCAAGAGTTCATTAATTTAAGAATAAATTTTCAAAGTATACTGAGCATGAAATGAGGATAGATTCAAATTTAAATATTTCTCCATAACTTTCAAAGAAAGATTGAAAAGCCAAGGAAGCAGCAATTTTTGTGTTTGATATAAAAACTAAATAAAATCTCAATTTAAAACTGCATATAAAACTTTAAAGAAACAGGTGAAAGGTAACTCAGGTATAGAGGAAGGCCTGCTAAGAACATGCAAATTTTTGCACTTGGTTAATCAGTATGGGCCCTCTTCTCACAGGTTAACAACATGTTAGTTTATGGCAAGTCCATCTGTGATGGTATTTTTATAGAGTTGGTATTTTGGTTACAGAATTGTAGTTTAGTATTTATACTTAAGGTTTTTGCACCCAACCTTTTCATCGTCTATCCCAAATCTTATTAGTACTATTACTAAAGGAATGATCAAATATGATACAGATGAGACACTAATACTTCCAATTGTCCAAAACTGTGAAAGAATTGAAAGAAAACTCCTATTGATAGGTTAGCCGCAACTAATATTCACTTGTTTTGTTTAAAAAAATATTCATTAATTTACAAAATATATTTTTGTTAAAGCATATCAATGGAATCCATTGTCGGAGACAACTCAATATTCTGCCATTTTTATTTCTAAAATGTTTTTCGAGAAAATGTGATTTTTTCTTGTATTTCATTCAACTGCCAGCATGTTTGAAAATTTTACCAGGCTAATATACTACTTATAAGGGGTGAGTCTCACCTTTGCCTGCAAAGAAACATTTTATAAGCACGTTTTCTCTATCTCGTAGACTGTAAAGGCCGCCACAAATTCCGCAACACGTACGCCCCAGGTTGAAACAATACAATAGTTTCGGCGCCACCTGTGTTCGATAGAAATGCAGTCATAAGTTGAAGAACAAAATGCACGTTAGCAGATTGATTTTGTACTCCGTGGCCATAGTACTGAGGAAATGAAACCTTTACTTTTTGCTGTAACTTTTAGCCTAGCGTTTTTATTATTAATCCAATATGGTGCAGGACAACCTAGAAAGAAAGAGGTGTGCTGTGAAACTTTTTTATTAGATTAATGGTGTTTATGTTTGAATTATTGATGATTTTAAATTTCCATAGGCTACTAGCCTCAGCGAAAGAGTTCAACAACTTACGGAAATGAATGTCAAAAGATCTGTTATAAGATTTAATGGAGCCAAGTTTCGTGAGTATGTGAAAGCTACTCCTAGAAACTATTCGGTTGTAGTTATGTTCACGGCTATGGCTCCCCTACGACAATGCGTTATATGCCGGTTTGTATAATTTTTGTGATATTTTTTATGTATAAGTGTAGGCGAGGTAAATATATCTCGTGAGATCTTGAAATTAATATATTTTATTTAGCTTGTAAAATCAAACAATCGGCATTCTTTGAGTAATATTGTATTACTCAATTTATTGGTTTCATAACTGTCTAAGAATTTTGTATTATTTTCCAGGCATGCCCACGATGAATTTTTAATTGTTGCTAATTCATTTCGCTATTCTCAACTCCATTCAAATAAATTATTCTTTGCTCTTGTGGATTTTGACGAAGGATCTGATATTTTCCAATCCGTAAGTTACTAGTTATTGTATTTCAGAGATAACTGTAATCTTATGGAAGGTTCACTTTCTCAGTATAACTCCTACAGATAACTTGTATCGAAAGATGTGTTTGAATTATTTAGCATCTTCCTTCCGCTTATTCTTGAAAAGCTAACAAGCTAAGCTTGTTGAAAGTATTTATTTTTATCATGTAAGGGAGGTACATAAATAACTAGTAATCTTATATTACCATTCTGCTTTAACATGTATGTTTGTTTAATGCACAGCTTCGAATCAATACTGCTCCAGTGTTCATGCATTTTCCCGCAAAAGGGAAGCCTAAGCACAGTGACACAATGGACATTCAAAGGGTAGGGTTTGCAGCCGAAGCAATTGCAAAGTGGATTGGAGAAAGAACTGACATACAAGTAAGCACCACAGGTTTATAATATATAAAAGCTGCATTATGTAAACCCACCATTTCTCATCTCGTTATTCTGAAAATTTCTTGCTGATGTTGTTTCTCTGATACATTTTATGAAGTATCAATTTCCATGATTCCTTAGGACTCTTATTATGATTAATATATTTACTGTAGCATTTCTTATTTGGTTTAGATAGGAAAATATATGTTATTCAGCGATGATTATATGTGCAGGGTGCATACTTAATTACTTTAATTCATAGTAAGTGTTGAAATTAAAATTATAAGAATCTGGCATTGTTGAATTTACCAGTGGAAGTTTTTAGAAATTTTCATTTATTGAAATATCTATTTCTATGCTGTGGTCTTCTTTACATATCACAAATTCTAATTTTCCATATTAAGTGATAGATTATTGAAAATTTCTCCCCAGGACAATATTCAATTAAACATTTTATCATTTTATGCTATAAATAAATATAACTATTTATTGAAGATTGAATTATTAGTAATTTTGCATAAAAATCTGCTACTAAAGATATTTCTGTTGGTCACAATAAATGCAGAATAATAATGTTTATTGCCATATAATTTAGACTAATATCTCATTATTAAGTTTATTACAGTGCTATCACCATTTATATAATTCATTATAACATTGCAACCAAAATTTATATTGTAAATAAAGAATTAGTCAATATTCTTGAATGATTATCTTATCAGTTGGTATTCTTTTTACTGATACAGTGTTGGTTTTCTGAAGAAATTTCAATTAAAAATATATTGGATCAATTTCAAGGATCATTATGTCCCACAATTAATGTATTATTGATTTGAATGTTATTTTTAAAATCTCTGTTTGATGATTTACCCTTATTATCTGTCAGTATAGGAGATATTGATACAAATAACATTGGAGATTGTAGTTTTAGAATAATGCATGCCCATTATTTTTGGAGAAGAACAGTTTCTTATTAGTGTTGTTTAGAGCAAAATTACTTCATAAAGACATTAAATTCGATTGCTATTGTAATAAATAGTTACTGGCATAAGTGCATGTCACTAAATGTTTTTTTATAATTCTTTTAATTCCTCCATCTGATCTTTCTCAGTTAAGGGTTTTTAGGCCTCCTAATTACTCAGGAACTGTTGTCCTAATTATGCTGTTTGCATTAGTTGGAGGTTTCCTGTACTTAAAACGTAACAATCTTGACTTTTTGTACAATAAAACAGTGTGGGCGGGAGGTGCCTTGGTAAGTGTTCTCTTTTCATTGATATTTTTTAATTGAATTGAATGTAGATTGATACTCTTTTGTAACATCTGATTATCCTTTTCAGTTTTTTACCTTTGCTATGACATCTGGACAAATGTGGAATCATATTCGCAGCCCACCATTTGTGCATAGAACTCAATCGGGTGGGGTTGCTTACATTCATGGATCATCACAAGGACAATTTGTCCTAGAAAGCTATATCGTCATCATACTCAGTATCCTTTGATTTTTCTGCAAATATTCTTTGATTGAAAAAATCATATGCTGGATTGCAATTCTTGCATGAATTTGTCACATATACAGTTACCTTTCTGCCATAGTTAACTTTGGATTTACTAGTGAAGCATCTCAGTTTTCCCATAAGTCTGTACAAATCATTAAACAGCCTGAAATTCCATACATCTACATTTTCATAGCATTCACCTTACCAATCTCTGTTAAATTAAATCTGTGTGACAAAAATTCCAGTAGAGCTGCTACTTAGCCAGGCTTTTTGTGAGTAATGCATGGACAGCAAATTGACCCCATATTGGCTGTTCTAAACTGCAATGAATTCATGACTTATTAACTCAGGTAGCTCCCCAATACTAGGTGAACACCTGGTAAACCTCAGGACCACTTTCGTTGAAAGAAAATGTGTTACCCTTTTTGCCATTGTCATTCCATACTCAAGGATGCCTATAATTTGCGTTATTGCTATCTTATGATTGACATGTCCCTGTGAATATAGCTGAGCTCTCTCTTTTGTTAGTTTAGGTGTAAAATGATGTTATTAGTTTCTTATAAAACAATTATTGAAACAATTCAGGCTCAGTTTTTAAAGTTTTTTTTTAGGAAATATGTTTCTGGGTCTTCTGAGACCCTTATGATGGCCTTAGACCATCATATGACCCTTAGACTAATGGACCTTGGGTCCATACTCCTATCAATTTATATTAGTTTTATTATTGTCATCATTATTACTCCAACTCTTGAGATAGGGCCTTCTATGTAGCTTTGGTTGTACTGCCTTAACCTTTTTCTTAGACGCTGCTGTTGTCCTGGGAATGATTCTAATGACAGAGGCAGCATCTGTACCAACTCATCCTAAGCGTTCTAGCAGTGGATCAAGTGGAGATGTATGCAAGAGGCGAATTTTAGCCATTGCTGGCCTAGCACTCTTGTGCTTCTTTTTCTCACTTATTCTGTCAATTTTCCGGTCTAAAGCACATGGTTACCCATATAGGTAATTATATTTTATTTATTTAATTTCCTGGAAGAAGAATGATCATAATGATGATTAAAGGTAGGAGCACAGTGGAGTCATACTATGGGCTATGTATGAGTGTATTTATTAGTTCTTATTTGCCATGTCAGTAGAAAGAGTAAAAAATCATCTTGTACTTATGCATGTTTCCTGTCTGACTCTGTTCCCGTTATTGTCACTTCATGAAGAGTTTTTCACAAAGCAGCACAGATTTTAATAGAATATAAGAAAGATTGAAAAGTTTAAATTCTTTGGAGGGAGAAATTGTATCAAGGTTAATAATTTTTATGATTTTCTTCTGGCTCCATTTTTTTGCCCAGCTTTCTGTTCCTACCTTATGACTAGTTAACCCCTTAAATGAGGTAAAAGACCTATGCCCTTCTGTGATATTCATATAGTGGGGAGAGTATCTGTTGATGCACTGATAAAATATTGCCTTAATGAGAAAGAACCTTCCCCACTACACAACATGCCAAGAAAATTACAATTCCCAGTAATTCAAAAAGTTTGGCTAATTCAAAAAGTTTGGCTAATTCAAAAAGTTTGACTATAATTGTATCTCTCTGGAAATGTATTTATGTTTATTGTTGAAATTGGTAATGTAGTTGCTAATTGAAAAGTTGTGGTAGGTCACTAATTTTTTTCCTTTTCTTTGCAGTTTTCTCTTCAAGTGACTTAAGTTTTACTTAAATGTTCTTAAATATGAAGATGAGTGAAGTATGTGCATTCCAGAGTGTAAAAGCATGGTATGTCTGTTATTTTTACAGAAATTTATTTGTTGAAATTATGGTTCTTCAGTTTGTTTTATCCATACATAATGTAATTATTTTGTGCAATGTAATGAATAAACAATATGAAAACATTCTTGTTTTTATTAGCTTTCAGATCCACCCATTTATGTTTACTTCATCAATTTTACAAATCATAAACTCCTTGAATTCACTGTTCTGTTACAAATAGCAATTAAAAGTCTTCATTAAAATATCTTGTGAAAATCAACATACATGTAGTTGAGTTTTTGTGCAAGAATACTAATAACATAAGTTTATACCAATATATACATTTTATTATCCTGAAATAATTTGGAACCAAGTATTTGAAAGCTTTTTTACAACGTCTACCCAATATTAGAAATTATATGAGTCACTTTACATTGAGTAGTAATACCGAGCTAAAATTTTCCTTTTGAATTACAAGTTTATAGGAACAATATCCAACTTATGTACAGATTAACAACAAACCGAACAACTGCATTAATGAAATGTTGAGCAAATAAAACCTCTTCATCATCAGTACTATATTTATGCAAGATAATTGTAGGGGCACAGGCTCATATATTTCGGTAAGTCACATTCGCCGGAAAGCCCGAAAGCAAACGAGACAATCTCGTTTATTGAGAGCAAATACATCACCGCAATGCATACAACCAGAATGATTCGCAAAACAATAGAATTACTGAAGGAATGTAGGTGATTGAAAGATAAAGGCTTTCTTTTCGCAGTTCAGAATTTAACGCTCGTGATGGAGCGAGAAGAAATTTTTTAAAGACGCTAGTACAGCTATTTCTGTCGTTGAAGTATTCTTCTTATCACAAGCAAATGGTTGTCCATTATGTATCTACTTAATGCTACCGGAGTCGCTTCTCATTAATATACGGTGGTTACTAGAGTGCCAATGTATCGTTCACTCCTAAGAGACATGGAAATTCTGCAGAAATGTTTCGTTTATAAATCTTCGGAGATCGAGCAGAAAAACTTAAGGCCTCCCACCAAAATTAAATTGCTAGCGTCAACTTAAGTAACAAGCGTTCCTCATTTTTAACATGCTCCTCAATATGAATATAGGGAAACTGCAACAGTTATTATAAAGTAAAGTGAAAAAACTAACTAAGACGTATGCTTATAAAAGGTTTAGTCCTTCTCGCACCTTTCACGCGCCCGCAATATCCTGCGCTTGACTTCCTAAGGAGAAACTCTTCTCATAACATTCTCATGAGTGCCTTATTCTCCCAGTCAACATGATAATTTATGAAATATCGAATCAGAAATTATAAGTCGAAAACAATAGGTGTGAAAATAATTTTATAGCAACAGAAAGAATATTTTCATATTATTTCCATGAAATACGACTTAAAGTACAATTCTGTAGCATTGATCTTAGGAACGACTTCCGTAGTAGATCCCATCTTCCTTTTTCCGGCGGTTCGTGTACCATAGGGTCTCAGGTGGGAAATGTTTAGTTTTTGTATCTGAGCATCCGTGGTTAATCTTGGTCATCTTTATGTATATTTGTTAAAAGTCAGCTAGTACTTTTATATTTTAGAGCTGTTATACTTTTACGATTGAAAGTACGTAGATATTAAAGATGTATTTCCATGCTGCTTATGACGTGAGCACGAGAGACATTGTTGGTGTCGTGTTAATTAATACATATATTTTACAGGATGTTGATGCCTAAGAAGAATAGAATCGCTATCTATGAATACCTTTTTAAGGAGGGTGTCATGGTGGCGATGAAGGATTTCCATGCCCCTAAACATTCAGAACTAGAACTAATTCCAAACCTTCACGTTATAAAGGCTATGCAAGTAAGTAGAAGTTTTATTTCCTCTTTAAAGCCTTGATTTGGTATCGTAATTTTTCTTGTAAGGTGAATTTCTGTTATTTGAGTGTATACGGTCATGAATTTTAGAAATTTTATGCTTTTCATTCAACTTTGAAATTATTTACTTTATCATTCCTTTCAGTCTCTGAAATCTAGAGGGTACGTAAAGGAGCAGTTTGCATGGAGGCATTATTACTGGTACCTTACGAATGAAGGAATCAGTTATTTAAGAGAATACCTTCACCTTCCTGCCGAGGTAAGTTTTTGTGAATTATAATTGTTAGTCCAAATGTTAGAGGATCAGGATAAAGTGATGTACTTAGTGTGGCTTCAGCGTGGTCGATCTATAAACACTAGCGGAAGTGCCCGAAAGCAAAATATTTGAGTCTTCTGGACGGTATGTTTTTTTCCATTTAGATCGTACCTTCCACATTGAAGAGGCCAGCTAAGCAAGAAACCGCTAGGGCTAGGCCAACCGCACCTCGTGGTGGAGATCCTGGCAAGAGAGCTGAAGACAGACAGACCTATAGACGTACTCCTGGTGCTCCAGGTGCAGGAGAACCAGACAAGAAGGGTGATGTTGGCGCTGGAACTGGCGAACTTGAATTCGTAAGTATAAAATCAGTATTTACTCTCTCCATCGTGTTAATCCATGAATAGTAATTAACAAGTGATAGCGGAATAGTATCATATCTTTGTCTAATGTTGCTTCTGCCTCGAGAGTAATTTCATCTAGATTGCAAGAATTTTTGGATTCATTTTAATATTTTCATGATGTTACATTTCTTCAAGTTCTATCTGTAGAGGACAAACACCTGTTAATTCAAACCCTGTCTACTTGAATAAGATAGAGCACTTTCTTAATTCTTATCTAATCATGGTATTTGTTGAGTGTAAAGTTAACGATCTGCTCAATGATCAGATGTGAGACATTTTAGAAGTACTTATTTTAGAGTGAACTGCAATGCAAGTCAAATATTCTATGTTTATTTCGAAGATTTCAAGGCAGGTCATTCAGCTATCAATCCCATTCTCTTTCTGGCTATGCAAGTTTTCCTGTGTATATAATTGTTAGTATTAGTGGAAAAAAATCACTCCTCATTTTTGAGGGGTGATTTCTGACTCAATATTGTGTTGAAGTTTACTTCTTGTTCCTTCCTCTCTCTTTCATTTTAAATTAGCTCGTAATTTTTACATTGTATTTTACGAGGTCAGCAGTAAGATCTGACAGTTTTGCAATCGGTGGATAAAATAGTTTTAAAATACTTACTGATCCTATATACCTATAAACGTAATTGACATGCCAGATCATCATCGGGATGTCTTTATAAATGACTTTTACTCGAAATGAGCTTTGCATTTCTAATTTATCACATCTCCGAAAAATACATTTGATTGGTTGATGAATGGTCAAATTAGATAATTCAGTGGAAATTTAAGAAAGTTACACTGTTGGCCATAAAAATAATTATGCCAGAGTTTAGGAAGACTTCACGATGACCTAATTTGTTTATATGCGAGTATGGAGTTCCACTAAGTTAAGGCTTCATCCATCCATTTTATAATTAGTTGATAATTCATAGTGTAATATTTTGACTGCACTCTTTTACAGTACACCTCATTTGTGTTTTTAGTTTAAGGATTTAAGTTAAGGAACATTATGTTATTAATGGTTCTTAGCTAGTCATTTTGGTTTACTATATTATGGAATTGTATATTAATTCTCTACTCTGATTTCTATAAAGAACTTTGTTGGTTATAATAGCTTAGGGTATTAGCAGATATGGGGTGGAGGGCCATCACCCTCCTGATAACTTTGTAATACTAGCAATTTTCCTAATAGCTGTAGTCAAAATCAGATGTGTAGTTTTTCCACGATCAATATGCATACGCTACATTCATCATTTATAGATAGGGTTTTAAAAGTTACTTGGAGATAAGTTTATTTGAAAATTTCAGATCCACCCTCGATATTCTTTCTGGTCAAGGTTATACACAACAATGTATGATATATACACTGATCTCACTTTAAACTGTTTTTACTGTTGTGAAATTTAATGTAGATGGGTATTTTAGAATAGTTTTCATATCAGACAAAAAGTTGCTTTTAATGTGTTTATAAATAATGTTGTGTAGTATTTTCCAGATTTCCTTAGGCAACTGTATGTCTTAGTTCAATATCAGTCATTATTTTCTGATTTGCTGTTAAATGCATCATCAGTGGAGAGACTTTCTTTCTGCTCTCATCTCAAACTGCCATTTTCTAAATACAAGAGATTTTTACTACATTATCATTTCCATTGATGTATATATTTTAATAAATAAGGATAGCTGTTTGGTTGCAAAAAGAAATAATTTTAAACTTTGTCTTTTTCTATTTCAGCGTGGAGGTTTTGGCCGAGGCAGGGGTGCACCATAAAATGAAGTTTCTGTATAAAAACAAAAATTAATGGATTGTCTCGCAACAGCTGTTTAATAAATATTTTCAATCCATTGTAACAGATTTTTTAATAAAGGCCTCATTGTTGGAGGTGCTCTATTGAACATAAAACTACCATAAAAATTTAACATCCTCTCGAATGGGTTATTATTCCAAAGGAAACTTTTACTTAAATTTTGGATTTGATCATGAACTTTGAAGGTTTATTAAAAATAAACAAGGTATCATGTCATACAAAACTGAGAAGTTAGCCTAACCTAATAAGGTTAATATAATGCTCATTGAAAAAGATAAGTTTATACCTGTACGAGGGTGGTCTGAAAAGTTTCAGACCCCAGATTTTTCAGGAAACATGTCGAGAAATTGTGAAATGTTGGAAACTTATGTATATGTTTATTGGAATAAGGTTTGGGTTCAAGGTCTGATGCTTGATCCATTTTTAATGATTCAAATAACATTGGAAAATTAACCCATTTTAAGAATATTTTTATGTATGTTCATTTTCTACAGGATGAGCCATTTTATTATGGCATCCTTTTACCAGAAAATAGAGCAAATTGATAATTTCGTAGCAAACATTTTTAACTCCACAAGTAGCTCAGGGATAATATCAATTACCTGAGATAATTCATATAAAAACTACAAAAATTGGACTTAGAAACTACTACATGATAAACCATTGTCTATTATAACCTAAAAGTTGATTAGCTATTATGAGTATACTGAGATCAAAAGATAAAGCTGGTAAGACAGTTAACTTACTACACATCAATGCTGAAAAATAGAGTGAATTTCTCCCAGCCTCTATGAAATTAAGAAGTCTGATAAAATATTAACATGATGAGAGCAGTAGTACTATGACATTGTACCTAAAACTTATGCCATGAATATCTTATTAGAATTGTTATTATCGTAAAGTTTAATCACTCACCAAAACATTCTAAGGAACTCTAATTTGCTCTTTGAAACCAGCACTGAGATTACCAAAATGGTAATTAATAATGAGCAAATGAAACGATTGTCTACTTAAGTAAAGCCTCAAATCATCTATGAAGCTACTTTCAAACATTTACTAGTGAATTTATTCAGAAATCAACCCTCTCTTAGGCTAAAAAGAATTTTAAAAAATCAATAAGTAGCAATGAATACTAATTATAACATGAGACAATAGTCGAGAGCAGTTGTTTCAAATTTTTAGTGACTTTTTTTATTCATAGAGTTAACTTCTGATAGAAATGTTGGAACGGAATGTGGCTAAAGCCATTAATTGTACTGAAGATATTTGTTAAAGTGAGAAAATTTCTTGCATTCCACGGCATTAATTCTTTGATTCAGAGATACAACTTGGGGATATATTTCATATCAGTGCTGCAATTAATAAAACATTTGACTACTAACTTGAGCTCACTTTATATGCATCAAGAGATGTCCAAAAGTCATAATGGAGTATTTAAGAGAGTATCAACTGAATGATCAATATGATCACTTCATTTCAGCTCAAAAAAGTGATGATGCTTACCAGCTGTAATTCACTGAGAGATTATTATTACCAGTCAGTTGATTAGGACTCTTCAAAAGAGGACAACATACAATTAATATTTCAAAACCAACTTTCTGCCTTAATTTCTGGATGTCACATTTTCGTAACCTCGATCACTCTTATACATATAAAATCAACAAAATGTTAAATACATTTACAGTCAAATAGATTTTTGGACTATAGACCATTTTATAAATATATCTCACATTTTGCTTTCAGTCCTTCTATATCTTTACATGAGATATGTAGAATGTGATTTCATAAATTTCAATATTTATAGCCATAAAAATTTTTTTGTGTATTTTCTCCCATCGATGATGGACACCTCTTAAGCATCATCTTAAGCTTGTTACTGCCAGACTAACATGACTAACACTTGCCATAGCTTTAGAATCCAGACAGTTACTTTGGAATATAAAATAATGTTTTCCTATTAGAAAGCATGAATATATGATTTTAGATTATGGCGAGATCTTTGGTAAATATGAATTATATACGGATATAAGGTATCATTGTTCTGAAAGCAAAGAAATTCCCGTGCTCAATCCACTCCCCACACATCTCAGTGTGGAGAGAGATAGGGCTGTTGCCCATGACAGTTTTTGCATCAGCAAGACATTATGTTGACCCTGAGGGCCAACTGCCCTCAGGGTCAACATATGTCTTGCTGATGTCAACATGGCTCGCTGACAGTATATGGGTGGATTATATATTGAGAAAATGAAGGAATTAAAGCTAGATAAAAGCTGCACTTCAGAAAATTTCATTACATCATATTTACTTGCAAATATGCCCAAAAGTTTTGATTAGTTCATTCCAAGGAAAAGAAAACTGACACCAAAATTCCTCTTTAAAAGAACTAAGTCAACAAAACTAGTTTCCAATCTATTTTAAAACTGTTTCACCCTCACATTTGACTATGATTGGATTGCCTCATAGGGCCTTATATCTTAGGAAAGCAGGGTAAGGCATCTTATGGCATAGAAACTTTTATATTAAATGTTAATAAGAAAGGACAATAAATGCACATCTTCCTAGGGAAAGCTATTCCTAAATTACAAATTTGGCTTGCTTTTGTATCACAAATCTTTATTTAGGCCAGAGAACAAGTCTGTGGACATCCATATAAGAAGAGATCACTTTTTTGCAAGTTGCTTACATCCTACTATATCATGTAACACACTCACTGTATACATATTGAATCCCAAAATAAAATATGGGTCAAAAAGGCAACTTAACATAAATAAGACAATATGGTAATTAAATAATATTACCTTTGACAAAATAAAGATAATTCAACAAATCAAAAACCTTTGGTTTATTTAAATTTAACCCATGTTATTTGCTTTTCCTACCCTCTTGATTGAAAATTTCAACCAAATAATATTTCTATACAATTAAGGACTTGCAGTATCTTAAATAAATATGCATCATACTCCTTAAAAACTTCTTTCAGATGAAATATTCCTACATTAGTCATAAGTGTTTCTCTGTGAATATAATGAAGGATCAAAGAACTGTACTACTAAATACTAGCTTAAAAGATATGTTTGTACTTTAAGTTCTAGTTATCATTGGATTACTAAGAAAAGCAATGTCAGATAGTATAAAAAATCAAAACAAGTTTATTTCTTAGTAAATTAAAACCAATTACCTAATTATCATGGGGGAAATAATAGTCTATAAAGTCTAGAAATAAACAATTGATTTGGATTTTAATCAAATTAATGCAAACATAAGATAAAGAAAATACCAAATCATGGGATGAATAAAAATAATAATTCTTTGTAGAGGTGAGCTCTTTGATTTTCTTATGAATAAAAACTAAAGATTTAGTAAACTGAATTTTCTAAAGAGTGATTCCAATTTAATAATAACTACAACATATTCTCATATTGGTTCTATTCATGGTTTCATTTGACTAATTTAAAACAGCAATATGAAAATGTTAAACTATAAATAATTATTTTACAAATAATAAATATTTGAATAAAGAATGCCACAAATGAGGAAATTGGATGGCAATGATGCTTGTTTCTCAAAGTAATCAATCACTTAAAAAAATAACAATATAAAAATAACGCTGAAAAAATAAAATAAATTTAAAATAATATATAACAAACTCAGTAAAAAATACCTGAGATATGAAAATGATATTGAAATCTGCATATCTTAATCAAAATATACTTAATCATTTGAATTTGGAATGCTATTTGCAAGTAAATATGATAGCCAGTGATTATCATTATAAACTTACCACTCTGATATTTTATACCTTGTTTTTCAAGGTAATTAGTGATTATTACTTTGTATTGATTAATAGTAAAAAATCTATAAAGTTTGATACTCGTTAGAGAGAAACGCACCTCCGTGCATCTAAAATTCTTACAAAAAATAATGAGAATTTCATACAGTTACATGGACCAAATTTGTTAGCAGCATTCACATTTACAATAAAAAAGGAATTACTGCTTTCCTGATTCTTGGATAGTTTGGAAACCTTTGTTTATACCACCAATGGTTTAATAAGGCCACTTCACCCTGAAAATAGAAAGACAATGTCTCATATAAAAATACTTAAAATTAAAGAAATTGTTTGAACATTGAATGGTAGCAGATAAACTAAATAAAAGTAAACTTTCAATTTTCAAAAATAACCAAACTATTACAAACCTGATTTACCAGGACCCACACAAAAACAAACCACCAAGTGACATTACTTTGCAAAATTACAGTTAGAGCTGCGTATATCACAATCTCGGCAGTAATGTGAGGTGATGAGAGAATTTCAAAAAGGCCACCTCTAGGTACCATGTGTCGGTACGTAAACGTCACTCCTTTAAGTAAAAGAAAGAAATAATCATTGAGAACATACTTGTGGAGGTCTTAGCAGCTATTAACAGTTTTCCAATAAAATTAGATTACTACTTAGGCATAATAGTTTACCCTTTCTATTTTTCCTTAAATTCGCCAGTATGTAAGATGTTTTTAGCTGCTGATATGAAGCGGCACAAAATAGGAATATACAAATACAATCAGCAAAAGTTAATTCATTCCATGAAAAGGTATCTGAAATATACAGAAAAAATGTAAAAAAAACACTGTTACACTGTGGTTAACTGAATGCATAATCTTCAGATATACCTGAACTAAGAGGAGACTCGGATGCTATTGCAATAACTGCACCGAAATAATGGAATATTCCGGCTCCATAGTGGGCAATGTTGATTCGTGATGGTGAATAAACACTTATACAGCAAACTTCCAGAAGACGAATACAGCAGTGGATGAAAATAATTGATAATCCAAGAAAAGTTGCAACGGCTGTTCCTGTAAATATTGTCCCAGGGTAAACCTTTCAAAACTGTTTAAGAAATTTACAAAAAAATTCATGTAAATACAATAATCTTATGATAAAAACCTGAAGTATGTCTTTCTCTCGAAGCTGAAATATTAAGAAGACCTGAAAACCATGCCGGTGGTGCAACACTGTAGACGTATAAATTGAAAAATATCCACAGAACGATGCTGGACCATGCTGCACCGAAAAGATAAAAATGCCAAAACCACCTGGAAAATTCCACTTATCTTTAATAACAACCTTCAAGAGAACACTTTATGTATTTGGCAGATTCTCACAAACCTTTTGGGCAGAGTCAAGAGGGCCCCTTCAGCATTTTTGTCCAACAGTTTGCCATACTTATAGGTGTTAACTAATTGACTCGGAATATATTTTTCTGCCACATTAATTAAAAATCCAACCACAAACACACCAACAGTTAACACTCCAAATATTAATTTAACAAGCGAAACGTCATACTCCAGAAATTGCTGTATTATATGCGTTTCTCTAAGTGACATCTTAAGGAAGAAAGCGATTAAATTAACGTGGTAGAATCAAAACAAACAATCCCAGACTCCGTTCCTAGTTCATAATTTTGTCAACACACGCTTTGCCTGCGCTTCGAATAGTTATTTCTGCTTTTCTCCGTGGTCGCTACTAGAGCCAACGGAAATATTTTTCTGACGCGGGAAGAACGGATGAGTGTACGGATCGTACAAATTTACTGTTAATCTTATTATTTGCTAAATCTTCCCTTTATTTACAGAATTAAAACTGATATTCTATTCAGTTATTACAGGTATCCGATATTGATTGATATAGTTTCAGAATCAAGGAAACAATATGAACAGAGTCGAAAAGATAAGCAAAATATTCTTGGTTGTTTACAATATTACGATGCTGGTTTGTATTGCGTTCAGTAGAATCTTTTTCTATTAAATATTATGTTAAAATTTCAAATGCAGTTCGTAATAAGTCTACTTTTCTTCAAAATCCCAAAAAAGAATTTTAAAATTGACACATATGATAATGTTACAAAGTGATGTTGCATTAATAAGAGCTATATTGTTCACCATTTCAAAGTCCTGATCTGCACTCTCTTCAAAAACTTTTGAATGTCTTGTTTAAACTCTTTCCTACTTTCTTAGCATAAAGCTGTCTATCTTACCTATATAATTAATTTTAATGAATTATTGACCTGAAAATGGTAAAATTTAGGTCTTTCATTCATTTCCTGGTCCAAATATGTATGACATTCGTAAACCAAGAATGTAATTGAAATAGCAACCAATAAGTATGTATTGTTTGGCTGTGTTAGGTTTGGTGGATAGGGTCAGCTCAGGGTATATATTCATTATTTACAAATTTCAAATTAAAAGAACAACATTTCTTAAAATATTACAATTGAAGGAACATTTACATTGTTTAGGGTTGAGTATATAGGACTGGGAGCAGGGGAAATATATCCTTAAGACAATTAGTTAATTTTTACTCACTGATGTTGCTCCAATCATTTTACTGATTCATTCTTTTAATTAATTAAAATATATTATATTTCATATCTATTTTTAATACTTTAACTTGAAATTCATTCAAACCAGAGGACATTCTCTTCACTTATCAATTAACATTCAGATATCATATTCGTCTCTTAGGTGGCAGGTCTTTGTATCATCATCCTTTGTTGTTGGATACTACTTGGAAAGGCATTCATTGAATACCTCCTTGGTCAACATATTTTTGTGGGACTTCTGTATTTGTTCATTGTTTGTGCTGCTTTAACTGTTGTAATCTCGTTCTTTGGCTGCTGTGGTGCAGCATATGAAATTAAATGGATGCTTTATCTAGTAAGTTTTTGCCATAAATTTGTCCTGGTGTCCAGTAGAAAAAATGATAAACTGATTTTATATTTCTTTTATATCATTTTTAAACTTTAATTTTTATTTAATAAATTTAAAACTGTGATGGAATTAAAAAAATTTAAGAAAAGGTTTATTAGCAACTTACCCCATAGGGCATGCAACTATTTATTTCAGTAATTCATGTAGATATCTATTTCTAACTATTTTAATTTATAAATTTGTTTAGAATCAAATAAGATAGAAATATTTCACAAAGAAACTCTACAATCATATTTTCATCATAATGAGCAGATTGCAGTGCTTTATCATTATAGAATACTACTTATAGAACTATATTATACTTACAGATTTAGGTATTAATTTTGGCAAACTCCAGATATTTTAAGAACTGGTTTGTGTGAACTGGCTCAGTTTCACCTCTGATTTCAATGTCACAAAAAATTCTCAATTTATTAGTATATTTGGTTCAATTGTATAACCATTAATTTCATAATTCAAGGAGATTGAAAGAATATATGTTGTTTCTTTTCAGACATTAGTTATAATGCAGTTATCATCTTTTGTGTAATATAAGTCTGAGTGAGTGTCCTCAATACTGCATCATAACTAAGAGAGGTGTTATTGTAACGAAATATTGTAATTCATGCTTTAAAAATGCCCTCAAAATAAGTTTGAATTTGAAAAAATACCTTTCAACTAAATGTGTGAATTCTTATTGAATATTTTGATGAATGGAATATTTTATCTTTACATTTCTGTGCTGGTTAAAGCATATTTAATATGAATTTACATCAACTGTAAAACAAAACTGTGAATGTTGAGAGGTGGGATTAAAAAATGTCAGGAACGGGTTTTTATTCCTAATTAATATGCATTAACTCACAGCAGCATAAATTAAGTACCTAAATTTTCTATTAATAATAATATTATAATGTAAAAATTTATTATTGAACTTTGAGATGAAAATGGAATTAAATATTTCATGATCTAGCATTGAAAATACACAATTCAGCGGAAATATTTTGACCACCCACTTAATATTGTGATAGTCATCCTTTGACACAATACGTCAGGGATTCAGGGTGGAATGGCATTGACAAGTTCTTGTTACATTTCCTTAGGTATATGGGACCAAATATCCACACACAAGCCATGTAATTCTTTTAAATTATGAAGATGTGTTTTACATAGATAAAGTGACCATCCTGATCACCACATTTTAATCTTATGAATTTCTCACCTGAGATTTATGTTACATTATGCTATGAGGACAATAAGATTATAAAAAATGCTTTTTCATCAAACATAGCTTATGTAATTTTGGGTGTGATATATAGTGTTATTTATTTAAATAACATATAAAGCAAAGATAGTAAAGATATCCTAATTATACCTGTGATTTGAATTACATTGAAATTGTTTCATTTTTCAGTATGGTGGGGTCTTATTGGTGATATTTATTGTTTTCATGTCAACATGTATAACGACACTTGCTGCAAGAGAAAATGCTGTGAGGCTAATTAAAAATTCCTTAATAAAAACAATAAAACCGTATCATCAGAATAAAAGCTCATCAGAAGCATGGAATTACCTACAAATTCAAGTATGTATACTTTTTAAAAACTTTCAGTCTAGAAGCAAAAAATTATTTTAAGATACAAAAAATAGCTTGTTGATAGCATAGTGTTCAGTTTGGCAATAAAATATTCAAGGATTATTAATTTTCTTTCATGTTTGTAGACTCACCCGTTTCTTTGTGTGTGATTAAACGTTTTGTATGAAATTAAAGCATTCCTCAAAATATGTCTATGAAAATATTAAAGTGAGAATACTTGGAGTGAAAATTTTTCTATATATTTAAACTGCTTGCATGATTATATTAAATGGTAAAATAGCAAATGATAATTAAAAACAATTCACAGTTGATGAAATATTAAAGAATATGTATCAGGAAGGAAAAATTCTACTCGATTTGAAACTATTTCTCACTTTAAACTAAGCACTTGAAGCTTTCTGGCTTACTTCTTCAGATTTGTTGCTCAATTTAACAAGTAACTACCATTTTCACTTTGATAGTTTGAATTAGTAAATTTAATAAGAATTTAATATACAATTTCAGCTAAAGTGCTGTGGAGTCCACTCTTATGAAGATTGGAATGGAAATATTCCATTAAGCTGCTGCAAAAATAAGGTAAGAGTTCCTTGACTAGTTGACTAAAAAGTCAACAGAAATTTCCTAATTAGAAAGATGTTTCTAATTTATATATTTTATTTCAGTTATTGTTTGATGATTCTCCAAAATATAAATTTGATTCTTTTCATTTGCATGATTAGCTTGTCTCATTCTCCCTGAACTCATAAAGATATATCATGAACCAAACGTAGATTATTTGTTTTGTGATTACTTTTATATGTTCTTAATTTTAAATACCTATCAGTAAAATAAGTCAATGTATTTTCACTCAGTAATAAATATAGTTGGTGAATAATATCTGAAGAATTACATCTACTATGCAGCTCTATAAAAATGAGTGAAACACTTTTTACTTAACTGACAGAACTGGCATTCAACTATGAGAAAGTAAATTCTAATGGAAATTATTTTTCAATTGAATCATGGAGTGCTATAATTGTAGAAAATACATATTAAGGGCAGTACAATATCTGTTTCACATATTTTTGAGTCAATGAATTGTGGCTATGTTTTCTTGATCTATTCCTGTATTGTGTATAGTAGATGATTTCCTTCCTTTGGAGACTATAATCACATCTAAAGATGTTTTACTAGTGAAGGAATTTAGGCATTACTGTGGAAATTTTTCATGATGTTGCTTGCATATTTATTCACCATTTCTTACAGGAAAGAATTATAAAAGAACTTATTATTGATTTTTCTATTGCTTTGCTTACCATAGAAAGTTTTGTGAGTAGTTGTGATTATTATTTCACTTCATACACTTCAGTATTGATGCAGTATTTCATACACTTCAACTTCTAGCAAGTTTTGAGGTGGACTCATTTTGGTCATGCAATGCTTTTGATAGAATACGTATGAGGTAGTTAATTGAATTACTATAGTTTCCTAAGTATTGAAAGAGTAGTAATTGGAAATCATAATTAAACCTTGATACAAAATCATAACAACAAGGCATTGAATCTCTTACTAGGCTCCTGCTTGTGACGTGACAGATAAGCAAGCCATCAACTTAGCTGGCTGTTATAATTCATTTGCGAAGTATGTCTCATCTCATTTGTTGCACATTTGTATTTTGGGATTACTCATAAGCTCATTTAAGGTAAAATTCCTTTCCATTTTCATAATTTTCATTTCAAAATTATCATTTTCTTAAGTTAGAATTAACTCTTGAGCTATTTGATCTTTTGATATAAATGAAAAACACTGAATATTTCAATAAGAATAAGTAAGAAAAACAATAATTTCACTGTATTCTCAACACTTTAGATATTAGGAATGTGCTGTGCATTTACTTTGGGAAACATCATTAAAGAGCGGCAAAGAAGAATGCCGATGATCTGAAGTTTCAAGTTTAATTATCTGTTTTTTCATTCTGGGAAAAACTTAAAAATGGAATGAACTTGTGTAACTGACTCAATATTAAAGTATTATCTATATCTTACTCAAAATTGAAGTATTATCTATCTAACTCAGCATTAAAGTTTATTAGTGATCAAAATTCTATTTCATGTTTAAATTATCTACTATTTAGTAGATGATCTGCTCTGCATATCTGCAATTTATTTACCTCTGTTTTATTGCTACGAATGTTGATTTTGTTTAACAATCAGATTAGGAATTGTCCTAAAATGAAGCGAAAGTATGAAAAATGAATTTTAGATTGTAGAATCATACTAAAGCCATGCTTTATTGATCTCATGGATGTATCTTTCATAACAGATAGTTTTTATAGATTCATCTGTTTTCTCCTTCAGCTTCTGAGTTTTATCTGTTATAATATTATTATGAGAAACCAATCCCTCTAAATTAATATTGTTTTGCTGTAGAATGAAGATTTTATAATTTTTTTGTGATATAAAGAATTCAATTATGGAGTTTATCCACATACATGCTAATCTAGTTGACAGAAGAGGATCCATAATACTTTACCTTGAGTGAAGAGCTCACAGGTATCCTACCGGGCAAAATCCCTCATTGCAATGAAACGTAAGCTGTTGACCACTTAACATTGTGGAAATCCTAAGAACTATTCAATCAAAATAGCATTGAGTCATTATTCATGATTTGCCTAATCCCATTCTTCTGTTTCTGTCATCGTCTTATAGCTTCGTAACACCTACGTTGTTTATAAAATTTCGGCTGTTCATCAGAAAAGACGAGAGCGAAAAAAAATACTTTTCTATACCTCATAACTAAAAGAAACAAGTGGTCAATTTAGTATTTTGTTTCGGCGGTTTTAGCAGTTTTCTTTCGGTACGTTGTTCTATAAATGTGCAAGAGATGGCATACCTCTGATTTTTCTTGACGAGCTGTCGCCACCCGTCTATCGTGCGACTTTGAAATATGTTCAATAGATGTCATACATAATGGGTCACACACAATTGTAGCAGTACTTCTCAACTGGTGTTCCGCGACACGCTGGTGTGCGTATGATAATTTAGATAGGGATGAATCGCGTAGTATCAAGGAGTACTCATTAGCTTCTTTTTTAAACTTGTAGATTCGCTTTATTATCCGAAATATTTAAGGTCTAATCTATTTGCGGATGTAAGAATTCCATTCTATGCATCGCTGTCGATTTTTTTTATCAGTTTGAATTCTATATTTAAATTGTAAATTTAAGAATTACGAAGTATTGAATTTGCAGATATTATGCAAGTGTACCGCGCTGGATGAAAGATTGGGAATCGCTGTCCTAGCGAAGCTACACCGGTTTCCTAACATGAATGAAATATTATCATTTGTCACTTTTTACTGGGGTAGAGAAAATCCACCTATATGTTAAGAAAGTAATGGTGTCTGTCTGTCTGTCTAAATAAAAGCGTTTTTCTCGCCATCGCACAGTGGGCTAGAATCGAAAAAAGCTGGCCAAAAATACGAGAACGCTTTTCTTGAGTGCGGACCTCGAAACTTCGCATGATTGATTATGAATAAATCCTACATACAACTATGGAGGTCATTTACGTTGGATCCTTTGCATTAAAATTATACAGAAGGTCAAAGTTGACCAATTTTTGCGATCATTTCCCGTTTCCGATTTTTCGCGAAATTCTTCAACTTCGAGTCGATTGTGAACCCAAACTAGAAAAATTATCGGATAAAATATGATGCCATATTATAAATATGTTCTTTGTCCTTCATAAGACTTAGTTTTAATGAGTTCGGTTGAATATTTATATTTATATACATAATATATTTGTATTGAATATTTATATATATAATATATTTCTTATGAGAACTGTTTTTCTTGTCTGGGTTAGAACGGGGGACATTTAGGTAAAAGAAAAGAATCCTAATATCTGCGCAGGGAGTACATTTAACAATTGTGAAAGTTTGAAAGTTGTGCCATTTAAGGTTCTCGAGTTTTAGGCGAACATACATACACACACCCACACAACTTATTTCATTATATTAGGTTATCATCAAATACTGCACAGTTTTTCCGATAAATATATATTATGTATTATATGCCACAAATCCTGTGCAGCTCTTCCCATTCCCAAAAGCTATCCTATAGATATATAGCTATATATCATTTGAAAAAGTTGCATAAAGTGATGGAAACAGCTGTGCAGCAAATGACAATTCCTCGTGCAGCAAATGCATTAGCTACAAAGCAAAACAGCTGCCCAGCAGCGCAGCAATAAGCTACCCAGAAGCAAAAAGGAATCGCTTTTAGCTGGTAGGCAGTTTTTTACTGAGCATTCGGGCAGATTTTTGCTGCGCAGTTGGGCAGCATTTTTGCCGCCGGGCAGCTTTTCGCTGCGAAGTCGGGCAGCGAAGTGCTTAGTTGGACAGCTTTTTGGTGCTTAGTCGGGCCGCTTTTTGCTTCGAAGTCGGGCAGCTTTTTTGCTGCTTAGTCGGGCAGCTTTTTGCTGCTCAGTCGGGCAGCTTTTTTGCTGCTTAATGGGGCAGCTTATTGCTGCTTAGTGGGGCAGCTTTTTTGCTGCTTAGACGGGCAGCTATTTTGCTGCTTATCCGGGCAGCTTTTTTGCTGCTTAGTGGGGCAGCTTTCTTGCTGCTTAATGGGGCAGCTTTTTTTGCTGCCGGCAGCTTTTTGCTGCTTAGTGGGGCAGCTTTCTTGCTGCTTAATGGAGCAGCTTTTTTTGCTGCCGGCAGCTTTTTGCTGCTTAGTCGGGCAGCTTTTTTGCTGCTTAGTCGGGCAGCTTTTTTGCTGCTTATTCGGGCAGCTTTTTGCTGCCGGCAGCCTTTTGCTGCTTAGTCGGGCAGCTTTTCGCTGCGCAGTTGGGTCGCTTTTTGCTGCGTAGTCGGGTGGCTTTTTTGCTTCCGTGCCGGTTGTTTTTGCGTATTCGGGGTGCTTTTGTCTGTTCATTCGGGCAGCATTTTGTTTCGCAGTCGGCAGTTTCTTGCTTCGTATTGGGGTAGCTTTCTTTTTCTGGGCATCTTTTTGCTTCGCCGCTGTGCAGCGATTTTGCTGGGCAGTTAATGCATTTGCTGCACGAATCATTTTCATTCGCTGCGCAGCTCCTCCCATCACTATATGCAAATGCTGCATATCTTTTGGGGATTGGAAGAGCTGTACAGGATTTGTTGCATATGTTACATAACTTATATTTATCAAAAAATCTGTGCAGTATTTCAGGATAATAGTAGGTTAGATATATTGATGTATTTGCCGAAAATAATACATTTCAGGGATAAGAAATGCCTAAGTATTTCCTGTAAATAATTTACATTATATTGTGATGTGAATAGCTGAGCAACCTTTGACGAAAATACAGAGATATGAAAAGCTGCTCATTATTTTATGAATTTGTTAGATAAGAATATAGCGATGGGAAAAGCTGTGCAGCATTTGCTGCCAATGAAACATAATATATAGTGTTGGGAAAAGTACGTAATATTTGATAGAAATAATACATAATTAATAGTGATAGAAAAAGCTTCGCAGCATTGCTGTGAATTATCCTCTATATATTATCTTAAAAGCATGGTTTTTTGGTGACCGGGGCTTTTTCCCGTATTACTAGACCAATACACATATATAAATGACCGTTTAAAAGGAAATGCTTTCAGGTTCTTGCTAAAAAGAGGCAAATAACTGTAAAATCCACCATTTGTTAAAAGCATTGAATTAATATTCAGTCATCGTGTTGCGTATCTATTATTTTCATCAAATGCTCCACAGCTTATCCTATCACTATATATTATTGTCGCAGTGACGACATTTGGGAGATGAGATAGGCTTGAACTGTTTTTTAAGGGATGATTTATTTACCTTTACCGCCTATCTATGCGCTGGCTCGACCTCGCGTAACTCCGGGGGCTCACTGTGATCCAAGGGGAGATGCGTTGCAGCTGGGTTGCGGGGTCGGTGTGTTGACTCTACGCTAACTGACTGTCCAGTAACTGGCCGATGGAATGGCAACTTTTGGGCTTTTTTCTCATCTTTATATACACGTCCCGGTCTGGGGGTGCGTCCGCTTTTTAGAACTTTCGTGAGGTGGTGGTGTGAGTGGTGCAGCATCTTGGGATCAGTGCCCCGGACGTTGGCTGGACCATCTCACCCCAGGATGCACTTTGTTTCCCCTAACCCTTTCTCCCATTTTGCGCTAAGAGCTAGGGCCAGAACCCTTTCTCCTGCTCGGACGCCCACCACCTCGGCACCTCCCAGGCCCTATCGTAAACCCTTACCGATTTCCGGCCCCGCGGAGTGCGGGAACATTCTGGGAGAAGGTTGCAACCGTCCTTCTACAACATTCTTATTCCTAGCATATTCCCTGTATATCAACCCTACCATATTATGTACTGAATGTAGCAATGCTCCACAGAATTCATGAAAATAATACATTATATATAGTGATGGCAAAAGCTGCGCAGCAATTGATGTGAATAATTTATAAACATGGGTATGGGAAAAGCTGCACAGCATTTTACGTAAATAATGCATAATATATAGTAATGGGAAAAGCAGAGAGCCTATAAAATGAGTAATGCTAAACTCATAGTAATTGGATGAGCTGCCCAACGTTTGCTGCGAATAATAAATAAAACATATTGAAGGGAAAAGATGTGCAGTATTAAAACAAAAAATTAAAATATACAGTGATATGAAAAGACGAGCAGAATTTGCTGCGATTGATACATAAAATATAGTGATTGTATAGGTGCGCAACTCTTAATGCGAATAATACATATTTTATTTGTTAAGGAACGAATTAAACTCGTATCTCGAGGTACCACTGTATACTTATCGGAAAAATCTTTGCAGTATTTCATTATAATAGTAAATAAGATATAGTGATTGGAAAAGCTGCGCAGCATTTGCTGTAAATAATTTATTATTATACAGATATGAATAGCTGAGCAGCAATTACTGCGAATGATACTTAATATATAATGACGGGAAAAGCTGCGCAGTATTCGATGAAAATAATACATAATATATAGTAACGGGAAAGCTGTGCAGAATAGCTACAAATAATAACTAATATAAAGTGATGTGAAAAGCTGAGCAGCATTTCCTGAAAAGAATAAATAATATATAGTGATAGGAAGAGTTGCTTAGCAAATGCTTTTCCTGCGCTGCTTTGCATGTATAGTAATTAGGAAAGCGTTAAAGCATTTGCTGAGAATAATGCATAATTTTTACCAATGTCAAAGCTGAACAGCATATGCTGGAAATAGTACATAACACTGTTACGGGATAAGATGAACCCAATTCCAACAAATGTTGCAAAAGATATAGTGATATTAAAACTTACACAGCATTTGCTGCGAATAATACATAATGTAGTGTGATTGGAAAAGCTGCTCAGAATATGCTGCGAATAATAAATAATATATAGGGATGGGAAAAGCTGCTCAGCATCGCTATAAACTATGCACTTTTTGTAGCAATTCTCCACAGCTTTCATGAATATAATACTTTATATATAGTGATGGGAAAAGGTGCCACGCAACTGCTGTGAATAATTTATGAACATGGTTATGGAAAAATCTGTTTATATAAATAAATTAATCTGTTATGTATAATGGTATAGTGTATAAAAGCTGCTCAACACTTACTGCGAATTATATATATATTATTGCTTTCTTGCTGCATGGCAGCTGTTTTTGCAGCGTATTTGGACAGCTTTTTGCTTCTGGGTAGCTTATTGCTGCGCTGCTGGGCAGCTGTTTTGCTTTGTAGCTAATGCATTTGCTGCACGAGGAATTGTCATTTGCTGCACAGCTGTTTCCATCACTTTATGCAACTTTTTCAAATGCTGGATAGCTTTTGGGAATGGGAAGAGCTGCACAGGATTTGTGGCATATAATACATAATATATATTTATCGGAAAAACTGTGCAGTATTTGATGATAACCTAATATAATGAAATAAGTTGTGTGGGTGTGTGTATGTATGTTCGCCTAAAACTCGAGAACCTTAAATGGCACAACTTTCAAACTTTCACAATTGTTAAATGTACTCCCTGCGCAGATATTAGGATTCTTTTCTTTTACCTAAATGTCCCCCGTTCTAACCCAGACAAGAAAAACAGTTCTCATATGAAATGTACAGCTAGTTCCAAAAAAAACTTACCACCTAAGCCGCAACCCGCATAACAGGCAGTGAATTTCCTCCGAGCGAGCCTTAAGAAGTAAGAGAGAGAGAGAGAGAGAGGAAAAACATGGCGGAGATGGTCTGCTAGAGTCATAACTCCGCCTGCAGAGTTGAAATGGATTTATTTGCTTTATTAATATTGCAAAGATTTATTAGTATCCTGAGTTTGGTGGCATTGGCCTAGCAGAATAGTATTATAAAAATACGGATGTCGTAATGCAAGAATTCAGTTATTATAAAATGGTTATAACGAATCAGTATATATTCTAGCATTGCTTCTCGCACAGAGGGAAACGGCGCACACGAGGTCCCGTTATTCCGAGGCAAACCCCCTTCCCCTCATAAAATTCTGAGTCTGAGGGCGAAAGGCACGAGCAAGTCGAAGGAAATTTTCGCAAAATCTGCCTCTGAGCCGCTCTGAGCTTATGTTTAGGACTGAGATGGGAGATAGAAAATTTCCGCGCAGTTTGAATCGGTGTCGGACCAAAAATGTATAGACCTCGAATTCGACGCCTTCGCTTACAAAACTCTGCGGTTATAATGGGTGGTATTATATAATATAATAGTAGCTAATATTATGCATCGTTCATGAGAGCAGTTATTAGCCTTTAAAATTATATACCAAAGGAGTCTACATCGATCACCAGTTTTATCTCAGCCTGTGTGAATGCAATCTACACAAGTAAAGTAAGGCACACTCATGGCCATATCTAGGCTATTACATTAATATACTACATTAAAAAACAATAAGTAAATATATAGTATGAAGTCTTGAGGCATTCTCTGCGTATTTTAGATAAATTTAGTTTCATTTGATAAGCATCGAAATTAAAATTCGATCGATAAAAAATCAGTAAATTTTATCATCTATGCAGTTGGAATTTTTACTATACCGTCCAAATCAATTGAGAGAAAATGTGCTAGGATCGATTTTCCTCAATGAATAAAGATGATGGATACGAGACTACCATCTTTCACATTAATTTTGAATTAATTAATTAATTTTTTTCGATGTCATTGATGTGTGAATCGAATAAACTTGATTACTTCTGTGGATTCCTCTTGAAATGTTTGCAGTCACAAACCATTACGTTCTTAAACATTCTTCTCGCTATATTTATCACCTTTAAAAGTTCTAAAATACACAAAAAGATAGTGCGAATGAGGTTTGGTCATAATGCTCATTGAATGCTACTGTTAGCTATGAATGTAAAATTTTCAATTAAATTTGAATGTATACAAAACTACCTACATTATTTATATTTCAATTGTTTATTATAACGTTTACAATTACTATAATGTAGAAAACGATAAAAAATATGCATAATAATAGGGACTTGGTGAAATAGTTTTTCCCAGGGCCTTTTCACCTGTAATTCCAACCCTGTAATATCACATGGGGAAGCGCATATGAGGCTCATGTTGAAATTTTGCTTCCCTCGGTTGATGACTGACCCTACGTAACCCTCATATTTTTCGACAGAATTTTAATGATTGAGATGAATGGGTGGTGGTTTGGTATGGCTAGTCTATCTACATATTTATCGCTTGGTGATATTGAAAATATTCCTTCGTATTTAAAATGTATTATGTATATATTGGCTATGAGAAACTTTTTATCTCTCCACATTCCATGACAAATTTGAAAAACAAGATACAGGAGTGATTGGAAGAAGTAAATAAAGCAATGAATTCACCAGTATTTCAAGAGGGGGACTGTTTTGATAGAGATAGGAAAGTGAGAAGCAACGGCAACAGTAATACATACACTCACATGACTTTAACAACCGAAAGTGTAAGAGGTATGTTAATTCCAGATTTTTGGATGAATCACAATAGGTAGGCGCATTTTTTGCTTTCCTAGTCGACCAATTGTTTACTTTGAGTAGGAGTAACGACCTCTTTCAAAAGTATAACGCACTCACTCACCTCAATTTTCTCATCCAACATATATTTTTTCCGTTTATGACTGCCTCCAGAGAAACTACTCATTTATCCAATTTAAGTAATATCTCAGTCAAACATGGTTAACATTCAAATATACAGGATATAACGTCGATGGCTTACCATACTTTCAGAAATTTCCTTCTGATGCATCAGTTTATTCCCAGGATCTCCGAAATTGTATACAATAGCGATGTTCAATGTTTTGTAGCAACCTTCTTTTAATTCTATAAGAAAGTTCGAGCAGTTCACTAAGCCAGTACCTAAATCATTTTCTTATCAGCAATTTATTTTGGAAAGAGATTCCGAGGTCTTTTCAAACGGATAGAAATTGCTAACATTAGTATTACTATCTATGCAAGCCAATGGTATATTCTAAATAACTTTAGAGATATAATATACCGGTAATCGGCATATAAACTTCAAGTTTCTGCGACGTTGAATATGCGGAGTGTCTACAATTCCGTATTTACATTTCAATTCATATTTTAGTGACATTATAATAGAAACTTTAGTCGATCTAGTAAGATCATCTTCCACGCTCTATCAACTTTGTATCATAGATGTTGTAAGAGAAGTTAAACGATTTGGTTCTCGTAAGCGTAAGGAATAAATATTAGATGGCATTTCTTTAGTCCATTGTTCATTTCTCAAGTTATTTCAAACTACGAAATTTTGAGCTGAATATAGAGACAAAATAAAGCATAAAAAATAATATTTATAAATAAACAATCATTGACGAGGAGCTATTTTTTCATTTTTGTTGCTGAATTACTTATTTAGTATAAGCTAATACAGTTTATGCCATTCACTTTAAAAGCAGAATATAAAGATACTATAATTCTGATATGATACACCCAAACATTGTCAACTTTATGTTATCATTCAGATTTTCCGAAGGTCCTATTTCCAACTGGAATGATCTTCCTTGCATTACTATTTTTAAAAATTCGAAACATCTTCGCAAAGATCGTAGAGAATTATGATGTGCCTAGGATGAAGGATGTTATGAAGGTCCTTGGAGTGAATGTTGGAATAATGATAACATATAGAACCAAGAATATTTTAACAGCTAAGGTATGAGCCATGAGAATTAGAGGAATATTCTCATGTAAGTCTGTTTACAATCCGTTGGTTTCTATTTTTTAAGGTATTCTTCCATGACTCCTTTTACCCATCATTCATAATTATTGACGGTGATTTTTCTTTTAATTATTATACATATTATGCACCATTCAAACAATTCGGGTTATATAGTTTACTTGAGGCATTCAGAAACCGAAGCAGCGATCATTAATCACTAGTCTCACTTTCACCCAGCGCATAGTTCTGAAAATCATTTCAGTATAACAATTGAAATCATGTTGTGGGTGTTTTCACAC
This sequence comes from Pachydiplax longipennis, assembly GCA_036926295.1. Taxonomy (NCBI): domain Eukaryota; kingdom Metazoa; phylum Arthropoda; class Insecta; order Odonata; family Libellulidae; genus Pachydiplax; species Pachydiplax longipennis. The sequence continues at coordinate 1,555,194 of JAVFKF010000035.1, read as the reverse complement.
CCCCTGACATACGTCATACGGCGGCTCGCCGGGTATAAATGAAAATGTAAATAAACCAGGTGTTAACATGTAAACCTGCAATATGCAAGTATAGAAAACCTGGAATTTATACGCAATATGCAAATCAGTCCTAAGGTTCTGATTTTCCATACTAACTGTTGTTTCTTAACCATCTTAAACTGTATTCCTTGCAAGAAGTCCTGAAAGGTCGTCTACCTCAAAAATAGAGTTGAATATCTTCATTCCCTAAGGGAATACCCGCGGCGAAGATTACAAATCGTGGATCCACCATTTCCCACCTTACTTGTGATCGGTCGCCGCCACCATACCCTAACCTTAGATACCTGCTCAGCAGGGGTGCGGTCGGGAATCCTCATTAGCGCTTTCAAATTCGCTACCCCGGATACATACGACCATCCACAATATGCCGAAAAGGGGGTTTTTCTTCTCAGAGTGGAGTTCACCTTCACCCATCGGCCGTTTTATGGTTCCTTTGAGAAAATAGACAATACCTTTCGATGGACGAAACAAAAGAAAAAGAAGCAACAAAGGAATGAATAGGGGATACTCCTAGGGCCAGTGTGGAGGGCCTCCCCTCTCTCTGAAAGACTTAGTAAAACCTCAGACGCGAATTTGTCAGAAACAGCCAAATCTCATCTCAAAATCATAATACTTCATCTGATACCATCATCACGAATGCCTGGCGGAGGAACAGAATGACGTGTTGACACATATATTCTAAAATACCTAATGCTCCGTTATTTGTTGTATCAAGCAAATTTTATACTTCTCTGTATCGCAGAATAATTCAACAGCAAAGAAATCGAGTCAAAATTTGCACCACGGGGCAAGAAAGAGATTTAGCATCATATAAAAGTTGGGACAGCATAATTTTGCAAGGAACATGAACTTGATTTAATTAAAGGGATAGTTTTTCTGGGACTGGCAATGAACAATATTTTCGGAAAAGTGTTACGAGATGCTGGCGTTAATTTCGTCGTAAACTAATTTTTTATTCGATACGTGAAAAAATTTTGTAGTCCTCAGTATTAAAATTAGGAGTGCTACTATTCTAATATCTATGTTATTTTCTAACATACTAAATTAGCAAGTTGAATTTTAAACAATTGCCTTAGAAAATTATGATAGCACACCAATTAATATTTTACTTTCTATCAATTGATTTGGTGGTATTTAAAATTTTTATAATATTTGATGTGATTATCTGATGTAGTTGATCAAAATTTACTTGGTTTACTTAATTGTAATAAGTTTTGTCTAATTTTCAGAGCTCTTTACCAGGTCGACTTAAAATGATTCTTTCTCAGTGTATTCGCCCAGATAAAGTTTCCTTATCACCTCTTATCAAACCCTTAAGATACCTGATAATGAGTCCAAACCTTAAAATTAATCATTCTTCGTCTGGTGATATGCAGCAATGAAATGATTGTTATTAATATCCGAGACTTAAATTTATAGTTTTTGAGTTACATGTCCATTTTTCTGATTTTCTTCTGTCACTCCAGTCCTTCTGCAATGCATTACCAGGATAATTATATAATAAATTAAGCGTTATACAGCACCCGATATGTATGCATTTACTCGTATGCTTCGCGGATCCATGCTCAGCTATTTGTTAGTATATATTTACTTCGAGTTACAATGAATAAGTATGCCTGTCATCAGGACTTTTGTTCTGTTAGAATCATTAACAAATCAGCATCGCACAAGTCGTGAATCTTTGAGAAAATTGTTATGAAAAATTGCTATAGAGAGATACATTTATTTCTAATATAGATTTCGAGTGTGGAAGTGGGAAAGGAAGGAGGGAAGAATCCATTTAAATACAGATCTTATTAATAGTCGATGACATAATTGACGAAATACTTTTAAGGCACTCTTTTAATGGATTATAATATTTCTTAAATCTGTCATTGTTGTCGACCTTCAACGAGTACTTCTCTTAGATCAGAATATGACGGCGGAACTTGGTGAATTTCGAAATGCTATGCTTTGAAAATCTGAAAGAATCACCTTGCTGATTACGCAGTGAGGGCAGTCGCTAACTATTATGTTAATCCGTTTCATACCTTCATAAAGGTGTCTGTAATGTATCGACTTAACACGTCGGGATGTCCTTCAATCAGTATAAATCGTTTCTATGAGTCGTGACAAGCCGTATGCTCATAGAAAGCAGCTTATAGTAATAAAATATCAGATATTCTTCCGAGTAAATTAACTCGCGTTTTCGTAGGATGCGTCTGTAATAGATGGATGACGATATTTCAATTCTTAAGAGTTTCTTAACAGAAAATGAAACTAGCTAAAATTATCACATAGTTCATCGAATCAGCTGTTCAGCGTATCATTCCTAAACGTGGAGTCGCAAGTGAATGCCACTTCGCTAAACCTAATGACTAAGCAAATCGTGACAAAGATATTTCTCATCACTCATTTTTCACGTTTGACCATTGACTTGTCTAGGAATCGAGCGTTCTCTGATCATTACTGACGTAATACTCCGCAGAAGAAATCTAATTGGCGAAACAGTTGACATCTCTATCGTTCGAAGTATGGAAGTCTGAATCCTACAGAAATCAAGGTTGAAAGTGGAAAATATAAGAAAGAGAATATTTTTTACATAAATACAATACAAGAAATGCATATGCCTAGAAAAATATTTTGAGAGTGTTCTGTATTAAGTCATAAAGGAAAGTTTATTTATATCAGATTCTACTGCATGCATAATTGCATTTTCTCACCACTCTTATTTATTATTCATGTTCCTAAGAATGAAATAATTGTACAGTACAGTAAACCTCGGTTAACAAGCAGCTCTGCTAATAGCTAATTTTTTTGAAAATAGAAGAAAAATTTCTTTTTTCCGGACTCGAATATGGAATGTTCTTCGAGTTGTATAGATATGTACCTGAGCATAGTATTAAAGAAATATTTAAGAGAAAATGGATAGATGAATGAAATTAGGTGCCTTGAGGATTGACAAAATTACGATGATTTTATTTTATAAAGTTGCTGTCAATAACAAGTCAGTAACAACATATAAATATAGAAGTTTATTATGCATAAGGAATAATTAAAATGAATAGAATTTTATAAAAGGTTCTTACAAATTGTGGAAGAATAAGAAGTTTACTATCGTCGTATCGTCTCTCAATGAAGTTTCGTATTTACGGATTGACTTTAAGGGATAAAGGTTTATAGTCATCACCTGATGATTCCCTGGAATATATAATCAACGCATAGGCCTTTTCTTTATTATAGGGTATATTAAAATTAGACACCTTATGCTACAATAAAAACTCCATCACTGTGCGAATTAGTGCTAAATAGTAATGAAGTATGTTATGAGTGTATTCAGGCTTTAAATAACCGAGGATTAACATTACATGATGCTGCAAAACGATTTTTGGCGCTGCTGCTTTGATCGCTTTCAAACTTTTACTAAATTATTTCAATTCTGAGTAATTTCTTTATTGTGGTATGAAATTTCGATCGGAGGAAATTAAAAAAAAACTATCCTCTTGACGTGCTCAATTAGAGCTTCCTTCAATTAAAGACGAGTAATTTCTGCGTTATTTCCTGCTATCTTTCTTTCAAACTTCGTATGAGGATATTTGAGGTTTTTATTCCTCATGCCTATTTGCGGTTGAGAGAAGAATATTGCGCCAATAGATATAATTCTTATAAATAGTCTTTTGGACGGCTACTTCCATAGGCGATGAATTAAATTATCGGAACATCGGTTGGCGGTGGGGCAATTATCCTGCACAAAGATGTGCGATTAGGAAAATATTGGCAACCTTTTCCTTAGCCCGAGGGTGGAGAATGGCACTCTCGAGATTTTTTTCTATAAGCTTCATAGCTAATTAATAATAATTGTTTATCTAGCTTTATATCATGAAATTATTAAGCTTCGAAGTAAGGAGTTGAGTCCACTACATTATAATATGCATTGGTAATAAATTTCGGTAATTACTTCTTAAATCTATGATGTACATAATAACTTAGAAAGTATCTTAAAAGAAACCTCTGCTGGATAATAGCGACCCCTTAAATTAGATAAGTCTCTTTAGTATATGCATTTTATATTCTTGCATAGCCTATTTATCCTGCCAAAGGAGTGTGTACATAAAACACCATTTATGCAAATAATTTACTAAATCTATCGTAGAAAGTAAACACGAAAACATATCGATAAGATTTAATTTTCGAAAGAAATAAAGATTTTACAACAACAAAAATTTTAATGTGCATTATATATTATAGCTATTAATTTTAGAGATAAAGTTTTCTGTGATCAAATTTTGATCGAAGATTTTTGAGAAGATTTGCTGGACGGTTAAATATGATAAATAAACTGATGTAAGAAAACCCCGATAAAGCTGCAATGAAGGAAAAAATTATCAAAGGCTTGCTTATCTTAAAACTCACGAAATAAATTAACATTGGCTATTTAAATGAAAGGTAACTTAAAAGTGGCCGTTGTTAAAATTGATCTCATGCGAGATAATTTCCATCTATATTCACCGTAAAGTTTTTCATCAATTCCAGACAATATTGTAGCTTACGGGTGAAAATCTCCATCTTCATCTCATAAGCATTGAAGTCTAGTTTCACAAAAGGTCGGCGGAGCTTCAGATTCGAACGGATAAATATGATTCGAAGTAGATATTGCTTGATTTCTTTTTATTCCTCAATCGTATCGTAATACCCTTATACCTCTTCGTATCATCAGGAAGAATAATAGTAACATGCGATTTTATTTCGAGTAACCAAACGGTAGTAATATATTATAAAAGTGGATTGTGATCTTATAAAAATGTGTTCCTACGGTCCAATTTATGTGTTGCCTAAACTATTTTTATTTCTGACGAGACAAAGAACTTAGAACGAGAGAATTTGAAGGTGATGATAAATAAAATAAAATAATATTAAATGATTATTAATTAATTCATTTAATTTATTTCGGGGCGATATAAATAGTGTTCCTCAAACTGTTGTCTTGAGGTCTATTTTAATTCGCGAATGAAGTAAAGATGTTCGAGCTAGATTTCTAAGAAATTACCAAAAGGTGTACTTTGGTGTTTCACTTTTCTTTGTAATTTAAAATATAAAATGTTAAAAGCAAAAGAGGAAGAAGGAGGAATAGGACGTCATGACAAAAAGTCATGTATATTTAATACCAAGCAAACAGGGTAAAAAAATATGATTGATTAGCTTTCGATGATGAAAGTATGAACTTGGAGCGGAGCTTTCTGCGCCAGAGGAAGGATAAGGTGTAAACGGAAATGAAAAATGTCGTACGAGACTGGTTTCCTCCCGGAAAGTGGAAGATCATGCTTTGAAGCCCTGTCACACATGGCTGCTGTCATTCAATATTATCTCTTCCACATTTTAAGAGCGTGGCGTGAGAGGTTTGTTAACATTGTGGTACAGTACAAAATCGTAAATTCATTATAAATTTAATGTGTATTTTAAAATTTTAGCAGAAATGTGATTTCCTGATATTTAATCTCCGTTTAATTTCATTTCAAAGAACTCTTTATGATACGTTAAAATATTATTTTTTGAAGAAGAAATCACTTTCGTCAATGAAATCTCTCACCCTCACTTCAATATTTCCGATTTGAAGAAAGTTTTACTTTAAGTTTTTTTTATGGTGTCGCTAATAAATTTGTAATATTTGGTAAATAATGGGGGTGGGTAAATTCCAATTTGAACTATAAACTATTTTAGAACATTTGTGAGGTAACAGGTTTTTACAACTAATGTCATGGAACAGTTACACAGAAATACCAGATGAAAAGGAAATATCAATAAATGGTGCCTGCATCACAAAAAACCTTGGTGATCCTTTGCAAATTTGAGTAAAAGGAGTTCTGAGGCAGGAAAGTTTGAGATCTCTGTATCATCATCGGTTATATTTTTTCTTCTAAAACTTTTCAGCCGACGATCGTGCCTTAGTGTTTTTCCGATTACTTTTTTTTAATTTTACCAATGTGTCTGACCGACTTCCCTCTTGATTTGTTTTTCAAAGAACTTCTTCACTAGTAGCTCGGTCTATTCATTTTATTTTCATAATCTTTTCTTAACTCATATGAATTGCTTCTAATGTTCTCGTCTCTGTATTTATTCCAGTCCGTTTCACTACTATCAATGAATACACGGCTGTAGCACAATATTTGATCTACCTTCCGCAACTTTTTAGCGGAGAATTAGAGATCTGTTTTGTTATGTTGCTCGTTATAACGATTAAATGCGCTATAACACTTCAGAGCGTATGATGCAAAAATTTCTAACCCTTACATAGTCTTTTGATTAATATTATCTTTATTTAACTAAGAAAATATATAATTGGAGCCCTTTAGACTATACGATTAAGCTAGACTATTGCATTTACCTATACAACTAAACCCAACCCAATTCATAATAGGATAGCTTAAGTAAATTAATTTGTACTAGTTTTATTATTCATTTTTTACTTATTGTTAGCTAGGGTCATTTTGCACATATAGACCCTCACTGGGTATCGAACCAGTGACCGCTTTCACCAAAGTTGAACTAGTTGCCCACTTGGTTATCCGGGAGACCAAGTAAATTAAATCATGGCGGTAGATTTTAAGGTGACCGGTGTATTACATTTCAAAAGAGTATCGAATTTTCCCACATATAGGTTATTATGAGCAGTTTCCTACTAAACAAACATAATGTTTACATTACACAGTTGTATTTTCTCTTAACTTGAGTACTCGGCCTCCCGATCCAACGCTTCCACTCGATATTCCATCGAAAATTCCGCGATCTCCGTGAGTCAAACTTTCCCTGTGATGATTCGCCTTATCTGCAGTGTGTCACCTGTCCCGAACTCCTTTAGCATGAAGACTAAAGATCCCACAACATTCATTTTCCAAGAGCGGTGGGGTGGGCGGAGTAGGGGAGAAAGCGAAGCGACGCTAACTTGAGCGGGAAAGGGGTTTTGGAGGGAGGGCAGCCCAATGTGCGAGAACCTCAGTCCGAAGCCAGTCTCGAGAAGTGATAGTTGTGCTAGTGGTTACCTCCGGAGTATATATACGAGAGGCGTCCATCCATAAGCACCGGTGTTCAAAGGTAAGGGAAGAAAACGAAGGAGACTTAAATGGATACGTAACAGGTTGAACGAGCAAGTGCAAGCTTTTCATCTAAAGGCTCCCTAGTTTTCCATTGGAGAATCTTGGATTCTTTACCCATCCTTGGTGGATGTGCCTCATCGAAGGATGCTGTTAATAATATTTGTATTTGCACAACAGCAGATACACGTTGTGGAAATTAACTTTTTCTCTGTCTTTGAAACATAGCCGAATCATGAAATCTAGAATCGACGATTTTTTTCACTGTTGGGCCTTAACCGGGAATCGAACCCGGGACCGCATTCACTGCTCACCCACACGCTCATCTAGAATCCCAAAAGTCTTACGAATTCAACTTATAATATTAATAAATTCAAGTTTTGAAACTTTATTCGTGGATCAAAATTAAACCAATTTTAGGCCGTTCAAAATAGACGGCTTTTATGCAAGTCTTCCTCAAATCTTTTCTGGAAACTGGAGTTTTAGGTTGCCTATTTTGGGATTTCCTCATTAAAAAGTGGTTTGGAAGGCAGCGAAAATTTCAGCCGCTGCGTGTCCGAATTAATGAGCTTTCTTCATTACACGGATATTTTGAACCGTGCCCATCCCCCGTTTAATTTCCTGATGTCGTTCTTTCATCTGACATTTGTCGTTAATTCGTTCCCATTGCGTCAATTTACATTCCGAAATACGAGGATTTCGTGCGGGCGTTTCCAACTTTCATCGGCTTTGTCATTGGTTCATGCCGCGGATGCTGTGTCATCTGCAAAGAAGCGATAAAAAGAAGTTGATCTTCCCGTTCATATTTCAGGGTATGTGGATTTCGATTCGGAATTTGACATTTACTCACCTCCAATTATCGTGTTTGTTCAGGAACGATGGCGTCTTTTGCTCGTATACCTAATGGATTCGCGCTTTAGAATCTCGTATGTCGAGGTTTCCTTACGTAGGCCTCAGTCTCTGCAGGCTTTGGTCATGAGGCTGCTCTGAAGCAGCAGTTACTCATTTAACAACCGTCAAATTGTGACTTTTTATTTCGAATGTGTCAACAACATCATTATCGTTTATTATTTCTTCACGCAATTACTGTCTTGAGAACCGTTTCTCAATGATTTAATTTTATATCTACATATTAATGTTTCGTTATTGATACATATTGTTTCTACTTCTTAAAATACCTCATGAATCCGAATATTCTTTCTGTAAACGAAATAATATAATTTAATTTTCTATAATTTTTCATTCATCAAATCACCTTCGTCGAATTTGCCTGTTTGCACTAAGCATTGTAATGTAACTGCAAAAGGGAATAACCATCATTTTTGTTGCGGAAATATACGAAATTCTATATTTTACAATTGGTGCTTCAATTTTAGCTATAAACTATCTCACTTGCTTGATGTATTTGACCAGCGCTATCCGCGGTAAAAGAGGGTGCACAAGTTTTGTGCGCATTAATTCTGACCTAAAGTTGGTTTTTTGTACCTTTTCGATGAATGGAAATTCGTTTCACTCCATTTCTATTGAAATTAAACGCGGAGATCCCTGGTGCGAATGCGTTTCTGAATATTTACGGAAGCGACGCTACAGCGTTAGCCTCTTTGGTAATTTTCCGTGTATTGTCGATGGTCGTCTCCGTGGTGATGGCTTATTTACGCGGGAATCGGCGAACAAAAGAGAGTCCAAAAGATCGTGTGTTTACGAGTAAAGGCTGATAAGAGAGATGTCCGAACGGATTCTTTTAGATGCCTTGAAGTCGGCTTCGATTTTCCGCCCAAGATGTACGCGAGGATTTCCATTCGTGTTTACCTCGGGGAATCTGGGACATCTGAAGCCAGCTTTCTATTTCAAATAGCCCGTCACGGTGTTGTAGTACTTTTTCCCCGAGGAGATGATGGAGCATTTCGTGGTGTATGAAAGGCAGGAAACGGGACCAAGTGGAAGGGGGGATTTCGTCCTTTTTTTGTAATGGTCACATCACAAATTGGTTTGGATTCGAAAGAGAGTCGTGGTGTACGAGCGACCGGAAACGAGTTTTCAGTATAAAGGGTGGTTTCTATCTTTCTCTTAATGGTCACGTCGCAAATTGCTTTTGATTCAGAGTCCATACGATTAAAATATAGAGAGCGCAGTTAGAAGAATTACCTGCGTGGTTAGAGGGGACGGTTTCGCGTTTTAAATTAGCTAATTTAATCATTTATTGCAGTGGGGTTCTCTTTGGTTTAATTGAAGCATTGTAAAGTGATATTTCGGCTAACGAAGATAATTCTTTCCGGAGACCGAAAATGCCGGAAAACTATTTCCGTTTGGGTCCCTAATCGTAAAATAGCCGTAATAATCTCACAAAACAACCAGACTCAAATATTAATCATGAACGGGAAGCAATCGAGGATTCGTTTTCATCGCAGATTATTTATGAAAATTTTCCATTTTCGAAACTTTCTCAGCAAATAGCTTTTCATTGGTTTTCAGATGAGTTACCTAATATTCTCTAAGCATTAGCATTGCTTTGTGTCTCTATCTGCAAAAAACTAGGGGTTAATTTTGCGTACGTTTTCTCTCTCTCTTCTATTGTAAATACAATATGAAAATTCTGCAGGAGTCTTGGAAAAGTGGCGATGAAATATATTATTATGATTTTTCGGCGCAGAAGGAATTTCTCATAAGATCTTGCTTACTATTGCTAAAATCATAATTGATTCAACAAAATTCAACAATCTTCTGGCCCAAAATGGCCAGAAGATGACTAGAACGGAGTCGAAACCGGTCGCATAATAAATTTCCATGTGGAACTAAGACAGTGTTCTTATCATTACTAATGTGATTCAACAATATTTTCATTTCAGCTGTATTGAGTGAAACAATCATAAAGTAAAATTCGAATATAGTTTTCGGATTGCTTTTTTCTTCTTGTAAAATGTAATTTATTTAGTTAATTTATTAAAATTAAATCAGCTGAAAATAAAATATCTTAGTCAATATTTTCTGAATACATCTCGTGTACTTTAGATCTATTTACTCATCGAATTTTAGTCCATGTTAATAGTTCTCAGTGTTGATATTTGTTTAAGTTACGATGATGTCTAAATAATATAATACTGCTCAATGGAAAGGGAGTCATCAGGTCTCGAAAAAATCTCTCACAAAACTTTTGAAGGTTTACTCGACACGCAGTTTCTCTAGGCTGCTATCTCGTACGGCAACGGAAAAAGTTTTTCGGAGATCAGTCTTTTTCAAATTTCAAAAATAATGGCGAACTATTTAATATGTTTAGATTTTTCCTGTATTTCACTTCGGTAACCCTCTTGGGAATGGTTTTCAACAAAAATTTTTTGCCTCTTAAAATGAGATAACTTTTACGTATCCATGCAAAGTGCGAGTCGTAGTGATTTAATTATTTAAGTTTTCAGATTCTCGTATTAGAGTATTCACGAAGAGCTACTTCTGGTAGATTAATATAGGCTATAATTTGCCCTCGCAATGTTATTTCTATTTTACATAGAGATTGATAACGAGCGTACTAAATATTCGAATATATGACCCTTGAACTGTTTGTCGCAAGCTCAGGCTGGGAGAAATTTAGGTAACAGAGTAATATTTATACGATTTTATTTTATTCTGCTGTTGTTATTTACTTGGATGCTGTTAACGTAACTAAATCACTTAAAACTCATTTTCTAAAGTGTGTAGCAGGCATGTAAATTTTGATCCATAATAACATCGAGGGCAAATGGATATTGGTGTTTTACTGCCCCTCTTCTGAGTAATTAATTCTATGCGGAGTCTGGAAGACTGTGTCAGAGAACGGTGAACTCTACCTCCGCAAGGACGCTCAGCTTATCGCGGATAGTGTTTTTTTATCCTTTTGCCAAACACTCGCTCCTTATTCATAGCGAAATTTAATGAGCGTATCCAAAAGTTAATTTCTCGCTCATTCGAGGAAGAAATCCGTCTTATTTTTTTTAAGGGACGCATTTCATGAATGAAGAATCAGTTTGAGGAAACTGGATAAAGTGGGGCATACGGCGTTGCCAAACCATGGGATGCCGGTTTCGCCGAACTTTGGGAACTTTAGATAACTTCGGAAACAGTTTCGGAAACGCGGAATACCTGCTTCTTTCCTGAGACCTCTCTCTTTGGAAATAAATAACCACGGTGTACTAGTTTTTGAGAACCACTAAAGATGTGTAAACGAGGGATTAAATGCACTATGCAATGGCTTTTTTCCTCCCACATAAAGGTATCCCGATAAACATGTGGGCAACGCGTATGACTTCGGTGAAAGCAGTCCTGGGTTCGATTTCCAGTGGGTGCTCATGTGCGAAATGAGATCAGCTGTCGAAAATTTAAAAATTTCCTGCTCCAATATAACCTACTTTACTGATTCACTTTCTTATTGACAATATTGTTGCTCTTGTTAATAGTGTTGCAGCTAAATTTTCCTACCTACATTTTATTAACTTCTACTTTTCTATAATATATCTCTCTAAATCTTCCCTCTACTTTTTCATTAAAAAACACCTTGTTTAGTAATGGTTTTGTTATTCGAATCTTCGGAATATATTTTCTTATTCGTATAGATTCAGGTCTTATTCTTCGAGAGAAAGCATTATATTCGTTGTGGTACATCGTCATCAGTATCCATAAACAATAGTTTCTGAAAAGTAATGTATGACAGCTCATTGATTTTTGTTAGTAATGCCATAAATGACTTCTTGACTCCCAAAAAGCATCGACTTCGTCAAGGAAAACAGTAAATGAATTTTAGTAAGAAGATTACTTAGCTGCAAAGCGAGAACATTTCCTGTCATACGGCGTAATCAACATTTCTGGGAATCGATAAACACTTATGATTATAACGAATGAAGACTTGTTACTAGAATTGTGTCAATTGAATGAGTTTAAAGAGAAAGAGGGTATGAAACATTTCAAGTTTATTATTCTCATGTGGTTGGATCGTATGGAGGTACGAAATTTTCAATTTTCATTTCCAATTTTCGGGTAGTCTAAAGTTACCCGGACAAAAATTTTTTGAAAGTAGAAAGTTGCATATCGAATACATAGAAGTATCATGAGAGTATCATTAGAATCACTGCTGTGAATTTAATTCGAACGAAGAAGTTAGTGTTGCGGAAAATAGCACCTGCGATGCGTATTCTTATAAATAAGTCGAATTACTCATTTTTGAAACGATTCGAAATATTCGTGAATAGAGTTATGAGTTCGCATTACGTTGATACTTCTACGAATTAATTTTAATTCGAATGTAGTAGCTCTCGGTCTTATTTAAGTGCTAATTCGGTGTGAGGTGAATGCATCGCTTGATTCTAGAAAGCAACTTCAACCGCCGTGGGATTGTTTATTAAGACATGTTAATCTATTATCGCCGGAATTGTTTTTCTTCGATATAAAGAAACGAGAAAAATTCCACTAAAAAATTAAAAGCGACGAAAATTCCTCTTACTGAAGGCTCTTTTATGAGAATATATTTTAAATATCCATCATATTAGTTACAAGACGACTGAAATATAAATTTTTCATGCTGATACATCACTCGAGATTGTAAGATTAACTTAGATTAGAATGGGTTATAGTCCGGATGCTTTTTAATTAGTGATCTAAGAGAACGATTCCTTTTCCGAGCGATTGCCTGCTCATTCCTTTCTAAACGAGAACTTCATTTACCAGACCGGAAAAGTGGTGAATTACGGCTACACAAACTGAAAACTCGTCTTCTCGCAAAATAGAATGAAAACTGTGGGTACGAAAACGATGTTTTGGGCCGGAGCGAAAGTTGCTCCAGTTCCTCAGAGATCTTAGCTCGCCTTTAGAACATCCTACGTTGAAGATGGGTGGGTTTATGGAGTGCTCGCTTGCCGTTCTCGATTCCACGGGATTAAGTGGTTTACGAAGGTGATTCTGGTACGTGTAACACTCCGATGTTGCTCCAGAAATAAATAATTCCCGTTTTGAGCATTCGTTTCATGGGATGCGTTTTCCAGCGAGTAAAGGAAAATAAAAATGCTGGCAGAAAGAGTACTCGTGAAGTTTCAAGAATTCAATCAAATATTCAATTGAAACAGTTTCTCTCGAATATTTTCGTCTGAGAGTCCCTCTAGATATCCAAAAATTATTCTGGAATACGGAATATTTTCAGTATAGAAAGAGCATAAATTGATTTTTCTGTAATCAGAATCTTTAAATCAATGAAAATTCGATGAAAACATAGTACATATATGAAATTGTAAGTGAAAATATTGGATGACAATATTTTCATTACGGTAGCTATAAACAAAGATAGCTATACACCTAACTATTTAAGAACCAAACGTAATGCAATTGTCGACAACAAGCAACCATACAGTTTAATGATTTATCCGATGATGTGGCTCTACAAAAATATGTCGTTGAATAGAAAATTGTGCCACGGCTTACAAAATTAGTCCTTTATTTGAAATTGAACATGTTATTTTTGGTTTTAATTTCGGCCATCTCTTGACTGTATAAAAATAAAATTTCTAGTTTTTCACTCATGTCTAGGTAAAGTATGTTTTTCTTGATGGAAAATTACGTCCGCTAAATTCGCTAGATGAATCTGATTTCAATATTTTATTCACTATCAAGATTGTAAAATTTACCGTGAGTTTTCTTCGGTGAGTGATTAATTCTTGCGCTGTCTCAATTACGTCACCGCAAATCCGGTCTATATTTTGGCTTTCAAGTTACGCTTCACGTGTTGCGACATTAATCCTTTTCATCTTGCGTTCAAGTTTGGCATCCAAACATGCAAAGTTCCTGAGGAAATCTCTTCTGCATAAACTCATTAGCCTACATTGGAGGTTAACTTCTATTCTAGTCTCTGGAAGATAATTAGCATTTGTAACCATCTAGAGTTTAATTACTTGGTGGGTTTCTCCTCTTGCCTGCGTATTGTCCGTAGTTGTCTGATTTCCAATCTAACTTTTATTTTTTTCTCAGCTATGATAATTTTATTGATTTTTATCATTGGACCCTTTTTTGAGGTTGGGTCTCTCTTTTAATTAACCTCGTGCGCCATCTATGCATGAATAGTATCATAAAAAGTGGAAAAGAGGAAAATAATTCAAAAAGAATGATTTAGTTTAAGGGAAACAATCTCCAGAATAGTTGATAGAGAAAAAAACCACGTCGCAGGAAAACAGCTACAAAAAGGGATGGTAAAAACCTAAAAAAAGTAAAAATGAAATATTAATTTAGTGTGTTGTTAATATATATGGCTAAAGTATATGGCTGAAATATATGGTGTGTTATAAAATATATGGTATCCAACATTAAATCAAGGAGCTCTTTTAAGTCAAACAGATTTAATGTAAACTTTTCCTTAGATATTTCAGTCTTCAGGTGAACACTTGCCTTGATGTTTCAGCATGAGATGCAATATTCGTAATTGAAGAAACAGAAGTGGGGATATTTTTATGTAAAGATCTTATGGAGACTGATCACAAGTATGCAATCTTTTCCCGATAAAATTGAATTCCAAAGAATGATTAACAGGCGGTTTTCAAATGAAAACGAGAAATCTATCGTTATAATGTGTAATGTGAAAGCAGCGTGAACATATGCTTCATATTATACAACTAAATATAGTATTTCTCGCAAATTTAAACAAGAAGGTTTTGTTTATATTGATGAAAATCTTTGGCTGTAAGTATAGAATCGAAACAATCGACTTATTTCTCAAGTAACTAGTATTAACAAAAAACTTTGATGTTCATATTCGCGTATATATTTGCTTTCGTAAGGAAAATCAAAACCAGTCTATACCATATTTATCTGCTACGCATTGCAATTTCGTTTCGAATTCTAACTTACTAAACTATATAAATTCAGATATTTATTGAAATTAAAGGTAATTTTTACCATGGAAACTAAGTAAAGTGATGATTCAGCCAAAAGGCAGTTAGCGCCATCATAAAAAGTTACACTAAAATACACATTATCAAATTTATTAGTTTATTATGTATACATGATAAACAGTGTTCCGCCAAATTTTATGTGCCTAGATGGAATTTGACATTTAATGATTTGCTGAGTTTCTGCAAATTATGTTTCTTCATTATCAGAGGAATATCAATGACAGCAAAAAAGCAGCCTTTCTTCTTACCATATTAGATTGAAAAGAGAAATTTTACGGCCTGTCATCTCGCCCAGGTAAACGGTTGCCGAGAGTCCCGCTTGTACGCACATGCAAACAGAGCTACGCCCTGCAAACTCATCTATTGCACCCCGTCTCATATTTGCATTCATTCCGTTTAGTCATTCATCATCGGAATAACTTCACGTGGTTGAGATTTCGCACTCCCGCACCTGCACATACACGCCCACTCTCCACTTTCACTCCCAGAAGAAGAATTTTTGGTTCACTTCGTTGTTGCGAAGGTTTGAGTCACGTGGGGGAAATGTTAATTAGCGGACGCTCAAGTCCTCTGAAGAGTCCTCGCCCACGACGGAGGCCCAATTGCTGTAGTCTCTTAATCTCTCCCCTCGGTCAATTAATCCGTTTAAATGGTGCCACTTGCGCTGTGTTCACCACCTAGCGAAGGACGTATAATGAGAGGGTCTTAATTGGATTTCGACACGTTTTTTAATCGGAGATCTAAACGGTGAGTTTTTGACGCACTTTGGAGTAGGGTTGATTCTTCCGAGGAAAGCACACAGCAACGAAGACGTCATTCCAACAGACACCAAGACATTGTAAGCCCTGAAATAGTTCCCTTATAGACAGTTGAGGAGCGCGTATGACTTTGCTGAAGGCGATCCTCCGGTGAGAGCCTATTTGTGTAAAATGACTCCAGCTATCGAAGCTCTTTCAAAATACTGCGATTATTAATCGTTCGGAAATTCAATTATTTATCCTTTGCCCTAGATTTATCGAGAGATTTTTCTAACATAAGATTACCTATTAAAGTCAGCGTTTCAGGGGTACTTGATTGAAGAATGAAATATTAATTTCGTACGTATCTGTAAAGGTGGCTAAGCTCAATTTAGTGGAAGGAATCCATATTAAAAGATCGAAAAAACTGTGTAATGTTCACAGACTTAGAATTTATTTGACAATAAATTCCGTCTTAAGCGGTATTTTTACCATATGCTTCCCACTAAACACATCCGGCGTATTAAGCGAGAGTCTTCACATCTTAAGCGGAAGCGCATATACGAGTTTGACTGTATGTCGTTATTGTATCATCTTTCTCGCGAATGATCGTACCGAGGAGCAGCCTGACATCCGGAATAACCTGTTCTCTTTTGAGAGGAATCCCGAGATAAAATAGAATCTGAAGGAAACGCGCTGTGAAGGCGATTGGCGTGAGAATCGCGTCAGTGGAGCACATCTTCCCATAGATGCCAATCTGAACGTCCCACTTCGATGCAAACAATGCCCCCAGGTGCGGAAAGGTAGCAAATGTGTGAGTTACTCAATGGAGTCAACTAAAGATATTCGCGCGAAAAAATATCACCTGAAAAGGAACACTCCTGTGGAGTGTTATTTTTATACCAATTTCTCTGATCGGTCGCAGGCTGTGGTTTGGAAAATTGGGTTTTCTGCTTTTCTTGGAAGTTATTTTGGGTGTATCAATGTTGCACTATGATGCAGGAGATGTCACTTAGGCTCTACTATAGTGTTATCATGGAAATTTGCTCTAGATTTCTTACTATATTACTTTCTTAGATTACACCAATGATGAATAAGTAGATAATTGTTAATTTCGTGCTATATATATTGTTGATATGGCAATGTAAAAGTGAGAAATAATTGGGAAAATCTTATATACTTCTGTGCAAACGATAACTGTAGCAGGCCGTAGTGCAGACTTGATGATGATACCAGCAGCGTAAGTGGTCGTTGAATAAATACTACGGTAGATTAGGAATTTTCTCTTAGTGAGTATTCTGGTTCACTTTATGATAATTTTACGATATTTCGTGTTATAAAACAAGAAGTTAGTTTTAATTCTCTTTTAGAAAATGTGTTCGATTTATGTAAAATTATAGGTAGAATAGGATGAAATTAATTCACACAGTGAAGTGATAGCGAGTAGTACTTACTTACAAAACCTTGTGGGATAATGCGTGTATAAGAGAGCTTATATTGTAAGTATTTTTATTTTTGCAGTATTATTATTATAATTTTTGAACGCTATGGTATTTGAACTACCCGGCGAGCTTTCTTTAAAAATTTTTCCCATGCTAATTAAAAAGAGATAGTTTCCTCTTCACAGATATCTCAGGTATATTTCAATGTTTAGTGATGGATGAGTTTTATTCATTAAGTTGTAAACGTACGATAAATGAAAAGCAGGAATATTTCACTGAAAATTACCTTGCTAATTTCGAGAAGGGGTCAATAGATGATATTGAAAATATTAATAGGTCAATATACTTAAAAGACTACCGCAAAATCATAAAAATGTTTTTACTTCAAATAAAGTGGGTGTAGCATTCTAGCTTTTAAACTCGCCAAAACTATTCATACTCTCTCTCGCCAGTCCCTTTTTCTTATAGGTTGTCACAAAATCACAAAATATAGTCAATCCCAAGTTTGCCAAAACGCAGAACTATCCAAAGCTTCAAAATAGATCGTGAAGTATCAAAAGGAAGAATCCTCTTCGAGGAACTTCAGAAATACCAGCGACCCGGTTGTTGTAGCAACCGTTTCTGTGTATTCAGTCCCATTCCTAACTTTGAATTCTCCACAGCCTCTTTCGACACGAGGGTATGCGAGCCAAGTATAAACGCGGCGTGGCTAGCGCCTTAATATTTCTCTTATGAACCCATTCATAAGCTAGGAAAGAATTTTGGGCGCGACGCCCGTGTTTGGGCGGGGAATGGATATTTTCCCCTGCGGCGGAGGGCGCGCTATCTAGCAGCGGTTATTTTCTACAGCTCATAGACCACCTCTTCGTAATGGTATGTAAATAACAAGTTGTGTCGATGATACCTACCTTGCCACGTAAGAATCCTTGGCATATAGAATAGATTCGGTCAGGTGGGCGGATCCGATGACGTCATCCCGGATTTCGGATGGACCGCGTCACTCGCCAGGAGTGATGAGGTCGAATGGGATCGTCACGGTTCCATCCGACGCAATTTCATCTCGCGCATAATCCGTAAGGCGAAATTCGTTGAGCATTTCCCGATGGACCAATTGGAGAGGATGACTTCCGAAATTGGAGAGAAGATTCGATGATATTTGACGGATGAAATGACCCGTGAGTTGATGTAATACAAGGGCGTCCACCTTCAGTGGGCTGAATCAGCTCCAGCAAAGACTTAGCAGGTCTCAGACTAAAGTTCACTCGATTTTGAAATAATAGTAATAACGATAATGATGATGATAGCATTAATAATTATTCTCTGTCAAGATTCATTAGCTCTTGTTGTTGTAGAATGTTATTTTTATCCCAATGAAATTCGAAGGAGCATCAGTTCTAAGGATGTATTTCAACAAAAATTTCTTTTAATCCATTTTAGTCATACAGTTTCAGATTAATTCGAAATAAATTGAAATTGTGGGGCGTTACATTGTGGAAAGACACTTGAGTGAAAAGAGAGAAGCTTTGAATTTTTTTCTCCGCAGGATATTTAATTGCGACAAGATTCACCCCCGAGGTAGCATCATCAGGCACTTCTCCAAGCCTCATTTCCTCCAATCCCTTCCCCGGTCCTGCTCACTATTTATTCGATGTGTCCTCTCTTACTGTGTCTTATGATGCTATCTCAGTAGCGAAACTAGTTGAAAATAAATACTCTGGAAAAAGTTTCTCCATTTTTACTCATTAAGTTTCTGAGTAGAAAATTGTCTAACTAATTATCATTAACATAACACGTTATTTTGATTGGCTATGAGTATTATGTAATCTAAATATCTTCAATGAGCCACCATTTGAACTCAATCACCTTTGTCACTTTTGTTAGGTGCGAATTAAAAATTATCCAAATTAATTATACTGTTTTAGCCAAAAAAAATCCAGTCCGAAATAGAATATGCTTCTAATAGCTCTCTGCCAAATATATTTGATGCTAAACTCACACATTTACACACAGTTCTGAAAGACGCAATATTTCGGTATGTATTAGAGAGTGAACGATTGTTCTCAGGATTGAGAAATATTACCATGGGAACGAGAAATATAGCAATGAGTTGAGCCTATGAAATCGATTTCGGCTGTTCTATTGTCTCTTCCATTATGAATACATCCAACATGAAGGGGGTAATTTTCGCTGAAATGATCTAATGGATACAGAACTAGAAACAAAGGGGACTTGATAAAATTATGCTTGATTTGAGCGTGTGTTTGAGGATTTCATCACTTGTTACGAGGGTAAATGTGAGAAAATGTTAGCTGCCAGACCGTAAGTGAAGCATAATAAAAACCGAAAATATCATGTCAATTTATCCACGTGGGGTGAATAAGTTAAAACGCAATTTCTAGATTCCATCATTATAAAAGAACGCCAAATAAATATACTGAAATTATTATAAGTATTCAATCTGTGGAAATTTTATGAATAATAATAATAATGAATCTTTAAAGAATTATTTCTTAATGTATCAGTTTGAGATATTGGTGTAAATCATACCTCATATTAATTTGACTGATAACTTTGCATTTATTTTCACTCTTCCAGCTTCATTCCATACCATGAGTAGTTTTTGATTTTAAACTGGTTTATCATTAGACATTTCCGTCATTATCATAGACTCGTCTACCATACTAAGGATTTATAAGGATCCGTTCTATCTTCCATACTATTTTGTTTTGGATGAAGGATCAGTCTTTCCTAGAAAACGTGAACATTCATAAATGTATTGAAAGCACTAGAACCTTTATTCTACTCTTCAATTTTTTAATTAGAATACCGACTTGAACTGAAAAACTGCGTTTTTAATGTGCCATATAAATTCGAATAGCCACGTGTGAAAACTGTGGAAGAATAAATGTTAAGTACCTTTAATGGTCTTAATTGAGGCGAGATTAAGAATGAAAAGTCTCTTATTCTATCCACCTGTTGTCATTGATTCCAACAAAAACACCAATAATGTACTTGAACATAGATATCGAGAGGAAATCTTTAGGAGTGGATGTAAAAAACCTAACACGTTGGGACTTAGGGACTGACCTGGGATGAACTGGCTGCGACGACGTACATCAGCCATAAGTGTACCTATAAATAGGGAATTCCCCTGCTTAAACAACTGATCGTTAATGATGATATAATACATTTGGGCGATAATTTGCTAAACTCGATTTCCATGATGATTCTTTCGCATTTCGATTGTTTGTGATAATTGTTACCACCTCTTCGGCGGAGGAATCTATGGGTGCCAATTGGTTGCGGAGTATCTCTGGGCGTGTTTCCTCAATGGAATTCCCGCGCAGAAACACCCCTGTGCTAAAGCAATGGAGTGACCGTCCCCTCAATTACAATATCTCGGTGAATTGGGAATAATGCGATCACTTAAGGTTGTTGAGTCAGTCGTCCCACGTTATTATAGCACGACTGGACCGAGATGATTAAATTCCACCGACTCCCACTTGACCGACACCCCGTCTGAACGACATCGTTAGATCGACAGGTTTCCCACTTAAAGTTTTTATTTAAATGATTCATCAATCAATTTAAAATAACAACAAAAGATATTTATCTTAAAATTATATTACAAATAATAAAAATATCAATTTCATAACTTATTTATTAACATATTTATTAAGATTAATTTAATTTAAAGCAATAATTTTATTGGAATAATTTGAAATTATTTACGATTTCAATCAAACAATAAGTATTCCGCGATATTTATTTTTGAGCTAGTAAAAATATTAGCAGGTTATCCTTGGGAAAGAAGCATAAAGTTATATACAAAGAGGATATAACATCTTTCATCTTAGCTCAATTCCTCAGAATAAAAGGAGAAACTATTTATTTTGTCGCCTCATAATGCACGAAATAAAGTTTTTCTCGTTTATTGTTTACACTCAAAACTACATAACTGCTTATTTATGTGAGTGGTTAAAGGGTTAGGGCTCCGATCATAAGATCCCGGGTTCGAATCCCGACTGATCGGATTCTTCTGGTTAGGGATGTTTTTAGGCGTGTGTCCCGATAAAGGTTTGCGGCAGGAAGGGCATCCGGCCGTAAAAATCAGCGCCAAGACTAAATTAATCAACGAAAATAATCAGCCGACCCTATGAGTGTCGGGAATAAGGCTAAGAAGGAAAAAACTGCGTCAGAATGACGGAAAAAGGTTGGAGCTGTCGGATTCACGTGGCGTGACGTCGGTGAGACAGGGTCGGTCTATTGTGGCATCCGAGGTGTTCTCTGGACCAAAAAGCTTTAAAGATGATTCCCTGGAGCGCCCTTTTAAAAATATCCGAATTCTCGCTCCCAGAGCTCTACTTCTTTGCTGACCGACTTTTTTTTCAATCGCCACGCTCCGCCGGTTACGCCTCTGAAAACTGGAGATAGAGCGGTCAAAGAGCTTCACAGAGAGCTGAACATTCCTCGCTTTTTTTACCTTTTCTGTGTCAATTTGGAAAAAGCATTAGGATAGGATCCTTGGGCACGAATCACATCGCAAGGCGAGCGTCACTTTCACGGTCTTTTCCATTTACAGCTCTCGCACTTTTAAACATTACGCACGTCTCCATCAACCGTGATATTGTTTCAGTTCACGGAGATAATTACGCAATGGTTACGGAATCAGTTGCGGTTTTGATTGCAGAAAAAATTTTTGAAATCTTTTTTCGTTATCTAAATTTGAATGATCAGCCTTTAAAAGAGCCGCCCTTGCTCACATGGTCACTTGAGTGGGAAAATATTGCCATATCTTGATAGTGTAAGAGACGCAAATTGCAAGAAGGAAAGTATGCCACATGATAATATGTGAACGTGGGACCCATGAGGATTCTTGTAATAACAGATTCCAAATGTCGTTCTCGGTGCTATTTTATATCATCTTATCGAATACAGTTTCCTGCAAGACATCTCTTTCTAGTTACTAAATAGTTCGGCGACTGCTTCATAGTTTCGACTTCTTCTAAATGAAAGCTGCTTGTGTAGCAGAAACCCGTTTATTTTGGATTGATCTCTTATCTTGAACGGGATGGAAACCGGTCTTATGATACAGAAGGCGCTGAAAACACTATTAAATCGGAGCTGTGTCCAACAAATACCATCGACCTTTCTTCTTGATATCCTCAAACTTAAAAAAATTTCATTAAAAATTTTATAATGAAATTTTTCGGTGAAGTAACTGTCATTAGCAATGGCTTAGTTTTAGCAATATTTAAAATGTGTACTAAGACGTTTAACTAGCAGCCTTACGAAGTCACGTTGATGAATGCGCCCAAATATCGAGAAATGTAATGAGTAATCGGGACCGAAGCTTGTCACTTAAAAGGGAGCTAAAAGCGCGGAAATGTGTTGAGGTAGATATGGTGCGTGAGTTGTTTGCCCGCAGGTGGTTGCTAACGGACAGTGTGGGCGGACCAGAAACGGAAGCCGCGTACCATAATCTGAGAGTTAATCGAAGGAACCAAACAAGAGCTTCTTGGGTCGATAAGACCTTCTGTGGTAAAAGGTGAAAGGGAGAAGATTCGCGCGCTAAAATGGCTTCACGAAGTTTACGTTGCCATAGTTACCTCGCAAGTGACGCTTGTGATTGTTGGCGAAGTTTTTATTCCATTCGGATTTCGCTTCTTCTGTAGGATTCGAAATGTAAGCGCTGAAGGGGCTCTCAGGATGTTTAAGCTTGGTTTTTTCCTTTTCTCTTGTCCTTCAAGTACAATAAATTTATGCGTAATTTCAAAGCAATTGTTGCAATACAAGTAATTTATTTGCCTATTTATTTATATAATTTATCCATCTACTTTGAAACGATCCAAATCGCGGTCATAATTTAGAACGTTTCTGAGCGTCCACCATATATTGATTCCACGTTATAATTAATGAAAGGAAATGGAACACGACTGTAAATGAATTAAAGGTTTGAAAAGCCAGAAAAAACTTTCTTCTTTTCCAAACTTCTTGACGACTTTTGAAGAGCTATCGAAATGCGCATTTGGTGATTCCTAGGAGGTCGGTAATCTCAGGCTTCCGTTCTATGCCCTGGGAGGACGCTAGTCCGGCAAAAACGGCTATCGCAGCGTTTATCAAACCTCAAATGATAATTTATGTCGCAAAAAATTGACATGATATTAACAAGGTCATGTTTCTTTTGAGTCGGCCTTATTAAGATTTCTCAATAATTAAATGTTCTTACCAGGTAACTTTAAACCTTCTCAAGTCCTTGTCCTAGATTCTGTAGTATATTGTTTCTCATTTTTGATCTTTAGATTATGCTAATAACTTTTTATGCGGCATAATATTATTTTCAAAGACTTCGGTTACGAAGCGGAAATATTTGATGAGGTTGCCATTGGATTAAAGCCAACTTCGAGGTCAATAGCATACAGAAATATCTGACATAAGCGAAATGCTCTCAACTTGCTTGTTTTTCTCGGTGTAGTCACTCATTCATGTCCAACTCTTGTTTCTTTAACTGATGGACTTAAGGCGTCTAATTTTGTAGTTTAAGTCTGTCTGTCTCCATTTAAGAAACCGATCGTTTTATAGATAACGTGGAAACGGTTTAAATTATTGATAAGATGCCCAAAAGTAAAAAGACCGCATAAGAAAGAAGCCCACGGAAAAAACCTAATCAAAAATGCTTACGTGAAAAAATCACAAATATTTCCCACGCGGATAATTGCCCTCATGTATGATTTGAAAAAGTGGTAAACTACTCTTATCGTCAGCGGTGTCCTGGTTCGAACCCAGAAACCAGTAATATGTTTTCAATGCAAGATTTTCCATTTTATAGAGTGAAGTTCTCTCAATCATTTACACATAAACATGAACAGATTTACATCTAAACTATCTTAATCTATAGCTAATCTCAATCATAGCTATAATTGTAATCTTTTTTAATGTTGCTCGGTAGAGATTTACATTAATTTCCATTTATTTATAAATTTATCGGTTATTATATATAATATCTTCGGCAATCACTAAGGTGATCATCATGCCTCAGATGCTACTGAAAAATATAACGAAAAGAAGCCAGGGGAATATCGTTGTTCTCTTTTATTTAGGGGCTGGACTTCTGTTGTAGCAACCGAAATTGTACGCATTGTTGGCAATGTAAATAGGCAGACACTCTAAATTAATTCTTCCTCTTATGTTAGAGGGAAATGAAAGAGGCGTCCTTGGTAAGAACCATTCTGCTTTTGTATAAAGTAGCCATCGGTATGAAAAATGGGATCGCATATCCTCGTCTCCTGGGGATTCAAGACGATCAATATGTAACGGAAGAGTCTTAGATGATTGCTTTTCTTATACATGGAAAGGTATAAAGAACCTATGATAGCCAGCGGCGAAACCAGGACTCCTCTCAGGGGATTGCAGAGGACATTATTAAAATGATGTCGGCATTCTCCATGCTTTTTAGTAGTTTTTCAATCAGTAGATTTGGATTGGCCATATCTGATTATCTCTCATTGCTATATTTATTATCATCATGAGGCGACTTTCCTCTCAGTCAATGTTCTTAAGCTCTGAAAGGAAATAATTTTTAAACACAGTATACGATATGAAAATATATGACGTGTTCGAAGAATTATAAGTAATTCATCGTTTATTTTTAAGGAATAAAATTAAAAATATGATAAATAAAATAAATTGATAATGATAAGTTAATCAAACAAGAATTTTGGACGGTTTTCTATAATTATTTCTCCTTTAATTGTTACTATAAAAATAAAAATAACCTAAAATGTGATATATCTAATTAATGGTTCTCAAAGATCTCTCAACCACTAATTATCTCAAAGATAATTAGTGGTTCTTAAATCATAGCAGCAAGGAGATTAAGAAAATAATTCTGGCTGAACAGCGCAACTATAAGCATGACTTAACATGCACCATCAAAACGAAAATAACCTTACTCGTTAAATAAATTCGTTAAATACCAAATAAAATTACGATTTTCGCATATGAAGTGAATCTTATACCGTGCTGGGTTTCGTCCAACATTTAAGTGGCTTATAGAACTTTATATCTTTATCTATGATTTGAAAGTCACCCGTGGTTTCTAACGCAGAAGAGAATAACAAATATTGGTGATCACTTGCTATATTGCGTTCTGTTTTTCTATTCAGTTTGATAACTGAGTTGTATTCTCCTTATGTTGACTAGTTATCGTAATTTTAATCGCCGTATTGAAGAAGACCGCACAGAGACGACCTGTAACTGGGCCATTTTTGCATTATGGAAAAAAATAAATCGAATTTCATTCTCATATAATCCATCATTAGTGATTAGAAAAGCTGGAAGGACGTCCGCCAGCCGGCTTCAACTTTGAAATATGGTTCCATCGATGAAAGTTTCCACCAAGGTTCACCAAAATTCAATATTCCGCTTTCTCACTAATAGCGAGAATTTTTTGCTACTTTGTTTTCGCAAACAATCTGATGAAAAACTTTAAAATTAAAATTCTTCGTAACTTAATCCTTCTCTCATATTAGGGCAAGGCCTAAAGGGAAGGTAATCCTTTACTGTAAAGAACCTTGATTTTCCGCACCCTTTTCTTCCATATCGCTCCTTGACCCTTCCGCCATGCGGTCAAATCAGTCAGGACGCAGAAAAATGGTAGCGCTCGCCGCTCTCAAACTGGCGCAACCGGCAAAAATTTCCATTCTTTCTCCATATTTTTTGTTCCGTTCGACAATCACTCTAGCGTGGAATCCATTTCGTCCTTCACCCATATTTTTGTTAGGGTTGATTCATACGTACGTGTATTTTTGTTAAATAGCTGTCGACCTCGAGTTTGCTACGCTATCTGAATGTCATCTGTTTTCATGGGAATAACATTTTAAGCTAGGTACCGCAATAAATTTTTCCGTATTCCATGCAGTACCAGCGTTTCGTGAGGCATAAATCGAACTTTATTTCTTGTGTTTTTCTTCCTAAAAATCTATTGCGCTCGTCTGAATGCTGTGTTTAAATATTCCGGTCGTAATGTACGCATAACGCCGGTGATAGCAGGAGAAGAAATTTGAAAATGGAATTTGTTACAAGTTTACCCAGATAAAATTATTTCACGCTTAAAATTTTTGATGAAATGTTTTCTCGGAGTTAAAAAATTCTCCCCAGATCGAGCCCTGGTCTCCTGCAGTACTGCTGAGGATACTGACCACTATAATTCCTTAATGGGCTGCGGAATATCCAAGTGGGTTGCGCGTTCGCCTGTAAGCTGTCCCGGGTTCAACTCTCGGATGAATGGATGGATCCCCATACCTCAGCCGTCGAACACTTTTAACCATTCCACTTCTATCAATAATAATTTTTGTTGATGTTATTATTTATTTTTATTCAGCTTATTCTTAAATTGGCACGAAATTTTAATTGATATCGTATTACTTTATGATTTAGTTTATGAATACGAGAATTAGCTGTGTCCCATACATAAATAGTGAACTCTGATTTATAAATTACAATCACAAATAGATATTTCTTTTGATTCATGCTAATTTTGTATCTGAAATCAAGAAGGAATCATTAGGTGTTATTGCATTGACATCCTTATGTTTCGTTAAATTTCATTCACATAATCTATATAGCTGGATATTAAAGTTTCCTTTATATTTCTAGGAACGTTACTGAAAGGAAGCTGAAGAAGGCACTCCTTGATCCTCCCGCTTACATTGCATATGAAAGGACTGTGGCTTTGGCATTCATTGTCATGAAAATTCCTTCCCTTCAGATATGCTGACGCCGCCTTCTATTGATAGAAAATCCAAGACATAGGCTTTCCCTGTACAATATTTCCAGGATCCCTCCATTTTAGTTGCCTCTCCTTTGCCTTCCAAGACTGATTTCTTTTTACATTCCAGCTTGACATCCTATTTAATACTACTTACGCTAATTTTTCACCCAAATTCTTTCCGGATGCATAAAACCAATCTCAACTCAAATTTTGAAGTATTTCATATCAGCAATTTACAATATACATAATTTAATCTTAAACCAAGTAAAGTCTTTAAATTACGCTAATGTTAAAGTTTTAAATCGCAACCCGAATTGTCTATTTATATTTTAACATTTAGAATAATTCAAGTATTCTAAAACGATTTGCTTGAAGCAAAATTCCCTTTTTATGCAGTCACTTTTCTCTGATTTCCCAGATCACTTCTGCTGCCTATTGATCCTGGAATTAGTAATTTCACTTCTCATTTCATTAAAACATTGCCTCCCAAATTTTTAACGGCTACCCTCGAATCAAGTTCTGAAATACACGTCTCACTTCAGCGATATTCTTGTATTCGAAGGCCTTGACTTCTACTCTCGGACAAATTAACGACTGTATGCAAAATTTTTCGCTCATTATAAGTTACCTAAAGAAGCGTCCATAAATCATCGACCCCGTTGGATCCATGCTTCTGCTTTGGAAGTTCTCAAGGATTGAATTTTCGCAGTGCTGTTTTGCAGTGTTACGTCACTATATTTATCAGAAACGAAAACTTTTACGGAAAATCACTCTTATCATCTTATGTTTTACGATATTAGCTCGAAAAATATTCCACGATCAAAACGAGGATCTATATAAATTATAGATAATACAGTTTCTTTATCGCGGTATCAACCCCTCTTTGATGTTTCAATTTTAATCAATTTTAACGAAAGACTTGCAAAGGAAACGGAAAATGAACTTTACGTATATTTCGTAGACATATTTGCTGACAAGGGATAAATAAGTATATTTATAAATATGTGTGGTATTAATTAAATATAAACGTTGGAATGTCAAATTATAAGAACAAACCTGACAAAGATTATACAAACGTATAAAATAAAGGAAAATCGACTGGATAGGAGACTGAAAATGTGCATATTCAAATTCATATTTGAAATTCCTGGTTTTATTGGGAACGTAGTTTACGTTCCCCTCACAGTTTAAATACCACGATTAGTAAATCCATTGTAGTCGAAAAAACATCGTGTTCTCTGTTTTATTTATGAAACGTGAATTCCGTTTTCTCCTTATCTTTTAATTCGAGCAACACTCAGATCTGTAGTACTCGGCGAAGCGGGAGATCTCGACAGGTGAGCGGAGAAGGGATGTGAAGCATGCTCAAAGCAGTAAATCCCAAGAGAGAATTAGAGTATATATGCGAGAACGATATACAGAAGAAGTTTAGCTGCTTAAGTGTTGGTGAATTTACATTTATTCCTTTATATCGAAGGATAGTGCATCTTTACTTCTTCCCGTTAAATATCATTTTGTCATTTGGGTCCTTTTCTGTATTTTCATTTAAATATTCATTCGCATATATAGACCATATTCGCTTAATTGTCTATCCTACCTTGCGAATACGCCAATTTCAATATCAGTTCGATTTCGATCATTGGGCAATAATTTCCAATCTATCGACCTGTACTTGATGCAAGCTTTGTGTGTGTTATACATGATGATATGACCTATTTATTCCGTATTCAACAGCACTAAATTAGGAATATGGAGTTATACTTGTTTCAGCCTATATAAAATGCATATGCACTAGATCTCGTGAATAATTCCTAATGTTAGAATTGCTCCTCTTCGCACCAAATAGAATTAGATCTCAAAATTCCTCTCACATTTGATTTATATATATTCGATACCTCATACTAGTATGCCTATTTCATAAAATCTTCTTTCCCCTAACTTGTTTGAATATAATTTATAATATCGGTTCGAATGAATTAAGACCTAGGGTCTTCTAACGTAAGAAATAAAGAATGAACAATATAGAATTCCTCGACAACATATTCGCAATTTTTTTTAATTGCTTGCGCTCATTGAGCTGCGAGAGCACACAAACTCGTTGTTAATCAATGTATTGATGCAATTTTCGCTCGTTCCGTAGAAAGAGCAATTTGCATGTTGCAGGCAGTTAGTTACCTATTCATTAGCAGAAGGATTTATTTTGTCAATCAACTTCGTTGAAAATTGTTCCCGCTACAAAGGTGGATTAGTTTCTATTTATTGGATGGATTTGTAATTAACTTCGCTTGCGTTTGCTGAGATTCTTATTCATTATAGGTCATTTTCAACAACTTGCATGTCTATAAAATGGTGAAAGATATTGTAATTCTTATGCTGGGTTACAGATATCGGAAAATACCATAGAATAAGTAAAACATCTTTTGGGTTTCGCGGAGATGTGTTTCTACATAAACAAGGTCGCATTGGTGGAATTTATGCTGCATGCTTATTACAAGCGGAATTTGTTCAGTTTGAAATCAGTTTTAAGGCTGCAAGATTGGAGTCTGGTTAAGTTTCGAGCACCTGTAATGTAACAAATTTAGTCGATTTCTTCTCAGAATTCACCCATTGCAGCATTTTCCTTTCTCGATTGTTCCTTTCACATCCTTTTCTCAGACCCGAAAAGAGTGCTCGCTGTAGACAATAGTTTCGAATTCGAAAGTACTTATATTGGTCAAAACCTGCTCACCATTCAACGAGAGTACCGAAACACTTTCACTTGGATGACCGTTTCTTAACGTTGAGTTTAATATGCAAAGGTCACCGGTCTGAATGGGTGTGTTCTATCTCAGCTCTCTCCAAAGATGCATATACAATCGAGAGGGCCCTCTACCATCGATGGATGTCGTAAGCTTAAAGATGGGACCTGGATCGGTAGGTGTGTCCCTGTGTGACGAGGGTCCAAAGGTAGCACCAACCTGACCCGCCGGTCGTGCTGGAATGTAGCGTTTTTTTATATCGAAGCGGGTTTCGTGGACGTCACTTCGTGCAGGGGTGCTTTCTCCCCTTATGCACGATGCTTGGCTTCGGTTCACGGAGTTCGTATTCCGAGGAAAAATAGTTGCGAGTCTTCACCTAGTACAACCTACTGTATAACGGAGTTGAGATTCCTGGGAGTATATGTATTTATTTCTTCCGGAAAATACTTTAAGAGCGCTAGGCATTGACTATTGATATATCAGATTAAATATCTACAGTGCATTCCAGTTTCTTTAGTCGGTACTAATGGATTATATAGGGATCCTATGTACTTTCTCCACATTTCAAGCATAGTTTCATTCCAGGTAGTATCTATGCAGTGTTTTTTTGATTTGACGATGGCAATCACGATTCGTAGCTCACACAAAAAGTAGTTGGACGACAGTTTTCAGCTATATGAGTGACTAGAAATACTGGAATGATAATGTAATGTACATCAAAACAGATTACAGATAAATAAAGGCTAAAAAAATAAATAAAATTTAAATTAATATATATTAATAATATAAATGCCCAAGTATATATTAATTACATGTATATTCTAAAAATAATAATAAGAAAAATAAATAATAATATATGAGGTACTAGCACCAACGGAATGCAATTCTCAAAGTGTTACTTCTTCAAAGTTTTCATCAGCGGATAGGAAAGAAATACTCACTCGTAAACAAATATATCTTATCACAAATTCTGATTGTAAATCGTTTTAGAAAACTCACTCATAAAGCTCTACATGAGCCGAGAAATAATAACATACACAACCACCAAACAACCAACCACAAATCACACCGCACGTAAACCAGGCCTATAGATATATCTGGGCCAAAATCCAATGACTTACATACATACATTAATTAAGCAGTTGTAGTACCAAGTCCGAGTGAAAATAGCCCCAGAAATATTATTTGCTACAGAAATTATAGCAGTGTGAATTAGTATGGAAACAAAATTTTAATCTTGATTTTACGTTGAAATGGAAAGAAATCGATGTTTACGGTTGGAGAATGTAGTATTCCGAATCGAAACGTATTGGAATCTTTCATTTCACGCAGCTGTGGAGAAATCCGAAAATGAATTATTAGTAGAATACGCTGCTGTTCGATTTTTTAGAGGGTGAAAAGAGTCCGCGGCATTAGCTTATGGCGGAGGGCGAGTTTGTTATGGCTTAGGAACAGAATAAAGCTTTCCAGAACGATGAAGACAGAGTCTTCGTTAGGCATACAGTGTTCTCCCTTGCGAAGTTCCGGAATATGAGCACCTTCCACGCCTCTCATTTTCTCCTTCTATTATGGCCTTATCAATATTTCTTCTGGATTCTCTTTCGACGATTTCCTATATTCCCCCCAAATGCCTCCTGCCTCATTATCTCAGCCCCTGAAAGAGTGAAATCTGAAAGGGGTAAATTTTAATTCCGCCCTATATATGAAGTGTTGTATGCATTCTCCCTTACTCATTCTCTCCCTTCGTTTATTTTCATTTCTTTGAAAATGTATACCATGGAGATTCTGGGGTTTCGGTTTTCTAGTTAAGATACATTGTTTTCCGCTTTCATTTAAAACTGGAACAAGGTAGCTTGACTTCTACCATGAGTAGATTTTAGCCCCTATCATGATCTAAATGGCACATTCTGTATCTAAATAAGCTCATCCAAGTTTAAAAAATCTTTCTCAAAAAGAGAGAAAAGTAAAATTTCATATTTTCCAAATTCACTTTCTGGAATAAAACAATCATTTACAAAAATCAGGAAAATCTCAGTACTTCAAAAAATGTTTCATTTAATGGTTTGATTTACTGATAAAATAATAAAGTTGAATTTTTTTCAACAAGTTTAATAACATTTAAATCTTCCTCAATTAGCTTTAGTCATGCATCTCCCTCTGCACTTTTTGCACTCCCTGCCATAGCTTACGCGGCTTGCAGGGTTTTTATGTAAATGTAAATCAGCCATTGTGAATAAATATTTTATAAATTCATTTAATGGGATCAAACGCTATAAAAGTAAGGGCTAAAAATATCATTTTGTGCAACATCAAAATGTAAAAAGTTCCAAATACGACCAGCGTTGAATTGATATTTCTATTAATACGTTAGAAATTTCTATACATCCATGCAGCGACGACAATGTGAAATTGGTAAATACTTTCTTTCCCGAATTAACTTGAACTCTAGCGCAATTACAATAAACGCTGCACCTAAGCCATGAGATTTTCACATTTATCTACTCGCCCTCATGAGATCTAGGAAGATAAAATAATTAAGTCTTTTAATATATTCACTACTTTTTTATTTTACGTATAAAAACAGAGCTGCAGTTTCTTTAAAAGCACAATTTGATAGTGTCGACGTAGGCTAGGCCTTTCCACAAAATTTATCACATCTAATATCATCCATAAATCAACAGAGTTTCCATATGACAACAATAACAGGGAATATTTCATCTCTTTATTCTATGACTGAAGTCTTATGTAAGTTTTTAATCCCGCAAATAACTTTGGATTGATAGATTTCCTTTATCGCCACGTAAAAACAGTCTCTCTATTCTCTCATAAAAGGAAGAATAAAGAGGAAACAAGATTGAACATTAAGAGGATATGGTTCCTTCTTTGTGATGGAGGAATGATTGATATATCCTCTATATATAGATGATATATGCGAACGAACCTCTCGACTATAAAAACTCACACAAGGTCAAGAACAAAATTAATCAACGTATTATTACGATTATAATTTCATTGCTACTGTTCATGGCCTTATTAAAGGCAATATTTTGTGATGGAATTGCACCTGAGTAAGCCATTCTCTATTGATTAAATGATACTCTAGATTAATGAATGACAATGGAGAAACTGTACTTTCCACAGGATTTTCATTTTCTGACTTGTTTCATTACCGCTGTAGCATCATCAGGCTGATTCCTGATGATGCTACCTCGGTAGTGAAATTATTTGAAAAATAATCTGGAAAGAACACATAGATACTCAGTTTTAATTAAGTCGCCTTTCCACAAAGTAACGTCTAACCATTTTGAATTTACTCTGCATTATTAATACTTCGTATATATTTTTTTAATATCTCGTATCACGAATTTATGCATTGAATTATACTCCAATAAATTACGTTATACTTAAATTAAACAATTAAGGTGGTACTCTTTGATCTCATCACATAACTAAAACCATACTCTCTCTCTTTGTTAAATTCTTAGCCCGAGATTTGTTTTGAACCTCTACACCAACAGTTACGATAAGCTCTGGAAACGGAATGAGGTATACTGAGTATGATAAGGAGTGAATTAATCTTCAAATTTCCTCATTGAACCAGGGTGCTCTGACTGGATAATGTACCCATAAATGCAGCCCAATATTCCTATAAAATATAATTTTTATGGCACTCGATGAGGAGTGAACAGGATGAATCCCATGACTGAGTATCACGTATACCTCAGTAAATTTCATATTTCATCTCAAGAATGAGCAAGGCTGAGACAAAAATGAATGAAAGTTACATTTTCCCCTATTCTGCACCGAAAGACAAATGAAAAATATTCCATTCATCGCTTGGCCTGTGTATGTCGTGAAAAAAAAAAATTAAAAAATAGTCCGTCGAAAAGTGACCAACAAATAACCCTCTAATGAAAGGTAGTATCTGCTTAGATGGCTTAACTGAAAGATCTTCCATAAAAGCACGTTCCTTTCTTATTCTTCGTACACACCTCCATGGGAACGTCAAGAGTCGACCTCTATTTTCACTCTCTTCTTCCATTTCCCCTCCGAACGAAAAACCTGTTCGTTGGGAAGCGTACGGTGCGCGCTCATCCGACCTCCTTTGTTTCGTCGCCCTCCTTTTTTCCCCTCAGGGTGCTGCATCGTCACGAAAATGGCTTTTTTTCTTCGTTTGACCCGAACAAAAGGAGCGCTGTCGCGAGCGAACGAGGCGTCCCTGCGTTTATTCCGCTCTCATTTCCTCCGCGTTTTTATTCCTGCCTCTCCTCCCGTATAATTTCATAAGATCAATCGGAAAATTCACGGTTTCGTTTTAATGATATGAATTAATTCGGTATAGCGTAAAATCGCGATTCGATGCGTCATTCTGTTTGTTATATAATGCGATGTGTATCACGATAGGTAAATTCTGTAAGTTATTCGGTTCTATGAGAAATTTGTTTGGGATTCCAATTCGATTCGATAAATAATTCGGATTTATGTAGAACCAGATTTGATGATTTTAATTCTTTATCCTTTATATATCCTTTATACTGTCAATTTCTTTATTCCTATTTCCTCCCATCTATTTACAACTCCCTCTGGTGCTGAGTTTTCCCAAAATATCATTCATTTGTTAGCCTTACCATTGTTTTTCTCCAAAAGAATAATTTTTCGAATAAATTTATCTCATGCGTTCGTACTATAAAATTTCACCTGTTACGGAGTGAAGCATCCTTTTTATCCAAAATGGAGGAAAAATATTTCTAGCCGAATTTTTCTTCAAATGAAGCTGTTGGGATTACGTGCAGTATTCACTGCTGTCATGGCGTATATCCTTTTAAAATTATTCATTTCGTAACATCTTTATGGGGAGAAGGAAAACATTTGTAGCTCACTTACTTTTATAAGCGCACTGAATGGTATACTGTCCATTGGGGATAGTAGTTTCTTATTTTGGCAGCTGATTGATTATAAAATTAATCGAATTTTTTATTTTTTCAATAATGTTAGTTTTAGTATTTAAAAGACACTAAACAAAATATTCTGAATTACGATGAATAAAAACATATAAACATAAACTAGAGATCATAATTGCATTATTGTTTTTTACATAAATACATATGGATGTCAAAAACTAAATCAATGTAAATAATGATTTATTAAAGTGGCATTCGAATAATGGTTCTTGCTTATGTATCCTGATGAATATATTTCATTTATCTCTAGAAAAAATGAGAAAAAAAGTGTCTTTCGTATATTTCTACCTTACTCATGGTGGTAAAATTTGTAAATGAAGAGGTATAACTAAATATCAGTGGTGTTTCTTTTGGTTATTCCTGTTTGAATGCTATGAAAATTGTTATTCATTACGAAATTATGATACACTTACGTGAACATTTTCCGTTGATAACATTCTGCTCCATTGAAAAAAGAATGGTGAAACGACGTCACTCTTCGCTAGGACTAACAAGCTTCATTCCCTCCCCAGAGTTGGTAGCTAATAGTTGAAGGGTTCAGGACCCAATAAGCATAATGTAAAGTGAGGGAAAACTTTTTATCTGTTTGACATTCTTCCTAGAAAGGAAGTAAACACCCTTCAGAAAATCACTATCAGAAGTCGTAAACCTTATTCACATAAATGAAGTAAATGCATAAATTACAAACATCACACTGTTGAAATCGCTGATGTTAAAAATATTTGTTCATCAATATATGATTTCCAGAGTAGTAGTTTAATAGGTTGGTTAGTTAAATCGAATTGATTGACGATTCAAATCAAACTACCTCACTCTTCATCTTGGATACAAAGCCTTATTCCCTTTTGGTAGATGGTGTGAAGCTTAAACCGGCCCTCGCCTTGAATAAATCGCAGACTGTAATGATCGCATCCATGAATTCCTAGACTTGATATTTCATAACAGTAGTATTGTAAGCCTGGGTATTGGTACCTACCGTTTCCTTTCCGCCCCTTCCAGATCTTTATCCGTCTCCCTTTTCATACTACCTTTCACCTTTTTTCCTCTCTTTTCCCATCCTCTCCCCTCTCTTACTCTCTCTCCCTCTTCCACCAAAATGCGCGTCAATTTTCTCGATGTGTATCCTCCTCCAGACGCTCCAAAGGAAGAGCGAAAAACGTTTCTGTTTCGACGAGATTAATTTATTTTCAGCGGTTGCCCGAGTGCATCCCAAAGGAAGGCTCAACTCGCTCCTCGTTTTCACGCTTTTCACGGTAAAATTTTTCGTTAATCCGCGCGTCTATCATACGTCCATAAGTCGTAGTTCATCATATGGATTTATTTTCGCCCATTCTGAATTTTCATCTCCCCTCTCATCTCCTGACCTCTCTCAAGATTGAAACGAAATTACTATTAGAACACATGAATGTTGGCGTTTTAACGAGAGTTGAATTCCATACTCTGTGATGAACAATGAGGAATAATCTTCTGAGTTGTGTGGAAAGTTTGAAGTTATCGATTAAATGATAACTCCTGCTTGAGCATTGCTCTTTTATGGGATGGAAGGTACGCAAGAACGTTAGAGGAATCCTCGCTGCCGGTGATTTGGTTATTGAGCAAGGATGAGATTTATACCATAGTTAATTGCCAGTGTTATTGCTGTATAGAATGTTCTATTTTAGTAGTAAGTTAATCTTTTTACGTGTAAATTAGAAGTATACACTATCCGAATGGGAGGGTGAAATAGTGGAGAGAAATATTTAATTGGACGTCAAAAATGGCAAGAGTATTGTTCATTTTAATTTTCAAGTCTTTATTACTCAGCAATTACGCTATCTGTGAATTCAGACGTATGAGCGAAACTAAAAAGAATTGACTAATGTAATGCTAGAGTGAAAAAGGCGGCCAAATAGCATAGAAATTTACATTGAGAAATTAGTAATGCAAAAAGGAATTGGTTCTTATCGAAATCCTTGGATAAAGAGATAAAGAGGCAGTTTCAGGAAGATGAGGTTAGCTATGAAACTTCTGGTAATTTCTTACGTTTATACTCTTAAGATCAAACAGATATTGCTTATAAGGTGGGTAGCGGTCATTCTCAAATCGTCAGCATTTGATTGAAATCATTTTCAACATCCTCACATTCAGAGAAGATTCTTTCTCCCGCAGTATTTTTCTACTTATTATCAATACCATTATCTACATCGTATGTAGATTCGTTCAAGTTTTACGCGAGGAAATCTCAAATTATTAGATTCACAAAGAGAAAGAGTGCTAAGTTTTTAATGTGAGGAAATTAGAGGTGGTCGATTAATCTTTTACTTGGGCGGTATATTTCCTTAGACTTGGAAGAGCAAATTTTTAGCTGGAAAAGTAAAACAGTAGTCGAGTAAGACTTCGTAAACCGAATGGAATGCTGACTATGTTCATAAAAAGGGAATCCGGTAAATTCATCTTGATGGAGTGTCTTACTAAATGGATGTGAAACATGAACCCCTGGTAAGACCCTTAACCTCTCCTAAGTCTTTTCCACGTCTGTTTCTCCTTGGGCATTTTTCTGAGTGCATTTCGTGCAAAACTTCACCTTTACCATTTTTGCGGGAACAATAATCATCTAAATTACAATGTAAAATATGCGAAGCAACCTACTCCAAATTGATTATAGGGAGCATTTCATGGCATACGATTCGCAGTTTGTTCCTCAGTTCAGATTCCGTGCTCCAGTTCTCAGTCAGTGGTCGTTGGACTGATACACTTATTGAAGGGTGTTGTCACCGCGATGACATTTTAACGACCGATAAAATGACCCATTAGAGCGAAAGCTTCATTACGGGATGAAATTCCATCTCTGACTAGAGTTCATACGACGCTACATCTATGGCTACAGATAACGAGAGATCTCTGATCCAAAGCGGAAGCTGATGTGCTGTATATTTAACCGAATTGCTGTGAAACATTGGCGGTATTAGCCGAAATAGGAGAAGGTCACGAACTACGGCGCGTAGGAAAAAATATCTTCATATGAGGAAGAAACAGAGTTATTATTATGCGTAAGTGATAATTCTTATCGATTATAACAATATCGCAATCCCACCGTTTATTTAATGGTATAAAAAGAAATTTGGAAATGTTCCGACTTTCCTGATAATATTAAGGCTACTGAGAAACAATACATGCTGTATAGTGCTCTATGCGTTTTGGTCATTCCCCATCAAGGCTAAGAAATATGTCTCAAAATGTTATTTTGCTGCAATTACGGATACTTTTACCCTTATGAATCATTGAGAAAAAAACCTACTTACTCCTCATCTTACCTGGCAAGTCTCCTTCCCTCAAAAGTGCTTTTGGTTGCAGTAGAGGGTTTGAGGGTCACTCTGGTTTTCAAGCTGAATATGTATATACATACAAAGGAAATAGTTTAAATCTTCAATAATTTTTTTCTACTGATAGTGATGATTAAACGGCTAATTATAGATGTGAGAACATACTCATAATATATAGAATAGAATCATAATGTATAGAATATAATAATATAGAAGATGGGATACGATTGTATAATAAATTCAGAAGTACATAATTGACATGTTCCAGCCTAACTTTGTGGAATGGTGCCATCATGCAAAGAAAAAAAAACACTTTGTAAATTCCACAGAAATATATTGAATGCAACTTGTTTTGTCTATCATACATCGTCAGGCACTGGTAATGGTTATTACGCGAATTGCGTAATGGTTATGTCTATGATTTTATGAGTCACGGGTGCGAGATATGCGATTTCTTGCAGTAGACTTTCTCTTCCCATAACACAGCCCAGAGGTTTACAACCTTTTTTACTATTGCATCCCGCATTTCACTTCTCCAGTAAAAACTCGTCCCGCCAAGTCACGAAAGAAAATGCCATGCTTTGGTATGATTAGCACTTATATCAGTGAAAACTGTTATTCGCAATTATTAGTTACATTTTATGTTACGTTGAGGATCATAACTTCCGGAGGGTGAATTTTGATAAATGGAAATAAATAAAGACTAAATAATTAATCGATATCAGCCTGCTGAAGTCTCACCTTTCAATTCTCTTTATGCATCACACCATTGAATAATACCGCTTCGAACGAAATTCCCGATTTCCATGTTTTGTTTACGTTCACATGGACGCGCTCAGCCGTAAATAGTAACAGAAAAACTTCGCGGATGCGTTGCGAGAATTTGTTATATAAATATGTGCATGTATACGTAGAGAAACCTGTCCTAAATTAAGTTAAATATCTCCAGCGGGAATTTTGGGGCTCTTAAAATCATTAGGTTGTGACCGCAGTCATAAGGCATCTTGGTAACGAAATAATTATGAGAAGGCTGGACTTCGTGAAACGCCATGACACTTGGTAAATGATACTTACCTTATTAAGTTACACAAGATATTGTAAGTACTTAGTGAGTTCTGAAAAATATCTTGTGGAGCTTACTAAGTTTAGTATTCTTTATCAAGCATCTTGGTAACGTTTAGCGATTTGCCGTTCAATTCTTAAAAGTCTTCTTCGTACACATATATAGCTGTGCCTAAGTATCAAACGCAACACTTGTTAACACCTCATCAGCTACCTTTCGTAAGCAATCTTCAAGATGACGCGCAAAGATGAGACGATTTCGCTTGTTCTTCTGGGAAAGTATGCTCTTGGGCAAGCGCTGTTTCGGAATTCAAGGTCAGCGTGGGAGGGGCACAGGTGGGCACGTGGGGTGGAACACAATCGGATGATTTAACAATGGGAATTTTCCTCCGTGTTGGGCTAAAGGGAGTAACAACGTCGTTTCGGACTATTCATTCCCACGTCCATTTCGGGAACCGCGCTGCCAGCGCCATTATTAATGGATGTTTTCGGAAGTAAGGATCTTCCGTCTCTCACGCCCTCAAGCGGAGTTTTCCGGTTTGTCGTAGTATGAAGATTTTGTGTGTTGCATTTGAAGTTGGGAAT
Organism: Pachydiplax longipennis; assembly: GCA_036926295.1. NCBI lineage: Eukaryota > Metazoa > Arthropoda > Insecta > Odonata > Libellulidae > Pachydiplax > Pachydiplax longipennis. The sequence continues at coordinate 1,515,573 of JAVFKF010000035.1, read as the reverse complement.
GCTGAAGTATTTTTGGAGTTCATAACAACATGGGACAATGACGGTACAGTCTGTATTCTAATCTCATAATCTAATCAACACGTATAGCATTAATTCGCTCCCTTATTTTTCCTCTTATGGATCTCTGATCTCTTGTTCACAACGATTTAACCTGCAAGTAGGAGCTTAGGCTTTTACTTCGCCTTTTGAATAATTTTATCAGATTTATCTTCGATTTTCGTTTGGCTGATCATATATCTTTTATCACCGAGAATTTAAGTGGCTGAAACCTAACATAAGGCGAAAATATATGCTTGTCTCTCTTTTGAATTATTTTTGTTATTCCGCCATTTACTCATGAATAGCGCCTTTCATAGTAACTGTGAGTAACTTAAATAAACATCATTGTATAGCGTCACTTAAACCTCAGTAGCTCATATAATATCACAGCTATGCGCAAGACTAGGAAAAAGTATAAGAAAGTTACACTTTCATTCATTTTATCTATACCCTAAGATAGAAAAGTTCCATATATTAAAATACGGTGGCAGTAAAGACAGTAGAGCAGGAGATGAATAATAATGTTGTAAATAAATAAATGTATACTGCCAATTTACTCGGGCTCGACTTCGTGGCAGGACTCCATAACATGAAGAAATGAAACTTTAACCTGAGTTACTAAATAATTTATTATTCGGCCTTATATAACGCGACACGTCGAAACCCGGGTAGCAAAATAAAATATTTGGTGGCGCTGGCAAAAGTTATTATCTCTTTATTTATTCACGAAATGTATACGGAATGTGAATGTAAATGTGGACGAAGCTTGAGTGAGTAAACTTAATGCTGTTGGAATGGATCATTTAAGGAATATAGTGTGTGGGTAAAAGAGGAATGACAGGATCATTCAGTTATGAATGGGTGATGAATGAATGTGGATAGAAAGAAAAACTGGGTGACAGTGTAGAAGGGGTATTTACATGGCCTTAAGGGACGCTATATTTGGCAAGAGAATGAGGCTTTCTAGGTAAGGTGAGGGGTGAGATAGTTTATCCTTGCTTTTATAACTGAGCTAGAATATTTTATGGGATACGTGTCCAAAATAGCACAATGAACAGACCTTTTTATACGTTAAAGAGCTACCAAAATGAAAGCCATTAATCAGCATCATTCATTATTCCGAGTTAATAAACAACCTATATAAATTGAGCGTACGTAAATATCTCGTGTTTTAACCATCGCCGTCTGCTTATAGTTCTCCAATGTATATGACCCCATCTTTGGCGTTCTACTTTCTCTTCCTAGACTTGACTGTGGGTCATCTTGATAGCCTAAGGTCAGACAGGCACTCAGTGCCTCGACGTGCTTCTTTAATCTCCTCCTTTCTCTTCTTCGCTATTCTTCTCTTTGTGCATCTGCCAGCATAGAATTCTCTCCCTCGTTACTCGCAGATACGGAAGGGAGCATACTGAGGCAGTTTTCACGGAGATTCGCCGTCAAAATTATTCATGAAAGTCATTTTTCTCAAAGGAATAAGGCGTCTATGCTCGAGTAAATCAAGGATTTTTCGAGTATCAGCGTCGGGGTTGAAGCAGAGATGCACGAGTATGCGTCTATCGAATAATTAACACCAGCTCGTGTCTGCTAGAGAAGGGAAGACTTGTTATTCGAAAAAATCTCCTTTCTTTCTTTCGTCAGACTTGTCAACTCCATGGGTCTCGATCTTTATGACTATTTCAATGTCTGTCTATGTCAGAAGTGTAGCCAGGTCTGTCGCTTTCAGGCAATATGTAGACTTTCTAGTCGTTCACTGCGGTCTTTAAGTCACTCTATGGAGAAAATGTTCGTATTTAAATAATTTTTTTTTACACTCTGAGAGTGTTTTACACTGTTTTCTGAGAGTCTGTTGTGCACTGTTTTACACACCAGTGATTGAAAAACGAAATTAAAAAGTCTATCTTTTAGGCATCGTGGGATTACAGTACGGGATGATCCTGGGATCCAGGGCATATGGACACCCTACCAGTATCCATCTCAGCAAGCACTGCGTTAAAACATTTCTCAATCTCTATAAGGCGATGTTTTGTGTTAGATCGATTGTGAACTTCCCTGACGTGTTCAAATAGCCTTTTCCGATGTTGATAATTCCGATATTACGAAATGGACTTTATTTTTTCGTTCCGTCCCATTTTCCCAATTTTGTTGTCAGAATTCCCCAATTTTGAATTTTCATGAGTCATCTCGGTTTGGTAGCGTCCTTCCTTGTTTTCCTAATCGTTGAAGCAATCCATTCATGGATGTTGGGTTTGGTATACAAATACAAGTTCGTTTCTGACTCTATTTTCAACGTTAAACTCAGCATAAAAGGAATAATATTTCCACACCATGTATGTTAGTGATTAAATATACAGGACGTACTAAATTTTGAAGAATGAAGCTTGGAATTACGTGGAAATAAACCTCTAAGGGGACGGATATTCGTTCTTAAGAAAAATTAGCATATTAGGGAGAATCATCAAAAACGGATAATTCAACGAAAAATCTAAATATTTGATGGAAGTTTTGGCGATTTCGTATCTGAAACTACATTCGATGATGAAAATAAGAATTTCTATGAAATCTTCTCTCTTTTCCCCTTACTTCGTACGGGAATAATATTTGCATTAGCAAATTAATAACAGTAACTTGGTATAAGTTCCATATTATTGTATTTCCATTTCTATGATGAAGTTCCATTACGTCTCGGCCCCGTCACTTGATTTAAATTTTTATATGTATAAAAGAAAGTTAAAATGTCTTCAAACGAAACGAAGTTGGACTTCAAGAATGTCCCTTGTGTATGTTACCGACATCGATTAATTGAATACATCAGTCATAAATATATACATTGCGGTGATCAATGAAATACGTTAATCGTAAAGCAATAATTTTTCTTAATTTGGGATCATAGCACAAATTTTAGAAGATCATGTTTTAGGTTTTTGGGGAATTATTGTGTTAAAATTTTTGTTATAGGTGAATATAATTTTTGCCGCCCAGATGTTTGTTTTTCTCGAGAACGGTTCTCTAGTTAGCCCCAATTTGATCTAATATCTAAGGCATGCGGAGTATCTACCGTAATTTGCATCTCAGCGTTTACCACTGTGAATTGCTATAGATTATTTCCATATTCAGCATTGGTGGTTAAATAAAATTTGTTTTGGTAATCTCCTTTGATAGAACTTACTTTAGAATCATAGAAAATCAGATTTAGAGAACAGAAATCGATAAAAACCAGACAAAACAATGCATTTAGATATTTTTTGGATGAGAGTACTCCGTATTGGACGGGATCAAAATAAAAGTAGTTGAATCCGGAAGGCTTTTACTTGAAAGACGGTGAGTCATCACGCGAGAAGGCGTTTTATAAATGCATTGATTGTCTTGTCGGACATTCATCGATTCATCCAAGTTGCCATGACAGCGGCGGCCATAACAAAGTAACTCCCAAATTCTCTTTTAGGACGGGAAAACGCTAATTCACGATGCGGAGAATGGCTCTTCCTCATTGCATATTCCCCGCTTTTGGATTGGCTCCAAGAATGGAATTACGTCAGGGTAATACCGTAAAAATGTGGAGTGCATAATATATTCGAGCGAAGTAGTGGGGTAATCCTCATAAAACGGGGAAATTGATAAGAAACCTTAAGTGGTGATTTGAGTTTTGTTATAACTACGGCAATAATATGTCATAAGTAAATTGTTAGAGGTTGAAGAGGTTAGATTATTTTAGGATATACAGTGATATATTGGATAACAGATATAATGAATCAATCACATTTGTAAGCAGAAAATTTTTCTACCGAAATTTGATTTTTCTGAGAGGCTCGAAATTGTAACACTGACATAAACACTGCTAGAAAGCTACTAAAAAATCCAATAGGTCAAAATCGTTCAGGTCAGCTTTAATTTCTTTTCTGCGCACGCACGTGTCAGGGAAAACCGAATATTATTCGTTTTCCTATTCCGTGGAGCAGCAAACAAATCTACGTTGGCAGCTTTTTTTCTGTTACTCGTTAGCCTAGAAATCCCTATACAAAGCTTGTCCAATATACGACAAGCGGGCAAGAATGTGGCTCGCCACTCTTAAGTTTTCTGAATAAATTTCGATCTCGCTAATTTTCTCTCGTAAATGAAATAAGCTAACACGATCATTATTTGAAATAATATTTATCTTGATTTAAACTTAACTTGACTTAATAAATAGCTCATTTATAAATTTATTTGCATAGTTTTAAGCATTTAATTATATATTACAAGTCAACTTGCACCTGATGATGGTACAATTCATCGAAACTCGGGTCTGATTTGTGTTTATATGTTTTTATGGTGTTTTATAATTAAATTTATTTATTCACCTTCCTTGATTCTCGTGGAATACCACCAAGTTCCTCGTATTCATGTAATTTAAATTGTGAACCATCCAGCCGAAAGGATTACCCTGATGGATACTCTTCAATGCATTGAATTAATTTTTATCTTATGTAGTACTGTAGTGTAAATCATAATTCCTAACCGATGAATCGTATTGATGAATCTAACTGTAATTTGGTGGAAAACAGTACGGTCCCATATAATTTTGTCTCAGGCCGATGCGTCGATTCATAGTAATTAAATTTTATTGATATTGACACGTGGAATTAAATTATTGATATCCAAATATATTAATAGTCCTTGTTATTACAATATACTATTCTTGCTGAGATAAGCAATAGTGTGCTAGAAAGATGTCATAAAACAAAATGTCAAAGACAAAAGCAGTGCGAGGCCAATTGCCTTCAACCGGAAGCGCAAATTAGTAATTTATTAACCCCGAAGTAATCACAACAGTCACTCTCAGATAAAATAGGAAAAGCTTTCTTTGCGTTACCTATTTAACGACAAATATACTAGATCTATGTTACCGTAAGAAATACATGATGATAATATTTGAAAATTAACTCCGCTTATCTTTAAAAGACGCTTTCGAGAGCGTTAGGGTCAGGAAAGGGTTGACGTCTGAGAAGGGTTGACGGGTCGGATTGCTAATTTCCTGTTACACTGACTTTTATATACATTACAAAAAAACGAACGCCATTACCTTGATTTCTAGTTTCCGGAATCATTCTATATGTCGCCGAAAGTTCAATATTCGATTTTGTTCGAAACAACGAAGTGGTGAAAAATAAACACTCACTCTAAAACTCGAATTGTATCCTTACGTAGCTTATCTATCTGATTTCGTTGTCACTCGGGTGATGAAGGATAGGTTTCAGAAGAGATAATTTTCGTAGAAGCAAGGATTTAACTTAACGTATACATTATCTTCATAATCTCTGCTTATCAATTCGGCAGCTTGACCTTTCATCTTTCCCTCGAAAAAGAGAGCCCAGTGGCTCGACCGATACTTCACCGCTAATTAAAGCTCGCTAAAACATGCGAACTACGTTTGGCAACATCGCGAATTCGGAGAGTGGTCATTCGCTCCGAAATAAGCAAAAAATGTTAAAGTGAGAAATTTTTTTATCCCTTGATATTGCTTCTCAGACATCGTTTCCTTTCTCATTCCACAGGGTCGCGAAAATCGTACGTTTAATTGAAAGCGCTCATTAAAACAGATCTTTCTCTTGTAAAATTGAAGTAACTTGATTGAATTTTTTAAACTAGGGTAATTTTTCAAACTACAAAATATAAAACGAGATAGATATCAATATGTAATTATCTTTCTATAAATTAGTGATTTTTACCAGAAATATCGTTATTTTATATTTTTGGCTCGGCCAGGATATTTTCCGCTATGATAGAATTCAGTGCTAACCTTCATAACTGATAACTGTGATAACCTATGTGAAATGAAATAAGACGCCGGACTCCCGAAAAGGGTAGCGTGTTCGTCTATGGTAAAAGCGGTTCCGGTTTCGACTCCCGGTGGCAGCCCGCATGTAGGAAATGGCTTCAGCTGTCGAAGCACTTTTAACAACACTAATTGTGTATATAATACTAACAGTTGTGCTCACCATGGATAAATTTAGTTATATTTTATCCAATATTAAGTAAAAAATAACAGTTCACAAAATTTTATGAATTATCATTATCATTTTCGTTAGCCCTGAGAAGCAGGGCATATTTAATTATTTACAAAGTCTCCATAGCAGTTGTACAATAATCTGGTGGCGGCATTTTGGTTTATTTTACAATTAACATCAAATAAATAAAAAAATAATAAAAGAAATTATTTCAAATGTTCTGTGTATTAGAAAAATTATAGAATAATTTACAAATCTATGCGCAATAGAATGAATTAATCAACATGATAGTTAATAATGATGAAAACTATCACTATTTTCATTGTATCATTTTGAATGCGCGGTAGATCTTGGTATATAGAAACGTGTTTGCATTATGGATATAAAAATGAATTTCTTCCCATCAAAATCCCATTAAAATATTAATGATGATTAATGATGATGAAATGATCGTTGAAAATAATTTTGATATTTTATGGCTGTATATATAATGAACGAATTACTCTCTTCTAATCCAGCCTCCTGCTTTTCTAGGAAATTTTGTTTTTGATAACATTCAGAATTTTTAGAAAATGTTTGAAGGTATTCACTCCATCCTCTCTTTGCGAAAGATCGCCCGACCAACCCCTTAAATCCTCTCAGAGAATGTAGCAAGTAATGGGCGGCTGAATTTAAGAACACGTTGATATAATTTAACCAGCTCCTACTTTAAAATTGATGAGACTAGCGACATGTGTTTATTAGGAATCCCCTCATCGAGCTACGAAATATAACATCTGGGGTTTTACGGAAAGAATTACGTTGTTTATAATAAGAGAGAGGGGGAGATTTAAGATGTATTTATATAATTCCGATTTTAGACGCCCAACAGGTCTCGATCTAAAAATATTTCTAATTCTTCACCCTTCCCGTATACTAAATCTTCAGCGGTTATCGACTCATTTATTCGATCCTCCATTCAAGACTAAAGCATTCTTTTTATATTAATCGGACGGTGAAAAACCGGAAGTGATGCCACGAACCAGGATTAATAAAAAAGCAATCCTCTTTCTGCAACTTCTCGCTTCGAAAAAAGGGTTGGGATCGATTTTTTCTCGTATCCCTCCCACGCCAAGAAATAAAGGGTACAAAAACCGTCGCCCCTTAATGCCGATGCGGCGCTGAAGAGGTCAACGTACTCCCCATTTCACTGCCCGTCATTTTTCTCTCTAATTGATTACATGCAGATATGCAGGGCACACCTGTGTTTTTGCGTGTTACATTATTTAGTCAATTTGCTCCAAAACTGATGTAGAGATAGCAGTATATAAAGCCTGTGTATTCAATGAAAAAACTTAACCGAGACGGACCCAACTCGTTTTTTATCAGCCATAATTAATTACTAATATTAATCCTAAGATGGATTAGCTTGGGTTGGGGTTAGAGGTTTTAATTGAATATTACAGGTCGCACGAGCCATCATTTTTACACCAATTTTCGGGCTAATAATTCAGCACGAGAAAGTCAAGGATTGCAGGTTAAATTTGTAATTTTCCCGAGTTTCTTCCCGTAGTTCTCGCACCTCTTGCCTTTTAAATATATCTTTCCACCTGAGAAAGTACGGCGGGGTACACGGAGTGATTTTTTGTCAAGGGTTTTGTGCCCCTTTGTCACAAGGGTTTCATTAGTAGTGTCTGCGCCCGTTGTCAGGGCGGCGGTGTCACGTATACTTGTCTTGTTCGTTTTTCCCGTAAGCTTCAGTGTTTGACTTGGTTTCTTTTCTTCCTCGGAGTGGTTCTCTCTTTAATCAAGTCACGTTTACTTCATCGCCCAAGAGATAGGCCAAGTGGGAACTTTCGGTCGAATTGATCTCCGACGATGAATAATGCACCATTTATGTGCGCGGATTATTAATGAAATATCAAACGTTCTTGTTGATTGTTTTTTCACTTCGGCGACAAGTTGCTATAACGACGGGACTGTCGAGTAAACATTAGCTTCCATTTATCTCTGCTTTGATAACTCGGTTTCGTATGCTTTGAGATTGGAATTGTGTATCTACTACCTGATCTCTTAGATATTTCATGTCGTAAAGAGTACTACATGAATTACATCTAGATAGATTTCCGTCAGATTTCATCTCCAGAAAGTTAAGTGCAGGAGTGAACTTTTTCTATCCGAAAAAGATTCGCGCGGTAAACTTTCATCTTTTACATACGTCAAACAAGTAAAATAGAAAAAAAAATAAATCAATTCTTGTGGAATTCCATTTGCTCGCTTCTTTGAAAGCCTTTCTCTTATTATCTTACGAAAACTTGTGTCAGATGTAAACTCTGAAAAGCCATTCCGATAAAACGAACCCTTCAGTGAAAACTCCATCAAAAGTTCGTCCATCTCACGAACTTCTGCATCCTCTTTTCCTTTGTGGCATCAAAAAGGCAAATTACATTGATTTTATCGTGGGTTATGTAAATTAAATCTCCAAAGACATAATCAGTACCTTAACTTCATAATCCTAATGGTAGTGAATGAATATCCTAATAAGATAAGTAGTTTAACAGATGTTAATGCTTTTGATTTTAGTTGCATACAGTCTAATTGGCTTTAAAATAACTTCAAAATCCTTCCCTCAGGAATATAACTATGAACTGAATGCTAAAATTTCTTTTTATTCTATTTCCTTAGTTTGGGCCTAAAAATATGCATTCTAGCCTTACTTTTGGAAAAGAAAATACTTATCATTTCAAAAGATTTAGCTTAATTGTTTGCCATCACTATTACATTTTTATTAGAAAGTATAGTTAAGGAGGATCATTTTTTCGTAATAGTTTTATGAAATATTACTCTACTGATAATGAATTTATACACAAATATGAAAAGTAACCGCCTAAACTGCGTTTTAGTTCTACTAGTCAGTTTAATAGCTGAAAACTATTTGAAATCTTCTAATGTAAGCTACGAATTGGGATTTTTATCGTTAGATCGAGGAACACTGCATCGAGACGACCTAGAACGAGGCTATTCTTGCAATATGGAGGAAATACAAAGAATTTCATTCCTATATAAAATATCATTAGTGGCTAGAATAATTGGAGCGCATTCTAATTCGGGATTAATCTTGAAGAGATCTTTATCCTTAAAGTTAGGCACCCAGAAGCACAGCACAATACAGACGCACTCGCTACTGTAAATAAGGGGAAATCCTCCACTTTTACACGAAATATTGGTGTTCACGAGCACATCTGGAAGTATATCAGTCAGTTTAATGACTGTAGAAATATAGGATTAGGGTCTAAATGATCATTAAAGGATGGCCAGAATAATAAAGCGTGCAGATCTTGGAGTTAGTATTCCATTTTCCTGAACGAGGATGGATTATTATTATGATTAATTTATTTGAAGAAAAATTGATAGTTATATAAATGGTGCCGTATTTGAGGCTATACTGCTTTAAGAAGGTATGAAAAAGATATTAAGATGCAACGTAACTTGATTTCATCTTCTTCATGATGCATTTATCCAAACTTAAAGTAAACTTAGCTACAAACACTAACGACAACAAGTGTACGAGTACCTTAAACGCTCTTTTTTCTCTCTCTGATATTTGTCGCCCTCTTGGCATTTAAGCTGCTTTACTTTGGGCCAAATGACGTCAGATGTAATTTAAGCGGCGTAGGGTCTTACGTTGGTGACATCTATTGTCTCAGTCACGGAAAAGATATATTAGTCCCATTCCTGTCGTAATTTTGTCCCTCACGTACCTCCTATTCAGCAAAGATATGATGGAGCCAAGATAATTTCACTTAAAAACAGCAAGCTGTACTTGAGGATGGACCTAGTTGCTGTTACGGAATTATCTATTCTGGCCGACACTCATTTTAACGATAACCCGCATAAAGTACCTCGTTTCACCGGCAAGTCCTGTTTTATTCTTATTAAATAGTAATTATCAACTCTGATGCTGTATTCCCAACGATGTTTAATACATGCAGAGAAATATTAAATCAGTTTATGTATTACTTTTTGAAAAGTGTTTCATGAAATTTACTTTTTAGTAATTATTTCAAAATTCTTCCGTCCAGAAACGAGTGAAAAGTAGGGGAGGGGGGGGGAATTCTGTGATAGCGAGTTTAAAAATTCTGCACCCAACAGAAGTGATAAACAAAAACAAAATAAATTTATAAAAAGGAAACGGAGAATATAGAAAACACAATTTTTAGCGGGAAAGCAGTCGATTAAATGAGGTGTCGACGAAACATCAGTCTATTAAGTATGTTATCGGGAATCCTTGTGTCATTCGAATGAGATATACCAGCTGCTACAGTCTGTCAGAGGGTTAATCCCGAGATAAGCTACCTACGTCATAGATGGGTACATTTTTCGGTGATCAAACATTCCTTACGTACAGTATTGCCTCTAAAGATAATCCCTTGGATACGGCGGCAAAGCTAGCCTCCAACAGACCCCCAACACCGTGAAAATCGCGTGCTCCGGAGTAGTTTGTTATTTCGTGAATTTTGCGTTCCGAAAGTGGTTGAAAAAAGAAAGCTTGACCCAGTCCGGGAGCGAATCAGGAAGGGAGCGATTTGCATATCTGATGGAAGACGCTTACAAGGAAATGTAAAAGAGCCGACGAAGTCCATATAGTAAAGAAAAAGGCCGTTCTTCCAAGTGCTGATCTCTCCATAGGTGAAGATTGGGAGGGTAACGAACGGAGTCGTTTTTGTTTTGCTGTCCAAGTTGAACGGATTTGAAGTAGGTCGAGGATGGAATTATGCTCACGCCATTATTACTTAGCCGATGGGATGGACACTTTGTTTGCTGCACTCCAATTTGAGACGGTTAGCGTCTGGGATAGGTTATTCTCGGAGCAATTACTGCTGTCGTTAGAATCTTCTAGCCGTGCTGCGCTAAAATGGGTAACTGGAGCACTGAGGGATTTCCTAGTGATTCGCGCTGATAGAAATTAGTATCTATCACTCGTTTAGCCTTCCAAGTTCCTATGTCTATCTGTCCGGATTTATACTTATAAATGGACCATTTTATTGACGTCAGCCGAATTTAGTAGAGCTAACCTTTGTCCACGCCATGAAACGCCTCCATATGCTCAACAGTGCTGGGTTCGAATCCCAATCGTTCGAATGTTGTCCTTTAAAAATGCAAGCTAAGTCCGTTTTTATCTCTTGCAAGTTTTTATCTCTTTCAAGGAATTAAATCAGAAATAATGTACGTATAAATTCGAGAAAAGTGCCTAAAAGAATGGCAGAAAGAATCTCATTATTATTATTTTTGCTTTGAATTAATTTCGTGAAATATCGCTAATGTATAAGTAAACTACCGGTATGTAAGTGCAGTTTCATTACAACGTTTACTTCTAGTGCAAATATTCAGTTTTACAAAGGAAAGTATTCTGTTAAGATTATAGGTTTTGATAATAGTGTGCATACTAAATTACTCTTTGTTAAAAAAGAACAGCTTCAAGCTTCCAGCATTGGGAGCTCAACTTTCTTAAAGATTCACATAATTTGGAAGGGGAGTTTACCTTTAATCGAAAAAAGATTTTAAAACTTTTAAAAGGTCTCATATTGATTATTTGGGCATTATATTCACATCTACATTAAAACTAAATTATCAAATATACCACCCATTAGCAACTTATGTATGAACAAAAAACGGGGAGTCTGTAAGTATTTGAGAGTATTTATCGTGCGAAATAATATTCTTTCTCGAAATTATTAAATTTGTCTTTTGTAAGTTAACTGTAATAACTGCAATACCCACAAAATCAAAGTTAATTACGACATAACGCAGAAATCGTTTTTAATTTAAAAATAGGTTCCATTTAGGTTATTTTGGTTAATTACTAATTTTTTAAATCCAGAAATGTGAAGTCCTGCCCTAGTTAGTTGAGGGAAGTGATTCTGAGCCACCGGATGGAAAGTTTAGAGGTGAAAATGGTCATTAATCGTAAATAGTAGGCGACGTATTTGAAAAGCTTGGGTAAACCTCTCAAAGAAGAAAAGTGTTATTACTTTGTACAGTATACATCAACTACAGTAAGAATATGATTTCTATCTTGCCATGTTTAATCATCCGATAAAATATTCCGGAAGTAATGAAACAGTCGCTAAGGGAAATGGGAGAGTGATTAGTTGGCCTTACTTTCTTGCAAAAACCAAACAGAAGTTTTTCTTTGTCGCTTACATCAGTATATCCTTAAAAGTTCTGTTAATGTGTGGTCGAGATTACATTTATGGGATTATCTCACATAGTATTAATTACTGCATTGAACTGCCATTCAATGCATGTCTCATGTGGTTTTCAGTAGACTTATTAGACTGTGATGTGGATAAGATGAAAACTTCTTAGATACGTCGAATGCAAATCAGAATTTTATTCAAAGGAGCTTGCGTCAGCCGCAGTTCGGATTCCCTTCTTTTCCTTATTTTTCACCTGTCGTCACCGAGAAGAGGCTATATTTATCAAAGACCTTTTTTCAATAGCACGTGGACGCATAAAAACTGCCTCTCATCCTTTGATGTATTCCGTAGAATGTTTTTTCGGAGCGCAACGTTGCCGAAATTCGAACCGATTCCTAATATAAATTAAATACGAAGTGTCGTTTGGAATATTTCTGTAAGCGTAGTTAATGATTCTCATAATTAATCGCGTGTTCGTTATTGCATGTATAACATTATAATGCAGTGATTTATCAGCCAAAGAAGAATATTCGATCCAAAATCGCATACCTCAGCCTCAATGTGTTTTCCCTTAGGTTCTCGAATCATAAACTATCTTTTTACTACCAAACTATTATGTAGAAAGAAAGAGTTGGAAAGACCCTGTACATTTAGAACATGGTAAACGTAGAAATCATGTCAACAGATGTTTTGGGTGGTTATGCAGGATTAGACTCTTTTGTAAAATTCGGCGTGCAATTGTTTTCACGCCCACCATGAGCCTATTTACTTTTGATAAAGCTCAGTGTCATACGGCAGCTGCATGCTTTTAACCGGCAATTATCAAATATGACGCAGACAAAGAATGCTGACTGTGACAGAACACCATATCTCTGTCTAGAATAATTAGGGAGACCATATAATCAAGGGGTGCGCTTATCTCTTCAAGGAATTATGGTCCTATTCATTTGTTTGGAATTTCCTTTTTTACTTCCCTTGCATTCCCAGAATCCCCGCTCCAGATTCTCCGACGTTCATAAAAGGGTTCGGACGCAAAATATAAACATCCCTGCAGTGGTCATGGAGATGACTAATCTTAAGGTGTGGTGGGTCACCATGTGAACGTATTGTTTGTCATTGAAAGAAGAGAAAACAGGAATTAATTCCTCACGCGATCAATTTTAAAATCTCTTAACAAGCAACGCATGACTGTACAAAGTCATGTGAAGTCATTCTTTGCTCCAAAGGAATGTGGAAAACAATTCATAGGAGTTATATATAGAATTCGTAATGACTGGAATCGTATATATTTAATTCGTAATCAGAACAAATTTGTACAACTTAACTACGCTTACACGGTATTGATGTCTTAACTACGAGTCATACGAACGATCATTGGCTTAACTAACATGTTATGCCGCTAATAATATAATTCTTTTTTAAATTTCCTTTGGCATAATTAATTAATATACGATCTTCAAGCATAAAATCAAATTCAGTACTTTTATCTCTATATGGAAAGTTTGAATATATTTTTTTTGGATTTGAGTCCCCAGTTACCCGGAAGTCATGAATATTTACATAAGTAGCTTATTTTAATTAGTGCAACTCTTTTAGAAATATGAAGATTCGTTTGGCACGAATCAACTGCTTTTCACACACTTTATATTTCCTCCACAATATCAGAAATTTGTAATAGTTAGCGTTCTTTTGTATTAATTGTGCGCGGATTACTGAGAAATATACGAATTTAATAAAGTAGAAAGGACAGTATTTTTGAACTTATTTAATTTAAAAATATTAGCTAGGTATGGAGGGGTTCAATGAAGAGACTCTTGGTTTTCTTACCCCGGAAGGGTACAGAGTGATTCAAACGTTTTTTCTTTAAAGTAATTGAGATTTCAGTCATAGTATGTAATCTTCAGTCACGATAAATTATTTCCAGTCGTAGTATTTACCCTTGCAGTCTGAATTCTTATTCCGTATGTATATGAAAAAAATTTCCATAGAGTCATTGAACTTTGAATGCCTTTGATTTCGATTTTTGGATTTGAAAAATCTTGTGGATACCCAGCGAATAATTTGAGAATGGGAATATTAGAAATTGGGCTTCATCAGCAAGACTTATATACATATATATATATATATATATATATATATATATATATATATATATAATTAATAATAATGTAAGCTGTAAATACTTTACAGTAGCTTAATAATTAACAATGAATAGTTTTCACTTCAGGGTTAGTAAACATGTCAGCAATTAAATTTACTGTGAAAAATGTAAATCCCTATAATACATAAAAGATAATTATGCAGTAAAATACACATCCCTAATTATTCCCTCTACTGTTTAATGAAATACTTTTCTCCCATTTGAAGCGAAATTTTTATTTGGATTCCCATTTTCCAGTAATCGTACGCCGTGTATACACAAAAAAATAAAGCCGGTGTTTTCTGCACGCAATCAGGAAAGTACATACTTCGAACGTTCACTTGAAGCACATGATGGGGATCAAAACAGAGGAGGCGAATGACCCGTGCACGCATTTCGTGCAGCCGACAACCACTCCAAGTTTGACCGATCAACGGAGGCATGCTTTTAGTTTTAGCGCATGCACCACGTTAATCGCATGCAGATAAATCCTAATCTCGCCTGATGACAGCTTGAAATGCATTCGTAATAACCCCTCTCGTTCATTACCGTGCGTCTGCCAAAACTCTTTCGCAAGCGATTCTTTGTTTGTAAATAACGCCTCTCGCGTGACATTCGCTCTTTTATATAAGCAGATTACGAGGTATTCTTAGGAGTCATCCTTTAATCGGAGGGGAAATGGCGGGCGGAAGATAAGCTAATTTATTAAGATTTCTACGAGATATGTGGCCGTGGGGAATGGGATATGCACGCATGCCCTCTAATGGGCGTGCGAGCCCAATAATTTGCAACGCAAGGCGAAAATGGTTAGATGTAGAAATGTTATCTCTCAGAGGAGGAGAGGTTTTTTTTTATTAATCTCATGTCGCTGACCGCTCTCTACTTGGAATTAGAGGACACAGCTGACCAGTTAAAAAAATAACATTTTCACGATGCGATTGTTATCATATAGCGTGCATTTTTGAGAAATGGACAGAAATGATAATAAAATGTTGAAAATCTAAGATTAAAGGAAACAAAGTATTTAAATCCTTGAGAAAATTCTCAAAATTTTATTAATAATAATTTAAAAGCTTAGTTCTGATGACGGTGCTGAGCGTGGAAATGGGTCAACTCCTTTTATTACATTTTTCAGAATCTATACAAGTTTTGGATTATTTTTATTTCTTGGAAAAATTTTCCATGATTTTTCTTAGGTAGGATCGTTTCTTACAAAAATACGCCCTCATCTATGAAAGGATAAAAATTTATTGCAGAAGCTGAGAAGAGTTTTTTAAAGATGTGTCTATTCACAAAATTAATCTATAACATATCAGTTTTATCTACGAGTTTAATGGTGTAACTTTGGTTGTAGAGATAGGATCTGAGGTGTTAATTCCGTAAAATACACACATAACATGCTGGCTATGCTCTAGATGTATTTTTTATGTAAACCAGACTCAGTTCGATAAGCTGATTCCTCAAGTCTCTCATCCTCGAGAGGCACCATGATGTCCTGCATTCACATATCTGAAATCTGGTCACCATAGAAAGCGGTAAACTCAGCGAGGACTTGATGAAAAACAAAGTTGCTTTGATGCTCGTCGCCAAAAAGCTGTGGATCGATTTTTCAATTCATCCAGCACTGGCTTAAGCCACACCATGTCTCATCTTTCCCTTATGAAACTCCCTCTTAACCCTTCTTTTCCATCACTCTTTTCCATCAATCCAACATCCATGCATAGTGGACGTAAAGCTTGTACGGATTTTCTCTCTTCCATCTCCTCGGCACATGGAAGTTAATTTTTCACGTTCTGTTTTTTGTCCACGAGAAAAAGACTGGGGCAATGGTTTGCGAAATCAGGGAATATTCCTTGAAAACCTCTTCCAATCCTTGATTCGGATTTGGTGAGCTCCGCTATGCTTTGCGTGTTCCCCTCGACGTAAATTTCGGCAGTATTTTTAGGAGGCCCGCTCGATGGACGAGGGCAACCGCCCGTTTGGTAACCCCAACTGGTCGTTGACTAAGCAAGTGGACACTCCATTTAGGTTAAAAGGATTACGTGGAATAAAATTGGAGCAAATCGCTCGAAACGTTCGGTCCAACTAATGGAATACATTAGTTCCCTCGCGGTTTACGGGTTGGCCCTTCATTAAGCCGTGTATGGTGATGTTATTTTGTGGAAAAACCATCAAACTCAATGAATCCGTCGAAAATTTGGAAAGTCTCCTATCAAGATATATAAATGATGATATTGAAAAAAGTATACTAGTAGTGCATCCATTTTTAAAGTACTTCGTTTCGAATATTAGGCTAGGTTTAAACTTCGGATATTTCAAATATTAGGATTAGGTCTTTAGATTTTTGGGCGTATTTTCATGAATTTTGTCTTTATAAAAATTAACAATTCTGAAATAGTAATTCAAATCAATGTTTTTCATATATTTGATTTAAATTTTAAAAATTCAAATTATTTTCAATTTATTACAGACAGAAAATTCGAGATAACCCAAACCACTGAATAATGGATTAAATATTTTAATTATTTAATCTTATATAATGTTGTTTATATTGTTTCAGTGGATAAAATACTAATCATTAGTGTGAAAATATTATTGAAGTGAATGTTGCATTAAGTTATCATAAAAGTCTTGTTCACCGTGCAAAGATTTACATTTCGAGTTGTAAACAATTAAGATAAAAAATACTGGCTATCCAGCTATGAGACCCGTATATTAAAATATATTCACAAATTTTTCCATTAATTTTTATTATAAAGTTTGAAATTTAAATTCATCAAACATCATTAACGAAAAGGCTCAAAATTTTGTCAATCATTAACATTCATTCTCATTGATAAACATCACTAATTACGTGAGAAATTTCATAAAAGACAACCTGCTCATAGCTATAAAGAGAAAAGAAATTTAATCGCGGAATATGTTCCCGTTTCAAAATCGAATCCCATCGACCGTAGAGGTCGGGTCTAGTATCTGTTTGATATAGCCTCGTAGCTTAGGAAGGAATTAATTGCCCGAAAGTCATTTGCATGTTTATTAAAAGCTGATATCGATCTTATACTGCTTCCGACTGAAGTAGTCGCCTACATTTTCCAAGGATGGAAATTTACTGTGGTACCAAAGGAAATTAATTAATATCTTTATTCAAAGGATTATTTATTCAATTCTTTCGTAATATCTTTAGCCCCTTTCGTGATATATCGTTTATATTTTTATATATTTTATCAATTAGTTGATTATCCATTAATTATTTTGATTTGTTATTTATTTTTATTTCTCATAATTGATCCCTGATTGAATTTCATGAATGAGAACGTGATGAAAAGAGATGTTAGAAAATAAAGAATGAAAGTGTGTTATCCAAAAACAAAAGAATGCCCATATTGCGAAATGACCTCAGCTGTAGAAGCATTTTCAAAATACTATTACTACTACTACTAAAGACGAGAGCTGACTGATATAGCACCTTTAGTTACACTGTAATGGAATATAAGTATTAGTTAGCCGTCTTTTTCGACTATGTGGGTTTAGTAAGTTAAGACGACTCTGCTGAAGCTGTTTGTTATTCTTTGTGAGTGCAGGTACACAGTCTTGATTCCTATGCCAATACTTGGGTTTCCATCTGAGTGCCTTTCTATTTCACCTCAACCTTCTATAAACGTTTGTGTTTCCTAGGATATCCTCTTTAAACTTCCGGATTGATCGGCCCTTTCATCTCAAAATGTCTCGCCAGCGCCGGTGCCTCTTCTTTTGTTCACTGACTCCCTGAATTTCTCAGTGTAGAGATGTTCCATTATTAGCCCTCCATAGTACAGCGGTTTTCAAAATATTCTTTAGCTATCTGCGAAATGTCCTTTTGGTCGCTTTTGATTCCGCGGTGTTTTTGAAAGAAATGGGCTCGTAAATTTAGCAGTGGGTGACATACAAACCAAAATTATGATTGCGGTGTAAATTCAATGAGAATCTCTTATCGGTTTAATTTGTTCAGGTTGTATGATAACAGTCAGTATTTTTGACGATAAAAATTATTTTTTCTGATTATACAGTTTATAGAACTGTTGTAATTTTAAATTATCTGGATGTGATGATTTGATATAAGCATCTAAATGGATGAGCTTAATCTCGATCCGAGTTTATGCACGAAGAATAAAATTATTGTTTTTTTATTCGTGGATATGGAGGATATTTCAACAAACAGCTAGGAAAAGGATTCTTATATGCAGGTTTAAGTTTGAATTAAAAATTGTGCCGTAAAGGTGTTAGTCATTCTTTTGTAGAATTTAGAGAAGACTGATTCATGTTAAAGGTACGATTACTACCCTATATGATAGTTTACATGCGGTAATACTGGGTACTGGTTAACTGGTGGTTGGAGTCAAATAAATTTTGGCTCCCCACCAGGAATCGAGCCCGGGGCCACTTTAGCTAAGGCGAATACGATGCCCACTCGGCTACATCGTATATTTTCGTAATTCATCGTTTTATATACATTTCTTTATTGTTACTATTGACGGATAAGCTACTTCAGCTAATCGAATTCTTAGGCTATCAAGTATTAATTTTATATGCTTTATTAAACATTTTATCAAATATTTACATTCTCACTCTGTAGCACACTTATGTTGTAAGTCATACTTCGTAGAGCATAATAATCATGCTTTTTCTAGTTCTTCCCCAAACAATGATTTGTCAGGTAGCATTTTGTAAAATACATCTGTTTGGTATCATTAGTGCGAACCGCCTTAGAACAAGGGCAAGGTCACATGACTGTAGCCTATTTCCTATTGATCTACGAACTTTCGAAAACATTTGCAAATTATGAGTTATTCAATGATTTTATTTGTGAGTCACCGAGTGAGTAAGTATGACCCAAATGATATACTAAGGCTACATTGATGTAGCACATTAACTTTTTATATAATTATTCCACCAATATTATTTTTCGTGATCCAGAGGAGTCGGATAATTGAAAACAAAGTATTTCGTTGACCGTGATGAAAACTGACTTCACGAGGATTCATCGCGTGGAGGTGATGACATTATCTGTTGATTTTGTGCTCATCTTGTACATCTCATTAAGCCTGACAGGTTTTGTAAAAGCGAGCCCATTTTTCGAACTCTTCGCTCCATCAACCTTAACTTTATTTCGTGTTTTTCTCCCTCACAAAGTGGATTATCCCCCTGTTGCATTTATCCGAGGGGACCTCACACGCGATCTACAAATACGTCCATCGCACAGGTGTCCCCTTTAAAATATCCCCATTCGCTCTGTTGATCAAAAATTAGTTGATGATGCTATTATCTCTATCAACAGTTTCCAGTATTTCTTTCAGACATGCGAATCCTTGGTCAGCATCTTTGGGTAAAAACTAAGGAGGCATTAAAGGCTATTTAAAGAGCTGTTATTAAACTATCTCGAGACTGCACGCGTAAAAATAAATTAAATGAAGTTCATCTTGTTTTCAAGAGATGACCTTTACTTTTATTTTTTCTTCCCTGTAACAACTATGTCATTTTAAAGTTATTAAACTTTAATTTCTTCTTTTAACGGTTTATTTTCCTGCCAGAGCTAACACACCTCTGTTCTTTTTTCTGTTTGCTTCTTTTAAGAAAACAGGAAACTATTTTGTACAATTTTCATATTCAATATAAAATTAACAGAAATTGACAAATTCTTTGCCTACCTTCTTGAGGAGAAAATCTAACATTTTCTCCACAGTCTTTAGCGAAACACTGGCGTAACATTAAATTCGTGAGGTTTGCATAGAATGAATGCTTGTAACCTTTTAATGATCAACATATTTGTAACCTATACTTTCTAAGTAGTCAAATCTGTAAACTTGGGAATCACCTAAATTTATTCCTAGATTGATAAAGAATATGTTAAGGCAGACTGGTCAAGGAAATATAATTTTGGGTGAAAAATAAACATTTTGGAGCCAATAGTGTTCTTTTGATTGCATTGGAAATCCTAAGGTGGCATTGTTAAGTAATTTATACTGAAAGTATAGCTTTAGATTCCGAGCTGCTACTATCAATATATATATCATCAATGATTACTCATTAACACTCATGTTCACATTAGTGAATTCCCCCGTCAAAAATGAATGGATTTAATTTAATTTACAGAATGATGTTCTAGTATGTACACTAGCCGAGTGGTTAGAGTGTATGGTTCAAAATTCAAAAATTCCAACGTTTCCAAAAATCAACCTTAAAGTCCTCAGTGGTTCGAATCCTGGAATGGGCAAAATTATTTTTCGGAAAATTATAACTTTTGTTCTCATTTCGACCAATTCCTTCGTGCATCACGGGTTGCCGCGTTTAGTACAACAAAGTAATTCCTCCTCCCTACTAAAAATATGAATTAATGAGGTAATTTTATGTTACTTAATTATCCGTGAATCTACATATTATATCACCCTTTTCGGCGTATGGCAGTAGGCATTCGCACACTATTTCATTAATAGACTTTTAAAAAATTAATCCTTGATTCCGCTTGCTTTGGCAACTATTTTCCTTGACTCGCTATATTATTTCGGCCTTTGTACGATGGATTTTTCTATATAAATAATCTAATAATACATAAGCTCGGATTCAACAACTGCATTGGTCGTCAAGTGGACTGGTTATGTATGTACTATAACGGCGAAATCTCGCGAAATTTTCGTTTATTTTATCAAAATTCTCACAATTTGGAATCCAAAGCAATAATTCACGACAAAAATAAGAATCTTTATTCAATTTCCATTCTTTTGGCACCTGTCTCGATTATGTAGGACCATTACTTCTAATTTAATTCTGCAAAAACTAATGTCTGCAATCGATCAAAATAATCTTAACAAGCATTTCTTATGAGAGAAATTTCGAGTCGTCCAGAGTCGAACCAAGGATACTATTTGTAGAAAAATGTCGATAAGTGTTAGGTCACTGATCCTCTACTAATTTCTTTAAATTTCATAATTCTATTTCTTTGGAAAATGCGTGAAATGGTCCAGTATTTCTCCTATGTATTTCTTACGGGAGTTACTGACATCGGATAAATTAATATACATACAATAGTGATTTAATATATAAGATAAGAGACATTGGATTGTCTCTTAGTTATTGAACGCCGAGTTCCTTTTTCTTTCTTTCATATAAGATAAGGATTAATATTAATGATAATTAAGGAATAAAGGATCATAAATATTCGCCCTAATATAGGCGATATTTCAACTAAGAATATTTCAATTTCCTTCATTGTTTGCTTTAATTTAACTTTTTCTCTTCTTTCACAGGTGAGGCACTCATACTCAAAATTTCACATCCTGAAGTCGAAAGGAGTGTATTGGTGAGTTTATAACTCTCTAGAAATTTGTTTTATTGGCGTTTCGTATTTGAAGATTCCACATGCTAACATTAAATAGGAAAGTACCAAACTCCGGCTAGAACGAGAAATCAGTTTTCCGATTGAGTAATTTGTCGCACCGCTCAAATAAGATACTTTTCGAAAGGACCATGGTCGCAATTTTGCACAGTCCGTCTATATGTGCTGAGAAAGTTAGGGATATATTAGCGACTTGCCACTTAAAGGAAAGTATTCAAGGTTTACGAATGCGTAACTTTCTGGTGAAAGTAAGTGTATTTCCATTTAACGTTGAGAAGACTAAATACAGTCTAGATTGGAGTCATGGGAAATATTTCCGAGGAGTGGGAGTGGCGGTATTGCTGCAAGAATGTGGGCGTGAATTTCGTCATAACAATTACTTTTCGAACATCTGATACCCTCGGAAGTTCTGAAAACTAGAAAAAAAATTGTATTTCCCTCTTTATTGAATAGTAGTTAATTGAATAACGTTTGATTCGATATGATCATTAGATTATCTTTATTTATAGCATTTTAAATATAATTTATTTTTTACTTTTTATAAAGTGTTGTCACATAAACGCAAAACATAACATCAAAAGTTAACACTGATAAGAAATAATCTTCGCATACATAAGGAAGAAGAAAAGAGAAGTTTAAAGAGAAATTTTCGGTTGCTAAATAAATTTTGTGCATACCTTCACAAAAGCCAAACAATCCTTAATTTTTTTAATTAAGGATTGGAATTTAATTTTAATTAAATCCTTAATTTTAGCCTCATGTTATTCAATTCCAATTCCATTCAAAATTATGGTAGAAGAACTATTAATAAGTCAGAGAGTGAGATCATTTTTATACGACTCTTAGAGGAGTAATTAAATAAATAAATATCAATACTCACTCGTCACACAGACATTCGTAGGCTAAATGTTTTAAGAAAATTTTATCAAAGGAAAATTCACAGCTCTGTATCTGTCGTTACAATCAATAATTCTCAGTAACCAAAACTTCATTGGTTAATATAAGTTGCTGAGTTGAATAAGTAAAGAACCAATATTTTTCACGTATATACTGTAGGATTTAAAACCTCCAAATCTGTAAGAAGACCCCATAAGGTTGGCAAACTCTTATACATAGTAGTAGTCATTTATTAATAGTTTGTTTTTTCACGTGTTTTCCTTTTGCCTCGCATACGCGCGTATCCACCAGGATGTTTGTTGGCCAAGTCTCGATTCGCTCGAGACCGAAAAAAAGGCAGTCATATCTTTGTTAGTTGAGAACTACGTCAGCCGTTTTCCGAGTATTGACTGCAGGTGTTTACTTTCTTAATCGGGAACTTCTAGCCGAACTCTAGTCCTCATTACGGAGATCTTCCCCGATTTGTATCTTATTTTTACGGAAAACTCATGCCTATTTAATGCTAGGGGGTCTGCAAAGGAATACCAATGGAGGAAGTTAAAAAAGGAGGAAAAATCGAGGGCAGAAGACCACGGACAGAGATGGTATTTATGGCGCGCGGCTGGTGTCTTCTTCTTGCCAAGCCACAAGTGGGCGTGCCTCTGCAATGATCTCCTTCCCTCTCAACTCTCTCTTACTTTTCTCTCGTATATATCGGATTTCGGGCCTTTCTTTTTTCGTGACCCCTTTAACTTCTGCCGAATCATCCCGTGTATTTCTCAGATCCGAAAATGAAATCGTTTTAGCGACGTAAGAAGAGTGAAAAACTGTGTTTTTTTGCCTTTTAAGATCGTCTCTTAGCCGGGGAAATTCATCATCTCTTATCTACTATCATTATCTCTTTAAAAGATCCATAAATATTAATCTATGGCATTAAAGTTAAGATGGGTCTTGGCACGTATTGTACGAAATTGGTAAGCTATGGGAGTGGATTTTGTGGCAACTTACTTCTTCCAAGTAGGAAAAAATTCATGAATAAATAGAAAATTAACATTGTTGATCAATAATGCTACTATACCATAATTTATGAATGGGATTGATAAATTGTGATGTAGTGCGCGTTTTTCCTTTGTGTTTCGTATTGACACGTTCCACCAATTATTAATGGATTGCTTTCAGTTTAATTTTTATAGGCTTTTAGAAGAACAATTCTGTATTGCTTAAGTAATAAATGAAGCCTAGGAATAATGGAACTTAAAAAGAATGACTAGAAAAAGAATACACTTGTAGACTTTCACAATATTTGGCATGTCCAACATGTTTTGAGTCAGGAACTCATATATTTGCTGCTTAAAATAACTTTTCAGTTAAAAGACACTCTTATATTTATTCTGTTATTTATTCTATGAGAATAATCAGAGTTAAAAACTAAAGAAAGTTATATTAGGGGCACCTTATGGCTAACTTGGACCATTAAAACAGTTTCATCATTCATTCTTATATTGCAATATCTATTCTTTTAGTTATCACTAGCCTGACTGAAAGCATGAATTTTACTGCAATTTTGTGAAGATGCCCCGCGATCATTTCCATGAGTTCACTAGCTGCTGCATCCCATACTAGCTGCATCTTGGCAAAATCTGATATCGACGAAAACTTCTAAATTCATTCTCCTGTTGGCCAAGATCACATTTATGACACATCTCACTCTGTGTACGGGTTGGACGCAGAGCATGAATTTCGAATCTCATCTTCCTCCGTAATAGAGGTTGTTTGTCGTACCTTCTACCACTCGCCTCCTACCTTTTGCAATGCTTCTCCTTCCACCGCATCCAGTTCTTTAGCTTTGGCACCGTTTCCCGCTCCCTGACCTTAAAGCGGTGCAGAGGAAAGAAGGGCGTGTGACTATGTTCGTAAAGGGGAAAAGAAGCGCTTAGATGTGGGGAAGGGAGTCAACCGAGTGATGCCATCAGGAAAAGTTAGCAAAAGCGTGAGAAGTGTCACGTGATGGCCACACCCATCTCCATGTTCATCTCGAACATGTGTTTTGATTGCAGAAGAGTTCGGATCCGATCCGATGGATAGGTGGCGGTTCGGTCATTGAAAGACTTGGTTGATATACCATTTGTTTGGTTACGTACGACTTATTTTTGGAGAGAATCGTACCATTCATTCACTCCTGTATATCATTACGCCTTTCTTCATACAAAAAGTGTTAAAATTGCTATCCTAACTTCTAATTGCTAACTACTAGTAAACTATTTAGACAAATGGAGCTTTAAAAGGCAACATATTAATTTACCGTAAAAGCAAATTTTTATCAGCTTCTAAAGAATGAATAATAATAATTTTTATTGTGGTCTTTTACTTCTAATCTTATTACCATCATTATTTTCCAATACCAATAAAACTAAAAGTAAGAAGTCACGCTAACAAAACAAATGGAACAGTATATAAAAAAGACACCTTGTATTTCTTTGTCTCTGAATGTCCTCGAAGTTATACTTCAAATACTTAATTTCTCCTTATATAAATAATATATAATCCTTTATATTGAGAACATTTTTGTAATTTTACATAATAATGCACGAGAGAATTGTTTTGATAATGGAATCCATGCGACACCTATTATTTAAGGAAATAACGAAGTATTTTGCTATTAGTTTTCGTTTTCCTTGCTCTAGCTCTACTCCAATGTGAATTTAGTAATTAAACTTCGCTTGCTTTCTAATTATTAAATCATCTTCTTGTGCAGCTGATTTTTAATTGCGCTCTAGGTAAACATACAACCTGCCCCACCCATGCATTTTTCAGACTCAAGAGAGTATCTTCGTGCCGTTAGTTAAACATGTGATTAAAGCAGGGTTTGAAAGATTTTCCTCGAACTTGACCTATTTTAAAGAAAATTTCATTGCAGAAATATGGATAGGAAAATTAGAGGGATTAGTATGGTTTCCGTTCAATTGGTAATAATTAATTGAATTTCGATTACCTTTATTCTCAAAGAAATTATATAATAATATTACGGCGAATTCAGCCTTTTAGATAGGCAAGTGGGCAACACGTTCTTCCTCGTTATAAGCGGTCCTGGGTTCGATTCACGACGGGGAAATGGCCTCAGCTGTGGAAGTACTTAAAAAGAACCACTACTACTACTTCAGAGGAAAATATATTTGCTGCCTATATTCAAGGAAACACTTCTATGATATTATCTTTCGGAATACTTTGACAACATACTGTAAATTTGATATTTCTATGGCGTTACTATCCGAACGGGGAAATGAAGGGAAGCCTCATTGAATGAAATTCTCAGGATCACCGTTTTTAGACCCCGATTAGATTGTGGTTCTTTATAAATATGGTTGCGTTTTATTTATTTATTACTCTTGAAATTATTCAGTCTGGTACAGTTTACTTTTAACTCATATAGGACAGAAATTTCAGAATTATATCGAGACAGAATTATGAGCAACCTTATCTGTCAATGCCTGATTTATGCGCTGCATTTCTTTATCTATATCGAAGGTTTCGCGTAACAAATTCAAGGATGGAGGTGAGGTAGCCCAAGCATAGATCCTTCCTCTGTTTTTCCTCAGGATTTTTCGTCAGACTATCACGAGGTCAAACATGAAACGCTCCATTGAGTTGGGTGTAGGCGCACAAGTGACTTAATAGGTCAGATTGTACCATTAATTAGACTGGCCTTTTTTCCGCGGCCACTGTGTCACGGAGGGATCCGAGTAGCAGTTTTCTCTGCGTTTGTTACTTATGAGAGAATAGGCTATTTTGAATGCGTTGCCGAAAGGAGTTCTGTCGCATGACTGTTTATTATGTGTTGATAAGTTACAAATAACAAAAAATCTGAAATATCTATACATAGTGAATTTTCGTCAACTAGTATTTCCCCTAATTTTTTTGTCTAGAAATGAGAAGTCGTTTTGTCATAATTAAATGAATCCTATGGTTCAGTTGCAAAAAGCAGAGTTATTCGTTACGACAGGTATTGCAGTGATTCAGGGAAATTTCAAGGCTCACGGAGAGAGCATAATTTTGGAAACGTTACAATTTTTATAGCTGATCTTACGTTCATTGTCTAAGTTCTTCATGTGCTAACTTTTTTAGCTGATTTTTGTCGAAAGTTTCACATGTAAAATGGTATATCCAATCCAATATACAATCGAAGAAATATTATTGCAAAAGTAGTTGATCTAAATAATTTCAATGAGTGGAAATTCACTGGATTGCCGCTTATATAGCATTTACTATGAATAAGACAGTGCTAAGGTGGTCATCCTTATTTCATTAGGAGGGAGCATTCATGTGCTGAAATGGCCATTATGGCTTTCCTAGATTATACCTTCATTCCAAGCAGGGAAACGCTAAGTTTAATGATCCGATTAAATTGCAGGAGGACCCTTTATGGTTTTTACGTGACAAATGAGCCAATTTTGTGTGATTCTTTGATAGTACAAACTTTTAGAAGAGGTTCTCCTTTCTAAGGCGGCGTAAGAGACCGCATGCGACCTATAGTTTGCAAGTCTATTCTTCTGACGTACTATGTACGTTTTTAAGTATTTTGTTGATATTTAGGGTGTTGTATCTTTTCCTTATTCTCTTAGGAAAGAAAGGAAACTGGATTAAGGACGGCAGAACCTCCTTCTAATCTTATTTATGGCTATCCATTCGCAGATCCTGGATAAGTAATGTAATCTTTATAGTCGGCAATAATCTACGTGAGAGCTTTCATATCATAATTTCGCACCTCAATTGTTTAGTAAGTTGACGGAAGGAATGCGATCCTTTTGGTCGTCCTGTTCATATATTTCTGCGAGCTCTTCTTGAGAAATACGCGAGGGATCCTCTTAGAGGAGCGTGGCATCACGTAGGAGAGGCGTTTACGAGCACATTCCAAATGATCTACGCGTGCTAACGCATCTCTAGAGTGCCGAATGAATTTGAATTGGGATCGGAAAAACCTGCTATGTTTTTATTAAAGCGCTGAATAGGGATGGTACGGAGAGTCAGTACTCTATCCCAACTTTTCTAGAAAGCACATCCTCTTACGCAGTCGTTTCCAAATTTCTATGCCTGGGTGTCCAGACCTAATATTTTTCGTTCCGGTTCAACGAACAAGCAATCGTCGGTTCAGTCCCGGTTTCGCTCTATCTGCTTATTTAGATCCGGTAGTAACCGTTTTTTAGTTCCGACCATTGTAATACTATTATTAACTAGTATTAAAACTTCTGAAGATTTTTCTATCATTTCTTGTTTTTTATTTATAAAAAATCACGATGAAATTTAGAATAAAATTTAGTAATAGTTAGCTGCAAGTGGAATTGGTTCATTTAGCCTTACTTACTTACCTTTAACATAAACCTTCCTCCTATTGCACTTAATTAAAATTTCCATTGTCTGAAAGAAAAATCGGAACGGAATGCAGAACGGTTTTCGGTTTCGATTCGGGTTCGGTTTAAATTAATTTAATTTTGAATTTAAATTTTTCGGTTCGCGTTCGGTTTTCACTCCTAAAATAACGGGTTTTTCGGTTCACTTTTGGTTCGATATCCTGTCATCGCCACCTTATTTAAAGAAAAATGTGGTATATTGTAGTTTTGACGGAGTAACAAATATAAATCCAACCCTATCTCTACTTTTATTCTTCCTATGGACACCCAGAATCAAATTTGAATCGGTTTCAAGAAATTCAGTTTTTTCCGGCTCGGTTTCGGTTTTCACTCCGGCTGAAATAACGATTCTTATCGGTTCAAATTTTCGGTCCGATGCCTTATTCTAGTCTACGTTCCAGTTTTTCTAGTCCTTAAGATATCTGAAAACTGTTGTTGAAATTTATGCTACGAATCGTAATTTTAATATGTAGATCGAGGAAAACCGCAAGGAGGAATCGTGGAATGAGGCTATATTTGTTATACTGAGAAAAATATAACGAATTTCATTCCCTCATAATTCATCATTGCTGACCAGAAAAGCAGAAACGCACCATAGGCTCTCTTTGGTAAGGTATTCAGATGCATGAACTAGTCCAAGGCGTCTCACCCAAGACGTTTCGTCCAAGAGACGTTCATCCGAAAGACTTCTCATCCAAGAGTCTGTTCACTCAAGTGATATTTGGGAAAACCCATGAATTCTTTATGGGACTATATTCATCGATAAATGATAATACATAAATCACGCGGCGAAGCAGAAGAGGCGAATCTCAGACCCAAAAATACCAACCGGATCTGACTGTAAAGTATCTTTAAGGTGTGATCTCCTATAAGAGATCACGTTGTTTTTTGAATGAATCACCGCAGTCTCACCAATCACGTCATGAGAACGATTTTATTGCCTTTATGATGTCATTGTACCTTTTAGTGACGTTGCAGACTTTGACTCGATGATGAGTACGTCTCATGCGAAAACTATTTCCACCAAAAAACTCTGGGTGTATAAGGCCATGAGAGTTGGTAATGAAAGGGAAAACTCGTTGACGTCAGCAACCTTGATTTCGTCACATCGCTGACATAAGGTATGCCGCAACTCAGTGCCTATGAGTGAGGCGATGACCTTAGGCGCCTCTCCCAGGGGGCGCTAAATTCAATGCTGAGATCTTAATTTTCTCGATAATCAGTGTTTTATTTATAAAAATATGAATTTTACTATGAAGCCGCTTTCTTGCCTTCACGAATTACTTTGACCTAAATGACTATGGAATAAAATAAAGGCGGTGATGTGATATCTCGCCTCAGGCGGCAAAATGTCTTGACAGTACCCTGGGTATGCGTAAGAAATGAAATAAAATGCTCTTTTTTCATTATACATATACCTCTTGAGATAACATACCTGTCGAAATGCGCTGAGAGTGATGCCTAGAATCCAAAGCTTCCGTGTCCTTCCCTTATTTCTTTCAACTTTCGCTGTCTAAAGTTTAAGAACGATTTAGATAATTCATTTCCATCCAAAGTTACCAACGGTTAAAGCAACACAAAAGTTAAAGACTTGATAAAAATCAATGACTTTGCAAACTTTATAACAAATAACAAAAGTTCTGAACATACGTACGGAATTTTATTAATCACAATCCATATGAATATATGTCAAAGGTTGTAGTCTAGATAGTTCTCATTAGACGTGTATTAAGTTCCCTTTGATATTCCTTTGGCGCAAGAAAAATGTTGTATAAAATATCCCATTAGTCTAGAAATTCAATAGAGTTAATATAAAAGTTAATAGGCCTTTGATGGTAAAAGGTATGCGTTATCTACTGTTAAGAATAAAGTCGGAATGTTGGTCTTTGAAATGTCACCGTACAAGTGCCTGAATTCTATTTTTTCTTAGAGGGAGTATAAAAAAATTATATATGTCATAAAGTCAAGGTCTATTCGTAGCTATAAATATTAATTATGCGTCACATTTTCCTTGAAAATGATTATCATAATGTTAATGATCCATAATCATAGAAAGCTAACACAGTTCTGAGCAATTCTCTTGCCTTGCTGAGGATTATTATTTCATAGTAGCTCATTTGATAAGGGATCATATTAAAATCGATAGCCTTCTCTTAATTCTGATAGATTGCGCAAAAAAATCAATAAAAGCAATTGCAGTAGTTCAAAACAACAATAATATTTTTAACTTTTATCGCAAAGATATAGAAACGCTCATTTGAAGTTGGAATTGATGCGAATGATTTTTTAAGTAATCAGTAATCAATTAATTTTACAGATAAATGTATGCCACATAAACTAAACGTTTTGAAAAATAATGCACTATTCGCAAGTTCTCAATACACCAGCTTTAAAATTCTGGTAATCTCTTAGAAGTTTTCAGCGTTATCTTTTTCGAATTTAAACTGGCAGAAAGCCAATTCAGGGAAGAAAAAATTTAAAGTAATGCGGAAAAGTCTGTAAAACACATATTATCATAGTAAGTATTATTGGTAAGTTTTTTCTATAATTTTTGCTAGAATTTAATTTTGAGGATAGAATTAAATGAAAAGATATAAACCGAATGGAAATGGCTTGTTTATTTAGATGCTACTCCCTAGTTACAATACTGGATTTCAATTAGCGTAGATTTCTACTGCTTTCTTTGGCTCGGAGAAACCAAAACTTTTGTTATAATATAGCCTATAAAATTTGAAACTAATCTTAAACTAGATCAGAGCTCGATTTATGTTTCTAATTACTCGATTTGAAATAATAGAATTGGCGGAAGTGTACATTTTTAACGTCAAAATCCTATTATAAACTCAGAGAAAATTCGCAGAAGAATTCGTCTTTCGTTTCGATAATTTCTAATATTATTACGTTTCTGAGTGTTCGATATTTTATCAGAAAAGTCTAGGCCCTGCTACCCTCGCAATTTTTTTAGGTTTAAGGGTCCATTTCCTTACCTTTATAGGAACCCTATATTACTTTCGGTAAGGCTCCCAGATTTACTGTTATGGCACTGACTCCATCTGATGTTTATAATTTCACAATAAGCTTCACACAAATCCTGAGGCATGACAATTGCATGTTCGCTCTATATAAAGTTCCGTTATCTCTGCAGAGACACAATTGACAATGGGTGGGCAACCTTATCTTGAAAGGAGCCACAACGGGTAGTGAATCACGTTACGATACCCAGAAGCTGAATAATTAGGCTGATGGGCCAAATTTATAACGATTAAATAAGTTAAATTAAATACGAACAAATCTATTATACACTTAAGAATCATTCAAATGAAATTCATAAAAAATATTGCGTATGAAAATGGATTTTAGCGAATATTGACTCTTTGACTCACATAATGTTTCGCAGCAGGTATCCAGATTGACAAGTCAAATTAGTTTTAAAAATCCTTATCGCAGATGCTAAATACGAAAAGCGCTCGCGCTTCTATGACATATTCGCCGCTCTTTGCGGTTGACTACTTGTTTGCCCACCCCTGCGATTGACTCTCCCATTTCAGCCACTCCTTGGATAGGCATCTGAAGACGCAATGCATTCCCATCATTCCACACTTACGATACTCTCCATACACAACACACGGCGAAACCACCTCTGGCACAAAGGAGAGGTATTCCCTCAGATCATCGGAAAGCAGATTCGAGCACCGGTTTAGCATACCATTAAAATAGTGGGGCGGATTTATTTTTAGATCACGTGACCCAGGCGTGGGTTCCGAGATCACTCATCCTAGCGCTTTGCACGTCTAACCCGAACGTAGTGAGTTGCGTGTTATTCCTGGAACAATGTCGTCATCCTTATGAAGTATCTGAAGCAGTAATCGATTGCGTCAATCGAAGTGTTAGACACACCCCTTCCATAATGAGCGAAGTTCCTGACTTTGAAAATAGCGGATCTGAATGATGATTAGGTTGGGGTTCCTTCTGGCGTAGCTCAGCGTGTCACAATTCGCATTGAAGGAGACGCGTGAATCTGTGGGTAGGTTAATCGAGGGAATACCATTACTAAAGGTAGTTGGAAGAGTCCTTGAAGAAGTGGAACTAAGGTAGATATCTATTGTCTTATTGAGTGGTGTAGTAAAAGCTAGTATGATGCGTCATTGTAATTAAGTTTGATATCCTTTAATTTTCTTGGAAGCAAGCTTATTCATAGTGTTAGTCATCGGGCTTGTTTTATATTTCTTCGTGACATTTTATTAAAGGAGACATATGAACAGTATCTGGAGTTCTAAGTGATAGAACGGGACCCTCTGAAGCCCGCAGCGCACTCTGAGAGCGAAAATTGAGAAAAAGAAACGTGTCATTCGGTTGATTAAAGGAAAGGAATACGAGTAAGTCTGAATTATTATAATGTTTTCATTCTGTGGTTCACATCGATATCAGGCTAAATTAAAATCCTTGTAGCCATCGGGTGTACGAGAGGGTTGATAGCTAATGTGTTAGGGACACATGTAATGAATATGTTTTTAGACTCTCAAGCTCTTTCAGCTCCTATAGCAACATTTAGCAGTATTCGATTTCCTTTTGCATAAGGTTTATGGAACTTTAAACGGATAGCACGATCTTAAAAAAAATGGTGAAAAATTTACCTCAATATGTTGCGGAAATGTACTAGTTTTAAAGTTTTTATTTTACTTGGTGAAAATAAAATAATTCGATCATGGAAATGAACTTCCAGTTCAGTAAGTTCAGGCTCGACTTCCAAGTCGAGCCTGAACTTATTGAGTTTACCTCAATGTTTTCGACATTGATTGCAAACTCGAAATTGACGTTGTATGTTTTTTGGTAAAAGTTTTCAGTATAGAAATTCACTATCCTGGTGATACAGAACATGTAGCCTTTAGCAGTACTGTGGGTATCTGTCGTAAAAATTTTACACCTAGTCATGATCTGGACCCTTTGAATATATGCAACGCGCAACACCAGTGGGGTCTAGTAGTCTCCGATGCGTACACCTGAGGCTTTCCGATGAAGCTAGAACTCTTTACTATCCAATATTTTTCTCTTACGGTAAAAGGAATTTTCCGGATAATCAAATATTCGACTCACCCCCAAAATGAAAGAAAAATTCGGATGCGTAAATATATTTTTGATTTTCTAAATCAGTCAATACATATGTACTATATTCAAAGGATTTCGAATAAGCAATGATGAATGTGTCGTACACTTGTTAGGGAAGCGATCGAAAGAGTAAGTGTGACGTAGAGGGAACGCGGTTCTTTCTGTAACACCGCGTATGTGTACCATTCATTGCTCTCTGCTTATTTTTTTCCATTCCTGTCTTTCTGAAAGTCCCCTTTGATGATATTTTGGATTTCCCAAGTATATTATAGATTGATCCCATCTTTGATGGATTCTCCGTAGCATATCCCTTCAAAAGTAGTGAAACCGAAAGATATTTCGCTGTGAGCACCCTTCTGATAAGTGGAAGATTCTGGTTTGGGTACGTCCAAATTATTCTATCATTTCTCTGGGGATGATATAGTTTTAACTAATACATTAATATATGAGGTCAGCCAGAGGAAGCGTTGGAAGAAGATTTTGTATTTCCAAACGCAGAAGAACTGATGGAGTGAACAAGATATGTTAAGGCCCTGATTTAGGATTTAGTCGAGAAGGGACTGGACTATGGACACAAAAGCCTAAAGGACGTCTGTATTATTACAAAATTAACTACTTTTGTATCAATTTTGTACCGATAGTAGTAGAGAAAAAAGAAATGAAATTCGGTTGTTATTGAATAAGATGTTCGAAAAACACTCCAATCGCCATTATGCCGGTTATCGACGGGCCAATTCCTAGAAAGAATCATGGGAGCCGCGGATTACCAGTTTTCTGGCAATCCTCATCATCCGATACAGGTTAATCTGCCCAATTTATATAACCAAATCTATTTTTGGAGGACAAATTGATAGCTGTGATTTTCCACAAAAATCGGAGCCATGAAAACGCAAGGACGAACTTTTGAAATTCATCCAGATGCTCCCGCGTAAGGCACGATCTATATGTTTATCTTCGTTTGACGAGCGTGCGATATCAACAGAGAAAAGGGGGCGTGGTCCGCCTCGGGACTCACGATGCTTATGAAGAAGTAAAGCGCAATACACAAGTTTGTTAAACTATGTGGGTCACCAGGGCGGCGTCATAAACTGGGAACGCTGCAAATATTTTTCTGCGAATTTTCTCCTCTTTATAGTCTGAGACATATTGTCATTATGATCTACCGGCTGGGATTTTTCTTTTGCGAAATCTGCTATATAATCTCCGGGCATCCTTTGTCGGCGTAGAATGTGATATTTAGAGTTTTGAAACGCTGCCTTTTATATGTCCGCCTGTCTGTGAGCATGCGTCTGGCATTAGAGATTGATTAGAAGCAAAGCGGTCATTGCAGATGAAACAGAAACGCTTGATGGCTTGATTTTCCAGTGAATGTGTTGTATGAGAGCAGTTTCTTCATATCTGAATATCTCTAAAAGACAGGTGATTTTACTCTCAAAAACTGGGAGATTCGGATTAATTAAGCGCCAATTACCGAGAGAAATCATATGATTTGGCTTGTCATATGGTTTTCTCGATTTATTTTGATGAAAAAACTAGGTTTACGCTCAAAAGAAGGTCATCATTTGTTGAATGCTGTTATTAAAATATTTTATATGTCCATATTGAATGGGAATAAATATAAGTAGCACAGATATGTAATAAAGATAATCACAGGTAAAGAAAAACTTTCCCTTCGGTATCTCCCATAAAAGCATTTTATCTTCGGAAGATTTTTCGAAGTTTGACCGAAACTCTAATGCATAAACCCTTTGCATTTTAGAGTTTCCCATAACCTTTTAAAAGGCTTTACCATTATTCATTCGAAAACCATATAGATTTGAGTGATACGCAATTGAGGGCGTAACCGTTTAAAGATGACCTTCGAGCAAAGTGGAAAATCATCACACATGGAGTCATATGAGTCTTTTAATATTTACTCTCGAATGTTTTCAGAGATGACGACATTGGCCTCGAAGAGTTTCGCGTAGGAATAAAGTGAGAGGGGGCACAACTCGTTAAATTCAATTAGCATGTACTTTTGGATTGCTCGTTTTCGGAGTCGTCATACCAATTATTACGTATTTAGAACGGATGGTGATTCATAGTTCACGAAGGTCAGAAAGTAGAACGGCAAGACTTCCAAGATCTGTGTTATCTGGTCCCGTTTACCTCTTTAACTGGCGAGGATGTATTGAAACCTTTCATCGAAGATCGAATGCAAGGTCCGTCCGGTAAAGATAATTTTTAAGGGATTTAACTAAAGGGGTATTTCATTAGGGCAGGTATATTGGAAAACGTTTTATAATATTGGATTTTCTCTCCCAAGTGCTGTGGACTTAAGTAAGAAAAAAGATTCTCCCAAACTTCTATCATTAAGCAAAGATTTAAGTTACAAATTTATTAAAACCATCCACAAACTCTTTCGTAAAACTTTCACAATAATAGTTACAGAACAGAAAATGTATGTGTAATGGGTGGTTGCATTCTATTCAGGGATAATAATTTGTTCATAAAATGTTTGAAACCGACCACTGGTTCCCGGATGGATGAATAGATGTGGGCAGCGCGTTCGCTTTCGGCTAAAACGGTCCAAAGTTTGTTTCTCGGTATGAGTAATGATGCTGACCAAAAATCGTGAATAACCTATTGGAAATATAAAAATATTGAAAATATATCTGTTATTTATTCCTCTTCATCAATATCGTGAGCTGCACTCTTCCCTGACTATTTTTATTTTAGATCCGGTTCGTGAAAGTCCCTTAAGCCATTTATGGAGAAAGGCATCGTTATTAGTATTAATTAACGGAACAGATATTAAATAATGATCTCTTAATCTGCAGTATCATAAAATTACATAGCGATTGTGTTTAATACCATAAGAGAAATAAATTTTCCTTGTGCCAATTTTTCGCTTAATTAGCTGTTGCTGAGATATGATTTTTTCTTTTATTAAAATATCTAATTAATTTTATTTCGTAAATAAAATTAATTCCATCTCTCCCATCTAGCTCAGTGGTTGCCAAACTTTTTAGTATAATAGTAGAAAACATAAAATTAATGAAATACATAAAATAAATTGCCAATATACCAAGTAAAATTTTTAAAAATACCTGATAGTGGCTGGTTAGTCGAAACTGGTCGCTAAATAAATTGTGAGGAAAAGTTCATTTTTTCTCATTTATTAAGTTTAGTTTTTGAGAGATCACCAGTATGGCATTCGAGAGAAGCGTATATTTAATCACGCTCGTCTTTCTAGAAGCGAGTACGAGTGGGGAAAAACTGTTGATTCTCGAAGAGCGCAATCTCCTTTCGATTTGTCTTAACGACGTATCGATTGATCCTAACGACTCTTCGCCAAACTCAAAATTTAATTGACCAAAACCGGATATCCCTTTCCCTCATCATCTCGTAATAACAGCGCCAATTTCATCCCCACCAAAGGATGCTCAACTAAAGTGGATCTCTCAGTTGGACGTCTTCCGGGTCGATTCGCTGTCAGAGAGCTTTCTCTATCACAGCACGTCGATAAATTTAAAGAACCAGATTGGGCTATTTTTGGGGCCATTTAATCTGTAGAATTTTCGGAAACTCTCACTGACGCTCTTCAGCTAATCGTTGGGTCGATGGAGTGCTTTCGAAAGGTTTTTGTTTGGTTTTGCATCTGCATTTTCAGAGGGATATGAGTGGGCTGAATGCCTATAGATAACTTGAGGAACTTGTATGGAAAAACAGGGACGTAGTTGGTAATGAATAGGCTGATCATAGTACCTTTTTTTAGCCTGCCGCTCCGTCCCTATCGTCAAAGAATGCAGTATTTTCAGATGAAAAAAGGACGTAAAAAGTCAGTCGAGAATTGAGCTACGGATCTCCTACTTTCTGGGCTCTTACAAATAGAGAGAGTCTCTCAAAGGTCAGCCCAATCCAATCACAACCTAGTCGCAAACTACCATAGTGTTATTAGAACTTTTTGGTTTATTCGCGTAAAATGGATTGAAATTTACTCAGTCGATGAGAGAATCCTGGATTTTGGGGATAAGTTCGCATCTTTACGGGGATACTTCTTAGTTTTTACTTCTATTTTTTATGCCATTATCTCTGTTTACAAAAATTAAAATGCATGCTTAGTCTAATCATCATCCAATCGTTTTTAGTCTTCAGTGAACTGAGATGGAATAATTTTTCAGTTTGTACAACTTAAAATTCGATAACGTATTATTATATTACCAAATTTCAAGTTCTATCGGATTCAAATGAAGGATATGTCAGCATAATGCTAATACTGCCAGTATTACATAAGAAATAGGGGTCCTGAAGCGAAAAGTTTTGAGAGCCGCAGATATAATAGCTTAGTTTGACTCTTTTATAGTGTTAAACACACCATTTTGATATTTTTGATCGTTGAGTTTTCAATATTGGTAGATGGAAAATAAAATACTTGAATGGAAAATTAATAGATTATTTTAAATTTCTCTGCTTAAAAGTTCTAACGGCTAAGCAAAAGCGATTGATGTCTTAATGGATTATTAGAAGATTGGGAAGAGTAATATTCGCCCAACTGTAGCCTAAAAAGAAAGAAATCATTTTGACTTCAGTTGTTTCATCGATACTACTATTTCATGGAAACTTCATTGAAAGTATTCAGAGAAATTCACTTTCATGTATTAAATTATCGCGATTTCAAACCACATTTCTTGTCGATTTGCTTTTCTGCTGAACCCTTAGCAGAACCGAAGGTAACATCACTGACCGGGTTTTCTCCCGTTTGAAAGTACGTTCTCCGACCTCCAAACTCAAGGGACTCCTCCTATTTGATTTCGATAAGAAAATGCTTGCTCGAAAAGTTTTTACATTTGTATGTTTATGGTACGACGCGGTTTTGACTTCTCGGAAGAAGATAAGATAGGAATCATGAATGAATGGTTTATTTTGCAGCTCTGGGTGTGCCAAATACTGAGAGAGGTCGATGTATCAAATGCGTCATCAAGTTTAGCCGTGTGATGAATTTCTCCATTGACTCGACTTCAAAATACGTCATTTATAAGGAGCAAGAAATATAACCCATATTTTACCCATTTGGCAAGTTAATCTATCTTTTTGTGACATTTCACAGTTAAAGCCACAAAGTGCCGATCATTTCCTTGCCGGATTTCTCGTTAGTGATGCTGTGAAATTAAGAATTTTATCGCGCAGAATCTATTTGAAATCAAGATAATTTTTCAGATAATTGTTCGTATCTATCAACATAATAACTTTATCCTAAGATAAATTCTCTCAGAAATCGTTGAAACATCATACTGAACTGTTATGTTTAGAGGGTGAATATGCTTAGATTCCCCTCACAGGGGAATAGTCTCCTAAGTTGAAATTGTCGCACTTGTTTACTTTTAGAAAATTGTACTAGTCGATAAACGAAAATATTTAGCTTAGTATTATACGATAAAAATTCCTAAATTGGGTAATATTAGGATCGAAGCTTTGAAAATAGCTATCGAATGGATATGAGTCTTAGGAATAAACTTATTTCTGTTCAGAATTTATTCCATCCTGAATGATTTCAGGCTCCAAAGATAGAAGGAACACAGGATATATTCCACACAATATATAACACACAGGAAGCAGTATTTAAGAATAGACGTGAAAAGAAGGCTCACATTAAAGAAGCGGAATATAAAAGTAAATTTGATGCAATGATGTAAATGCTGGGTTCAATGAATTCTATAATACCTAAATCACGAGATTGAGAGATACACGCAATAGATCAATCGATAATTCTATTTTAGGAGATATTTTCTTCATCATAGAATCATTATTTGCTGATGAATCATTAAAAGTTTTTAATAACGCTGCCTATTAGTGATCTCGGAGCAGAGTTGGCAATGAAAAGTTGACCTTTTGAAGGGTGTAACCTTTTTTCAGGGAAACTCGTACCCTGAGAACCGAAGACAACTTTCAATGTCTTTGCCGATGTCACGACCATTCACGCCAATTCCAGATATAAAATTCATAACTCAGCTGCGGACTTGGTTAACCTTTTATGACTGGATGCACGTCATGGCTGATCAACACCGTCCTACGCTATAAATGTATAAGAAAGAACTTACCGCGCGATCGTCTTAATGGGCTCTTATCACGACTGGGCGCTTTACTCAACGCGATGAATATTATTTCCCTCTCAAGAAATGGGAAAATCGCCTTTTTACATCGGTGTCTGTTTGCTCCAAGAATTGGGTCCGTCATTCGCGCAGCGTAATTCTCCGGCCGGCGTGGGATATATTTTTTTATCCCTTCTTTTTGTGGGTCACTCTTATTCTTCCCGACTCATTAAAACGGGGATCAAGGACATAATCCATCCTTCTCTTTCCTGAGTTCACGAACCGCGCTCCTTTCTCCGAGTGCGGCTTCGTGCCACTTGGACTATTCACGTAATTTCAGCTTCATTGTTACCATTTTAATTGTTATATTCCGCTTGACGGTTGGCTCGAATCGTCTCAACAATATGGCGGCAGTAACGGCGCTTTCATTCTTTACAGCTTCCACTAATTTATCATTTGGTGAAAACAAGGTTTTTAGAGAAACGTTATTCATGTCGCACACGGTTTTCAGCCATGAACATTATGAATTTTGCGAGTTGTTCATTTCTTTTAGAGGTCGGACTCACTGTTCTGCGCTCTCTTTTTGAATATGCCCACATTATTGGAGAAACAAACGAAGGTACTCATTCTGCTCACAATAGACAGAGATAAAATGATAACAGACATGGAGATAGACAGAGAGATAAAATGTCCTCTTTCTCATTACGACTTCTTTTCATTTTCTTTTGGTCTCTTCTATATGCTTTCTCTGGTTTGTAAATGTAACTAAAATTATGTTCCTAGCTTGGATAATAATAGAAATTTGTAAGTTTTCTTTTTGTTAATTAATTGCTTTTAATTATACTGTCATTATTGAGCTAAATTTCTCTTTTCTATTTTATTAATTTCGATTGAGAAATTGAATTTATCATTTATATAGTCTTAAATATCCATGCGCATAGTCTATTTATCATTAACTATTTTTATTACTTTTTGTTATTTCAGTATTTCTTTGCTCTTAAATATTTCCTTATCTCTCTATCCATGGTTTTATGCCTTAGTATTTCTACAACAAGAAAGACAGAGCAAACTGGTAAGGAGTTTGCTGTTTCTTTCTTGACCGAAATAATGAAATTTTAATTATGAGGAAACCGTAAAATAATATGTGAATAAATATTAATCGTTTTATTAAACATTTTTTCATAAAATTATTTTCCAATATATACATTAATAGGTCTACCATACGTTCCGTTCAGGCCGGCACTAAATAATACTTAAAATTATGTTTTTAAGCTTAACGAGCACTTATAAATGAATGGTTTTTAATGCCATTATATGAAAAAGTAGACCTTTAATGGCCTATCAACGAACTTTGTTACAAAAGTTAAAAAAAAGAAATACTAAGTGCTCCAAAAGTAGCTAGAGGGACAAATCCGAATAGATTGATTAACGAAGTTTAATTGGTCGTAAATGATAACAATGAACAATAGTTCGGCTTATCGCATGTTTAAACGCCCCTTTAACTTTCTTCCCTTTGAGGTTTTCTTTCAGCCTGAGGCATTAATTTCGCCGCTTGACAGGAAGGGGTGTGGTTGTTTGAAAGTTGCGATGAACCTCTGATACATCGTAAAATTCAAAGGTCGGCCCTGTTGCACCCGTTATTAATGCCGTTCTGCCTTTCTCTCCATAAACATGGATCAATCTCCGTAACACTTTGTTTTAATAATTCTTCACCATATTTCACCTTGAATACACATGTTAGTGAATTCTCAGTAAATCCTGTGATAATATTACGTATTTCATAATATTGAATCATAATAATGGTGAGAATATCGGAAGGGATATTAAAGTAAAATATTAATGAATTTTGAGTGACATATCAATCACGAACCACTACTCATATTATTCCTTAAAAATAACCTTACGAAATGTGGATGAGATGCATTTTGAGAACATATTTCGAACGTTTGGTCCAATGTCAGTTCTGCGCGCTGAATAATGATGCCTCGGTCGCCTTGGGTCATAATTAAATCCGTAATAACGTCGAAATGAGGCATCTGGAGCAGTTCAGCCTCTCTTGATTTTCATTTCAAATGTATTGTAAACGTAAAATTCTAAGCATTAATTTGAGGCCCTACTAAATTTTTTTTCCTATCTCCTTGAGATAACCAGCGTATCACTCGTAATGATTTAGGTCTCATTAGGATCATTGCTGTTCAGTCTTAAGATTGAATGAACAATTGAAGAAATCAATATAATCCACCACTATATCATTATCTGAAAATTCCTGTTTAATTAAAATCCGCACCCCAAATATAATAGAAGGCTTTAATATTTTCGGAAACATGAGGTAGTACTGAGAGTACAGATAGCCCAAAAGGAGATCACGTGTTGTATTTTGACATGATCAAATGCTTCATTTAAAATTTTATATGGAATAGATTTTGAAATTTATCCTTTTAGACTCTTTTGAAAAATTATGCGTTCGTGATATTGATTTTTATCATTTTATCTTCAAACATTTCATTGCCAGGTAAATAGTACTTGCACCTTTTATAATCTCCATAGGCGATTTCTTTATCGTATCTTTGAAAATAAATAATAATTAAGAAATTTGAGGCCAAAAGCAGCGACAAGTACCCATAAAAACGATTGACTTACTCCCATAAGTCATTAAGTAAAACGGCAAAACCGGTGACGTAGCAAGAAATTGAATTAGCCGAGAAGAGCACGAATAAAAATTACGATGCGCGATGTTTTTCTTCGAAACCATGGCTCACGCCACAACTCGCATTGTGCCATCCTAAGCAGCAATTACAGCGACCGTCGTAAAAATAGCGGAATATGCCTTCGTCGGTTGTTTTCTTCGATTATAATTACGCAGATAAAAAAGAGATGGGGTTCGCGGGAAGAACTTCAAGCGGATATTAAAAGTAGGCTTTAACGAGGAGTTATCCTCACTCCGTTGCGTTTGCTTTTCTGTCCGTTGAGTCACCATTCAGTACTACGTAAGAACCTCGAGGGATGACATTATGTTTTGACTTATGCAACCTTGCGCATAAGCACAGGAATGTCTTTCTCCGTCAAATGGGATCTTTAAGGACAGTCTTTGTAGACATTTTCTCACCCTTGTTGACCATCGTTTCGTAAATTGAAGGTGCGGAAAAAGGGAAAGGAATGAGGGCGGCTAAATTGAAGTCATGCTTTTGGGACGCCCAATTGGTACATACAC
Organism: Pachydiplax longipennis; assembly: GCA_036926295.1. Lineage (NCBI taxonomy): Eukaryota > Metazoa > Arthropoda > Insecta > Odonata > Libellulidae > Pachydiplax > Pachydiplax longipennis. Next base: position 1,473,193 of record JAVFKF010000035.1, on the reverse strand, counting down.
TAGTCGTTAGAGGCATTACATAAGAGTTTTTGACGAGGGTCTGAGAATTATTTCTACATCTATACTCATACCTGATAAGCTAACTTAAGGAGAGATATGTTTTCTTTGGAGAGAATCGATCATTAAAGCTTTCATAAGAGAATTTAGAATGGGAATTACTTTCAATGAGAATGCAAAAAGTCGTGTATTGTCATTTATCTACAATAGCATATCGATATTTCTACTGTAAAATAACAGAAAATATAAATATGCACGCCGTTAGAACATAACAAACTTCCAATAATGTCACATGTTTTGGTTATAGTTCTTATAGAAAACTATAAATAACAAAGGGTATTTCTTAAAAATTTTGCAAAGTACTTATATTTTTTAAGGGTTTTCTAAAACATGCATGTTATTTGAAAGGCTCTGCAAATGAAGAAACCTTAGAAACGTTTTTATAAAATGAGTAAACTTTCTCAATGTAAAGGAAAAGTTTAGGGACCCTCAGTTATCATTTAGTTATATAACTGTTTCGGAATAAAATAAGACTGCTATGTATGAGAAGAAATTCATAGATTAGCTCCTCCATGATTTTTCCGGGAATCGGTCCAATAGAAGTTGGCAAGTATCTTCAGGTTCCTAAAACAGTTTCAGATCAGCAATTGCAAGTATACAATAGTCAAATATTTTTTTAGGAGCTCTCGCGGATAGCCGTGTGGATGGTGAGTTCCCATTTGTGTAAGTGGTTCCGGGTTCGATTCCCAGTGGGAGCCAATGCACGAGAAACGACCTTAGCATCGAAGTACTTTTGTTAATATTTAATATAATACTTTCAAATGATCTAAAAGTAAATTAGTAGCTTTGAATCTGGTTGCCAGGAAATGTATGTGAATATTGTACAGTAAGGTTATTATTTCATGAGCAGTTAACGTTCATCTAGTGTTGAATTTTTTTCTTATTATTTATCTAATAAACTCTATTAGATGTGTCTATGAGTAGATTTAGCCTCTATTGAAACTTGAAAGTCACCTGTGGACAGCTATTCGATTGATGGATTCGCAAAATTTTTGGGCAAAATACATGAAAATTATGGAAATAAATAGAAATCGTTAAGGTTATAGATGGCAGGAAATGATCTTTTAAATCCGAAATATTAAGAACGGAAAATATCAAGTTTCCATTTCAAATACTGCGCCTTTTTGCCGTCTACATTAATTAATTAGCGGCGAGTCGGAGATGCGCCCTACCAAGAGTCAGTTAAAAAGTGAGTATTTGGAAGCACTTGATCCAGATTCAGTTTTAGGAAAGATTTAGCCTCATTACGGCCTTATATTGAAAGGGCGGAAGATATGTAGCGAGCAAACGCTACGGGAGATTTCAAACTGAGGGCTCATAACCAAGATGAAGTAAGCCTTCATAAATCTTCGGACCGAATAACGATCCCGTAATGAAAACGCGGGGGCGTAAGTAATGCTCAGCGCTCGGGTTTGTTTACAGAATAATTCTTTGGATGGAGTTGTGAAGTATTACGCTAGAACATGCAATGCTCTTACCGGCGCTCTCATCAGAGTTTGAGCTATCGACCGCTTTAATGTTTTACCTTTTCTAAATCCTTCGACGGGTATGATGATGCACGGGCTTGGAATTTTTGCCGAATTAGGAAATTGTTTAGTTTTTAAAATTGCAGTGGGAAATCGGTGAACAAATCACTTGGTGTTCAGTAAAATTCATCTGAGGGATATCGTATTCAAATAGTATATATATTTGTAGTTTCATAGGAAGGTAAAGTTTCAGAAATATCGACTATATCGACTGATTAGGTTGTGTGATATCTGTGAAATCTACTTTCCGTGGTGAAATATGTTATTTCAAATTAAGAAATTTTTCAAAAGTCCACGGAAACCGAACTTTTAATGCTTATTCTTAGGCTTATATTTTGTTCGTTCAGGATTTAAATTAAGCGAATAAGAATCTGACAGTATAGCTCTGTACTAAGTTTCTCTCTTGTGTTTTGGCGTCGTAATTAAAGGAATAAAGTTCAAGGGCCACTATTTCACTATCACCATTGTAATAGCGATTGTTAATTTGATGATATAGATTTATGCAGTTTTAGCTTCTTTAACGCAAATTGTAAATATGTGAAAGTTGTGATAAATTACGAATTAAATCATGAATGGCAGAATTGAGTAAGTTTGCTATGAAAATATATGTTACTAAAATACTAGTTTAAATTTAAACGTCCAATTAATATGCGTAAGTTGAAAATGTCCCGTAATTATTTTTCTTATACGAGCTTAACGATAAAATTATTTAGATACAAGTGACCCCACCAGATTGTTAAAGCTGTCGCTTGGGAGTTAGTGGCTATAGGCTTTTACGGCTTTTTTGAATACCAAAGAGACCAAACTGAACATCCGAAACATTAACAATGAGTTAATTAGTCATTTTAATAATGACCAAAGTTCTGTAGGCGATAACAATGGTTCTCTCGTACATTCTCAAACGGAAGTCTGAAATCCTAAATCGATAATTCCGCGAAGCTCGTCCCCGAAAAATTCTATGATAGAGGTGGGAAACCTGCGATCTTTGAATTGATCGCGGCTTTTTCTACTTTTTCAGATCCGCATTTATACGTACAGTAAAACTATTAAAACGAATTTTAAGGGCCTTTTAATACACCCAAGCTGAAGCATTTTTGCCTTTCATATCGCAGGATAGTAGGCATTATCGTCCTTATAAGCAGTAGTTAATTTTAGATTGAACTGTGAAAATACAATTCTCAATATTAACTTTTATTTCACTTAAATCTCCCTGTGATTACATCAAACAAAACTAACCAAATAGCAAAACAACAGTAAAATAGACATCACAAGGAAGTCCGGAGGGGAAGAACAAGTCTGCCTGGCATTCGCCCAAAGTTGGAAGGAAAACCCCTCCGTAAAAAAACCTCCCAAAGGCAGCAAAAACCACAGAAGTTAATCAGCAAAACATCTCAAATTTAGTGATTTACAAACGAATTATTTAACTACAAGCGATTCCTCAGATACATTTACAATAACGAAAAACCATGTTTGATTCCATCAAAGCGTTATGTAAATACATTATCTGGCAATTCAAGCTGAAAGCTGACAAGATTCCAAAAGTAGGCAAAAATATTTGTACATATAGAGTACACATAATAATTAAAGTATGTGATAAAACATTTACATGAATAGAAAACTTGGTAAAGTTAAGTTCTTCATTGGATCTGGTAACCTATTGTATTATTCATCACTCACTTCTCCTGAACTTCGATTAGGTATAGCACCATAGGCCACAACATTAAATTCACAACATAGATTAATTGCTCCATGAAGAATGAATAGTACAGGGTTAAAACAACAGTTAAAAATGCGGTCAGCTCTTTACGAGAACATGGGTTAATAAGCACTTCAGCACGTAAAGTTAAAGTGTGGCTTCACTGGAGTAAGAGACTATAGTTCAAGTAAATGCTATGCAAATTTATCTGAACTTGCCACTCGTCAAAAGTCACTTAACAATGCACACAAGTGATTTGGTGTCCATTACTGGCGCCCCTCTGGAAGATGACCGTGGATGAAATATGCTGCAGCATCACACTTCTGTCTACAACAAGGGTTGTAATCTGATGGACTCTAAGAAACTCCTCCAGAACCTCAGCATATCCGTCGTTCAATTGGCAGCAAGAGACCAAGAATCAGGCAGACCAAGGCTATCCTATCTTTGGGCACCTAAAACGGCTCAAACAGCACCTTCTCCACTAAAATTCCACCGGCAAATGAAAATTGTGGCTACATACGAAGCTGGACCTGGAAATTATGAGCAAATTACACGGAACAAAATACACCAAACAGACCATTCAAAAACAAAAATATGCGAAGACTGGAAAAAAAGATTAGATATTTAATGCAAACATTGATATGCGAACACAACAAGGAAAGGAACGATACACCTTACAACCTAGCCCGTAAAATTTCAAGAAAAATACATCTTATCAGTAATTACAGATATGAGAAATCACGAATTCAAAGAAATTCCTTAAAATGTTGAAGACTTCCTGTAAAAAAGGGAAAATTAACCATATGGATTACCATAGAAAATTAGAAATTCAATGCAACATATGATACACAAATTCTCACAATAGGAAAAAAGCAAATAACACCATGTAACACTTAATGAAAATAAAATAATCAGTAATAACATAACAAGAAAAGACATACTAAAACCCTCAATAACCTTACTGACATCCAATAAGAAAAGTGGGTATAGTATCAAAAGGATATTATAGTAAAACAACTTTTAATCTAGCAGAAAAAGTTGCCTTAAGGATAAGGCGACATGTAATATTAAATGAAGGACAAATACAGCAGGATCTTTCGCAGTAAGTTCATGAATATTAACTAAATTCGTAAAAACAAATTGCAAAAACAAAAAGGCTAAGTAACATACAGGCGTTATATAGATAAATCGACTGCGGAGATAATACGCAAAAAAACTCTCATAGTATAGTGCGAACATCGGCTACAGCCGTTGTTGACGGCGACGGTGATCTTACGCATCACGTCGACACAAGGTGATGATATAGTATGATGATCCAGTAATTGGGAGAACGCAGAGATAAAAAAAACTATGTAAAAAAACGCAGTAGTAAATCGCATTAGGTGGATGTAGCGTTTAAACGTACTTATCAGACGCATAGTGGACGTTTCGTTTCGTGGGATATGTAGAGACGAAGTGTTGCCTCTGAAATTCGGATTCGTGTGTGAAGTTCGTCGCAGGCTGTTCAATCGCATTACGTGAATGCAGCGTTAAAACGGACTTTTTAGACATGTTGTAGACGCTTCTTTTCGAGAAATATTTGTAAAGACGAAGTGTTGCCGCTGTATATTCGGATCGGTGTGTGAAGTTCATTGCAGGCTATCTTCGTTGCTTGGCTTCGCCCGCTGTTTGCAGGCTCTTCTTTCTCTTCCCTCTGCACTGTATTCGGGCTCGACCTACTAGTAATAACAGACAAGGACATATCACGAAGTCAAAGAATTTTGTAAGTTAATAACTTCCTATAAAAAGGGGGAAATCATCCACATGCGAATACCAAAAAATATTAGAATATAAAAACAACTTGTGTAAGATGCACGATTCACAAATTATACCAGTCCATGAAGCAATTCATGAAAATAAAATCATCAGTAATAACACCAAGTAAACACTTATTCAGACAACTTCCTTAAGCTTAACAACTTCATATAAAAACTTATACTCCATCATAAAAAATAGGCTTAAGGATGAGGCGACATATGTAATATTATACGTAAGAAGGACACCGAAATGCAGCAGGATCATTCACACCAAGTACATGGCTATTAACAAAGTTCGCAATCAACCAATCGCAAAATCTAAAAGGCTAAGACATAAAGGAGTTATACACATATACATAGGTCGAATGCAGACGCCACATGAGGAAACATTGCGTAGTATTTAGAGCATCGGCTGCACCAACTGGTGACGTTGACACACTTGTCGTACGAATGACGTCGACGCAAGGTGATGATAATATGATAATTCAGTAATTATGATAACGCAGCGTTCGAAAACACAGTTTAAAATCGCTGTCTTCAAAAACGCAGAGTTAAAAAACGATATGTTCGCTGTGTCATATAGTATTCGCAGTGTTCAATCGCATTACGTGAATGCAGCGTTAAAACGGACTTTTTAGACGTATTGTGGACGGTTCGTTTCGAGAAATATTTGTACAGACGAAGTGTTGCCGCTTTAATTCGGATTCGTGTGCGAAGTTCATCGCAGGCTATCTTCGTTGCTTGGCTTCGCCTGCTGTTTGCAGGCTCTTCTTTCTCTTCCCTCTGCACAGCATTCGGGCTCGACCTGCGGCCACCGCTGTGAGGCTCAACCTGCAGTCGCGTAACTCTCGGCACCACCTACGGACGACAGACACGCAGGCATTCCTTACCTGGCACACCTCACGCGTACGGCCTCAAGGATCGACACGAAAGCCTCGCGTGCAGGCCTCGCTCACACAGCTAGGCTCGCAGAATCGGCTCGATGCTTCGGCTCCCTGACCGCTTCATCTGCTCGCAGAATCTTCTCTGCGTTGACGTGAAAGCTCCTTCCTAAGGTCCCTGCACAGCCTCCCTCCGCACCTAATACATTCGACTGCCGTCCCGACACTTTTCAAACGGATCACAAAACACAGAAATAATCTTATAAATGCATAACATCTAAACAAAATACCGAAACATACTGAAATTACAGATTTGTATTTAAATTCTAGTGTCCAATCTACTATACTATAAAAGTTAGCAATATTAAAGTCCAATGCATCCAGGCTCCATGAAGTACATCGAGTCTTCTAGCACAACTTCCTGCTTCTAATGGGTGCTGCTCTAGGGATCCGCATTTGCTGCTTGAATTCAGTGTTCCAAGGTTTGTCTCCTTTAATAGCCTTGTCAGTTCCTTTTGGAGGGAATATTCACTTTATTCCCTTTCCAAAGGCGTCCTATGCAGGCTATAACCTCAGGTTCTGCAAGCAAATACGATGAATATGTTGCAATGTATAATAAACTCAGTAAAAGCAGGTTCAGAGGGTAAATAAAATGAATTTCATAAATGAAGCAAAGTAACAATACAGTAAAAATAAAAACCGCTATGAATTAAATATCTTGCAGAAGTTCAGAACAAGTACGTTGTTATCCTTAAATACGCATAATGTGCAGGATCGTGAAATCTGAACCTATAAAACTGCTAGTTTCCATTCAGTTTACATTTAAAAAATTCCCAGACAAACTGATATTCTTTTCCCCACCCAAATGTATTTAAACAAACACTTCGATAACTACGAACTAATACAGAAATACTAAAACACCCAAAAACGCCTTATCCTGTATCAGTGTTCATTTTCTCTATTTTATTTATCTCTTTGTCATATTAATAACATTCAAAAGGCTTCTGATATATAGTTTACCTGAAATGTTTTATAAATACAGGTAATACATTTTCCATTCCATTTTCACCGAATCTAATAAAGCATTATGAGAAAAGTCATGCATAAAACCATGTAAAATTCAGGAAGAGAAGAAAAGCTGGTACTGAATGACAGAAAGGTCATACATGGCACAAAGGTTGCAGGCTCCCCATCCATGGGCTAAGTAACTATAATCATTGTCGAAACGACACCTTTTCTAATTAAAAGCTATAACCTTATTTCGGTGAATACACTTTTTAAACTAGCATAAAGCAAACGATTTGAAGTATCACAAATAAAAGTTAAGGCACAATATTATTGCTATTTAATTCTACCATGCAAAGCTATGCTATGCAAAGTATTATCTAATCAAAATTTTGAAACATATTGGCTTGAAGCTTTATCTTTTTTCTTATAAACGTTACTTCTGAGCGTACAATATGAGAGGGCTTGAGTTACTGTTCAAGCCAGCAGCACGACTATCTTAACAAGCATTGCAAAACTCACTTTAATTCATAATATATAAACTGAAATGATACAATTTAAGAAGAGGAAAACCTTACCCCTTCCGGCCCCCAACTGCTTCCTTTATTCCTTGATCTTTTAACTGCTCAGTATGCTTGCCTGATGTGGTGGAAGAAACCTCTGGAAACACCAGTAATTCCCTTGAGTCTTCCAATGACATCCACTCAAGTAATTTTACTGAAAGTGTATAACACAAGATTTAAAAATTTCAGTGTGTTTTGATCTAAAGCTGCGAGCCCTACGTTATCTATAAAGATGATTTTGGAAAGTTTGCTGAATTACCACAACTCTCAAATTAATCAACACAGCATCTGCAGAAGATGTTAATCATATCCCCTCCAAAAAGTTTGATTAACTTAAATAATCATTATTGATATTTTCCGTTAAAAATATATCTACTGCTTTAAGGTGATCGAATAAAGGTTACATCATAATTTAGGGTACTCAAGCAATGTAATTCTCCGAGAAAGTGATTAAATTTAAACGTATTTAAATATACGGAAATTACTTTGAAATAACTCCTTAGTAGTAGTACCCTAACGAAATGGAAAAATTATTAAAAGTACTCATTGCGCAAAAAACTAAAGGGGGCTTTATATTTAATTACGTTTTCGTTGACGTTAAGAAGCTCTCGAATTTAAGACAGCTCCAGATAGCCATGTGTGCCGCGCGTTCTACATTGGAGAAAACAGTCACGGGTTCGATTCCTCTGGGAGACCAAGTGCAAAATGATCTCGGCTGTCGAAGCAGTTAAACCTAAAATACCGGATGGTGCCGGATGAATTGAAGCTCCGAAAAGGCAAAAAGGAGAGTCTTAAAATTACAATACAATATGTATAGGAGAATAAAAGCGGTACATAAAAAACAGACCAAATCTAGAACAAAAAGCAAGCCTACAAACAGATTCAAGATTTCTTAAAGTATGCCTTATTTAATGAATTAGATTACAGACTAAATTGACTGAAATGAATCGAGAAAAATACTCTATACGACCATAAAAACCTCCAAATAACCAAATTATATTTGATGAAAATTAGTCAATATAAACAGCTTAGGAAAGCTGAAAAGTCTGAAAATCACATGTGCAAAGCTGTTCACATTGAAAGAAATAATAAACTTGCTCAAACGGGATAAACTATCAAAACTATTCCAGCCGAAGCACATTAAAAGTCATTATATACTGGAATATCTATTTAGATCGATATTTAAAAGCTTCTGTCAATATCTTCCGCGATAAGTGGATTTGAAGCAAAGCAAAGGATGGTTTAATTACTGTCGCAGTTTTCTTTAAAAATACATCAGAAGACCTTAAATTTGTTCGAATATGCAAATTGGATTTTCATCTTCATTGTTATACCACACCACATACATGAAATGAATAGCTATTAGTAACAATGGAACTAAAACTGATAAACAACCTAGCCTACTCTCCTCCAGCTCTCTAGCGATTCCATTCTGAGGATTTTAACCTTTCTAAACCGCTACCTTTTTCATAAACCCTCCCCTAAACATACCGACCTGCCTTCCTTCCTTATATTTTTGCAATCATTCTCACGGGATCCCTCAGAATACACACTGAATATATGTTAGATACCATGGAACTACGATTGCTAACACCATAATCCATCACCAAATACACAAAAGAGAACACCTCCATTCACATCACCACACACTCCATTCACACTGAGCAGACAAACTTAGTAAACCAAAACCAAATACATGCACTCTCAAAATTAACGAAAATGAAAATCCAACTTAAATGAATTTATAGAAACAAGTCTTTTTAAGTCAAACAATCCTCGCTTTGCTTCAATAAAAATATTTCTATTCACTTATTTTGGAAATTTTACCATATTTGAAAATTAGAATGACTGAATGAAAGGAATTAGCGAGCGATTCCCAAATTCATAGCAACGGATTACTTTCCATTCATGGAATAAAAATGCACGAAAAACAAAATATAGATTTAAAAAGGGTAACATTTATGATTTACGTCTGTATCGAATCAAGGACAAAATTAAATCTAAGAAGCGCCGACAGCTTTGAGGTCTTGATTTACAAGATTGTAAGTCTCGTACTATTCTCCAAAGTACGTACCCTCATATTGTGGGCGATATTAATGGTTTTGTCGGATCAACCAAATTAACATATTTAATACCAGTAGTATAGTTCAATGTGCTTAAAAGCAGAGGTAATTTCGCGCATATGGCATACCAAGGAGAATCGAATCCGGGAACGTTATTACCTAAGTATTACACTTGGCTATCCGAGTGTTCGACGCGATAAGGAAACTGAAATCTGATGGGACATATTGATCTAAGGAGAATATGAGCAGAGACCTACTCGAAATCTCTTATTCCGTGTGATTTTACAAGTCTCATGCTCGTCAAAGATATCCCTGATCGACTATTCTTCGTGACTGAATTTAATTTCGGAGGAATGTGGAAAGACTTTCCTAGCACGGAGATATTTCGAAAATCCTTAAATCCCACTAACACTTCGACGTAGAAGTATTCCCTAAGGTTTCTGGCGAGCAAATCTGCGTAAGCTCATGTTAACCCTGACAAGCATCCCGTCTTAGGTGATTATTGAGTAGAAATGAATTCTCTATCAAATGGAGCGACTGAGGGAAATCTTGCCCACGTGGGTCATAAACTTACAACGGAGCAGCATACCCGAGAAGATACTTCAGACACTTTTGTGTCTTGTCACCCTTGGCAAAAATTATGAGATTTTACATTCATCGGCTAATTACGGTATAGGAAAATGAATTTACTAAGCACGCCGAACCTTCGAAAGAGTTCGAATGGCTCAACGCCGGTCCAACCATTTCGTCAAACGCCAACGATTCAGATCGCAATTTCTAAGGGATGCCTGACATTCGAAAATGAGATGCGATTCACCATGAAAATGACGGATTTACCGAGGAAAACCTGGATAAAATTACTTGGAAATACGAAGGGATAACACGCTTTAGAATTCATGACTGGAAAAAGTCTCGAAGAAATGTTCGAAATCACTTAACTTCTAATTGTAAGTCTCATTGAAGCTCCCTCGGTGCAGTCCCTCGGCATGGCAGAGCACATGGTTGGCACGATAAGACTTACGAAGACAAGCTACACGTCCAATACATTGTCCAATTTAAGAAACGCTTTCCTGAAATTTAAAAGATTGTAAGATATTTAAACTACTAGAATATCGTAAATTATGTATTCGTAAGCCATGAAGAATCTGAAGATAATAAAGAGGATAGACGCAGAGTTAAGTGACGTAGATATCGAAATCTTTACTTTACCTAATATTCTTTACCAGAAGAGCTCACGATGTGAAGACAACTGGCGTTGAAGTCCAGAAATGAGAAGGAGGAAGGAATCTATGAAGGTATGTGGGGGGAGGAACTAAGTAATGGTTTGGGGATACTCTCTACCAATGGCGTGGCAAAGAATATGGATGAGTAATATCGGAGAGGAAAAAATGGTTTAAACTTTCCCAAAAATATTATTCACTAAAAATGTGGAATTTGTTCACATAATTTCATAATTTATATAATCGCGTGGAATATTGACGAATCAGTTTTCATGTTATTTTTTCTTTTGAATATTCTTTGCTCTTTTTCGAACCCTTAATATAGCTGTCTACATCGTTGCCATTCTGTCTACATTGTTGCTATAATCAACAACTCCATCTTTTCTCATGATCTTGTTTTCTTACTTAATGCTATCATTTTCATATGCATGCTTTCCAGTAAGCGATGATGTATTTTATAATAATTTTAGGTCGAAACATAGTATGACCTTATTATCAACTTTAAGATATGTTAAATCAGTATACTAAAGGTAAAAGAAATATTTCTCAGCGAATATGAACTCCATTCCCTCTCGTGCGGATCCCAATTATCTATAATTGTAAAAGAAATCGAGATAATTATTATATATTTTCCTGATCCAGATACCTGATTGCCTCCAACTTTATCAACCTAATGTAATTTATTTATTATGTAATTTATAATATACTTTACCTAATATACCTTTACCGTACACCCCGCTGAGGGAGTCGCTGGGTCTTCTATCTTTGTGGTGGCCGATGGCTCTCCGTAGGTTCCAGGGGACATTCCAGGGGACCAGAAAGCCGCTCTAAGGTCATTACGAAGCATGTGTCCCTATCTATAGGAGAGACGTCCGAGGAAGGGGATTCTCCGCCATGAGGAAGGGGTTGTGGAGGATTATTAGAGGGAAGGAGTGATTTTACGGCATGGGAGGATATTTGCTTTTCTCCTCAAGAGTTTATCCATCATATCTAGGCTGTATCCGTTATTTATAGCTATCTGTTTGACGATTAAAACTTCTTTAAGGGAATTGGCCGGTGACATCGGGATGTGGGTGGATCATACTGTGGAAAGCGGGTAACTTCTGGGAAAAAGGATGGGAGGAATGAGAGGGGATGGTGAGGTCAGAATAGGTGGGTTTGCTGCAGGGAGTTGAGATGATGTCTAACAGACGAAACTAGTTGCCGATTAATTTATTTCTTTAGAATTTACAAAGTGTGTTTTTTTTCTTTGCATGATGGCACCATTCCACAAAGGCTGGAAAATGTAAATTTTAAAAATATATCTTGTTTGTATACCAAACTATTATATGTCGATTCCTCATTCTTTTACGGTGTGACCGAGGGTATAGGACAATGCGGAGTTCTTCCTTATCGCTTAATTTCTGTCTAGCTCTATTCCCGATCATTTTCTAATTCCCTCCTTACTATACACGGATTGAATACTTTTCTTTGTGCACCACTGCTCGGATTTTTATTTTTAATTTTCGAAGAATAACCTTTGCAAAATTCCTTTTCAATCCAAATAACATGTAACAAGTTATAATCGTTATCATTACTCATATTACTATGAATATGGTATTAAAATCTAATGAAATATATTGCATTTGCACTGAAGTGGCAAGCATTATTTTTCTGATTCAATAAGTGCACTGATCGTAATTGATGCAAGATTTTCACTTTAAATATGTTTACCGCAAAAATTCCTTAAAAGTATATTTTTCTCTTATTCTACAACATATAATTAGCAATGAAATTTTAAACTATTATATACATATGGATGTCTGCGTTATCCTGAGACTCGTTTATATAGCTGATTATCTTCGCAAGTGCCTTTCAACGGGTTTGTTTATATATAGAATCTCAAAGCTTGCCGCATTCCCTTAAAAATTCTACTTACTTTCCGTACCTTGCCCCCTCTTGTCATCGTTGCCCAGGGCAACCCCCGGCTCGCAGTATCTCCTTCTGGCTGTGGTCAAATATGTAAGCGATTCTACCAGAGAAGTTCATGCAAGAAAAAGGAAAGAGACTTCGAAAGTTTCTGGAGGTCATAAACAGCCCTCAAGGAATGGGTACAGGGTGATTTTGCACGTTAGGACGTGCACCCAGGAAAATTCCCAAGGTAGAATAGACTTGAAAAAAGTCCGACGGGACCGGGAATCGAACCCGGGTCTCCCGATTGCAGGTCGGGTGCTCTGTCTGCTGAGCTATCTCGCCGGAACATTCTCTTCTCTTGGGAATTTTCCTGGGTGCACGCCCTAACGTGCAAAATCACCCTGTACCCATTCCTTACTTATAACCTTAGGGAGGTATACCTAATCCATCACTTTGTGTGGCCGGTGCTTCATTGAAGCCACGACAGCGATCGATGCCGCAACTCGGACGAAATCGCAACGTTCTTGCCCACAAAGTCTCCCAATTGGCTTGAGATAATGTTCCGGCGAGATAGCTCAACGGACAGAGCACCCGACCGGCAATCGGGAGACCCGGTTTCGATTCCCGGTCCCCAAGGGACTGTGCTTAGGTAATTATTTCCTTAGGTGTTACATGTGCATGGTATTTATATCCATGTATTTTACAACAAATCGTTATTTACTTTCATTATTTAATTGGTTGATTTCCTATTGTAGTACTCTGTTTGTATTTAATATTTAGTAGTGGAAACTTTTTCGTTCTTTATCACGGTAATTTTCTGATGTGTCCTCGATCGATATTTGGGCCTAGGGCCACTTATAGCATAAGTCCGCCCCCGCGTATTCCTTATCCGAAACCAATGTTCGAAAATCGTGTAAAATCAGACATTAAATCTTCTTTCCTTATCTTTCGGGGCTTGAATAATGAACTTGAACTTGCCCTCGACCGGCATATTTCTCGAATCCGCCGCTGGCGCTTACTCAGTCCACTCGGTGAGTCACGGATGCTCTCGTAATATTTGACCAAAGGACTTCTTCGCAACGCATTCAATATTCATCGCACTTCCTTGCGTTGCGCAGACTGCTGAAGTCGCGGGACTGTTTTGCAATTTCGCAACAGTCTCTCAGTCGAGTTGTTCTCCAAACCATTGTGCTTGATTTCTTCTCGTTGTACCTGTCTCTTACCGGAAGCGTAGTAACTTCGCGAGGAGAATTCATTTGAAAATCTCTTTTGTTATTTTTTGTCACGAGGAATCCGAGGTATGCGTGCGTGATATAATAGCCTTGTTGAGATTCGAGATGCAAAGCCTGGAATATTTCGCGGAATAGAATAAACTCTTTTCAAACTCAAGTCGTAAGTTATTCAAATAGAACTCCTTGAAACCGTTATGCCGGAGATCCGAGTTCATGTTGTGATCAGTTCATGGAAATAAAGCAGAACTTGGGAAAACCAGCCTTCGGAGAAAAATCCATAAGGCAAGAATATTATTCAACATTATCAATGTAAACAAGTTAAAATAGGAGGGAGGAAAGTAAAGGGAAGAGTCATGGTACTAAGAATATGTTGGGGAGGGAGAAAAGGGGTGAAGGGTTGTGAAGAACATGTTCAATAGTAAAAATTCGATTCTTAGTGTATAAGTTGATAATTTTGAATAAAAGCCTTGCCTGATAGAGCTTGTCTGCTACCGAGAATTGTTACTATATTAATCTTGCTTTGAAAGTGTTTCGAAAAGTTTTATTTCATTATTATTTGATTTGAATGGATTTTTAAAGGGACTGCTTTACTTTCAGTAAAATTCAGCTTGAGGTGCTTTTGAATCCTAGTTTCTGCTAGGAAATATAACATTAATTGTATATAGTAATAACATTAATATAACATACATATACATAAAATTAATATACATAATATAGCAACAACATTAATTCGTCGATTCGCCGCAAAGTAGAGCAAATTTTAAGTTTCTGAATCAATAAGTCATTACTGCATAATTTCAAGGGAAGTGAAATAATGACAAATACAGCTATAATTATAACACTGCCGTTATTGTCCACTCTTTCCTCCTTTCCTAAAAGTCTGAAATAAATTTTCAGCATACTCTTTGTTATCAGAAAATACATGGAACTCTCTAGTAGTCCATTCCTTTTCGCAGCCCAACCGAGTATTTTCTGTGGCGTCTTTTAATTCCAACTGCAAGTTCAATAGTTTCTCATTAGTTGCTCCGTATGCGAAGAGCCGCACATTCCACACCCACACCTTGAAGAGCTCGACTCTCATTGTGAAACTGGAAGACCAAAAGCGCTCTCAAAGGAATTCTTTAAGATGTAGAACCTTTCAAGAAATCCTCCGTATATATTGGACGTGAGGGAGAGAAAGACTATTTTTAAAAACGCGTTTTGTCATCCGTCATCACAGTAAATAGTTCCTTAAAATGCACTGCTATGTTTTAGTCATAGTTTAGTACAAGATTAAGTTCGGGATTTTATGAATTACAATTATATTTATTTTAATTTTTTTTGTTTAATATATTCTATATTATATACCTTATATATTATTATATACCTTATATATTATTATATACCTTATATATTTATATTATACTTTATACACTTTTATATTGTATTATTGTAAATGTGTATTGTAATTGTTTTCCGTGTACATTTTGACGACCCGTTATACCATCGTTATTTTCATATATTTTATTTTATACTTTATCACTAACAAACTTGATCACTGGGAGTGAGTTAATTTTATTTTTATTGCCGTTTTTTTATTTTTGAAACATCTATGATTGTACTTCACAACGTTCATTTTCTGTGTATTTTTATTATTATTTCTTATGTAAACGTATTTCTTTTTGTATTAGTAATTTAAAATGTATATTTATTGTTCCTTGTTTCCGGATACCTGCCTTTTCCGTAAAAGTGTAGTTTTTTTCTATTTATAAATTTCGCAGGTTTTTCACAACTTCTTGCGGGTGTTCTTTTTCTTGTGTGCACTTTTCATGTTACCTCTTACTTTCAAGTTAATTGACGAAGGGTGGATGTGAGACTTTATAGCCTCAATCTTAACCGAACAAAGACGTATTATTATTACATTTTTGTAATATTGTACAATAATCCATTGTTTGTCTTTATATTAAATGTATTACCACCGAATATCACTTGATAAGATTCACTTTAAATTATGAATGATGAGGTCGGGGCTTTTGGAGTCGAGGAAATGTAATCGCAGTCTTTCCAATCTGGTGTCAGCAAGATTGGATTCTAGTCACGAGGGATTCATCACGTCCACATTGCATTCGTCAGTGCGAATTTCCGTAACTGTGGATTTCATAACCTTGCTCAACGTCACACATTGTTCTACTCTCCGGGGTTTCCTCACTTTCATATATATGGGTGTGTTCCCTTGAATTGTTTGCATTTTTACGATTTAAGCTTGTCTGGAAACTGCGCGAAATTCCTGTAACGGATTCCTTCATTGCGGTGAATTGAGTTTATTTTTTTATCGCTCTCAAAGATGAATTTTAAGATGAAGTTCATAGAAATATTAAAGTTGATCATCTCAAAATTGAATTTATTAAACTCCATTTATTAAATTTAATAACAGCGCGACTTGGGTTTCGGTTTGTATGCTAATGATAATATCATGTACACGTAGGCCAAATAGTTTCTTATGTAACGAAATTCTTTTCGCAGAATTATAAAACTTTTTATAGTACGCGTGAGTAAAAGCTGTTTCTTAAACATATATGGAAGAGAAAAATAGATGGGGAAAAGTTTGAGAAGGGGAAATAAGGATAAGGTATATCTTTTTACGCAAATAGAGGACCTCTGATAGTGGTAGGTAACACTGTATGATCACCTGCCTTGCTCACAAAGTAACAGAGTAGAGCTGACTCAACATGGTAGTTTAACGGTTATTATACCTTCCCGGATAGTAAAAAGCCTAGGTGCGAGTACCAGTCTTATCGACATTTTTTTTTGTTTGTTTCTTCTTTGGTTTAGGATAACAGTAGTTTCATAGTATAAGAGCTGGTAAGAATGTGGAGTAAAACTGGAGCGGAAAAGTTGGAAATTTAAAAGGAATTATGCCATGGAATTAGCATTTAGTAGAAGGCTATTAAAATTCAATCAGTTATAGTACTAGTGCTTGAATATACATAATTTAAACTCACTTTATAATGATGTTTATCTTTTGCTATTTATAATGTAGTGGCAGATGTTATATTCGGTCATTATATCAGAAAAATATAAAAGCTATCAATTTATAATTTCCTACGTTATAGGCTATAATTCTCAATTAGTTATTGGCTAAATATATTTTTCTCTAAATAACTCTAATAGAATTAGAGGGTCTTTGACCGGTCCAAAGCCCTAGGTTTATACAGCTTTGTCGTCTTAAAAATCTCATATGTCGTCCGTAATATTGGGTGCGGCTTTGGCGTTCTTCCAGAGCCTCAGCACTTGGTTGACACGATGACTAAAACCGTAAAACAGAGCTGTCAGACTGCGTGGAGGCAATTTTAGCTTCGGATTTCGTGAGAAGGATATGTATGCGCTCCCTGCGATATATTTAGGTACCTTTCCAGCATACAATGAATTGAATGATATCTTCATTCATGAATGACGTTTTCATAGACCACAGCTAATGTTTAGAAATGCCATTTTGGTATGAACTGGCTAATTTATATAATGTTTTTAAAAATATTCTGACCATTTGGAATCCCAGTTAATTTTTTATGGATGAAATGTAAAAATAGCTATAATGTAGATTAAAAATCTCTATCAAACAAATTAAAGTCAGGATTTGAGTCACCTTTGCTAGGAGAAGCGAAAAATCTACTATCAATTAACCATTATTAGAAAAAATTACCATATTTAGGAGTTATTAAGGTCTCTAGATTTTATTTTTACTGGTATTTCAATCAATAATTATATTTCTTTTTGTTATTAATCATCAGCAATAGAAACAAATAATTAAGTTTTTAAGTCTGGATTCTTAAATAAAAACCCTCGGTTTTGGAATCGGAAGTTTGGTTAATTCCGATTCTTCTGATACCCAAAATTAAAGAAATTTTTTATTTCCAATACTGATCGTCACATCACTACTTTCAGTAGATGCATGTCTCAAAGCATTACCCTAGATATGCTTAGAAATTTTAATATTACGATGTATTTCACTTTTATCTTACAATTAGTTGTATTGAATCAGTCACACAAGATTTCCTTAAGTCGTGTTGGATATTTCAGAAAACGTAGCTTCAAGTTTTAGTTCTAGGACAAGGCATCATTTGTCAAGCTGTCTGTCGTTCTTCGTTCTTGATTAATGCTGCTACTTGCTCTCATTCTCGTTGCGGGAATTAGAACCAGAGTAAAAGTTCATTAAGTGAACTCGAAATGTATTTCTAATTTTCTTTAGATTGAAATTGACGTCTTAAAGTCAAAGTAAGTAAAATAAAACACTTTCAGAGATTTTGCGCATAACATAGATTATTAGTTCCGAAATTCAATTTTTTATAGGATATCAAATGATAAAAGAGTCTAAAACAACGCTTATATAACACTAACACTAATTAACTGAAGACATAGTCCAACTTCTTGGTCTTTTTTGAAATTTTTATACGCGCTTGCTTCTAGCAAAAGAATCGTTTGCCGCTATAAATACCAGGTTATAAGAACCACTTTTTTTAAAACTAAAATACTTAATATCTATAACGCATTATACGAGGCATAAGTTATATTTGTATACATTCACTTGATTAAAGATTTGAAATGCATTCCCTTACACTTTCTCAAAATAAAGGTACGTAGAAAATTCAATAGCATAGTAGAACTCCATGTAGTAATGTATCGTTTGAGTTAATAATCAGAGGATTAGGCGGCGGTAATTTTTGCCAGAACTTTTTGTTCGACTTTACTCGAGCAACGTTCTATTATAAGAAGTTAGATTGATGTCTCTCTCAAAAGAGGAATGTATGTTCCGGATCCATTCTTTCTCTTCCAACCTGTTTACTGTTCGAGTTGGACCCTTGCCCAGCTAAAGCGAGAACAAAGTATAGGGCCAATGCACCACCGATTCCAATGAAAGAATCTTCCGCCCGCAGACGAGCCGGTAAATAAATATCTGCAGAACGAAATGTTTTGGAAGCAACCGCCGAAACGAGTTGAGCGTCGAGTTATTCGCTTAGACGACGAAAAGATCCGTTTAATTTCTAAAACTGCTGTGTATTATGGACTGTAATAAACATTGAACCTCGGGAGACCACTTAAGGGTTTCAGCGATGCTTTCAACATCGAATCACGTTCTCAGACGCCATGCGCATGCCTCTGGGGGCGGAAGGAAACATTTTAATCCGCAGTTAACTACAGTTCGTAGTTGCAGCTTTAAACAGCGGTTATCTCAATACATGTGAACAAATTTCAACGAATACATACCAGAATTCACTTTTACAGCAAACTTAGAACTAACAGTTAATACATTTTTTGATTCGTTTAAACATAAAGCAAGGTACTCTATGGTTTAACACACGTTTTATGTCTAAACAATTCTATCCATAATCAAAAATAAATATCAAGGTAAAACAAAAATATGTAAGAGGGTTCTCTCACTCGTAAGGATTAAAAAATAAAAAATAGAGAAATCACAACTAATTGAAACGTAATCAAGATATATAATATGTGAAGATGATACCATAATTACAAAATGAAATGTTATGTTGTTATATTATTATAATAATTTACAGATACAATGATACCCTGAAAGCTGCCTTTCTGCGTGTTTTTGGAAGTTATGACAATAATAATGTATTAGACCTTTAATTACGTCCATTATATGCATACATTCATTACAGATCCAAATTTTAAAATTACGATAAATTCAGATATGTAGTTAAAGAAGAGAGGAATGGAGGACTACAGTAAACAAATCCATGGATTGAACGACCGATGACATCTAGTTTGATAATTTTACTAATATTATTTTTCTTTAATTTTTAATGGAAAACAGATTTTTAATGTTTATAACCTTTTCTTTCTCAAATAAAGGTATCCCTGTCGGGCATGTAACTCATTTTCGGCTCTTGAAGCAAATGTGATGCAAAGCATTGGGATTGAAATGAGAAGGCTTCACGCTCCCTTAAACATATATCTAACACGCGTGCTCTCTTTCGTATCTCTCTAACCCTTGAGCGAGGCTGTTTCTTTTTACGATCCGTTTACTCTCCCATCTCCAAACTTAATGTTTCCATCTTTCGCCTTTCTTTATGCATGAATTTCGTAACCATGTCGTTCACCAATCCAATTTTGGTCTGTACAAAAACATTGGCGCATTCCTTCCATCTTTTGGGCGCCGAAAATGTTTTCGTTCCATCCCCATGCATCCCTCCCACACCAACAACTGTCCTTTGTTGCGTCACGGGATGATGTCAGAGGAGGGACTGACCTTAATGTCCCACTAAGCAATGGCTAATGGGCCGCGATGCATGCCGTTGCTCTCCAAGGAGTCGTTTGCCGCTCTTTTTGGCACCGCCATTTTTTGGCCGGAAGTGTTATGGCTCCATAAGCCATCGTCAGATGGCGGGAAAGGATTACTCAATTGAAGTTTGGTTACTACTTTAACCAATTCGTTTTTCAATGGTGTGAAATCGTACGTTAAAAGGATCGGATGATTGCAACTACAGGGTGGGTGATGGACGTTTCTGGGTCGTTAGGTTAGGAAACTTGACTCTTCCTGATGGAGAATTCCCAAAAATAGGTCATCTCAAGCTACAATATGGTTTCTCATTTTCTCGGCTTTCTGCTTATCCCGAGTCATTCTGAGATAAAAGAGGTTCTCCTCAGGGGATCTGGGAAAGGATTTTATATGTTATATTCACAGCACATTATAAAAAGAATAAACCAGGGAAACATTGGGTACAATAACTGCGTTTTATAGTATTTTAATAAGTCTATCTCCACATCACCACTAAGTCACTGACATTTTTACTAGTTTCCGCCTTAGAGGCATTATCAGATACACGCACAGAAATACAAAGGGAATTTATTCTCTTTCCAAAACTTGGTGCAAGATAATAAATTTTCTCTTATGTCATAAATAATTTTCTCTGTGTGTACCTGATAATACATAGTTATAGGGTCGAAACCAATCGATTATTAAAAAAATCTTGCGAAAAAACGAGGTTCGGTTTTTAAAAATTTATTTAATCTTAGTTGATTATTTTCTGTAATCTTAGCCTACTGAATTGATGAGAGAGGCCGTGAAGGAATCAATTTGTAACTTAGGTACCGATCATTGCTTTTGATTGGAAACCGTTCCTCATTCGATTAGGGAGTCAATATTCGATCAATATTCGACGATTTCGGGATCTTCCCTCGACTCGAGACCTTCATTATGAATCTTCCATCTCATATTCGGGGGACTTATTTCACGAGGCTCTCGAGTTTCGAGTGTGATGGTTCGTCGTCATCATTAGGTCCAAATTTGTTCCCTTATCTTGAGGGAGGAAGAGCCCATTTTCATTCCTTACTCTTCTCATTCCATGAAACATATTTTTCATTCCTTCGATTTCCGTAATTTTCGTGACATTCTTTCCTCTCTTTCTCCATTTACAAGTCCATTTCTTCGATGAATGCCTCCCACGCATTTCCCCTTTCAAGCGTTTCCAATCGCAGAATATTAAATACTCTTATGCTGTGCTGCTGTTGTCACGACATTAAAATGATTTCTATCTATTACACCCCTAATTTTTTAAAATTTCGTTTTTTCTGTCGTTACAACTGGAAAGTAATTACAGAAAAATTCTGATATTTACGTATTTCGAATGAATTTCATAAGTACTTGTATTTCTGAAAACTTCTCATCTCGAAGTGCTAATCACCTCAACCATTAGCTACAAACGTCTTTGGAGATATATTGAGGCATATTAGGTGAGATGATAAATGAATTAGTTCACCGTCGCTTTCCTTACTGAGCAAGAATGCTTTTAGTCGAAAAGGGATGCACAATACCCCTAAGATCTTTTCATATCTTTCAATAGGAAGTAATGGAATCGATATTGTCTTCGATTTATTGGAAAACGACATGCTTATCATACATTTAGTACCTTAAATAATGTTTTAAAGGATTAAACAAAGTTGAAACCGTTTCTAGATGCACATGCACATAATTATCAACAAAAAATTTGGCATTCCTCAAAAATAAATCACCAAGTTTACCCCTTCTTTATACCCAGTAATGTAATTAAGCAATTTAGAATTTGATTGCGTTAAAAGTCTTCTTCCGTGGGTTTAGAGAAAAAGCAAGACCTCCCGAGGGTCGAATTTTGTGTTCACTAAGAGTTACCAGAGTGAAAAGTTAGAAGAATGGGTTCTTGAAGGAAGCGAGGCAGAGTACTTGCAGATTTGCCAGCAGTTTCAGGAGTGAATGAATCAGGTGTTTGTTTATCATTGCTGGCCAAGAGATCAGTCAACTCCTTCACTTATTCCTTTCTTTAGTGAATCATGAAAACCGGAAGTTAACTTTCTGAGAGTACTTTAGATGATCTTTAGTTGAGTAAGCGCATTACTTAAGGTGAGCTGTAGCTTTGTAAAAATAGGAACCAATGACGCAATATGTATGTTTAGAGCTACGTACGTATTGCTGTCATCGCTGAAACCCTATGTATTTCCTTTAGAGCTGGCATCAGTTTATGTTTGAATTGTTGATTACCACTCTATAACGATGAACCTTTAACCCTTTCGAGACGGACTTATATTCTTAAAATCGCTCTCTGGCACCGAATACATTCGAAGGAAAAACTTCTCCTGGACACGGAAGCATTTTTCGACTCAGATGGTGTCAGGTATAGAATTGAACCCTTCTTAGTCCTAATCCTCGGCAACCGCAATCGGGGGAAACCGTCGCCGGGTAATTAACCTTCCCTCTCACAGCACGGGGCCGCGGCTAACTAAATGTTATTGCTGTCGCTTTGCCAAAGAGTACTTTTTAGCATTAGTTGTCAATATGAATTTGGAACTTAAAATCTTGCACTTTGCCGACTATATGCAACTTTTAAACGGAATTCTAGCGTTATTATTAAGGAATTCAGTATACTGCTATATTTTTACATGGTAGTATACTAAAAACCTTAATATTAACAGTAGAATTTCGTTTAAAAGTTGTACATAGTCAGCAAAGAGCGAGATTTTAATATCTAATGTGATTTTGACAATTACTGCTAAAACAATTGTTTCGCAAAATTATTGCAATGAGATTTAATTTGCCGCGGCACCATGCAGTAAAAAGGGTTATAAACGACCCCGGGGGCTGAGTTTCCTCTTTGTGGTGCAGAAGGAAAGGTCAGAAATCCCCCAGAAAAGGGTCAGAAGGGTAAGTTTATAATATCCTAATCCTCTGAAACTGCACCCACGCGCGATTTATACCTGCGTCGTCCATACACGACAGCCGTCTTTCTGCGTAGGAAATCTACCGTCGTCTATAGCCGACAACAGTCTCGAAAGGGTTAATAACAGCTTATGCATGTGTATCTTTAAAAATTTCAATATTTGTTTTGCTCTTTTTAGATAGAAAAACTCATATCTCAACTATTAATTCAAAACTAATTTTCTGCAAATGTAATTTTCATACTGGACTGGATATATAGACTGGATTAATATCTTTTGTCTATGTTAAAATTTTAATTACAGTTATGTTCTGATATCTAATGTGTATGTTAATTACTTTTTTAATTTTTATTGCCCAAAAATCGGAATCCCTCTCTCTCTTTCTTTCTTCTTTTCTACAACTTCCCTCGATTTTTACATTCCTTTCTCGTCTTGTTTTCCTGCAGTGGAGAGATTTTTTCTGTTTTCAAAAGTAGTTTTTTTATTCAATGAAACCATTCTTTCTTTATTTACTTTCTAATTCCACCTTACTTGTTAAAAATCTACATGAATTATTGTTTACATTTATATTTAAAATCTGAACTAATTTCATTCGTCGTATTAAATTCTGACAAAGATGGAAGGTGGAAATTTCTGATTCCAATTTCCCAAATCAAAACGTTTGGGTTGCATTAATCAGGAAAGAGCAGCGCAGTGGGCTGCAGTTCCAACCTTTCAGCTGATTAATACTTGAGATTCGAGTTTTTATCCAAAACTGCAATTAAATGTTTTTAATTTTTCAGCGATACGACGTTTTCATTCTGAAGCGACGATATATTTATAATCTTCAGCAGTAATTAGTTACATTTACGGAACAATTTATTGAACCAGATCATCATTAATTCCTAGGTTGACTAAATAATTAAAGGAAGAATTACGAATCTTAAATTAGGAAAATTAAATCAAAGCCCATGCAAGACAACATTTATCATCATTATTTATTCTCACTGTTATATTCTTTTGAGGAAACAGAATGCTCCAATAAGTATTTTAAACATTCGTTGGCTATTAATCGCCGTGTTAGTTTGAACCTTTCTGCGCCCATCCGTTTATTTCCCCAATCAGAATGTTGAAAAAACGGAATGATTTCTCTCGGAAATTTTGGCAACAAGGAAAAGCTTATTCGATGGTGTGGAAAAACAAGCAGCAGTTCACGTGAAATGCTCATGCTCCCAATATAGAACCTTCATCTTATGAATTTTGAAATATTTCTTCACTTTTTCATCAGCTTCATTCCCAGGCTTCAAACTTTTGAAATTTTTTGAAGTCTTGACAACTACTCAGGATATTTTTAGGAGCACTAACGTGGATTTTAAAAGTAGGATTCTGGAAAGAATTATGTTCGTTAGCCGAGATATCTCTCCATCCCAAAGTGTGATTGGTTCGCGTGAATTTTCCGTGCATCCTGTGGCATTGTTTTCAAATTTGTTGATGTGGTGCTTGACATCGATTTGCATACACTTGTGCCAAATGAATGCGGAATTGAATGACGCGGGCTGCAGAAAAGCATGTACCCGCACGGAGATCGGATACGTGTACCTCGCATGTCGAAACGTTGAATGTCCATACACTTGATTAAACGCCTCGTGTCGGAATTATGCGATTCGTCATTTCCTGTTCTGGTGAGTAGAACAATCACCAGCACGTAAGTGGGTGTGAAAAGAGGTCATGAAACTTTATCTCTCTTGGAACATGCTTATGAAAATCGAGGATAATTCCTCAATCGGGAGAAAATCAGTGATATATTCGTCTTTATTCTGAGCAAATTTGAGAATCGTTAGTCTTAAATTAAATCCATTACGAAAGAATCAAATAAGATACGTTTGCTATAAAGAAAGTTTAAAACAGACTTAAAAATCTAGTGCAAACATACCATACACCGCAAGTGGTAAGTACCAATACTTCTATGTAACATTTAATGGAATGCTCCCGAAACACTAGTATATGAGGTATGTATTTTGGCCTCTAGATAGCTGAAATTCGTCCCTGACCTCAGGCAAGAACTTTTATTTTTCTTTCATTCACTCTTAAATAATGCTATTTAATTCCATATGTTGAAATTGATATACGATTTCTTCTTGACATGGAGTAGGGATTTAATTTTCTACGAAATGCATTACATACTCGTTTCTACTAATTGTGTAACAAAGGAGTATTTTTTCGTACGAGACAGCAATCATTTCAAATAGAGGCCCTCTTTGGGCCAAAGGCCTTCGATAATATGAATCCAGCCCTGGGTTCTTCACTCTCTGTAAATCCAAATTGGAGTGAAAGTGGGGTTATTACAGTGGAGCGGTGAATCCTTGGAACTGAAGACAGCTTCCAAGTGGTCCTGAGTTCGACTCTGAGGTGCAAAACCGTATCGCTCTGATCTTTCGGTCAGCTTGTCCTTCGAAGTGACGTTCGAGGCTCCTTGAGTAGCGAAAGTGGGTCAGTTTTTGAGTTGCATAGGTGGACGTGCATGTTACTATCGGTTAAGTATCAGTGGGCGTCGAAACACACCTTTCGGAGCGGTGACCCAGTAATCGGAGTTGTCAGCGAACAAATTAAGAACGATGTCAAAGATGAAAGGCTCCAAGAAGTTGTAGATTTGCACTCCAAGTACTCAAAATTCGAAAGCTCCTCTTTAAATTATCGACTGCTCCCCAACCTGCCGAGTTTACGCTCTAGGTGTAAAGCATCGATCCGAAAGTGTGGCCTCATGTTTTGTTTTCACGGGACAATTACTTTTAGTTGTATCGACTTTCCTCGCTCAAGTAATATGCCAAAGGTGAGTTTAAAGGTTGCAATGCTCTTTTAATCGAGCTCGATTTCATATGAATTTACGCATAGGCTCCAGCGTGGCAAAAGAATTGTATCGGGAAATTATTTCCTCTTATTTAAAACTTCATTTATCTATTATTTTTAGTATAAGTAATTTATTTCAATATTTTCTTTATTTCTTTATCTGTATAAAATTTTACGCATCCCTGCTTTTTCGATTCTGTCCTGTTTTCTCTTCGTGGGTTTTTTTCTGCTGTTCACCATGTATAGATAAAAAACTTATTATTCCTTTTTTCTTAGTTATTTAATATCATATAGATATTTATGAAAAGTTTTGGTATGTTTGACACTTGTTTTTTGTGGTATTTTTATACTTCATTTTTATTTTTAACATTTCTCGTTACTGTGTTTTCCATTGTATCATTCAATTCTTTAGGAGCGGATTAAATCTAAGACTGGACTAATAAGTATCAAATTAGCACGAGATAATTATTTCCGTATATACGCATGTATGCATTTCTTCGCAGCAAATCATGTATTCAGTTATGAGTTACTTAAAAGGAAAGTTTTCAAAAAGTTACGTGAAACCGAAAAACTTCGACCCAGAAACCCCGTCACTAGTTATTTGTCGACAAAGGTCCTTGTTTCTTTCATTATGCAAATAACGTGACTAAAATTTAAAAATCTATATCTATTTATTTTATTATATGTATTCGAAAGGATTAAGGAAACCATGGATTGCCACTCAAAATACATACACATAAAACATATCACGATACACATAGATTGTATAAAGACTTTTCTTCTAATTTTTTTATCTAGAAAAATGAAAAATGAATGTATATATTTAGCATATCTCTTTTGCTTTGTTGCTTCAACGTCACGTTCCAAAAGTCCGAGGTTTGTCTTTCGGCAACTGCAAAATATTTTGGTGTTTTCAAGTTTAGATAATTGATAATTATATTATATAAGTTTTATAGGTATCTGTATTCAGCACCAGAGTTTGGAAAGTTCCGTTCCATCCCGTTTGATATTGGACTTCATTGAAGCCGACCCTGTATTATGGAATGGGGAAACCTAGTCAGATTGCAAGTGATGTTCTAGTCAAATTTGGGAAAACAAGATAGTCGACTAATCTGACGTTTGCAGTGTTTTCCACACATTCCGCGAAAAGATCCAGCGTTTTTTAGCGATAACCACCGTCTCATTTTTTATCAGTTTCGCTAGGAACAACAGGATGTCTGAACAGCACGTTTTTAAGACTCAGAGGTATTCCCCCTCCGCGGAAATTCTCCTATTGACGTATTCGAACGGATGTCGTAGAGACGTAGAGGATTTTGGTTTTTGGAACAGAATGCATATAGCTTGAAGACCGGATTCGATCTAGAGATATTAGTATTAAAAACAGTAACTCTCT
This sequence comes from Pachydiplax longipennis, assembly GCA_036926295.1. Taxonomy (NCBI): domain Eukaryota; kingdom Metazoa; phylum Arthropoda; class Insecta; order Odonata; family Libellulidae; genus Pachydiplax; species Pachydiplax longipennis. The sequence goes on along the minus strand of JAVFKF010000035.1, from coordinate 1,445,856 downwards.
CTCTAGTAGTCATTTGGCGTCCCTTGTCGTTGGTTGTATTCACTTCAACCTAGACTTCAATAAGGTAAGCGAAGTCTTCTTGACTTTCTAATCGAAGAACTTCTTTCAGAAATGTAATATATCGAGATTTTCTGTTTCATAGATTAGCCTTTCCATTAGTGTTTAACACTCAAATCAGTATGATCTATCGTATTTTTAATCTAGACTAAAGTTGATGGGCTTCGTTTGTAATTATATCAAACTTGCGGCTCATAAATGATGATACAACTCTTGTTTAAAGGAATGATAGCCGTGAAAATTTTTACGGCGATTACTTACACCAATGAGAATAAATCTACTGATATCTCAATAGAAAGTTTAAACCAGTGGTTCTTATACTTACTCGCTGCTGGCACCCCTCGGATTATCAAGCTTACCTTTGTACGTTTGTAATAATTGCACTGTGTTATATCGCATACTTGAGATATTGTCTTTTATTCAGAAATAATTTACCTTAGAGTGACTAGGATCCTTATTGTTACTAATCAAGGTCAATATCATATGTGATAAAGATAGTTTTAATGAAGCCTACATTTTAAATCTTACACCATGGCATATCTTTTTTTCTATTTTTTTCATTATGGAAATATCGTATGTTAAATTTAATTTTTCTCTTTCCTCTATTGCAGGCTGCAAAACTAGTTCCTGGCGTATAAAGAAAGGCGCATAATCACCAAGGTAAGTAAATACAAGAATCATTTCGTTGGTACTCAGATTACTAAAATTTTGCAATGGAAATAAGATCAAAGGCGCACAAAACCTCAAAAATTCTCTAGAAAATTTAATTTTGTTGAACTTGTGCTAAAGTAGATGATAATTCACCGATTTTCGCTCTCCGATTCGTTTTAAACGCTACGAAATTACTGTGCTCTAGAAAGTGTCCTAGAAACTTTCTTTTCCTCTTCACCATTTCTTTTTGAGTTTTCTTCCCTCTTTTAGTTCTTTCTGAGTTTTACGATGCCTTTTTTCCATCGTATTCTTCTCCAAGAATGCGTTTCTATCGTTAATAAACAGAAAATTTCAAGGTTTTGCTCCAAGTCTTTCTTCCATGCAGAAGTGTACTCTTATAGTATATCATTCAGCGTACGATTTTCTTTTGATGATTTCCGATATACGTGTAGCGTGGTCAAAGATATTTTTGGCCCTTTTTTGCAAGTTTAGCACCCACTAACCTGATGTAATATACACTATGGCTCTCATTGCGTGTCTCTTTCGGTCATTACGAACAATCAAGAGACCAAAAATATCCAGGCGCACCAACGCAAAACCAATTACCGTACCGTTCATGAGAGGAGGAAAATCTTAAAAGGAAGTTCGCCACAGCAAACCTCAGAGAAACCTTTGTTTCCGAGGCATCAGTCGTTCAGGACAAAGAAGGTTTTATTTATTTACCTCTTACACTCCTTTTGGAAAATTTCAGCCGAGTCTCATTAGAGGACTCCCGTTTACGCAGCCGCCCTCTCTCTCTTAAACTTGGCAATTTTTTGTGAGCTCCGAAAATGTTTTTCGAAAATGGACCTTTGCGAGATATCGCAGAGGGAATTCTTAAGTAATCCATTTGCCGCTATCGCACTCGGCCGCATTGCCGGCGAATTAAAAGTAATTTATTCCCACCAAGTAATCGATAAAGGTTGGTTTCCTATGTATCCTAGATGGCCTGTTATTAGCATAATAATTTCCGAATGTCTGCCAGTTTTATTTAGGTCGGCTGAAGCGTTTTAGAAATAATGGTCCTTTGGAAAAATTACCATAGCTCTTGCAATGGAACTGAGATGTATTATCGTAAGTCGTGAAATAGCTAAAAATTTACCCACATAATCTTTTAATTATATTCTTGAATGTTATATGGATCAAATATCATCAAATGGTGTAAAGGGCGATTAGTGATTCATAACTTTAGCTCAATATTTCGCTGCGATAATGATAAAAATCTTCTTCTACGCTCTAATGTTTTCATAAATATGAATTCAGAGTAAAACAAGTAGACGTATGGTTTGTGATAACTTGAGAATGCTAGCTTATGATCCAAAAATCTCCTCTCCGGTGAAATTTTGGCGGAATATTTTTTACGGTGGAAAGAAATTTAAGGTCTCCTGGACCCGTTGAGGATCATAACTCCATTAGGGCTATAATAGCATAAGCTTGTCGTGAGTTTCCAGAATAAATAAACCCCATTCTGCTTGCTCGAATCTCCTGTGTCCTAAATTCTTTCAGAAATGATCACTTTAAGATGGTGTTAGATATTACAAACCTTATATCCTTATAACTTATCTTTTTTCTCCGTAAATTTGAAGAAATTCGAACTGATGGCTGCACCGTGCGCTTCTTACTCCCTGAATGATAGTATATTTATTTCTTCGATAATTTACCGCAGTACGAATTTTCTTTCTTGTGGGTGCGACAGTTCTGCTGCAATCTTGATCTGCGTTAAAAGTATGTCTTTAATATTTCGGTTACTATTATTTCTAGAATTGCGGTAGTATTTGATTCCCTTAAAGTTTCGTTTGAATACACTAGAATATTAATGGATATCTTATTTTCAAAGTTATAATCCTGAAATACAAGAAAAACCTATTATACACAGTCGCTTAAAAATCATGAGTCCTCAAAATGAAATCGTCAGTAAAGGGCAGATACAATTCTATAAAAGTAAAATGGTAGACATTTTAATATAATTAATTTTACCGTACTTCATGATACATATCTAGCCAAAAAGGCTGTTGAATGTGAAAGAAATAATATAATTCCCAACCATCCGATGTTATAGTTATATTCATTTTTATGCTTACAAAAAATTGGTATTTGTCGGTATGTTTTTTAAAATTCATTTCTCAGTCCTTCGGTATAGACTGTTGAATAATTTCTCATAAGTAGAGTATTCGATCTTTTAAAGTGAAGGTCTTTTGTTCATATACGCATAATGCCACAACGTCTTATATAAGACATTTATTCTATTTCTCGTGAATTTTAAGTAGCTTGTGTAGCATGGATGAATATGGAAATACCGCAGGGAATGAGTGACTAGAAAAAGGCTTTCAATTTTTAATAATTGGGAAGGAATCGAAAGTTTGAATGTGATTCAGGGGTTTCTTATCTGAAAAACGTCTCACATAGGCATTTTCCCACCATCGCAACTACCATTGTGGTTAATATGAAATGAAGGGATGATTAACATTTGCTGAATGATACGGCACTACGAAAAGGCCAGGATGTGGTTGAATTTGCTAAGGAAACGCATATTATGAAACAATGATGAAGAATGGAAGGGTGAGTTACGGCAAAGGCAACCTACTCACGCACGATTTTCGACCTTCATTTGTTAGAGAGGTCGTGAAGGAAGTTGAGGATGACTTTGAGTGGTTGCGTATTAAGAGAAAGTGGGAGAGAAGAGGATAAAAGGGAGATATGGAACGAGAGGGAAGAGGAAGTGAGATATTCGCATAAAAAGAGACATACGTAACATGAATTGTTCTTGGGACGAGGAGAAACGTATTTTAATGTACGAGTAAAGCTATACATTATCCAATTCAATGATTTCATATACTTTTATGCACGTGCATTGGTACATATATTCGAATAAACCATCCATATATGTGTGTACGTTTATATATATATATATATATATATATATATATATATATATATATATATATATATATATATATATATATATATATATATACTGGATTAGATGTATTAAACTGGCATAAAAAACGACCTCTTTATATGGCACAAGGAAATATAAATTAATCCAATAAAAATGTTAAAATATTGATCTCAGTTACACGACACACATTATTATATATTATTCCATACATTCGTATAAAAAATGATTTTAAAAATTTTTAGAAATTAAAAATGTGCAAGGTAGTGTAAATCGTGCATATATAAAAACACATGTCGCATAAAATATAAGTAACTAAGTCAATCACTCAGCAATGGCATAATGTCATTAAAAGATGACTAAAAGTTACATAATACAGAAAATTACAGTATCGCTAAACTGTAAGTTTAGAGTGTGATGTTCCTTTCAAAATCTATTTGTAGTTAAAAATTTCGGACACCTGGAAATTATATTTCGGTAAACTAACGTAATTCCGGGACTGATTATTCCGTTATCCATGGTATAGTAGTACATACAAAATTGGTCAAATAGAATCCTAAACAATCGATTAGCCTACAATTTTAAAACTAGCGATGCTAATCCCTGCTTAACACATAACCCCACATCGACTGCATTAATATATGGGAGAGGTATTTTAGAAAGAAAAATAGCAGAATTTATCTTGAAGGTAAGATCTCTGTCGTTTATTCCGGTTGGGAGGAAAATAGTCCAGTTTAAGAAGAAAGAGAGTAAAGGAATTTAGGGGCGGTGGAAGAATTCTTTCCGAGGAAACTGAGAATGATATTTCTCTACTCATCTTAAGAGAGGGAAGAAGAGAGGAGAAAGAAATGAGGAAAATGGACTGGAGAGAGATGCTGAGAGATTATTTGAGCATGACGAGAGAGAGAGAGTCTCGTGTTTCGTTTACCTTAAAAAAGATGGAACGAGAGAACGATAGTGGGAAGGGAGAATTGAAGAAGGAGATGATTTCTCTGGGAAAAATGTATGAAAGGGAAGATAGGTATGGAGGAGAAATCCGAAATGGAAGTTAAGATAAAGAGAAATAGCTTACGTAAAGGAGAAATGGTAATAGTGAAAAAAATAAATTAATAATGGAAATAGCGAGAAAACAGTGATGGATAGTCATTTTTACTTACCACCCACCTTTTAAAACTATAATTTAACCCATTAGCTTACTTCAACACCAATAAAAGCAATCTCACAAAAAAGGATTAATTAGAATGTTTTTCGATGCAACAACTTAGTTAAACCAAAAATGGACGTCGACTTTGGTGCCTCCGTCAAGTCAATTATGCAAATAATATGATAAAAATATATGAATATATAATGACATAAATAAAACATTTAAAAAAACAGTTAAATAATACGAATAATAAAAGAAACATAAAAATGAAATCCCCAGAAATTTTATCTTCCATAGAATTACACTGCAAAAGTAAGACCAATATATTCGATTATTTTTGTAAATTATTACTCTGTTATCCATCCCTTTCTTTAAAAATAAAAAAATAAAACTTTTCTGACAAAATTTTTCATCATAGTCCTTTAGAAGTGCATTTGAATTTCCTCAATTAAGAATTTTCACTCATTATCACTCACCGCCCACTTGAAGACTTGAAATGCACTCTTGAGGGCGCGCCCTCAAGAGTGCATTTTAAGTCTTTCCTACCGCCCGTAGGGACCATTGGTCACTGTTTATCTACATGAAAGTTCAGGTCTTATAAAAATACACGTGCTGTGCCGATGGGGGATGCGAAGGGGCAATTGCCTATCGAAGTGAGACTAAAATAAATAGACGACAGGTTAGGTGGAAAAATAGACTTTTCTGTCCCAATTCCCCCTTAATAAAAAACTTTAAAATGATGTCTTTAATTTACAAATAGACAAACATTAAATTCTCATTCTTATGCTCGATGATGTATGATGGATGAAATTTAGAAGATAAATTTTGTTATCCACCCTTATTGAGTTATTTTAGCTAATGTAAAGTAAAATGACAAGTATCTTTCGGAGCCGTAAAATTTCTGAGAATATTTCTTGTAAATCTAATTTTGTAAACTTAAATTTTGAAGGAAAAATATTCAATATTTTGTATTTTTATGCCCATGTAGACATTTTCTACATATTTTAGCATTTTGAAAATTTGATTCATAATTTTTTGTATAATAAGGTGTAGAATATAATTTTTCAAAGGTCCGCTGATAATCTGTATAAGTGACTGCGAATAAACGGTAACGGGACGATGCAATATATAAAGAGAGATCGAGATGAATAACCGATGTAAATGGAGAAAATATTTGTAGTCTGAGAAAGATAAAATTCCGGAAAAAATAAAACATCCTAAAGTAAATAGGGCGCATAATTCATTGAGAAGGATAAGAGTAGAAATAGTCATTTAAAGTCAAGTTTGAGTATTAAAATATGAATATAATGTAATATATTACATAATTGGCATATTTCAGAGCTCGAGTGGGGAGACAAATCAAAGATAAGTTGATTAAAGCCATTTATCTATAAACATAGAGACGCTCATTAACTCCTCCGATTCCGTTAGAAAACCTCTCGGCACATGTAGTGTATTTTTCTTTCTTTCTTAACAATATATAGTTAAATCATAATCTACATGTTTCCATCGACCTTCAATCGACTCCCGATCTCGAATCGACCTCTAGCAATATCATTTGGATCCCCGAGGGATGATTAAATACAGTAAAAATAACACTAAGTATATTCCACGTATCAACATAGAATTGAGAGACAATGATTTTTCATGGAACATTAGGGAGGTTATGATAGTTAATGAACTTCTCCGAGTAAGCAGATAAGTTAAATCTATTTTACATTCGTTTAATTATAGTCATCGTCCTTCCACTTGCTCCTTATTATAAGTACTTTGTATTTGCTTCTCCGCTGAGCTGTGAAGATAACTTTAAGACATACACCAGCTGAAGAAATGCTAACTAAACCCTCCTCTGAATCCAAAGAACTAACGGGGATACTCGAAAAACTTCTCTGCTCATTTCTTTCGCAATAGCGTCCTCATTTATTAAAGCTGAGGGGCAGTTAGAAAAATAAATTTTCAAGTGGTACTTTGGCTATTAACTGGAGCTAAGACTGAGAATGTGAGAGAAGCGTTTACATGAAGCATAAACACAAGCAACTCAAAGAAAGCACACTAAGGGAAGAGATAATACACTAAAGGGAAAGTCTAGCGGCCAGTTTCGGCCGAGTTAAGATGGAATGGGGAATTTAGAATCAAATCTAAAATACCAAAGGGTTGAAATTTTCCATTTGTTGTTGTTTCAAATTTTGTTTAAAATAATTAATCGCAAATCTAAACAGTATGTGAAACTTTTATGACTCAACTTTTAAAGATTCATTCAATCCCAACCAATGAATGAAAGAAAAATATCAGCAACATTTTTTATTTTAATAAAATGTATAGCCCTTCTAATTTTTCCATGTTCGCGGATTTTTCCAAAAAATTCGAATATTTAAATATTAACCACTAAGCCAAAAATTTCTGAATTTGAAATTTTCCACAAAGTGCTTCTCGCGGAAGTGTGAAGCCATAAAGATTTTTATAACTATTAAAATAAACAGGTCAATTTGTCTCCGATTTACCGTGGAATGGCTCACACTTAATTTTAATGATCACAGTTTAGTATTTGCTTATTTTATACAACAAAATGGAGGACCGCTATTTTAGAACGAATCTCCACCTAAAGCGAGGAAAATCGGCATCGATCTACGCGAGCTAACTTACACCACAAGATTTTCTGAAGCTTTCCATAAAATAACCTGAAATAAAATGTCGGGACAATTTGCGACTCCGAGAAATAAACCGACTTTCCGACGCGTCGTTCCACATCGCGGAAAACAGTCCAAAAAGAAACCATTAGAACGAGAAGAAAAATGCTCGGAGATGGAAAAAATATAAGAAAGAAAAGTTTACGGTTGTGAAACTGTGGAGAAAGAATGTGTGGGAGTAAAGGGTGGATAAGAGAAGTAGCGGGCGCAAAAGAGGGTTAAAGAGAGTGGAAGAGTGATTTATCCCTCCAGGAAATTCCTTTCGTCTCTCCTGGAATTTCTTGAAAGTCGATCGGAAAGAAATGGATAGCGTCAGGTGAAAAGTAATATTTTATACTTAGGAGAGTACTCCAAAAAAGTACTAAGAACAAGAGTTAAAGTACTAGAAGTAGAGACAGGGGCAGATTTTTAACTATGTGCAATAAGCGCTAGCCTCGTCTAAAGGAGTAAATATTAATAAATTTATTGAGCTTCATAAGATTATCACAAGCTCCCCTTTTCGTATACAATCACAAGAACTTCCTGAGGTAGAGACTGTTAGCTTCAACACAGTTATGACGAACGCAATTTATCTCGATAGACTATTTGATCTTGGTAACTCATGCAGCAGTTTACCGTAATTAAAAATGTCCTGAAGTGAATGACCAACAACCACTTTCAGTACTTCTTGTGGTCATAGAGGATAAAACTTATCTTTTTGATTCCATTATGTGTCAATAAATTTAATGATAAAATAAAAAGTATACCTGTTTCTTAAGGTGTTTCATTATTATGATCACGTACTGATGATAAATTCTATACTTACTGTTTCATTTCTTAAAAATTAAATTCAGGCTAAAAACGGAATCTGAGGTTAATTAATTCACCCAAGCTCACCACAAAATGGTGAGCTTGGGTGAATTTGTAATTGTACCGCGGGGGAGTAATAAATAGAGAAGGGCTAAAATCAATAGTCCTTTACTTTGTGAGGTTCCACGCTCTCTTGATACTGACTGAATGTAGTTAGAGCTCTAAAGCTAGGCTTTGAGCTCTCTATAATTATGTAAATATTAAGCGATTCATTGGAGATTTTCGCGATAATTTACGGAAGGGTTTAGTTTGTAAAATCGCACTCAATACCTGATAATAACACTAACTGTCGATAATAGCTTTCTTTTTCATGCACTTTTTGTAGTAAGGAAGTCTTAGAAAAGTATGTATTCAGTTATCTAAAAGTTTATCTCAAGCAGGTTTGAGCGCTGGAAGATCTTGTTCCCTCATAGACTTGGTTACATTGGGCTTCATTTCTTCCTTTCCTTGTGTCTAGCCATCAATTGCCGATAGCGAGGAGAGAAAGCTCACTTAGGGCCGGGAGCCTTTGGATTTCCACTCTACTTTCACGGTCCTTATCGACGAACAACTTTCCCTTTCGTGCGAGACATTAATAACCTCAATGCCGGCTGGGAAAATTCCACATGACTCCATGTGCATTGTTTCCACGCTTGATTGAGAGCCGTGCTATTGGCCCCAGTGACAATGAATGATTGTGACATTCATTTCATTGTTTACAGGTTGATTGAGCTAGTCCGTTCAAAGTTTCATTAGTTTAAATCGAGAGAATTCGTTGTTAATGCACTGAATAGTTTCTTCTTCATTCTCTCTTCGATTATGTTTCTATTTGCAATTTGCTACTTCTCTACTTCACACCATTCAGAGACACCAACATAGCTTCAGTTCCATAATATTTGTTAAAGATAAAAAGTTGTAATAGTAATTCGCTCTCTTTTCGGGAATAGAACCCAGGACTACTTTCACCGAACCTTAACGAGTTACCAACTTGACTATCCCAAGACTCGAAGAATAAAAATAAAAAAGGTAACGTCGATTAAAACAGAATAAGTTAGTCAATTGTATAATATTTCGAGTATGGGGCTTGTTTTTGCCTGAATCCTATAAATTTAAATATATTTGAATAGACGTCCCCGGTCGATCTCCTTAAAGAGTTAAAGAATTTCCATTAGATGAATAAAAATACTAGGATATTCTATGAAAAGATGAAATATTGAAATAAGAACGTGAGTTTTCATCGTTTAAAAGTAAATGTGCTGAAATAACATTAGGAGTCCCCGAATAGTCAATGGAGCAGCGCGTTCGACTTCTGTGAAAGCGGTCCCGGGTTCGATTTCGGGAGGGGTCCAACGCGCAAAATGACGTTTGCTGTTGAATTAAAATCACTACTGCTACAGCTATAAACTTCAATAAATGTTTAAGGCATATTTCGTTCGTTTACAATACTTTTGTAATGTAATTCGACCTAAATCATTAGTACATATAGTTTTAGAACATTAACGTTTATTTGCTGAAGAACATTTCAGAGTCATTGCGGACCTATTTGTTATATGAATTTTAATCATAAACATGACCAAGACTCATATTTCCCCTTTATCTTCAGTCAAGCTTTTACTTGAAGTATTTTTGAATTAGTATAAAGTTTCAATCAAACTTTACATCCCCTGAAAACTATACCATTCAAATTTTAACTTATTTCACGCATAGAATCGATAATAAGGGATCGGTATGGATTTTCACCTCCATTTTTTAGTGAACCAGACATGTCAAGTTGTTTGACTGCTGAATGGTAGTATCGATCAAGAGTCACATAAGGAAAATGATAAATTGCTTCGCGGAGTCCTTTTTTTATGTGAAATTCGGTCTCTTTTGCATGAAAATAATTTTGGACGATTCTGGTGGATTCAGGGAAATTGGAGTAAGCGGGATATTTGCGTTTTAGTGAAAAATTTCATCTTGGCGCCCCCAAAATTAAAATAAAACCAACGAAGAAGAGTTAAACTACATTCATTCTACAAATAAACTCTTTTTAGTTTTCTTTATTTCAGATCGTTGTAATGAGGAATTTTAAATAAATACCGTAGTAGAGTAGAAGGGGTTTATGTAGTTTATATGAAAAAATGTAGTAATAAAACAAACTTTCAGAAGGATGTTACATTGCTGTGGTCGGAGAGAAGGAAATACTGTTGGAACCGATTCGAAGTTGGCGGGCTCCTATATAGCCGTGTGGGCAGCGCGTTCGATTTCAATGAAAGCGGTCCCCGGTTCGATTCCCGGAAGGAGCCCACGTGCAAAATGACCTTAGCTGTCGAAGCACTTTTCACAATACTACTATTACTCGAAGTTGGCAAAAGAAGACAAATCGGAACTAAACCGAAGTTTTTTTATCTCGTTGAACCTTAGCGAAAACCGGAAAATACAATGGTTGCCCTGGTTAACAATGATACTAGCTCATGTATTCAGTCTAACCCGGTTGAGGCCCTCTCGTTTTAGACACTATTGCGCCAAAACACCCCTTTCTCCTGGTCTTGGTCCCCATCACTCGAAACACAGGGTAAATACCACTTAAGTCGATCTTCAAACCCCTCTAAGGGTTGACCAGCTGCAGCAACTGCTTTCCGCTTATGCAAATCGCACGCCTCATTAATCAGACCTAAAACCGCTTACATTGTCTGAATTACCTCATTAGTAGCTTTAAGTATATATGGAAGAGTGAAATTTGTAAAAATTATACAATTATATTATACTATTTAATTAAAGCATACTATATAAGATCCATTTTCCTTTCAAGTATGTGTTGGCACAGAAATTTGCAAGGTCAGACGTCACGAAAAACTATGGAGTGGGGCAATCATCTTGATGGGGAGACGACGTAAAAATGGGAAAACTACATAGCAGGAGAATTAGATGATTGCTCGATTAAGTTCAATTTTGCGCGCCCTGAAGTTCAATGTTCCCTCCTTTTCAGGGCCTAAAATTTTTAAAACATTCTCACCAAGTACGGTCTTCCGCTTGATATTCATGATTCTTGGCACATTCATTCGGTAATTTAGCATGTAATTGGACGGCTGGTTGGTGTTTATTACGCGATATGAAAATTAGTCCTCACATTCATCGAATATGATGCGCACTGCATTAAGTTGCTCTAATGAAGAATAATAACGCAGTCTTCACTGGCCTCTTGATATTATTCGCGAAGGAGAACAGCAGTCTATTTCTGGTAGCTCTTATAACAGGTTTCAGTAGCATACAGTGGTTATTTGACCATCTTTAGTAATATCAATTGAAATATTCGACGGTGTTCAATAGTTGAAGATTAATTTATTCTGGCGCGAAAATTCCCCAACTTAAGCTTGGAAAGACTCATACGGACGTTGGAACTTATTTGGTTACAAGCTCTGTTGGTGGTGGAAAGCCAACTGACTAAGGTTTATCTCGAGCAGCAGCAGAAGTCATCGATTCTATTCGATTATAAAGCGATTTAATTGTTTGATATTTAGCTTTAGAAATGTATTTGGGAACAAGGAATGTCTACGATCTCACTAAGAGCAAGAAGAATCGTGGACTTTCATTTACAGATTTAACATCTCAAAGAAGATACCATGACAATTTCACATTAGATTTGCACGAAAAACTGAAATCGTATCGATCTCCAGACAGATATTATCGTGGGTAAGTTAGTGAGATCGCTGCTGAATATTTCAATTTTTACTACTGCCTTGCGAGGAAAGGCTCCGAGTAGCAAGTGAGCTGGTGTAGGATAATTTGCCCCGACTTAGAAAAGGTAGGAGATCATCCGGAATACAATGCAGTATTAGAATATCAGAAATCTGAAAAGGAACAATAATAATGGATCATAGCGATCGTAACTTTCGAAATTATACTCGAGTGAGAATGAACCTGGAATTATTGAGGGATGTTTTTTGGCATGAAACTTGCAAAAAAATATCTTTAATATGTGTTCATGAATTAATTATCTTAAACATTGTTTAGTTTACTTAACTTTCTCGGTTATAATAAATGGAATTCAAGCCAAATTTAATTGGTAGGCAAACGATTATTATTTTTTGTAATAGTTACTTCCATGTATGTAAATTGGTTTATGTCAGTAGTTTTTTCCTCGTGGATTACCAGTAACAATTTAATTGAAGAATATATCAGCCATCACTTTGATTTTATTTCTTATATTGATTTATTTTATTTCTAATATTAATTATGTTTAACAGTCAGTCATGATACATGAAAGCTATAATATTGAAAGTGTAACTAACTTTTTGTAGAAGAATAATGTACTACTACTTGAAAATATTGACTTTTACTTGAGAGTCTCATAGTTATGATGGCTAAATTTGTCATTTCATATTTAGCTCACTTATTTATTAATTGCATTTGTTCTTTGACAGACATTACATTGACTACTCTGACATCATGGGTTTTGGCAGAGAAATGGATGGCTGCGGCAAGTTCATGAAATACAGCATGTTCATATCCAATTTTATCATATTTGTGAGTACATATTCTTTCCTTTCTGTCTCAGTTGTAAATAACAATTTGGTGTATTATACATCATACAAATATGCTTGAGATAATATCAGGCAGATTAGCATATTTGTGATTTTTTCAGCAATATCTCTCTGTAATCTTGTTTGAAAAATCCCTGATATGAAATTGTATGGGATAAATTGTAATATTCTGAATCATGAATCACTTCTGTAACAAATTTTGCTTTAACCCTTTGACTGCGCTAATGTATTTCAAGAGTTAACTCTTGAAAGTATCAAAAATCTGCTGAAAAATCACAACGGGTAATGAAAAAGTTTTGTAATATTTATTAAGATTCTATAGGATTATCCAACTGTAATTTACATTCTTTTGACTTCTTGTCCATTGGACTATGTTTTAATTCATACTTCTTATCTCTGTGAGACAATTCAAGCCTAAGCTGTTAACAATTCAATACACTATCTATATGCCAGGAGGAAGAAAACAATTTCATTGAAAAAATTGATTTAGTTAGTTAAACTGTTCTTCTATATATTGAATGCTAAGCATTTGCTCATAAATTTAATTATGATTTTTTGCTTTAATATGCAACAGTTGAATATAATGTTGTGTTAGGATTCTATTCAGTTTCTAAAAATGAAAAACAGTGTAAAATATGAGAAACTCTGACTTGTTTTAAAATATGACTTTTTGAAGAAAAATCATAATTTTTGAAACCTTAACTGTTGTTTTTCCAGGTTGGTGGAGTAGTAGTACTGGCTATTGGAATATGGACACTTGCTGATAAATCATTCATCGATGACCTTTTAGGTTCAAATTTGTTTATGGGTGCAATTTACATTCTCATAGTTACAGGAGCTCTGATTGCATTGATAGCATTCTTTGGATGTTTAGGAGCTGTGAAAGAAGTCAAATGTTTGCTTTTGATGGTGAGTTCAGCAATTGGATATATTAAAACTTTTGGCTTCTCTACGAGTGATTATTATGGTAACATGATGAATGTGGAGAGAGAAGTCAATGAGTGAAACGCTTCACTGAAAGTAATCCCTCCTATCATTTTATGATGTTAGAACATTTCTTAGCCAAGCATTTTCTTAGCTTATCTTCTTTTGAAAGTATTTTGGATTTATATTTCTCAGTATTAACATCTTTTTCATAATTTTATATCAGCATCTATTGTCATAAAATTCTAAAAAAATATCCAAACCATCTATAACTTTATTGCTGTAGTATTTTCTTAATTAAATATAATTGTTACTAAGCTATCAGCAGTATAAATATCGATATTAAGAATTTAATGTGTAAACTAAATAATCTTCCGATTGTTTTAATATCCTTCATAAGTATTAATAACTTGTTTTCTAATTTATTCATATTGCAGTATATTTATTGTAATGGCATTTGAGATGTCAATAGTATTAAAAGAATGATAAGAAAAATGGAAAACTCACTTTTTAAAGTAATAAAATCATTTTATAATTCTTGAGCACTGTTGATGGGTGGAAACTGCAATCCATTTAATATGAGGTTACTTGGTAATATTTGGAGCAATAAAATCTCTGTGTAAACTTCTATTGTGAGTATATTTCATTAATGTACATATTTGGTGGCTCATAAGATGTATTGGCATGAAAGATTATCATTTCAGTAGAGATTACTCAAGAAAAAGGTATTTAGTGGCACTGTTATAACTTAAGCTATAGTTCCACTTAATTTTTAAATTTTGTTTTTGAGATTATACTTTTAGACCAAATATTCCAATACTTGGTCATCTAGTATCTCAAACACAGCCCCCTTGATGTTGAAGAAGTGAGCAAATTGTTGAAGAATGCAAAGCCTGCACATATAAGATGGGGGTCATTTTTTTAGCCATAATTTTGAAAAATGCTGTTCGATACGGTCATTGGAATTCCCAGGAAGGATGTAGTTGAATTCACAGTTGACTCCTCTTAGTCGAATAATTTCTCTTATCTTGAAAGTATCTGTTGTGAAGCATTTTTCCCCATACATGTCATAAGTAGTTATGGTTAAAATCAATTTCATTTTTAAAAGCTGGTTATGTTTACCATAAAATTTTTCAGTCTTATTGGAAAATTTTCTTCATGAAATTATTTTCTGTTCTCTACTTTTCTATTTATATGTAAGTATTTAACAAAATATGATGAGCTGTGGGCCAGTATCCATTCAATAATGATAATAATGTAGTACTACAAAGGATGATCTTTTACATTTTGTTTGTGTATTTTATTTTCTTGCAGTACTTCATCCTCGTCTTTATCATTTTCATTGTGATTCTGGTTGGAGGAATCTTGGGCTATGTCTACCGAGAAAAGGCACGTCATGCTATGGAACAAGAGATGCAGAGCACAATACGCCAGTATGGATATGACGCAAACATTAGACAGGCATGGGATGATACGCAAGAAAATGTAAGAACTATTTAATACCATCGATGTTTCATTACAAATTCTGCCAATTCCATTTGCTAATGTATTGAATCCTCTTTTACTCACATTGGACTTGTGCCAGAATCACTATTTTCATTTCATTAATTCATCTAATGGTTAAAATTGTCTTTTAGATTATGATATATTTCCTATCTTTGACTAATTATTGGTTACTCTTATGAAGATTAAACAGTCATGAGTAGTAACTCTCTAATTAGCCTAATTTGAACTGTATATAAAAAAACTGTATGTTGAAATTGGTTTTAACAACTTCACTCCTTTGTATTATAAACCAGTGCTCTCCACCAAGAGTGGTTTCTTTTCTATATATAAAGAAAGATATGTCATGAAATTATATTAAATGTATTTGAACTTTTCTAGAAATAATAGTAATCTTTCTAGAAGTAATAGGTAGAATATAGGTTAAATAGTGCAGTAAGTAATAATTATTTTTGAACCTCTATCATTGAATCTATACAGTTGAGTATTAAATCATTTTGTATGCATGCAGAAGGATGTGATGCCATTTGGATCTTTACCAATAAGAATTGATCAACAGTTATTTAGTTACAAGAAGGTTATCATGAAGACATAATCGATAAAAGTGTACAACAATGAAGTGAGGGAAAACTCTATGAAACTAAGTTAACATCACCTTTATTTTTTAAAAACAAAAAAATAATTTTTCTTTCACTAATCCTAGAATAAACTGAACTCAGAATACATCTTTAAACTATGCTGGGTCAGGTTAGTTTCGTTGATTGGTTTGTAAGATGAGAAATTGTTAATTGTAATGAAAAACCACCAAGTGGTGACTGTAATAGAAAAGCACCTTCATTTGCATGGACTGTTCTCTCCTAATTTTTAACTCTGGAATTGAATACTTAGCATGTTATGATTTATAGTCAAAGTGTATATTACTCAAGTCTAGAACTGATATAACTTGTTGGGTATAGAATAAAAGGAAATACTACTTACTAGAATTAAAAGGAAATAATAGTGTTACTATCTTTTTATTAATGTTCTTTTGTAAATTCATATCCTTTCAGCTTCATTGCTGTGGCATTGTAAGTTATACTGATTGGAAGGATAGAATTCCCCAGAGCTGCTGTAAATACATCAGTGAAAACAGCCAAAATGTGAGTAATAATCAATCCAAAAATTTATTTATAAGAGGTCGTGTCATAGCCTAAAAATTTATTTCTAACAGACTACTTTGCAACCTGATGATTTCTTTTTCTCTTTCACAACTTTCACATAAAAAAAAATCTAATTTTAATAACATAAATTCTTTTAGCGATCTAATTTTCTTCATTTTTGATATTTTGCTCATGAATGTCTAGAAGATTTTGAATTCCAACTAATGTAAGAGTATCTCCTCTATCCTCAGGACTACTCTGAACTCAATTTCTATACATCACCTATAATAGTTGTTAAAGTTAGTTTATGAAGAAAAAATGAAATAATGTTACCAAAGGAGAGATAGTAAGGGAAAAAATATGAGACATAGTACTCTATGTACTATAAAAAGTAATGTACTAAATAAGTGCATGTTAGGGATTTTACTTCAGTAATTTTTAAAAATGAGAGCACTTTTGCCTGCTATCCTGTGGTTGTCTTTCGTTCAATGTGAAGATGCCTGTGGGATAAGTGGCAGAACAGTCATCAGTAAGAAAGTATCACAATGAAATTTAACAGCAAGCACATGGAAACCTACAGAGCTACAAATAAGTTATTTGATCAACATAGACAAGATCTTATTTGGAGAGTAATTTTAAGTCACTATTATCAGTATTATAATTTTAGTCACTATTAGATCAGTATTTCTAAACAAAATAAAGACTTTCCTATCTACACCTGTAAAATATATAACATCCTTGAAATATGTACACATGTTAATTTTTCCTTAGTTGTAGACTTTCACTTTGGGTTGTTATAATTAAGACATTAATTGAGACCCAGAGTGTATTAATGCTGGATTCATAAGGCTTAATAGCATAAGGATTTTCAGCATGCACAATAATTGTGATATAAATATCCTATCAGAAAAATTCCATTTTGAGAGAAATCAACCAAAAATTCTGTTTTGCAGAAATTCCCCTGCCAAGAAGCTCCCAATGCTCTCACTATCTATACAGATGGCTGTTTGAATAAAACTGAGCAGTTTGTAAAGGATCATGCAGCAATTATTGGAGGTGCAGGAATTGGAGTTGCATGTATTATGGTCAGTATCATATATAAAACAAATACCTGAAAATTTTTGGTTATTCTGAATGATTGCTTATTATTGGTAATAATTTTCAACTAAAGCTGTGAAAATTCATATAACCCATTAGAAGTTACTCTTAATTTTTATAAATATATGCTGAACCATTTAGAGAATAAGCTTTTAAGAATATTTGAAATAAAATGATCATTGATATGGGGGACAGATTTTACAAGTCAAAAATTATTTATAATTTTTTAAATTATGAGATATTTGGCCTTAGAATCACTAATCATGCTTTAGATACATTTTCTTTAAAAGATAAGATTAAGTTTATTATTTAAATTTGATTGTAAACCTAATTGTGAAGGTTATTTAATTGGTATTTTCCTTGTGTTTTCTCTTGCCTTCGATGAAATCAGTATCAAGATGGGCAGATAATGTTTTCATGATTTTTTTATCTTGTTTTCTTTTTTTTCTTGAAACAGTGTTTGTTTTTATTGTTTCATGTTCATTAGATATTCTTGAGCTTCTTACTAGCCAAAATTAAGTGTAAATTTTACTAGAATTGTGACAATAATTATTGATAAGTTTGATAATTTCATTGTAATAGATGAAATTGAAATTGTTATTAAAGAGTTTTAAATTTCTCACAAAAAATAAGTCTTTGGAAATTTATTTAATATTTTAACTCAATACAATTGTTAATTCATATCCATTCCATCTATACTCATGCATAAGATGGATTTTTTCACCAAAGTTAAGGTTAATAAGCAGTGTGTCTCTAATAAGAGGGTATAGATTTATCATTGTCATTATTTTGATTGTTCAAGAATACAGTCCCATAAACCTAGCTGCATTTTATATATTAGCATATATGGTGATTGCATTTCTTATTTCTTTATTCATCTGCACTCAGGGGTTATAATGAAATAAATTAATTTTATGAAAAACTCCATATCCATGAAAAGAGAAAAATTCTATTTTTATTTAAATATCTATTCTAATAAAAGAAAGTCTATTTATATTTGAAATAAATTTTTGTTATTTATATTCTAATGATTAATAATTGATATTTTTCAGCTTCTTGGAATGATATTCTCTTGTGCACTCTTCAAGATGATAGAATGAGCAATGTACACTGATATAACCTTCTGCCCAAGTTCAGTTAAGGAACATCTGAGACGTGGGGTCGGTACTTCATTGACTCTCATCTTTACATAATTTTCTCATAAAGCTGATTTCACTATGTGAAACCAAACATTCAGTACGTGTAAAATATATCATTTTTATTTACTTGGATTTCTATTGAATTGTAATAACCTGAAGTTCAAATATGTATTTATGGAATAATTAAGAATACATAGGAATCAGGACTTGTAAACTTAAACATTGTTGAGCACATTTTTGAAGCATGCACAGTTTTGAAGATATTGTTGTGTAAAAAAATCTACTTTAACATCTTATCACTGTTTTAAGCCATGAGTGTTTGTTAGTGCATTCTTAGAAACAGAAACTGTATCACAAATACCAAAGATTCAACTGAAATATAAAAAAGCACAATTTAAAGTCGCAACACCATGTAATTTGAATCTGATTTTTTTATTATTCTTTAAAATTAGTATGTTAAATTAATTCAGTTATTTTGATACTTTTCTTATTTGTATATCTCTTAGAAGGTAATTCTTGAGTAGCTAAATTAGAGTGCCTGTAATAAGAGTTTATTGGAATAATAAATGTTTTCTTTTTCAATAAAAAATGGTCTTATTAACCTAAAAACATTTAAATGAGATTTTGAAACATGGTCAACATTAAAGAGATGAATCATCATTGAATTATTTTTCATGTGAATTAATTCATTATTCCATATTTAACTTAAGAAAATTTGCCAAACACTGCTATCATCCCCTTCTTCTAGTTGAGTTACCTCTGAGTCATATGAATTTTTTCTAATATATTGAAGCTTATACATTTTTACATTTTCTTTTCTTTTATTTCCTTGTTTAGATTTCATTTATTGCCATGATATTCAATTTCTTGTGTCAGCACAAGAGTATCTGATATTCGTAGGCAAAGAAAATTTAAGCACTTCTTCCGAGAGTGCAAATAAAGCTTTTTGCTGAGGGGGGGAATATTTAGCCAATATGCTTTGAGCACCTACATCAAAATAAACAATTTTCCCTGGCAGAGAAAAATATTGCCATCATCAGCCAGGAAAAGTTTTACGAACTGGAATATTCCTCCCCGTTGATTTTGACAAATTTTTAAGTCTTCATTACATATACTATAATAAAATGTATAATTTAATAATTTTCTGTAAAAGGTTATTGTTATGGCAATTAAATATTCTCCCCTTCAATCACTGTTTTCTTCTCTTTCATTTTCAAGTTA
Source organism: Pachydiplax longipennis (assembly GCA_036926295.1). Lineage (NCBI taxonomy): Eukaryota > Metazoa > Arthropoda > Insecta > Odonata > Libellulidae > Pachydiplax > Pachydiplax longipennis. Next base: position 1,426,007 of record JAVFKF010000035.1, on the reverse strand, counting down.
CTCTTAAATGTTTAGTTTATTGTACTGCAAAGTTTGAGTTGGTATAAATTTTTTTGAAAGTGAAAAGCTGGGATAGCAAAAGGCAATTCTCTAGTTGTACCTAATGAGAATACTGATCCTGTCATTGTCCATGAATCTTACCACAATCAAACACTGGTGAGACTAGGCACTGAGATAAAAAGAATTAATTGTAAAAATAGCATTAAAAGTGGTAAATATAAACATTAACTAATTTTCAGCACTACATCCCTCTTTCCAGTATAACTTAATTCTGAAAATACGAATACTACTTCAGGCTAGAAATATCAGCTCAAGTTTTTATGCTTTAGATCCATGTATCTATACATTTTGTGTGATTACAGTGGTAACAGATGATTATTCCAATATATATAAATTGTAAAAACTCATACATTTTGTGTTTCAATCATGAAAATTGGTTTCATCGAATCCGCTCAGCAGTGCCCTTGGCAACTATCTTGGTGTTCGAATAGCAATTGTTAAAAATCATAACATAATATATAATTACATATTATGTTATATATCTCACCATTTCTGTGAAAGTATTCTTCACTATTTGCCTATTGGGTAAAAACTGTTTCATTGTAGGGCATAAAATGGCCAAAATTAGGGAACTAAGATGCTCTTTTTGTGTGTAAAGCAGAAAATTCTTCAAATAATCATTAAGGCAACCAGCATCTCGAAGGGTGTTTAAATGAAAAGGTATAAAATGATACTGGAGGTATAATTGAGGTCTCTATTCAAAAGAAATCACCAGAGGCCTGAATACCAAGCATCTGGTGATTAATTTTGAACAAAGACTTCAATTAAATCCACAGAGTCATTTTGTATGTTTTTATTTGAACACCCCTTGTACATAACCCGGTTATGACACTGTCCTGCATTTTGGTCCCTTAAAATGCATTTCAAGCGGGATTTAGTGTACATAATATCACATGGATTTCAAAATCTAAGAAGAAATTATTTCTAGTTATTTTAGATTTAATGTAGTCATTGAGAAAGAGCTGGATAATTTATTAAGGAAAGGGAAATAAAGGAATGATTATATTATAATAATTGTTATAACATTTCCTGAATTAATTATGTGTATATATATATAGTCATACCTAACGGTTTTATGATAGATAATGAGTGACATAATTCAAGTGAGCTGACTTATATGGTTCTTTCATAGTTTATACATACATATTACAGAGGTATATCAATTGAATTTTGATCTCATTTCAGAGAAAACCCTTCTATACTGTAAATCCAAGAATTTGCAAACTCTAATGAGACGTCTGTTTTCTAAGAACATATCATTTAAGATACCCATCTCTTATTGGATAATACATTCCAATTTATGTGGTGAATACGAAATTTTATATAAAAGATCTAAAATATGACTCAGCTAAATTATTATAAAATATCCCTTAGAACATTTAATATTTTAAGAATCTTTGCAGTCAAATGTCTCTGGTAAAAACCAGTAATTATTTTTGTTCAGTTGTTAAATATTTTATTAGTTAAATATCTTTCTGGCCAAAACTATGCAATTAATATTAACGGCTTCTTACATAAGAGCAATGGAGATCACCTATATTATATAGCAACAATGCAACTTTGGGTCATATTTAAAATTGATTGCCAAACCTTACCCGAGCACAGTTGCCTCTTCGCTTCGGAATGGGGATAAGCATAACTTTGCACGTACATATTGCAGTGCGGCTTAACTAAGGATAAACGACGAAAAAGTATCTACAGACTTTTTACTGCTCCCTTGAGTTCCCCACTCATAAGACGCTATTTGATAAATTTGGCAACAACGTGACGTAATGTTTCGCCTGGTATTACCATGCAGGGCATTCAGAACAACTTAATTAATATGTAAACGGGAACATAAATGAGCATATGCAGTCATTGCAGCGTAAGTTTTGTTGACAATACATTTTAACGTTTTATTCAGAAGCAAGAAGATGAAACGATTTGAAATGCATAGCGTAATCACTGAGAAATATCAATCTTAGTTAATTGTGTTGAAAACGTGCCCTTCGATTAGGAAATACATTCCTTTGGTTACTTTTGCCTTTGCGATGATTCTTTACGTGCCTTAGCATCATAGTTACATCAATGCGAATAATAGACTTGTAATTTATCTCGTCTGTTTATGCCCATATTGTATCACCTAAATACTATTTTTCAACGTGAAATATTAGTTAGTAGTGTAGCGTTTTTCACTGTTCTCTCTACTTCCCATCAGCTGATTTTGATTTCGTAAATGGATGTCGATTGTATTGAGATTGTTTCAATTTTAATTCCCGATGAATCCAAAAAGATGATGAATTAGGCTGCTATACGTTTGTTCATTGTTGATAACGTACACCCTGGAGGTCATTAAGGAACCTGATGTTTGGTCAGAGGAGAGAGAAGACTGCAAGTTTTAAGAAGACAAGGTCTGAGGCACTTATAGATAACGGATCAGTGTCACAGATGAAGTTTTCTAGGGCTTGTATCATCATAATAAGTGCATGGCAAGGGCTTTAATAGTGAAAGACAGACCATTCCTAAACACTGGTCAGCATACCACAGCATTATCTATTAAAATAAAGGTATGTGGTATTGTATTTAATTTATACAAGGGAAATTTCTTATTTACAAAAGTAGAAAACTCTTGAATTAAAATAGCATCTTTTTAGATACATCCAAGAATACATAACTTTGTTATTTCAAAAGTCCATTGCTAATAATTTTGTGTAAAATCAGAATGTCTACTTCCGTTACTCTTAATTTTAGTAAATCTCAACTCAAATGTTGGAGATTATGTAATTTATATCAATGTAGGTGATGTTACTCTTTTGTGCTTTATAGCTTATCAACTTGTGGTGAGCACATTCTAAAATTGCCATATCCAATTGCCATTGCCAAATTTTGAATTAATTTAATTATGATGGAAGATAAATCATTTCTGTGTTAGAAATAAAATACTGAATAATCAATGAAATAATTATTGTAGCACCTAGATATTACCTAATCTAATGGTGTATGGTATAATAACTGGAAGAATTTCAATGGGCACCTAGGTCCTCTGTGCATTGCATTTTTATGCACAAGGCTGATACCAAAAATGATTGGGAAGCAGTGCTTATCTCAGCCTTGGGCATGCCAGTGTCAGGCGTATAGAGGAGGTGACGAATACCCTGAACATACTGGCTGTAATAACAAGGTGGATTGTAATCCCTAACAGTCCCTTAGAAAGGAGACAATACATTGAAAAGTATGTCTTTTGCATGCTATAAGGCAATTAATTTATTTTCATCCCCTTGGGTAGGTACATTGCAATATAAATATTCATATCCTTTTGATAACAAATTTATTCCAAGGAAATTAAATAATTATCACATACAGTACAGTCCTCTGAATTAAAATAAAGAAAAATGTATCACATGAAAATAAAAAAACACTAATATGAATAAAAATGAAATAGCACCTGCTATAAAATAAAAATAAATAACCTGTTACATAAAATGATAAATGAAATAGATAAAAGTAATGAACAAAATGGAAATGGGCCCTGTATAATAAGGACAAAAAATATATCAACTTGATGACAAAATGAGACTGCTTCAAAATAAAAATATAAAACTTAAGAAATGGCTTCAGCTTCATAGTAATAAATAATTTTATATAAAAACGCTGCAACTTTAAAAATAAATAACAATAGAAAACAAATCAATCATAGAACACCCAAATAAAAGGTACATATTTAAACTTATTTCCTGAGGTTTCTTAATCTGAAAAGATTATACAAAATATTGTACCTTATTTCCAATATATGGTATGACAACTAAGATCATGATTTTAAAGCTTACGTATGTAGAGTATGTTTCTATCTATACAATTTTTATTGTAAATATGCATGTATCATTTTGTATGTATGATCTTCCTGAGTATATCTCTGTCCCAGTACATGTAGAAATGGCTATAATGGTAAATAAAAACAGAATGGAATTATACAATGTTATTTATAAATTTCCTTTCCTTCTAAGCCTTATATAATGTTCTACTATCCTTAGATATTATTGTATCATTCCAAACAAAGTTCACTTGCAATTTATTTTCCCCAATACATAAGTTAACATGAAGGTATAGGGTTCATATCCAACCTTCACATAGTAAATTTTTTAAACCTTGTCAAAACTCATCTTAAAGAGAATTGCTGTTATCAAGTCATCTGTAGTAATAAGCATAGAATGCAATTCCATTTTAGTGCAGCAATTAGCCTTTTTGTGTAAACCTTTTCCGAGGTGGTGGAGTAGCAGAAGATGTAACCTACACCTCACTTAGGTGCACTCTCACTGGAACTAGACACATAATGAGATGTGGAAGCAACCACTTCTCTCTGCTGGCTAGATACCCTCATGCTAAGACCTTTAAAATGCAATATTACAAATTATTAATTATGTCTGGCAGCAGAGTAAATGTACTTAGAATGTTTTGATCAAGGCATTGATAAATACCTCTGCAAATTTTGTGATAATTTTCAATGATACAACATGATTTAAAACTGGTGCATAGGTTGGGATTATTCAAAGTATAAACAAACAAAATCGTGTAAAATATTACAACACATCCGTTTCAAACGCTCAAATTCAGGAGATTACTTTACAAAAATTACTGTATACTGGAAAGCTGTTTTTCTCTGCTCACTTGTCTCTTAGGAATGTGTGATTCCTTATGATGCTTCATCGTTTCTCGACTGGGATGAGGAGTGATGTCATACCCAAGATGGAGTTCTTTCTGCTCGGAAGTGTGAAACGCACGGAAGTTGGGAGACGGATTACTTTACAATCGACTTGGATTGAATCCATTACTGCCAATCCATGGAGACTCAGAAACACCCCCTGCTCTTCTTTAGATAGCAATCAAAGAGTGTTACAAATGATCTTCCATTTTGCATCTTCAATGAATGATGAAGAACTTGACTATCCTCAATTATATTTATTATAGAGTAATATTTACCTTTAGTTTTCTTGAATGAAATACTCCTTGGAATTTCCACAACTTTTACATATATATCTTTAATTAGATGTTTCTCATTTCATGGGTAGGTTCTTAAACATTTATACATAAATCGCAGTCTCGATATTTCTTGTATTAGTTATTGATGTCAAGTGTATATACAAGTATTGTGATCATTCCTTAGAAATGTTACATATTTCAATGTATTTAAGATGTTTTTTTTACTAAATATAGACAATAGATGATGATGTCAGTCGATAAAGTTATCTAGATCATTGAAAATGGAGTTTTGGATGTCATGCACCTTGAGCAGAGAAAGAGCTTTAATGATATAATAGTGTAGCTTATCCAAGGTATCTGAAATAAATGAAAATATTATCAGACTTTGTAATCATGAAAATGTTCTAAAATATCTCTCTCTGTAAACTTATGCTTTACTGAACATGTATTAAATTGCTAAATCCTTTTCTTGACTTTTATTTATCCCCAAATATGAAAGAAAATGTTATGGCAGATCTTCCCATTTCTCTTAAAAATAATGTATGGCATACATTTTTAAAACCTAATGTTCAAGATTTGAGAAGATTCCCATGACCAGAGAATTTTTAGGGCCTCCTAAAAAGCTGTAACTGATTTTCAGAATAAAACAACACCTTCTTTACCTTCAAATAAGGAGTGATAACACCTTGTTGATTGATGGCCACAATTGCAGACTCTGAAATCACTGCTTGTTTCACATCAAAGAACATGGATCAAGATGTTTGCTGTTGAGCAGCTAGATTGATTACATCTATCGTGACCTCTTTACTTACATAATAAGTAAATAAAGGTGTTAAGCATAAATTAGAACTTAAAGACATGGTGCCCATAAAGATGACATTCACTTTGGGAATCGACAAAAGTAATGTATATAATTGATGAAGTTATTTATTCAGAGTTTAGGAGACTTGATATTTTCTTGTAACAATAAAATTCATTCACCCTCAACAATAAATGAAATTAGTAGATGAGAGCAAGAACAAAGTAATTCAATAAATTTAAATATTCATCTAATAATAAATGCAGTTGTAGGTGTACAGAAAATGTAAAATTTTAAATCATGAGATGCAGTGCAGTTTAATTGTAAGAAATTCGTTAGAAACGTTTGTACTATGACATCAATAGCCCACACTGATTGGATCCCTACGGATATTTATAGGCAATTACAGTTCCCTGCTCCTCAGAACCTTAGTCTGAAATAAAGAATGTAGGAAAATTTAGCATCTCTTATAAAATTTTATGCAGTATAAGTGCTTAACTGTGAAGTTTCATAGAAAAGTTTTAGCTAGGTATTTTGTGGAAACCCAAATGATTACACTTGGAGGGAATACGAAATTGATTACAATCATTATTTCCAAGATCTTCATCCAATAATCCTTATTATTTTCAATGTAATGTAGAAATATTGTTAAAACTTTAACTCAACAATCCTTATTATCCTTATTATTGATAATCCATTGAGAAGTGTAAATTCGTCAAAACACATTCATTAGCGGTCTCATCAAACACTCTGTTGTAGTAGTAGTAGTAGTATTATGGAAAATGCTTCGACAGCTTACAGGTCATTTCCCACGAGGAATCCCACCGGGATTCGAACCCGGGACAGCTTTCATTGAAGTCGAACTCGCTGCCCACACGGCTATCCGGGAGCCCCACAAACACTCTGTAAAATCATTGATTAGAGAGTTAGAGAAGTTTAGGTAATGAATATTACTGATATATCGCATAAAAAACTACTTTATGAAAACAATATGCATTCGAAGGATGAAACCGTATCTCTACACTCCCAGACATATTTATCCACGCTTCGCTATGATGGAACAAGAGAAATCATATACCGTCCTCCATCCTGAATCCCTAGCGTTGGTATAAATGTTCAGGAAGTCAATTTTGGCGGAATTGGTGCGGTCACTTTTCTGCAGTTGACTCATAGCAGTCGGAGCATTTGAATGGAGCGGACCTGTCTCTGCTGGTGTCTCTCAACGTCGGACTCCTTGGCAATGTAAGGACATTTGAGAAGTCTATACATCTTGTTTTTCAATATTTATCTGTGTTACATCTTACGGATGATTCTTCGCGATTGCAACGATCTTCCGATTCGATGACTTTATGTTACTCTTAGGGTTTACAATGCCTTATTTCTTTTCTAGTGTCCTGATAACTTCGTCTCTGAGCGGAAGGAAAAGTGTGCGACAGTTTGCACTGTGCTATTCGCCCGCGCTACAGGACAATTCTTCACTATAGTGTAAGGCAAAGTAGACGGAAATGGAAGTTCCAGAAGGCTGTCAGCGCTCTTTTTCTCGGAAGATGGGTACGTAGTTTACAGTTTGTCCCTGGTTGTGTAAGAATATCCTAAACGTTAAACATTACTCTATAAATATGTTACGCGGTATTAGCAATTAGGGAAGTCGTGATTCGTGCATCCGCTGCCACGCGACGAAAGGCGGCATACACAGGTGAATTTAAATATGTTCGTCGTAAGGAACGCTGAGTATCTTCATCATATTGAAATAACTTTGAAAAATTCCATCAAAGTCGAGTAGTTAACTTTCCCGGAATGGTCGTGAGTCGATCCCTGCGAATCGACGCCACAAAATATTCGTAATCGCAGACGCTAAAAACTCTGAAGATGACTGAATGTTGCGTATAATAAGATAATTCCGAAGGATTTATATGTAGAAAAGCGGAGACAACTAAGATATAATGGAACTGTGCAGAACATAATGGCTTGGCATTTTTCTGATGGTATAGCATTAGGTTTTTATGACGAATGATCATCTTTTAATACAATTTGATTGGTTCTTAGAAGAGCTCCTCCTCCTGATGATTAGTTGATTGTTTGAACTTGAAATTTTTTAACTCCTTCAAATCATTTACTGTTCATCTCTTACCCTCCTAGATATTCTATACTTTCTTGGGACCTTTTTTGTGTTAAAAATAAATATTGGAAGCTTAAAATTAGAATTTTCTGCTTCAGTAACTTCAAATATTTGAATTATCTAGATATTTTTGTGGATTTTATGCAAAAAATTCAAGAATGTCTGATTACTATCAATTCAAATTGTAAGGTGTGAATAGTTGGTGCGAATGACTTTTTATCTCTTAATATATTGGAAAGTTCGGTTAGAATATCATGAATTTACCAACTTATATTTATATAATGCGTATTTCTGGTATAATATATGAATTAATTTACTCTGAGCATGGGAAACTACCTTAAATTCGTGAGACAATCGGATGATAGCCACTTAAGTCATCTGTCAGAAGAGAATAGACAGGGAAGAAGAGATTTGGAAAAATTGAATTGTTCTAATTAAACAGTCTTTTGAATCTAAAGCTAACCTTCATATTATAACATCAAAGTGTATCTCTCAGAGAGTCAGTCAATTTTCATACGAGCCATTTGCAAGAATATTTTATGGACAAGAGGATATAGCCATACTTTAAGTTGTAAACAATGCCTCTATTCTGTTTCCCTTCATTTGCTTCTATCATAGGAAACTGCAAGTGACAGGAGAGATTTAGATAGGGGTAAAGGAGAGCAACCCTTGTGTGGTGCATTTGCACAGCAGCTACCCAAAAAGGGTATTGCCTCACTGATGAAAAAGCTTTTGTTCTTTTGAATGGAAAGGTCTGTCTTTTAGAGGATATTATCTTTAGCTCATTATTGTTTAACTTTTTTTTACCTAAAGTTGTGTTCAGAAGGTAAAATGGTAACTTTGGTTGGTGAACATGGTGATGCATAATCCCATTCCAAAACAACTTGTGAAGCGATGAACTGAAGACATCTTCAAAGATGCAGCCGAAGGAACTATCTCTGATATGGAATGCCAAGCTTAGTTGTAGTAAGTCTTATTTATTATCTAATCATGAGGAATTGGCAAACCATTATTTAATTTCAATCAATTTTCCTTGTTGTTAGTAAAGACAACTATTGAATGATATGAAGAGTTTTTTTTTGAATAAGCTTGTGCAGTTTTCTGAATTTAACCTCACCTACCTTTTTCAAGGTAGTGAGTATTTGTGCAAGATAATAGTATAATATTTAGAGGGAAGTCTGATGATATTATTTATTGGTAATTCATAGATATTGTGATGATTTTTATAAATTATGGAAAACCTTTTAGTATTTTACTTGAAGTCTTTTGAAAACTGGAAATGTTTATTCTATTATGATATTGATTTTTGTTAAATTTCTGCTTTAATTTCTTCAAAGATAATTTGGGCTTCGTTTCTCCTCAGTTTGGGGATGTGGAAAAACTGGGAAGTAATTCTCCATCTTATTTAATTGATGTATTCCTATTATAATATTTCATGAAAATAGGGGCTTAGAAATGTATGAATGACTGACTTTCTCTTATTATATTATTTTTCACATAGATTATCAGGATATGAGAAGTCATTTTATGGGGATTTGCCACTTCCTCTTTGACTTCTTTCAAAGAAACATGCTTTTTATTTATTACATGAGAATTAACATGTTGTAAATCAGTTAACAAAGACATAATCAGATGTGTATGAAGGACTGCAGCTTTAGTCATTTCAGTTTTATTATAGCGCACAATGATTCCAGATTCTTGGAAAATGAATTTTAATTTATTTTCATGATAAAAAGTATTTAGATTTATAAATCTAACTACCATATTTGCACTAAAAGTGAAAGAATTGATTTAAAGTTAACCCCTTTATTTATACTCTGTCAAGAGAAGTGAGTTATTTATCAAATTATTGTTCATACAGCTTGTGAGGACCTGTCTTGGAATATTAGTTCTTTCTTTTCCATTAATTTAATTATTTACTTTTAAATGCAATTCTTGATTGTTTTACAGTATAAGGAAAATCTATGATTTTCTTTATTGTCTGAAAATTTTACCTACTTTCTAGATTAGTATCACATGTGACTTAAATTATTTTGCTCAATTCTTTCAGTAATCAATTATTTTACAGAGCATTTAAGAGATGAATTAACTCTTCTAAATAATTATGCTAATATTTTCATTCACTTAATTTTCTTAATGACTTATTTTTGTAACTACTTGCCTCATTTTTTCTAGTTTGTAAGTTTCTAGCTCATATCTTAATGGAAAGTAATTACCTCTCCAAGCATTTTCTTTCATTTTATAGTGTTTATGATATTACAGTCACTACAATATATCTATCAGATGCCATGCTAATTTGGTCTCATCACCATTCTGGTGTCAATCTCCAGCTTGGTTTAGATTTTTTAAAATTTCTCTCTTATAATCAGATATTGAATAGCTCTAGTCTTCCTCAGATGTGTTATGCTTCTCCAGTTTTTTTTGGCTTATTAGGACCACCTTGGCACCAATGATTGATGATTAAAGATGTCAGTCTTTTTTAGCCATTTTGCAATCTCGTAGATGTCAAAACTATTTTTGATATCATGCTTCAGAAATAATATTCTTTTCCACTACTATCTGCAATTAATTTTTGACTCTTTACTTCATGACTATTAGTAATGATAATTATATTGGATATAATCATCATGGGTTGTCAGCCAGGTGAGTTCACAGGTAACCAATGTTTAGGCCAATGACTGTTGGCAAAGGTGAATATATTACGTTTGATATTGTTTATTTTATCATTTAATAGTACTTGCCAAAATTCCTATTTTGAGTTCCTCTTATCTTTTGCAGAGGTGATGTATTATTTCCAGTATGCTTACAATTCCCACACATTTCTTTTAACACTTTTCCTCATTTAAATTTAAGGAATACTTCAAATGTTTCATGTTTTCTTCTCTCTTTTGAAGGAAACTAATAGCACTTTTTTCACCCAGAAATTTTCATTTATTATTTATTCTTAGACTAAACATAACTATTTTGATGAATTATCACAGAATGTAAGTTGTTCTTCTTTCTGTTGGTATAATATTTTTTCCTATTTTTTCCTAGTTATTTTCTGCTTTATTAACTTTAACTATATTATTCAAATTTCTGCAGTTATAATTTCTATTTCATTCAAGTCTTGATACCAATTTTACTCAAGATATTTCTTGGAATATGCTGGTGGTTGGGATTCTTTTGCTTTTATAACTGAATAACTTGCAAGGCTATGCTAAGCCAGAATAGTTGCTGCCAGTATTTTTTGTTTATTGCAAATGTTTAATTTTGAAAGTGAAATAGCTAAATATATTTGGCAATAGCTGAAAGGAGTGATTTCTAATCATCAATTTCTACTATACAAATAATTTTTAAGTATAGTATAATCGCATTCGATAAAAATGATGATTGCCCTCTATTTATATATATATATATATATATATATATTTTCTATCATTCATTCATACCATTACTTTAATGGGCCAAATTATCCATTTAATCTTAAGGGAAATGCATGAGCTTGGCTTTAACAATTGAATTTTTCGTTAAGGAGACTGGTCTCTTTAAGCCTCAGGATTTCATATCAGAAGTTATTACATCTGTCTTTCTGTACACTATGAGAGGATTTGAAGATACTTTTATGATGGAAATTGCATTAAGATTCCATCCAAATCAGTCCTCTCAATTCATCTCCCCTATTATTTTTTATTAGACTGAATCAGCAAAGAGGCGATTATAAAAAACAGTAGAAGATGCGGATCTTCTCTGAAAATGAAGATTAAGAAATAATGCTAACGGATTCATAGATTGTTAACATCAATAAACTAATATAAATATACAATCATGTATAAATACTGTGGTGTGTAACGATCCAGGCCGAATTAATTGATATGTTCTGTTTTAGCCTAATAGTTCTACTTATCAGTGAATGGTTACTTTGTTTCTTAAAGTAGAAAATGTATATGCAAACGGTTTAGATATTTAAAAGTTTCCGACCTCAGATTTTACAGAAATCTTCTGAAAATTTTCAGAAAACATGTCGAGAAATGGCGAAATGTCGGAAACTTTTCAAACCACCCATGTAAGTGATTCAGTTAACTTGAGAAGGTTTAGCTCGGTGTCAAGCATCTCAATGATGGCTTAAAATATATTTCCTTCGTGTGTTTTCTGTTATGATGATACTTAGTTCTATCATATAGAGGTGACATAATCTAATATATCCCTATGTTTTGTTGCTCAATTGGGATATTCCCGTGATAACTGCTGAGAAAGGAGAAGAATTTGCTTAATGACTTATCTTGGATTGAAGTGCTTCCGAAAGAGAACTCGCAGAGGAAGGTTAATGCTTGTGGAGAAAGAACACACACTTGACAATAACAACTTTTGTTTACCAGAGGAAACACAACGTAAGAAATTAAGCTGGCCAGCAAGGAGCCCGGACCTTAATCCCATTGAAAATATATGGGGTATTATGGCAAAAAAATCTTCAAAAGCAAGACCGCCCTCAAGACAGGAGCAAATTACTTGAAACTATTGAGGACGCGTGGGAGAACATAGGGCCATCAGTGTGTCTCCGCGTGGTGCAATGAATGGCAGAGCCTCTTGGCATGGTAATTAGGAACTATGGAGGATGGATCGGTTACTGAGGTATTTGTTGTATTTACCAGGATTTTAAGTATGAATAGAGCTAATATATAGCTTAATGTATTGTGAAATACATTATCAAGATATTATAGCATATTATAATTTTACATTACTTTTATTTATTTCCTTACATATCATTAATCCCTGTGACACTGAGTGAACGACGGCAAACACTCATCACTAATTCGAGGTAGATTTTGACAATCATGTCAAACATACTCATACTTTAAATTCACTTCTGAAATACGTTCTTTGTTAATTTTACTATTATCTGTAACTTATCCTTAGATTTGAAAGAATTATACTTGAAGGTGGCTTTCAGAGGAGAATAGCGGGGCCCAAGAAACCAGCCACATAGAAACAATTATTAACTATTTTGCCTGATTGTTGTTGTATTCTTAGAGCTAGATATTTAATTTTTGATCTTTGTTAACGTTGAATTCTATAGATTAGGCTTAGGTAGTTTTAGAATTTTAAGTGTTAGATTTAATTCAATTTTTTGTTTATTATGCATTTCCTGTGTTTCACGGGTTTTTCATCCCGATTCTTGTGCGGTTGTTTTCCCGATACGTGGGTTTTTCCTTCAAAAGCCTTCAGCTTCGAGGATTTTTTCCCACAAACTCTTAGCCGTCCTTCTTCGTAATGTAGAATTAAGAAGTATGAGACCTATGTTGTTGCGTCTATAATTTGGGTACTGTATTGATTAAGAGAAATAATAAATATGATTCAAAATCATAGACAATCTTCATCCAAAAACAGGTTCATAAAACATGGCTGTGGCGCCCACCTACTGGACAGCGGAAAGCAGAGTTCCTTTTTGGCGAAACCTCTCCACCGGGAATCGAAAGGGAGGAAGCTCGACGTCTTAGAAATGATGGAGGTTTCTTCTGGCGAAAATCTTACCAATGAGTGCACATTTCTAAACCCTTACCCTCTTCTTACCCAACGCTCAAAGCTGCTTTAGAGTAATGAATAATTGATAAAATCCATTAACGTTGAAATATACAAATTTCTTTTTCTTTCAAATTAGCATGTCGTTCCACAAAAGTAGTAAAATCATAGAATGACGCCTTTTAGAAGCTTCATGAGAGGCTTTTGATTAACTTAGAAAATAGAAATGATTATGCTTGTGCATATCTCGTAATACATTTTCATTACATAAAGACCTCCTCTCGTTATTACTGAGTATAGTTTCATTTCTTTTTGTTACAACATTTGACAATGTTTGATGGCTATGTAAATTTTAATTGAGAGCCATAGAGCAATTTTAATTGTTGAGTGTGGCTTCAAAAATATAAATTCAGGGAAGTTACGTTGTTTGGAGCTCTTTTCATAAGATCTTACGTAGCAAGATTTCAATGCATTCCTTTCTCAATTTATCTCAGAGGCCTACGAGTATCACAAAGACATAAACCTTGGCTGAAGGGCGACTTCGACCGCTGGGATGGGATTCCACAGCTGGAGGAAGGATTTCAGGAGTTGGCCTTTGGATTCGTCGTTGCAATTTGACCAGAGGTCCTGCAGCGGGGAGTTCCTCTCCAGGGCGATAAGGTGCTTGTGAAGAACGACCCGGCACAATTCGGCCTCATTACCTTCAGGTGACCGCGAAGAGCCAGAATAAGGGAGTGATATTTGTGTGTAGTGAGTGCTGTGTGAGTGGAAAAGTGAGTGAACTGTGATTGGAAATATGTGCAGTTTTCAGTGTTTAGTGTGTTTAGTATTCGGTGTTATACGTGAACACTGCTCATCATGAAATACTCATTGGAAGGTAAGTTAATATTCTTTCTTTACATCCTCATATTATAAAGTGATAGGCATCATAGGTCTTTCTATAAGCAGTGGTAGTTTTTAAGACGTCTCTACAATGTTAGAGTATGGTATCCCATATACCTCTTTATGCACCTACCGTTAAAAATACTCAAATACTTGTCCCGAGGTCGTGAGCTCCTCTCATTTTTCTTTTCCTGTTTACCACCTGGTGCAAGGGTTGGATTGAAACTTTTCAAAGGGGGAGGGGCTATTCCTAATCATGCTACATTTTCCTGTTAGACAACGCGATTAGAGATAATAGTGTTTGTAGGATCATCCTTAAAAAGCTTAAGGCATTGCTTTTAGCTGAAGATTATTTCCGATTACCTTACTGAAACTAGATTTGCTTTACCGATTAAAAGGAACGGAGGATTCACATAATTTACATGTCCTACTCTTAACACATCCGTAAGAGATGTTAGAATCATAGATTAAAACAATTTGAAATCTTTTAAAAAACTTTTCGTAATAATGAATACCTAATATATGAATAGTGCCTTAACTATGCTTCTGCTACATTTTAATTTCATAGGGGCGCACTATCATAGAGGTGTTTTCAGTGACTAACATCATAAATTTAGGTATCAGAGCTTACTCTTGCATTACTTGGGTGTAATTATGGTCGAGTAAGTCACAATTAGTATGTCATTCATCAAATTTTCCATGCTGACGGCAACCATCAAACAATTTAAATAATTCATTAGGTGAAGTTTATTATCCGAAAAACTTTGACTTAGACAGTGTGCGGAAGGAGATACAAAAATATTACATTACCCAATGTGAAGTTCTATTCTATGATAGAATCACTGAAGATTATTGTAATAAATTTTCATTACTTCTTCAACACGTTGCGTTCCGCTGAGATTAATCTTGTGTTGACTGAGACCCATTATAACAATAAAAGAAATTCCTATCTACCTTGGGAGACGACGATTCACAATTTCCGTGAGTTTTATGTATTGCATACTCAGATTCTTTTTTCCTGTGAAACTTAACTCCACACTCGAATCAAATTATAGAATTGCCATTGATCCTAAACTTAACATAACTACTTATATTATAAAGACAGCGTTTCAGTTTCCAACTCCATTCCTAGGATCTCTTGAAGGACATAAGTAAGAATTAGAAACTTCACGACGCGTATAATAGACCATTCGAAAATTAATTCCCCATAGAGTATCGAGTGGCATTTCAGCTTGCTGCCATATGCTACCGAATTAAAATCTATTTCTCAAATTTTTTATTCTTAAGCAGCATCTTAAGGAATACATAGGTTCCCATTATATCTTTCATATCGGAAGGATTCTGATTAGCTTTCCGATGATACTTGGCTCGGTCCGGACCGGAAGTCGATTAAATACTTGTTATATTTAATATTAATTCGGAGCGGGCGATGGACTATTTTAGTGATGTTGTTTTAATGTAACTAGATTTTCTAGCGTAATAATATCGAATGTAACACTTGAATATAAAACTATGAAAATAGATTTCCGCCCGACTTTGACTCTAGTAGTACCTATCTGTCAAAATAAAAACTTATTTCATTAAATTTTAAATGATTTCTGATTACATAATGAACAATTTCAAAAATCATAATTTGAATTATGTCGCCCTTTCAATACAATGCTTTTGTTTAAATCAATTATTTCGATATTAGGAATATCGACGTCAATGCAATGCTCAGGTCTCCAGTGAGTGGACACAAATAAATGCATGATAAATATGAAAAAGCAGGATGTGCGAGAATGAGTGCACGATCGCTTTTATTCCAAGACCAAGATCTGCCCTAATTTAGATGTCTAAAAATGTACTCCTTGTGCAGATAGAAGTTTACATTTTATTTACCTTCTTGTTACCCCGATCGTAACCAATGAATAATCCTACATTATAAAGAAAACACACCCTTCGCGTTTATCGATGGCACAGTACTATTTGAAGTGAGAAATTATATTAGAAAAGTCATAGGATTCACACCATGTTGATACCAAAAGACATGAAATTTCATTAGTGTTACGTTTTGATGGATGGTCGTTTTTATTGCTTATAAAAAGTGCACAGTTCTATTGACTCGACGCTAAATATCTCTTAGTGGGATTAGTGGATGTCCTGATGGATTTCTTTCACTTATTTACATTTTAAGCATCGGATCAATAATGACACTTCATTCCTCCTTTAAATTTTTAAAGTTGACTCTATAAAAGGAGATGGGAACCATAACTTTCACTTCCGTTGATGTATTCAATTTAATAATTAAACATAATATTTGGAAAAACATTCACCATCCATCAGTAAATGCCATCAATAACACATTGACATTGTTTGTTTTTCTCATACATAACTAAAAGCTTCGAACGATTGTCACATAAGTTTTTGATTGCATTCAGCCCTTTTATGGTAATCCGATGTTTAGGAAACCGGTTAATGTTAATCTAATGATTCGAGTATTATCTCAGGAGCCTCTCACTTCACAACTGACCAAAGAATAAAGCCCACGGGTTGCATATGCATCATAATTTAATATCATCAACATGAACCATGTCTAAAATTCCACCGGAGATTAACTTATATTCAATTTTCTCTATAAAAATCTGAAAGCGATTAAAATTATCTATACTCCTTTAACACGTTCTGTTACGCTATGACTAGTCGGATCGATCGAGGCCCATTATCACAATAAAGAAACTTCCTTTCTTTCGTGGGAGACGACGTTTCACAATTTGCGTGAATGTTATGTATTGAATGTTCGGATTTTTTTCCGTGTATTTAACACCACACTCGATTCACATTATAGAATAGCAAAACTGCAGTTGATTCTAAACGTCGCACTACTACTACTTATAGCCGGAACTTTTGAATTTCATTCTGTTCGATTTCGAATTCTATATCTACGGAAAGCTAAAGTTAGAATGAATCTTCGCACGAGCTGTAGTGAAGACCGTAAAAGAGAGCTATGCTTGCAAGTTTCATTTTATCATCTTCGGTCTTGGGATGCGTTTCCACAAAAAGTTGTCCTTCAAAAGATTCAAATTTTCCCATTATGATACTCCTACCTCTTTTTCGCAGAGAATGTGAGGGTACTTTCGTACATTCCAACAAAGAACCATGAACAGAATGTGTCTTTAACGATCGATTGACTATAAGTAGAAAATATTCAGCCGCAAAGTTGATACGGAAATGTACATGAATTTAAAGTATTCGAGTTGAGGCAAAATTCTCCTCAGAAAGATTCCAGAAAGAAAACGATTTTCACGCATGCTCAGAGGATTAATGTTCATTTTGATCGCCTTTGAACTCCATTGGCATAGCCAAATAACATTTTGAAATCATCGTACGCATTTCAGAGCAAAAATCAATGTGCAAGAAAGTGTTTTAGATTGATAGCTTTATGGTTGATAGCCTTGAAATAAGTACTACTTCAATCGGCAGTGTGGTTTCTGCTGGATATATTTTTCGTAAAAAGTCCCTCTTTGAACTATGCTAAGGTAAGAGAAGCTAGATCCATTTCTGGATCAAAAGTAGAGCTATAATAACCTTTTGTTCATTTCCTCTACTCGTAATATACTTGTGGACGAACTACTCTAATTTCCCAAAGTATGGTGCTCTTAGATTACCACCAAGAATACATTAATTGCACGACTTCTAACATTCATGACTTTTGAATCCTCTTCCTGGCCCAATAATCTTTTCAGCTACCAAAATGTCCCCAGTTCGATCATTGATAAAATTGACCGTTCTCATAAGTAATATACGCGTACTTCTCATGTATCGGTGGTATCTTCTGCAAAATAATTCGAAATGATTGGGAAATTCCATCGAGATATAGGATTATTTTCTGAGGCTATGAACAACCAGTCCCCTTGACGAACGTTGCGATAGTCGAAGCCTCTGTTACATAAGAATATGCAAGAAATTCAGCTGAATCCTTAGAATCATTCGTGGGAAAAAATGAGAGAATTCAATGTTCGGATCTGTAGCAGTTAGGAAATAAATTCTTCGTCATATCGTAGGTTAGGACACTTAAGCTCATAATCACTTTGACTTTTCCAACGCTGATTTACTGAATTGCAAGTTCAAAGTGCACTTTACGTTTGGTAAATCTATAACTGAATAGTATGAGAGCCGCTTCAAAGGTAGTGGCATTCGGTTTATTCCACATCTTTATTAAATAGGTAATCAGTTTCACTTCTCTTTTTTAGTTACATCAGCTATTTGTGTTTTCGTAAGGGGAGGAGTATTTCGAAACCGGAATGTAAACATCAATGATTTATTAACAATCATGATGAACGGGCAGTTCAAGAATTCTATACCGGAAAAGAGTTTTGGTTAATTTTCTCATAAAGATCGAAGAACACGTGAAACAATCATCAAATGTTAACATTATAGAAATTAACCCAATTTCAAAGAATATAAGCATTTCGTTTGAAAAGTGTCCTAGGATCGATTCGTGGCGACTCAGGCCGTATCGAACCATTCTAAACGCAGTTAGATCTCTTTCTTATAGCCTCGAAGCTTCATTCGCACGGCAGATTTTGATTTAATCGATGCCTCGTATGAAAATTCGACTTGATCATTCAATCAAGCCTTGTATTTTAATCTTAGCATTGGCGGAAAACTGTTGTTAGACGTTAGGGGCATTGTCATGTTTAACCTCTTAAGTTCGGAGTCCATTTGAAGGGCAAATTAAATGTACATATAGTAACTTAAAATGTGTTCACAGCGTTAGCTAATTATTTCTAAGTATAAGTAATATGTTCTACATGTTGCAAATAAAGTTCGGTCGGTTATCGGCAGGATTTACTTGAGGATGCTTAAAAATTATTATCATAACGGTATGCTTTAATTATAAAATTGATAAAATATTATATAGAGAGCGTTTCAGTTTCCAACTCCATTCCTAGGATCTCTTGAAGGACATAAGTAAGAATTAGAAACTTCACGACGCGTATAATAGACCATTCGAAAATTAATTCCCCATAGAGTATCGAGTGGCATTTCAGCTTGCTGCCATATGCTACCGAATTAAAATCTATTTCTCAAATTTTTTATTCTTAAGCAGCATCTTAAGGAATACATAGGTTCCCATTATATCTTTCATATCGGAAGGATTCTGATTAGCTTTCCGATGATACTTGGCTCGGTCCGGACCGGAAGTCGATTAAATACTTGTTATATTTAATATTAATTCGGAGCGGGCGATGGACTATTTTAGTGATGTTATTTTAATGTAACTAGATTTTCTAGCGTAATAATATCGAATGTAACACTTGAATATAAAACTATGAAAATAGATTTCCGCCCGACTTTGACTCTAGTAGTACCTATCTGTCAAAATAAAAACTTATTTCATTAAATTTTAAATGATTTCTGATTACATAATGAACAATTTCAAAAATCATAATTTGAATTATGTCGCCCTTTCAATACAATGCTTTTGTTTAAATCAATTATTTCGATATTAGGAATATCGACGTCAATGCAATGCTCAGGTCTCCAGTGAGTGGACACAAATAAATGCATGATAAATATGAAAAAGCAGGATGTGCGAGAATGAGTGCACGATCGCTTTTATTCCAAGACCAAGATCTGCCCTAATTTAGATGTCTAAAAATGTACTCCTTGTGCAGATAGAAGTTTACATTTTATTTACCTTCTTGTTACCCCGATCGTAACCAATGAATAATCCTACATTATAAAGAAAACACACCCTTCGCGTTTATCGATGGCACAGTACTATTTGAAGTGAGAAATTATATTAGAAAAGTCATAGGATTCACACCATGTTGATACCAAAAGACATGAAATTTCATTAGTGTTACGTTTTGATGGATGGTCGTTTTTATTGCTTATAAAAAGTGCACAGTTCTATTGACTCGACGCTAAATATCTCTTAGTGGGATTAGTGGATGTCCTGATGGATTTCTTTCACTTATTCACATTTTAAGTATCGGATCAATAATGACATTTCATTCCTCCTTTAAATTTTTAAAGTTGACTCTATAAAAGGAGATGGGAACCATAACTTTCACTTCCGTTGATGTACTTAATTTAATAATTAAACATAATATTTGGAAGAACATTCACCATCCATCAGTAAATGCCATCAATAACACATTGACATTGTTTGTTTTTCTCATACATAACTAAAAGCTTCGAACGATTGTCACATAAGTTTTTGATTGCATTCAGCCCTTTTATGGTAATCCGATGTTTAGGAAACCGGTTAATGTTAATCTAATGATTCGAGTATTATCTCAGGAGCCTCTCACTTCACAACTGACCAAAGAATAAAGCCCACGGGTTGCATATGCATCATAATTTAATATCATCAACATGAACCATGTCTAAAATTCCACCGGAGATTAACTTATATTCAATTTTCTCTATAAAAATCTGAAAGCGATTAAAATTATCTATACTCCTTTAACACGTTCTGTTACGCTATGACTAGTCGGATCGATCGAGGCCCATTATCACAATAAAGAAACTTCCTTTCTTTCGTGGGAGACGACGTTTCACAATTTGCGTGAATGTTATGTATTGAATGTTCGGATTTTTTTCCGTGTATTTAACACCACACTCGATTCACATTATAGAATAGCAAAACTGCAGTTGATTCTAAACGTCGCACTACTACTACTTATAGCCGGAACTTTTGAATTTCATTCTGTTCGATTTCGAATTCTATATCTACGGAAAGCTAAAGTTAGAATGAATCTTCGCACGAGCTGTAGTGAAGACCGTAAAAGAGAGCTATGCTTGCAAGTTTCATTTTATCATCTTCGGTCTTGGGATGCGTTTCCACAAAAAGTTGTCCTTCAAAAGATTCAAATTTTCCCATTATGATACTCCTACCTCTTTTTCGCAGAGAATGTGAGGGTACTTTCGTACATTCCAACAAAGAACCATGAACAGAATGTGTCTTTAACGATCGATTGACTATAAGTAGAAAATATTCAGCCGCAAAGTTGATACGGAAATGTACATGAATTTAAAGTATTCGAGTTGAGGCAAAATTCTCCTCAGAAAGATTCCAGAAAGAAAACGATTTTCACGCATGCTCAGAGGATTAATGTTCATTTTGATCGCCTTTGAACTCCATTGGCATAGCCAAATAACATTTTGAAATCATCGTACGCATTTCAGAGCAAAAATCAATGTGCAAGAAAGTGTTTTAGATTGATAGCTTTATGGTTGATAGCCTTGAAATAAGTACTACTTCAATCGGCAGTGTGGTTTCTGCTGGATATATTTTTCGTAAAAAGTCCCTCTTTGAACTATGCTAAGGTAAGAGAAGCTAGATCCATTTCTGGATCAAAAGTAGAGCTATAATAACCTTTTGTTCATTTCCTCTACTCGTAATATACTTGTGGACGAACTACTCTAATTTCCCAAAGTATGGTGCTCTTAGATTACCACCAAGAATACATTAATTGCACGACTTCTAACATTCATGACTTTTGAATCCTCTTCCTGGCCCAATAATCTTTTCAGCTACCAAAATGTCCCCAGTTCGATCATTGATAAAATTGACCGTTCTCATAAGTAATATACGCGTACTTCTCATGTATCGGTGGTATCTTCTGCAAAATAATTCGAAATGATTGGGAAATTCCATCGAGATATAGGATTATTTTCTGAGGCTATGAACAACCAGTCCCCTTGACGAACGTTGCGATAGTCGAAGCCTCTGTTACATAAGAATATGCAAGAAATTCAGCTGAATCCTTAGAATCATTCGTGGGAAAAAATGAGAGAATTCAATGTTCGGATCTGTAGCAGTTAGGAAATAAATTCTTCGTCATATCGTAGGTTAGGACACTTAAGCTCATAATCACTTTGACTTTTCCAACGCTGATTTACTGAATTGCAAGTTCAAAGTGCACTTTACGTTTGGTAAATCTATAACTGAATAGTATGAGAGCCGCTTCAAAGGTAGTGGCATTCGGTTTATTCCACATCTTTATTAAATAGGTAATCAGTTTCACTTCTCTTTTTTAGTTACATCAGCTATTTGTGTTTTCGTAAGGGGAGGAGTATTTCGAAACCGGAATGTAAACATCAATGATTTATTAACAATCATGATGAACGGGCAGTTCAAGAATTCTATACCGGAAAAGAGTTTTGGTTAATTTTCTCATAAAGATCGAAGAACACGTGAAACAATCATCAAATGTTAACATTATAGAAATTAACCCAATTTCAAAGAATATAAGCATTTCGTTTGAAAAGTGTCCTAGGATCGATTCGTGGCGACTCAGGCCGTATCGAACCATTCTAAACGCAGTTAGATCTCTTTCTTATAGCCTCGAAGCTTCATTCGCACGGCAGATTTTGATTTAATCGATGCCTCGTATGAAAATTCGACTTGATCATTCAATCAAGCCTTGTATTTTAATCTTAGCATTGGCGGAAAACTGTTGTTAGACGTTAGGGGCATTGTCATGTTTAACCTCTTAAGTTCGGAGTCCATTTGAAGGGCAAATTAAATGTACATATAGTAACTTAAAATGTGTTCACAGCGTTAGCTAATTATTTCTAAGTATAAGTAATATGTTCTACATGTTGCAAATAAAGTTCGGTCGGTTATCGGCAGGATTTACTTGAG
Source organism: Pachydiplax longipennis (assembly GCA_036926295.1). Taxonomy (NCBI): domain Eukaryota; kingdom Metazoa; phylum Arthropoda; class Insecta; order Odonata; family Libellulidae; genus Pachydiplax; species Pachydiplax longipennis. The sequence goes on along the minus strand of JAVFKF010000035.1, from coordinate 1,403,051 downwards.
GATGCTTAAAAATTATTATCATAACGGTATGCTTTAATTATAAAATTGATAAAATATTATATAGAGAGCGTTTCAGTTTCCAACTCCATTCCTAGGATCTCTTGAAGGACATAAGTAAGAATTAGAAACTTCACGACGCGTATAATAGACCATTCGAAAATTAATTCCCCATAGAGTATCGAGTGGCATTTCAGCTTGCTGCCATATGCTACCGAATTAAAATCTATTTCTCAAATTTTTTATTCTTAAGCAGCATCTTAAGGAATACATAGGTTCCCATTATATCTTTCATATCGGAAGGATTCTGATTAGCTTTCCGATGATACTTGGCTCGGTCCGGACCGGAAGTCGATTAAATACTTGTTATATTTAATATTAATTCGGAGCGGGCGATGGACTATTTTAGTGATGTTATTTTAATGTAACTAGATTTTCTAGCGTAATAATATCGAATGTAACACTTGAATATAAAACTATGAAAATAGATTTCCGCCCGACTTTGACTCTAGTAGTACCTATCTGTCAAAATAAAAACTTATTTCATTAAATTTTAAATGATTTCTGATTACATAATGAACAGTTTCAAAAATCATAATTTGAATTATGTCGCCCTTTCAATACAATGCTTTTGTTTAAATCAATTATTTCGATATTAGGAATATCGACGTCAATGCAATGCTCAGGTCTCCAGTGAGTGGACACAAATAAATGCATGATAAATATGAAAAAGCAGGATGTGCGAGAATGAGTGCACGATCGCTTTTATTCCAAGACCAAGATCTGCCCTAATTTAGATGTCTAAAAATGTACTCCTTGTGCAGATAGAAGTTTACATTTTATTTACCTTCTTGTTACCCCGATCGTAACCAATGAATAATCCTACATTATAAAGAAAACACACCCTTCGCGTTTATCGATGGCACAGTACTATTTGAAGTGAGAAATTATATTAGAAAAGTCATAGGATTCACACCATGTTGATACCAAAAGACATGAAATTTCATTAGTGTTACGTTTTGATGGATGGTCGTTTTTATTGCTTATAAAAAGTGCACAGTTCTATTGACTCGACGCTAAATATCTCTTAGTGGGATTAGTGGATGTCCTGATGGATTTCTTTCACTTATTCACATTTTAAGTATCGGATCAATAATGACATTTCATTCCTCCTTTAAATTTTTAAAGTTGACTCTATAAAAGGAGATGGGAACCATAACTTTCACTTCCGTTGATGTACTTAATTTAATAATTAAACATAATATTTGGAAGAACATTCACCATCCATCAGTAAATGCCATCAATAACACATTGACATTGTTTGTTTTTCTCATACATAACTAAAAGCTTCGAACGATTGTCACATAAGTTTTTGATTGCATTCAGCCCTTTTATGGTAATCCGATGTTTAGGAAACCGGTTAATGTTAATCTAATGATTCGAGTATTATCTCAGGAGCCTCTCACTTCACAACTGACCAAAGAATAAAGCCCACGGGTTGCATATGCATCATAATTTAATATCATCAACATGAACCATGTCTAAAATTCCACCGGAGATTAACTTATATTCAATTTTCTCTATAAAAATCTGAAAGCGATTAAAATTATCTATACTCCTTTAACACGTTCTGTTACGCTATGACTAGTCGGATCGATCGAGGCCCATTATCACAATAAAGAAACTTCCTTTCTTTCGTGGGAGACGACGTTTCACAATTTGCGTGAATGTTATGTATTGAATGTTCGGATTTTTTTCCGTGTATTTAACACCACACTCGATTCACATTATAGAATAGCAAAACTGCAGTTGATTCTAAACGTCGCACTACTACTACTTATAGCCGGAACTTTTGAATTTCATTCTGTTCGATTTCGAATTCTATATCTACGGAAAGCTAAAGTTAGAATGAATCTTCGCACGAGCTGTAGTGAAGACCGTAAAAGAGAGCTATGCTTGCAAGTTTCATTTTATCATCTTCGGTCTTGGGATGCGTTTCCACAAAAAGTTGTCCTTCAAAAGATTCAAATTTTCCCATTATGATACTCCTACCTCTTTTTCGCAGAGAATGTGAGGGTACTTTCGTACATTCCAACAAAGAACCATGAACAGAATGTGTCTTTAACGATCGATTGACTATAAGTAGAAAATATTCAGCCGCAAAGTTGATACGGAAATGTACATGAATTTAAAGTATTCGAGTTGAGGCAAAATTCTCCTCAGAAAGATTCCAGAAAGAAAACGATTTTCACGCATGCTCAGAGGATTAATGTTCATTTTGATCGCCTTTGAACTCCATTGGCATAGCCAAATAACATTTTGAAATCATCGTACGCATTTCAGAGCAAAAATCAATGTGCAAGAAAGTGTTTTAGATTGATAGCTTTATGGTTGATAGCCTTGAAATAAGTACTACTTCAATCGGCAGTGTGGTTTCTGCTGGATATATTTTTCGTAAAAAGTCCCTCTTTGAACTATGCTAAGGTAAGAGAAGCTAGATCCATTTCTGGATCAAAAGTAGAGCTATAATAACCTTTTGTTCATTTCCTCTACTCGTAATATACTTGTGGACGAACTACTCTAATTTCCCAAAGTATGGTGCTCTTAGATTACCACCAAGAATACATTAATTGCACGACTTCTAACATTCATGACTTTTGAATCCTCTTCCTGGCCCAATAATCTTTTCAGCTACCAAAATGTCCCCAGTTCGATCATTGATAAAATTGACCGTTCTCATAAGTAATATACGCGTACTTCTCATGTATCGGTGGTATCTTCTGCAAAATAATTCGAAATGATTGGGAAATTCCATCGAGATATAGGATTATTTTCTGAGGCTATGAACAACCAGTCCCCTTGACGAACGTTGCGATAGTCGAAGCCTCTGTTACATAAGAATATGCAAGAAATTCAGCTGAATCCTTAGAATCATTCGTGGGAAAAAATGAGAGAATTCAATGTTCGGATCTGTAGCAGTTAGGAAATAAATTCTTCGTCATATCGTAGGTTAGGACACTTAAGCTCATAATCACTTTGACTTTTCCAACGCTGATTTACTGAATTGCAAGTTCAAAGTGCACTTTACGTTTGGTAAATCTATAACTGAATAGTATGAGAGCCGCTTCAAAGGTAGTGGCATTCGGTTTATTCCACATCTTTATTAAATAGGTAATCAGTTTCACTTCTCTTTTTTAGTTACATCAGCTATTTGTGTTTTCGTAAGGGGAGGAGTATTTCGAAACCGGAATGTAAACATCAATGATTTATTAACAATCATGATGAACGGGCAGTTCAAGAATTCTATACCGGAAAAGAGTTTTGGTTAATTTTCTCATAAAGATCGAAGAACACGTGAAACAATCATCAAATGTTAACATTATAGAAATTAACCCAATTTCAAAGAATATAAGCATTTCGTTTGAAAAGTGTCCTAGGATCGATTCGTGGCGACTCAGGCCGTATCGAACCATTCTAAACGCAGTTAGATCTCTTTCTTATAGCCTCGAAGCTTCATTCGCACGGCAGATTTTGATTTAATCGATGCCTCGTATGAAAATTCGACTTGATCATTCAATCAAGCCTTGTATTTTAATCTTAGCATTGGCGGAAAACTGTTGTTAGACGTTAGGGGCATTGTCATGTTTAACCTCTTAAGTTCGGAGTCCATTTGAAGGGCAAATTAAATGTACATATAGTAACTTAAAATGTGTTCACAGCGTTAGCTAATTATTTCTAAGTATAAGTAATATGTTCTACATGTTGCAAATAAAGTTCGGTCGGTTATCGGCAGGATTTACTTGAGGATGCTTAAAAATTATTATCATAACGGTATGCTTTAATTATAAAATTGATAAAATATTATATAGAGAGCGTTTCAGTTTCCAACTCCATTCCTAGGATCTCTTGAAGGACATAAGTAAGAATTAGAAACTTCACGACGCGTATAATAGACCATTCGAAAATTAATTCCCCATAGAGTATCGAGTGGCATTTCAGCTTGCTGCCATATGCTACCGAATTAAAATCTATTTCTCAAATTTTTTATTCTTAAGCAGCATCTTAAGGAATACATAGGTTCCCATTATATCTTTCATATCGGAAGGATTCTGATTAGCTTTCCGATGATACTTGGCTCGGTCCGGACCGGAAGTCGATTAAATACTTGTTATATTTAATATTAATTCGGAGCGGGCGATGGACTATTTTAGTGATGTTATTTTAATGTAACTAGATTTTCTAGCGTAATAATATCGAATGTAACACTTGAATATAAAACTATGAAAATAGATTTCCGCCCGACTTTGACTCTAGTAGTACCTATCTGTCAAAATAAAAACTTATTTCATTAAATTTTAAATGATTTCTGATTACATAATGAACAATTTCAAAAATCATAATTTGAATTATGTCGCCCTTTCAATACAATGCTTTTGTTTAAATCAATTATTTCGATATTAGGAATATCGACGTCAATGCAATGCTCAGGTCTCCAGTGAGTGGACACAAATAAATGCATGATAAATATGAAAAAGCAGGATGTGCGAGAATGAGTGCACGATCGCTTTTATTCCAAGACCAAGATCTGCCCTAATTTAGATGTCTAAAAATGTACTCCTTGTGCAGATAGAAGTTTACATTTTATTTACCTTCTTGTTACCCCGATCGTAACCAATGAATAATCCTACATTATAAAGAAAACACACCCTTCGCGTTTATCGATGGCACAGTACTATTTGAAGTGAGAAATTATATTAGAAAAGTCATAGGATTCACACCATGTTGATACCAAAAGACATGAAATTTCATTAGTGTTACGTTTTGATGGATGGTCGTTTTTATTGCTTATAAAAAGTGCACAGTTCTATTGACTCGACGCTAAATATCTCTTAGTGGGATTAGTGGATGTCCTGATGGATTTCTTTCACTTATTCACATTTTAAGTATCGGATCAATAATGACATTTCATTCCTCCTTTAAATTTTTAAAGTTGACTCTATAAAAGGAGATGGGAACCATAACTTTCACTTCCGTTGATGTACTTAATTTAATAATTAAACATAATATTTGGAAGAACATTCACCATCCATCAGTAAATGCCATCAATAACACATTGACATTGTTTGTTTTTCTCATACATAACTAAAAGCTTCGAACGATTGTCACATAAGTTTTTGATTGCATTCAGCCCTTTTATGGTAATCCGATGTTTAGGAAACCGGTTAATGTTAATCTAATGATTCGAGTATTATCTCAGGAGCCTCTCACTTCACAACTGACCAAAGAATAAAGCCCACGGGTTGCATATGCATCATAATTTAATATCATCAACATGAACCATGTCTAAAATTCCACCGGAGATTAACTTATATTCAATTTTCTCTATAAAAATCTGAAAGCGATTAAAATTATCTATACTCCTTTAACACGTTCTGTTACGCTATGACTAGTCGGATCGATCGAGGCCCATTATCACAATAAAGAAACTTCCTTTCTTTCGTGGGAGACGACGTTTCACAATTTGCGTGAATGTTATGTATTGAATGTTCGGATTTTTTTCCGTGTATTTAACACCACACTCGATTCACATTATAGAATAGCAAAACTGCAGTTGATTCTAAACGTCGCACTACTACTACTTATAGCCGGAACTTTTGAATTTCATTCTGTTCGATTTCGAATTCTATATCTACGGAAAGCTAAAGTTAGAATGAATCTTCGCACGAGCTGTAGTGAAGACCGTAAAAGAGAGCTATGCTTGCAAGTTTCATTTTATCATCTTCGGTCTTGGGATGCGTTTCCACAAAAAGTTGTCCTTCAAAAGATTCAAATTTTCCCATTATGATACTCCTACCTCTTTTTCGCAGAGAATGTGAGGGTACTTTCGTACATTCCAACAAAGAACCATGAACAGAATGTGTCTTTAACGATCGATTGACTATAAGTAGAAAATATTCAGCCGCAAAGTTGATACGGAAATGTACATGAATTTAAAGTATTCGAGTTGAGGCAAAATTCTCCTCAGAAAGATTCCAGAAAGAAAACGATTTTCACGCATGCTCAGAGGATTAATGTTCATTTTGATCGCCTTTGAACTCCATTGGCATAGCCAAATAACATTTTGAAATCATCGTACGCATTTCAGAGCAAAAATCAATGTGCAAGAAAGTGTTTTAGATTGATAGCTTTATGGTTGATAGCCTTGAAATAAGTACTACTTCAATCGGCAGTGTGGTTTCTGCTGGATATATTTTTCGTAAAAAGTCCCTCTTTGAACTATGCTAAGGTAAGAGAAGCTAGATCCATTTCTGGATCAAAAGTAGAGCTATAATAACCTTTTGTTCATTTCCTCTACTCGTAATATACTTGTGGACGAACTACTCTAATTTCCCAAAGTATGGTGCTCTTAGATTACCACCAAGAATACATTAATTGCACGACTTCTAACATTCATGACTTTTGAATCCTCTTCCTGGCCCAATAATCTTTTCAGCTACCAAAATGTCCCCAGTTCGATCATTGATAAAATTGACCGTTCTCATAAGTAATATACGCGTACTTCTCATGTATCGGTGGTATCTTCTGCAAAATAATTCGAAACGATTGGGAAATTCCATCGAGATATAGGATTATTTTCTGAGGCTATGAACAACCAGTCCCCTTGACGAACGTTGCGATAGTCGAAGCCTCTGTTACATAAGAATATGCAAGAAATTCAGCTGAATCCTTAGAATCATTCGTGGGAAAAAATGAGAGAATTCAATGTTCGGATCTGTAGCAGTTAGGAAATAAATTCTTCGTCATATCGTAGGTTAGGACACTTAAGCTCATAATCACTTTGACTTTTCCAACGCTGATTTACTGAATTGCAAGTTCAAAGTGCACTTTACGTTTGGTAAATCTATAACTGAATAGTATGAGAGCCGCTTCAAAGGTAGTGGCATTCGGTTTATTCCACATCTTTATTAAATAGGTAATCAGTTTCACTTCTCTTTTTTAGTTACATCAGCTATTTGTGTTTTCGTAAGGGGAGGAGTATTTCGAAACCGGAATGTAAACATCAATGATTTATTAACAATCATGATGAACGGGCAGTTCAAGAATTCTATACCGGAAAAGAGTTTTGGTTAATTTTCTCATAAAGATCGAAGAACACGTGAAACAATCATCAAATGTTAACATTATAGAAATTAACCCAATTTCAAAGAATATAAGCATTTCGTTTGAAAAGTGTCCTAGGATCGATTCGTGGCGACTCAGGCCGTATCGAACCATTCTAAACGCAGTTAGATCTCTTTCTTATAGCCTCGAAGCTTCATTCGCACGGCAGATTTTGATTTAATCGATGCCTCGTATGAAAATTCGACTTGATCATTCAATCAAGCCTTGTATTTTAATCTTAGCATTGGCGGAAAACTGTTGTTAGACGTTAGGGGCATTGTCATGTTTAACCTCTTAAGTTCGGAGTCCATTTGAAGGGCAAATTAAATGTACATATAGTAACTTAAAATGTGTTCACAGCGTTAGCTAATTATTTCTAAGTATAAGTAATATGTTCTACATGTTGCAAATAAAGTTCGGTCGGTTATCGGCAGGATTTACTTGAGGATGCTTAAAAATTATTATCATAACGGTATGCTTTAATTATAAAATTGATAAAATATTATATAGAGAGCGTTTCAGTTTCCAACTCCATTCCTAGGATCTCTTGAAGGACATAAGTAAGAATTAGAAACTTCACGACGCGTATAATAGACCATTCGAAAATTAATTCCCCATAGAGTATCGAGTGGCATTTCAGCTTGCTGCCATATGCTACCGAATTAAAATCTATTTCTCAAATTTTTTATTCTTAAGCAGCATCTTAAGGAATACATAGGTTCCCATTATATCTTTCATATCGGAAGGATTCTGATTAGCTTTCCGATGATACTTGGCTCGGTCCGGACCGGAAGTCGATTAAATACTTGTTATATTTAATATTAATTCGGAGCGGGCGATGGACTATTTTAGTGATGTTATTTTAATGTAACTAGATTTTCTAGCGTAATAATATCGAATGTAACACTTGAATATAAAACTATGAAAATAGATTTCCGCCCGACTTTGACTCTAGTAGTACCTATCTGTCAAAATAAAAACTTATTTCATTAAATTTTAAATGATTTCTGATTACATAATGAACAATTTCAAAAATCATAATTTGAATTATGTCGCCCTTTCAATACAATGCTTTTGTTTAAATCAATTATTTCGATATTAGGAATATCGACGTCAATGCAATGCTCAGGTCTCCAGTGAGTGGACACAAATAAATGCATGATAAATATGAAAAAGCAGGATGTGCGAGAATGAGTGCACGATCGCTTTTATTCCAAGACCAAGATCTGCCCTAATTTAGATGTCTAAAAATGTACTCCTTGTGCAGATAGAAGTTTACATTTTATTTACCTTCTTGTTACCCCGATCGTAACCAATGAATAATCCTACATTATAAAGAAAACACACCCTTCGCGTTTATCGATGGCACAGTACTATTTGAAGTGAGAAATTATATTAGAAAAGTCATAGGATTCACACCATGTTGATACCAAAAGACATGAAATTTCATTAGTGTTACGTTTTGATGGATGGTCGTTTTTATTGCTTATAAAAAGTGCACAGTTCTATTGACTCGACGCTAAATATCTCTTAGTGGGATTAGTGGATGTCCTGATGGATTTCTTTCACTTATTCACATTTTAAGTATCGGATCAATAATGACATTTCATTCCTCCTTTAAATTTTTAAAGTTGACTCTATAAAAGGAGATGGGAACCATAACTTTCACTTCCGTTGATGTACTTAATTTAATAATTAAACATAATATTTGGAAGAACATTCACCATCCATCAGTAAATGCCATCAATAACACATTGACATTGTTTGTTTTTCTCATACATAACTAAAAGCTTCGAACGATTGTCACATAAGTTTTTGATTGCATTCAGCCCTTTTATGGTAATCCGATGTTTAGGAAACCGGTTAATGTTAATCTAATGATTCGAGTATTATCTCAGGAGCCTCTCACTTCACAACTGACCAAAGAATAAAGCCCACGGGTTGCATATGCATCATAATTTAATATCATCAACATGAACCATGTCTAAAATTCCACCGGAGATTAACTTATATTCAATTTTCTCTATAAAAATCTGAAAGCGATTAAAATTATCTATACTCCTTTAACACGTTCTGTTACGCTATGACTAGTCGGATCGATCGAGGCCCATTATCACAATAAAGAAACTTCCTTTCTTTCGTGGGAGACGACGTTTCACAATTTGCGTGAATGTTATGTATTGAATGTTCGGATTTTTTTCCGTGTATTTAACACCACACTCGATTCACATTATAGAATAGCAAAACTGCAGTTGATTCTAAACGTCGCACTACTACTACTTATAGCCGGAACTTTTGAATTTCATTCTGTTCGATTTCGAATTCTATATCTACGGAAAGCTAAAGTTAGAATGAATCTTCGCACGAGCTGTAGTGAAGACCGTAAAAGAGAGCTATGCTTGCAAGTTTCATTTTATCATCTTCGGTCTTGGGATGCGTTTCCACAAAAAGTTGTCCTTCAAAAGATTCAAATTTTCCCATTATGATACTCCTACCTCTTTTTCGCAGAGAATGTGAGGGTACTTTCGTACATTCCAACAAAGAACCATGAACAGAATGTGTCTTTAACGATCGATTGACTATAAGTAGAAAATATTCAGCCGCAAAGTTGATACGGAAATGTACATGAATTTAAAGTATTCGAGTTGAGGCAAAATTCTCCTCAGAAAGATTCCAGAAAGAAAACGATTTTCACGCATGCTCAGAGGATTAATGTTCATTTTGATCGCCTTTGAACTCCATTGGCATAGCCAAATAACATTTTGAAATCATCGTACGCATTTCAGAGCAAAAATCAATGTGCAAGAAAGTGTTTTAGATTGATAGCTTTATGGTTGATAGCCTTGAAATAAGTACTACTTCAATCGGCAGTGTGGTTTCTGCTGGATATATTTTTCGTAAAAAGTCCCTCTTTGAACTATGCTAAGGTAAGAGAAGCTAGATCCATTTCTGGATCAAAAGTAGAGCTATAATAACCTTTTGTTCATTTCCTCTACTCGTAATATACTTGTGGACGAACTACTCTAATTTCCCAAAGTATGGTGCTCTTAGATTACCACCAAGAATACATTAATTGCACGACTTCTAACATTCATGACTTTTGAATCCTCTTCCTGGCCCAATAATCTTTTCAGCTACCAAAATGTCCCCAGTTCGATCATTGATAAAATTGACCGTTCTCATAAGTAATATACGCGTACTTCTCATGTATCGGTGGTATCTTCTGCAAAATAATTCGAAATGATTGGGAAATTCCATCGAGATATAGGATTATTTTCTGAGGCTATGAACAACCAGTCCCCTTGACGAACGTTGCGATAGTCGAAGCCTCTGTTACATAAGAATATGCAAGAAATTCAGCTGAATCCTTAGAATCATTCGTGGGAAAAAATGAGAGAATTCAATGTTCGGATCTGTAGCAGTTAGGAAATAAATTCTTCGTCATATCGTAGGTTAGGACACTTAAGCTCATAATCACTTTGACTTTTCCAACGCTGATTTACTGAATTGCAAGTTCAAAGTGCACTTTACGTTTGGTAAATCTATAACTGAATAGTATGAGAGCCGCTTCAAAGGTAGTGGCATTCGGTTTATTCCACATCTTTATTAAATAGGTAATCAGTTTCACTTCTCTTTTTTAGTTACATCAGCTATTTGTGTTTTCGTAAGGGGAGGAGTATTTCGAAACCGGAATGTAAACATCAATGATTTATTAACAATCATGATGAACGGGCAGTTCAAGAATTCTATACCGGAAAAGAGTTTTGGTTAATTTTCTCATAAAGATCGAAGAACACGTGAAACAATCATCAAATGTTAACATTATAGAAATTAACCCAATTTCAAAGAATATAAGCATTTCGTTTGAAAAGTGTCCTAGGATCGATTCGTGGCGACTCAGGCCGTATCGAACCATTCTAAACGCAGTTAGATCTCTTTCTTATAGCCTCGAAGCTTCATTCGCACGGCAGATTTTGATTTAATCGATGCCTCGTATGAAAATTCGACTTGATCATTCAATCAAGCCTTGTATTTTAATCTTAGCATTGGCGGAAAACTGTTGTTAGACGTTAGGGGCATTGTCATGTTTAACCTCTTAAGTTCGGAGTCCATTTGAAGGGCAAATTAAATGTACATATAGTAACTTAAAATGTGTTCACAGCGTTAGCTAATTATTTCTAAGTATAAGTAATATGTTCTACATGTTGCAAATAAAGTTCGGTCGGTTATCGGCAGGATTTACTTGAGGATGCTTAAAAATTATTATCATAACGGTATGCTTTAATTATAAAATTGATAAAATATTATATAGAGAGCGTTTCAGTTTCCAACTCCATTCCTAGGATCTCTTGAAGGACATAAGTAAGAATTAGAAACTTCACGACGCGTATAATAGACCATTCGAAAATTAATTCCCCATAGAGTATCGAGTGGCATTTCAGCTTGCTGCCATATGCTACCGAATTAAAATCTATTTCTCAAATTTTTTATTCTTAAGCAGCATCTTAAGGAATACATAGGTTCCCATTATATCTTTCATATCGGAAGGATTCTGATTAGCTTTCCGATGATACTTGGCTCGGTCCGGACCGGAAGTCGATTAAATACTTGTTATATTTAATATTAATTCGGAGCGGGCGATGGACTATTTTAGTGATGTTATTTTAATGTAACTAGATTTTCTAGCGTAATAATATCGAATGTAACACTTGAATATAAAACTATGAAAATAGATTTCCGCCCGACTTTGACTCTAGTAGTACCTATCTGTCAAAATAAAAACTTATTTCATTAAATTTTAAATGATTTCTGATTACATAATGAACAATTTCAAAAATCATAATTTGAATTATGTCGCCCTTTCAATACAATGCTTTTGTTTAAATCAATTATTTCGATATTAGGAATATCGACGTCAATGCAATGCTCAGGTCTCCAGTGAGTGGACACAAATAAATGCATGATAAATATGAAAAAGCAGGATGTGCGAGAATGAGTGCACGATCGCTTTTATTCCAAGACCAAGATCTGCCCTAATTTAGATGTCTAAAAATGTACTCCTTGTGCAGATAGAAGTTTACATTTTATTTACCTTCTTGTTACCCCGATCGTAACCAATGAATAATCCTACATTATAAAGAAAACACACCCTTCGCGTTTATCGATGGCACAGTACTATTTGAAGTGAGAAATTATATTAGAAAAGTCATAGGATTCACACCATGTTGATACCAAAAGACATGAAATTTCATTAGTGTTACGTTTTGATGGATGGTCGTTTTTATTGCTTATAAAAAGTGCACAGTTCTATTGACTCGACGCTAAATATCTCTTAGTGGGATTAGTGGATGTCCTGATGGATTTCTTTCACTTATTCACATTTTAAGTATCGGATCAATAATGACATTTCATTCCTCCTTTAAATTTTTAAAGTTGACTCTATAAAAGGAGATGGGAACCATAACTTTCACTTCCGTTGATGTACTTAATTTAATAATTAAACATAATATTTGGAAGAACATTCACCATCCATCAGTAAATGCCATCAATAACACATTGACATTGTTTGTTTTTCTCATACATAACTAAAAGCTTCGAACGATTGTCACATAAGTTTTTGATTGCATTCAGCCCTTTTATGGTAATCCGATGTTTAGGAAACCGGTTAATGTTAATCTAATGATTCGAGTATTATCTCAGGAGCCTCTCACTTCACAACTGACCAAAGAATAAAGCCCACGGGTTGCATATGCATCATAATTTAATATCATCAACATGAACCATGTCTAAAATTCCACCGGAGATTAACTTATATTCAATTTTCTCTATAAAAATCTGAAAGCGATTAAAATTATCTATACTCCTTTAACACGTTCTGTTACGCTATGACTAGTCGGATCGATCGAGGCCCATTATCACAATAAAGAAACTTCCTTTCTTTCGTGGGAGACGACGTTTCACAATTTGCGTGAATGTTATGTATTGAATGTTCGGATTTTTTTCCGTGTATTTAACACCACACTCGATTCACATTATAGAATAGCAAAACTGCAGTTGATTCTAAACGTCGCACTACTACTACTTATAGCCGGAACTTTTGAATTTCATTCTGTTCGATTTCGAATTCTATATCTACGGAAAGCTAAAGTTAGAATGAATCTTCGCACGAGCTGTAGTGAAGACCGTAAAAGAGAGCTATGCTTGCAAGTTTCATTTTATCATCTTCGGTCTTGGGATGCGTTTCCACAAAAAGTTGTCCTTCAAAAGATTCAAATTTTCCCATTATGATACTCCTACCTCTTTTTCGCAGAGAATGTGAGGGTACTTTCGTACATTCCAACAAAGAACCATGAACAGAATGTGTCTTTAACGATCGATTGACTATAAGTAGAAAATATTCAGCCGCAAAGTTGATACGGAAATGTACATGAATTTAAAGTATTCGAGTTGAGGCAAAATTCTCCTCAGAAAGATTCCAGAAAGAAAACGATTTTCACGCATGCTCAGAGGATTAATGTTCATTTTGATCGCCTTTGAACTCCATTGGCATAGCCAAATAACATTTTGAAATCATCGTACGCATTTCAGAGCAAAAATCAATGTGCAAGAAAGTGTTTTAGATTGATAGCTTTATGGTTGATAGCCTTGAAATAAGTACTACTTCAATCGGCAGTGTGGTTTCTGCTGGATATATTTTTCGTAAAAAGTCCCTCTTTGAACTATGCTAAGGTAAGAGAAGCTAGATCCATTTCTGGATCAAAAGTAGAGCTATAATAACCTTTTGTTCATTTCCTCTACTCGTAATATACTTGTGGACGAACTACTCTAATTTCCCAAAGTATGGTGCTCTTAGATTACCACCAAGAATACATTAATTGCACGACTTCTAACATTCATGACTTTTGAATCCTCTTCCTGGCCCAATAATCTTTTCAGCTACCAAAATGTCCCCAGTTCGATCATTGATAAAATTGACCGTTCTCATAAGTAATATACGCGTACTTCTCATGTATCGGTGGTATCTTCTGCAAAATAATTCGAAACGATTGGGAAATTCCATCGAGATATAGGATTATTTTCTGAGGCTATGAACAACCAGTCCCCTTGACGAACGTTGCGATAGTCGAAGCCTCTGTTACATAAGAATATGCAAGAAATTCAGCTGAATCCTTAGAATCATTCGTGGGAAAAAATGAGAGAATTCAATGTTCGGATCTGTAGCAGTTAGGAAATAAATTCTTCGTCATATCGTAGGTTAGGACACTTAAGCTCATAATCACTTTGACTTTTCCAACGCTGATTTACTGAATTGCAAGTTCAAAGTGCACTTTACGTTTGGTAAATCTATAACTGAATAGTATGAGAGCCGCTTCAAAGGTAGTGGCATTCGGTTTATTCCACATCTTTATTAAATAGGTAATCAGTTTCACTTCTCTTTTTTAGTTACATCAGCTATTTGTGTTTTCGTAAGGGGAGGAGTATTTCGAAACCGGAATGTAAACATCAATGATTTATTAACAATCATGATGAACGGGCAGTTCAAGAATTCTATACCGGAAAAGAGTTTTGGTTAATTTTCTCATAAAGATCGAAGAACACGTGAAACAATCATCAAATGTTAACATTATAGAAATTAACCCAATTTCAAAGAATATAAGCATTTCGTTTGAAAAGTGTCCTAGGATCGATTCGTGGCGACTCAGGCCGTATCGAACCATTCTAAACGCAGTTAGATCTCTTTCTTATAGCCTCGAAGCTTCATTCGCACGGCAGATTTTGATTTAATCGATGCCTCGTATGAAAATTCGACTTGATCATTCAATCAAGCCTTGTATTTTAATCTTAGCATTGGCGGAAAACTGTTGTTAGACGTTAGGGGCATTGTCATGTTTAACCTCTTAAGTTCGGAGTCCATTTGAAGGGCAAATTAAATGTACATATAGTAACTTAAAATGTGTTCACAGCGTTAGCTAATTATTTCTAAGTATAAGTAATATGTTCTACATGTTGCAAATAAAGTTCGGTCGGTTATCGGCAGGATTTACTTGAGGATGCTTAAAAATTATTATCATAACGGTATGCTTTAATTATAAAATTGATAAAATATTATATAGAGAGCGTTTCAGTTTCCAACTCCATTCCTAGGATCTCTTGAAGGACATAAGTAAGAATTAGAAACTTCACGACGCGTATAATAGACCATTCGAAAATTAATTCCCCATAGAGTATCGAGTGGCATTTCAGCTTGCTGCCATATGCTACCGAATTAAAATCTATTTCTCAAATTTTTTATTCTTAAGCAGCATCTTAAGGAATACATAGGTTCCCATTATATCTTTCATATCGGAAGGATTCTGATTAGCTTTCCGATGATACTTGGCTCGGTCCGGACCGGAAGTCGATTAAATACTTGTTATATTTAATATTAATTCGGAGCGGGCGATGGACTATTTTAGTGATGTTATTTTAATGTAACTAGATTTTCTAGCGTAATAATATCGAATGTAACACTTGAATATAAAACTATGAAAATAGATTTCCGCCCGACTTTGACTCTAGTAGTACCTATCTGTCAAAATAAAAACTTATTTCATTAAATTTTAAATGATTTCTGATTACATAATGAACAATTTCAAAAATCATAATTTGAATTATGTCGCCCTTTCAATACAATGCTTTTGTTTAAATCAATTATTTCGATATTAGGAATATCGACGTCAATGCAATGCTCAGGTCTCCAGTGAGTGGACACAAATAAATGCATGATAAATATGAAAAAGCAGGATGTGCGAGAATGAGTGCACGATCGCTTTTATTCCAAGACCAAGATCTGCCCTAATTTAGATGTCTAAAAATGTACTCCTTGTGCAGATAGAAGTTTACATTTTATTTACCTTCTTGTTACCCCGATCGTAACCAATGAATAATCCTACATTATAAAGAAAACACACCCTTCGCGTTTATCGATGGCACAGTACTATTTGAAGTGAGAAATTATATTAGAAAAGTCATAGGATTCACACCATGTTGATACCAAAAGACATGAAATTTCATTAGTGTTACGTTTTGATGGATGGTCGTTTTTATTGCTTATAAAAAGTGCACAGTTCTATTGACTCGACGCTAAATATCTCTTAGTGGGATTAGTGGATGTCCTGATGGATTTCTTTCACTTATTCACATTTTAAGTATCGGATCAATAATGACATTTCATTCCTCCTTTAAATTTTTAAAGTTGACTCTATAAAAGGAGATGGGAACCATAACTTTCACTTCCGTTGATGTACTTAATTTAATAATTAAACATAATATTTGGAAGAACATTCACCATCCATCAGTAAATGCCATCAATAACACATTGACATTGTTTGTTTTTCTCATACATAACTAAAAGCTTCGAACGATTGTCACATAAGTTTTTGATTGCATTCAGCCCTTTTATGGTAATCCGATGTTTAGGAAACCGGTTAATGTTAATCTAATGATTCGAGTATTATCTCAGGAGCCTCTCACTTCACAACTGACCAAAGAATAAAGCCCACGGGTTGCATATGCATCATAATTTAATATCATCAACATGAACCATGTCTAAAATTCCACCGGAGATTAACTTATATTCAATTTTCTCTATAAAAATCTGAAAGCGATTAAAATTATCTATACTCCTTTAACACGTTCTGTTACGCTATGACTAGTCGGATCGATCGAGGCCCATTATCACAATAAAGAAACTTCCTTTCTTTCGTGGGAGACGACGTTTCACAATTTGCGTGAATGTTATGTATTGAATGTTCGGATTTTTTTCCGTGTATTTAACACCACACTCGATTCACATTATAGAATAGCAAAACTGCAGTTGATTCTAAACGTCGCACTACTACTACTTATAGCCGGAACTTTTGAATTTCATTCTGTTCGATTTCGAATTCTATATCTACGGAAAGCTAAAGTTAGAATGAATCTTCGCACGAGCTGTAGTGAAGACCGTAAAAGAGAGCTATGCTTGCAAGTTTCATTTTATCATCTTCGGTCTTGGGATGCGTTTCCACAAAAAGTTGTCCTTCAAAAGATTCAAATTTTCCCATTATGATACTCCTACCTCTTTTTCGCAGAGAATGTGAGGGTACTTTCGTACATTCCAACAAAGAACCATGAACAGAATGTGTCTTTAACGATCGATTGACTATAAGTAGAAAATATTCAGCCGCAAAGTTGATACGGAAATGTACATGAATTTAAAGTATTCGAGTTGAGGCAAAATTCTCCTCAGAAAGATTCCAGAAAGAAAACGATTTTCACGCATGCTCAGAGGATTAATGTTCATTTTGATCGCCTTTGAACTCCATTGGCATAGCCAAATAACATTTTGAAATCATCGTACGCATTTCAGAGCAAAAATCAATGTGCAAGAAAGTGTTTTAGATTGATAGCTTTATGGTTGATAGCCTTGAAATAAGTACTACTTCAATCGGCAGTGTGGTTTCTGCTGGATATATTTTTCGTAAAAAGTCCCTCTTTGAACTATGCTAAGGTAAGAGAAGCTAGATCCATTTCTGGATCAAAAGTAGAGCTATAATAACCTTTTGTTCATTTCCTCTACTCGTAATATACTTGTGGACGAACTACTCTAATTTCCCAAAGTATGGTGCTCTTAGATTACCACCAAGAATACATTAATTGCACGACTTCTAACATTCATGACTTTTGAATCCTCTTCCTGGCCCAATAATCTTTTCAGCTACCAAAATGTCCCCAGTTCGATCATTGATAAAATTGACCGTTCTCATAAGTAATATACGCGTACTTCTCATGTATCGGTGGTATCTTCTGCAAAATAATTCGAAATGATTGGGAAATTCCATCGAGATATAGGATTATTTTCTGAGGCTATGAACAACCAGTCCCCTTGACGAACGTTGCGATAGTCGAAGCCTCTGTTACATAAGAATATGCAAGAAATTCAGCTGAATCCTTAGAATCATTCGTGGGAAAAAATGAGAGAATTCAATGTTCGGATCTGTAGCAGTTAGGAAATAAATTCTTCGTCATATCGTAGGTTAGGACACTTAAGCTCATAATCACTTTGACTTTTCCAACGCTGATTTACTGAATTGCAAGTTCAAAGTGCACTTTACGTTTGGTAAATCTATAACTTAATAGTATGAGAGCCGCTTCAAAGGTAGTGGCATTCGGTTTATTCCACATCTTTATTAAATAGGTAATCAGTTTCACTTCTCTTTTTTAGTTACATCAGCTATTTGTGTTTTCGTAAGGGGAGGAGTATTTCGAAACCGGAATGTAAACATCAATGATTTATTAACAATCATGATGAACGGGCAGTTCAAGAATTCTATACCGGAAAAGAGTTTTGGTTAATTTTCTCATAAAGATCGAAGAACACGTGATACAATCATCAAATGTTAACATTATAGAAATTAACCCAATTTCAAAGAATATAAGCATTTCGTTTGAAAAGTGTCCTAGGATCGATTCGTGGCGACTCAGGCCGTATCGAACCATTCTAAACGCAGTTAGATCTCTTTCTTATAGCCTCGAAGCTTCATTCGCACGGCAGATTTTGATTTAATCGATGCCTCGTATGAAAATTCGACTTGATCATTCAATCAAGCCTTGTATTTTAATCTTAGCATTGGCGGAAAACTGTTGTTAGACGTTAGGGGCATTGTCATGTTTAACCTCTTAAGTTCGGAGTCCATTTGAAGGGCAAATTAAATGTACATATAGTAACTTAAAATGTGTTCACAGCGTTAGCTAATTATTTCTAAGTATAAGTAATATGTTCTACATGTTGCAAATAAAGTTCGGTCGGTTATCGGCAGGATTTACTTGAGGATGCTTAAAAATTATTATCATAACGGTATGCTTTAATTATAAAATTGATAAAATATTATATAGAGAGCGTTTCAGTTTCCAACTCCATTCCTAGGATCTCTTGAAGGACATAAGTAAGAATTAGAAACTTCACGACGCGTATAATAGACCATTCGAAAATTAATTCCCCATAGAGTATCGAGTGGCATTTCAGCTTGCTGCCATATGCTACCGAATTAAAATCTATTTCTCAAATTTTTTATTCTTAAGCAGCATCTTAAGGAATACATAGGTTCCCATTATATCTTTCATATCGGAAGGATTCTGATTAGCTTTCCGATGATACTTGGCTCGGTCCGGACCGGAAGTCGATTAAATACTTGTTATATTTAATATTAATTCGGAGCGGGCGATGGACTATTTTAGTGATGTTATTTTAATGTAACTAGATTTTCTAGCGTAATAATATCGAATGTAACACTTGAATATAAAACTATGAAAATAGATTTCCGCCCGACTTTGACTCTAGTAGTACCTATCTGTCAAAATAAAAACTTATTTCATTAAATTTTAAATGATTTCTGATTACATAATGAACAATTTCAAAAATCATAATTTGAATTATGTCGCCCTTTCAATACAATGCTTTTGTTTAAATCAATTATTTCGATATTAGGAATATCGACGTCAATGCAATGCTCAGGTCTCCAGTGAGTGGACACAAATAAATGCATGATAAATATGAAAAAGCAGGATGTGCGAGAATGAGTGCACGATCGCTTTTATTCCAAGACCAAGATCTGCCCTAATTTAGATGTCTAAAAATGTACTCCTTGTGCAGATAGAAGTTTACATTTTATTTACCTTCTTGTTACCCCGATCGTAACCAATGAATAATCCTACATTATAAAGAAAACACACCCTTCGCGTTTATCGATGGCACAGTACTATTTGAAGTGAGAAATTATATTAGAAAAGTCATAGGATTCACACCATGTTGATACCAAAAGACATGAAATTTCATTAGTGTTACGTTTTGATGGATGGTCGTTTTTATTGCTTATAAAAAGTGCACAGTTCTATTGACTCGACGCTAAATATCTCTTAGTGGGATTAGTGGATGTCCTGATGGATTTCTTTCACTTATTCACATTTTAAGTATCGGATCAATAATGACATTTCATTCCTCCTTTAAATTTTTAAAGTTGACTCTATAAAAGGAGATGGGAACCATAACTTTCACTTCCGTTGATGTACTTAATTTAATAATTAAACATAATATTTGGAAGAACATTCACCATCCATCAGTAAATGCCATCAATAACACATTGACATTGTTTGTTTTTCTCATACATAACTAAAAGCTTCGAACGATTGTCACATAAGTTTTTGATTGCATTCAGCCCTTTTATGGTAATCCGATGTTTAGGAAACCGGTTAATGTTAATCTAATGATTCGAGTATTATCTCAGGAGCCTCTCACTTCACAACTGACCAAAGAATAAAGCCCACGGGTTGCATATGCATCATAATTTAATATCATCAACATGAACCATGTCTAAAATTCCACCGGAGATTAACTTATATTCAATTTTCTCTATAAAAATCTGAAAGCGATTAAAATTATCTATACTCCTTTAACACGTTCTGTTACGCTATGACTAGTCGGATCGATCGAGGCCCATTATCACAATAAAGAAACTTCCTTTCTTTCGTGGGAGACGACGTTTCACAATTTGCGTGAATGTTATGTATTGAATGTTCGGATTTTTTTCCGTGTATTTAACACCACACTCGATTCACATTATAGAATAGCAAAACTGCAGTTGATTCTAAACGTCGCACTACTACTACTTATAGCCGGAACTTTTGAATTTCATTCTGTTCGATTTCGAATTCTATATCTACGGAAAGCTAAAGTTAGAATGAATCTTCGCACGAGCTGTAGTGAAGACCGTAAAAGAGAGCTATGCTTGCAAGTTTCATTTTATCATCTTCGGTCTTGGGATGCGTTTCCACAAAAAGTTGTCCTTCAAAAGATTCAAATTTTCCCATTATGATACTCCTACCTCTTTTTCGCAGAGAATGTGAGGGTACTTTCGTACATTCCAACAAAGAACCATGAACAGAATGTGTCTTTAACGATCGATTGACTATAAGTAGAAAATATTCAGCCGCAAAGTTGATACGGAAATGTACATGAATTTAAAGTATTCGAGTTGAGGCAAAATTCTCCTCAGAAAGATTCCAGAAAGAAAACGATTTTCACGCATGCTCAGAGGATTAATGTTCATTTTGATCGCCTTTGAACTCCATTGGCATAGCCAAATAACATTTTGAAATCATCGTACGCATTTCAGAGCAAAAATCAATGTGCAAGAAAGTGTTTTAGATTGATAGCTTTATGGTTGATAGCCTTGAAATAAGTACTACTTCAATCGGCAGTGTGGTTTCTGCTGGATATATTTTTCGTAAAAAGTCCCTCTTTGAACTATGCTAAGGTAAGAGAAGCTAGATCCATTTCTGGATCAAAAGTAGAGCTATAATAACCTTTTGTTCATTTCCTCTACTCGTAATATACTTGTGGACGAACTACTCTAATTTCCCAAAGTATGGTGCTCTTAGATTACCACCAAGAATACATTAATTGCACGACTTCTAACATTCATGACTTTTGAATCCTCTTCCTGGCCCAATAATCTTTTCAGCTACCAAAATGTCCCCAGTTCGATCATTGATAAAATTGACCGTTCTCATAAGTAATATACGCGTACTTCTCATGTATCGGTGGTATCTTCTGCAAAATAATTCGAAATGATTGGGAAATTCCATCGAGATATAGGATTATTTTCTGAGGCTATGAACAACCAGTCCCCTTGACGAACGTTGCGATAGTCGAAGCCTCTGTTACATAAGAATATGCAAGAAATTCAGCTGAATCCTTAGAATCATTCGTGGGAAAAAATGAGAGAATTCAATGTTCGGATCTGTAGCAGTTAGGAAATAAATTCTTCGTCATATCGTAGGTTAGGACACTTAAGCTCATAATCACTTTGACTTTTCCAACGCTGATTTACTGAATTGCAAGTTCAAAGTGCACTTTACGTTTGGTAAATCTATAACTGAATAGTATGAGAGCCGCTTCAAAGGTAGTGGCATTCGGTTTATTCCACATCTTTATTAAATAGGTAATCAGTTTCACTTCTCTTTTTTAGTTACATCAGCTATTTGTGTTTTCGTAAGGGGAGGAGTATTTCGAAACCGGAATGTAAACATCAATGATTTATTAACAATCATGATGAACGGGCAGTTCAAGAATTCTATACCGGAAAAGAGTTTTGGTTAATTTTCTCATAAAGATCGAAGAACACGTGAAACAATCATCAAATGTTAACATTATAGAAATTAACCCAATTTCAAAGAATATAAGCATTTCGTTTGAAAAGTGTCCTAGGATCGATTCGTGGCGACTCAGGCCGTATCGAACCATTCTAAACGCAGTTAGATCTCTTTCTTATAGCCTCGAAGCTTCATTCGCACGGCAGATTTTGATTTAATCGATGCCTCGTATGAAAATTCGACTTGATCATTCAATCAAGCCTTGTATTTTAATCTTAGCATTGGCGGAAAACTGTTGTTAGACGTTAGGGGCATTGTCATGTTTAACCTCTTAAGTTCGGAGTCCATTTGAAGGGCAAATTAAATGTACATATAGTAACTTAAAATGTGTTCACAGCGTTAGCTAATTATTTCTAAGTATAAGTAATATGTTCTACATGTTGCAAATAAAGTTCGGTCGGTTATCGGCAGGATTTACTTGAGGATGCTTAAAAATTATTATCATAACGGTATGCTTTAATTATAAAATTGATAAAATATTATATAGAGAGCGTTTCAGTTTCCAACTCCATTCCTAGGATCTCTTGAAGGACATAAGTAAGAATTAGAAACTTCACGACGCGTATAATAGACCATTCGAAAATTAATTCCCCATAGAGTATCGAGTGGCATTTCAGCTTGCTGCCATATGCTACCGAATTAAAATCTATTTCTCAAATTTTTTATTCTTAAGCAGCATCTTAAGGAATACATAGGTTCCCATTATATCTTTCATATCGGAAGGATTCTGATTAGCTTTCCGATGATACTTGGCTCGGTCCGGACCGGAAGTCGATTAAATACTTGTTATATTTAATATTAATTCGGAGCGGGCGATGGACTATTTTAGTGATGTTATTTTAATGTAACTAGATTTTCTAGCGTAATAATATCGAATGTAACACTTGAATATAAAACTATGAAAATAGATTTCCGCCCGACTTTGACTCTAGTAGTACCTATCTGTCAAAATAAAAACTTATTTCATTAAATTTTAAATGATTTCTGATTACATAATGAACAATTTCAAAAATCATAATTTGAATTATGTCGCCCTTTCAATACAATGCTTTTGTTTAAATCAATTATTTCGATATTAGGAATATCGACGTCAATGCAATGCTCAGGTCTCCAGTGAGTGGACACAAATAAATGCATGATAAATATGAAAAAGCAGGATGTGCGAGAATGAGTGCACGATCGCTTTTATTCCAAGACCAAGATCTGCCCTAATTTAGATGTCTAAAAATGTACTCCTTGTGCAGATAGAAGTTTACATTTTATTTACCTTCTTGTTACCCCGATCGTAACCAATGAATAATCCTACATTATAAAGAAAACACACCCTTCGCGTTTATCGATGGCACAGTACTATTTGAAGTGAGAAATTATATTAGAAAAGTCATAGGATTCACACCATGTTGATACCAAAAGACATGAAATTTCATTAGTGTTACGTTTTGATGGATGGTCGTTTTTATTGCTTATAAAAAGTGCACAGTTCTATTGACTCGACGCTAAATATCTCTTAGTGGGATTAGTGGATGTCCTGATGGATTTCTTTCACTTATTCACATTTTAAGTATCGGATCAATAATGACATTTCATTCCTCCTTTAAATTTTTAAAGTTGACTCTATAAAAGGAGATGGGAACCATAACTTTCACTTCCGTTGATGTACTTAATTTAATAATTAAACATAATATTTGGAAGAACATTCACCATCCATCAGTAAATGCCATCAATAACACATTGACATTGTTTGTTTTTCTCATACATAACTAAAAGCTTCGAACGATTGTCACATAAGTTTTTGATTGCATTCAGCCCTTTTATGGTAATCCGATGTTTAGGAAACCGGTTAATGTTAATCTAATGATTCGAGTATTATCTCAGGAGCCTCTCACTTCACAACTGACCAAAGAATAAAGCCCACGGGTTGCATATGCATCATAATTTAATATCATCAACATGAACCATGTCTAAAATTCCACCGGAGATTAACTTATATTCAATTTTCTCTATAAAAATCTGAAAGCGATTAAAATTATCTATACTCCTTTAACACGTTCTGTTACGCTATGACTAGTCGGATCGATCGAGGCCCATTATCACAATAAAGAAACTTCCTTTCTTTCGTGGGAGACGACGTTTCACAATTTGCGTGAATGTTATGTATTGAATGTTCGGATTTTTTTCCGTGTATTTAACACCACACTCGATTCACATTATAGAATAGCAAAACTGCAGTTGATTCTAAACGTCGCACTACTACTACTTATAGCCGGAACTTTTGAATTTCATTCTGTTCGATTTCGAATTCTATATCTACGGAAAGCTAAAGTTAGAATGAATCTTCGCACGAGCTGTAGTGAAGACCGTAAAAGAGAGCTATGCTTGCAAGTTTCATTTTATCATCTTCGGTCTTGGGATGCGTTTCCACAAAAAGTTGTCCTTCAAAAGATTCAAATTTTCCCATTATGATACTCCTACCTCTTTTTCGCAGAGAATGTGAGGGTACTTTCGTACATTCCAACAAAGAACCATGAACAGAATGTGTCTTTAACGATCGATTGACTATAAGTAGAAAATATTCAGCCGCAAAGTTGATACGGAAATGTACATGAATTTAAAGTATTCGAGTTGAGGCAAAATTCTCCTCAGAAAGATTCCAGAAAGAAAACGATTTTCACGCATGCTCAGAGGATTAATGTTCATTTTGATCGCCTTTGAACTCCATTGGCATAGCCAAA
The DNA here is from genome assembly GCA_036926295.1 of Pachydiplax longipennis. Taxonomy (NCBI): domain Eukaryota; kingdom Metazoa; phylum Arthropoda; class Insecta; order Odonata; family Libellulidae; genus Pachydiplax; species Pachydiplax longipennis. The sequence continues at coordinate 1,377,930 of JAVFKF010000035.1, read as the reverse complement.
TAACATTTTGAAATCATCGTACGCATTTCAGAGCAAAAATCAATGTGCAAGAAAGTGTTTTAGATTGATAGCTTTATGGTTGATAGCCTTGAAATAAGTACTACTTCAATCGGCAGTGTGGTTTCTGCTGGATATATTTTTCGTAAAAAGTCCCTCTTTGAACTATGCTAAGGTAAGAGAAGCTAGATCCATTTCTGGATCAAAAGTAGAGCTATAATAACCTTTTGTTCATTTCCTCTACTCGTAATATACTTGTGGACGAACTACTCTAATTTCCCAAAGTATGGTGCTCTTAGATTACCACCAAGAATACATTAATTGCACGACTTCTAACATTCATGACTTTTGAATCCTCTTCCTGGCCCAATAATCTTTTCAGCTACCAAAATGTCCCCAGTTCGATCATTGATAAAATTGACCGTTCTCATAAGTAATATACGCGTACTTCTCATGTATCGGTGGTATCTTCTGCAAAATAATTCGAAATGATTGGGAAATTCCATCGAGATATAGGATTATTTTCTGAGGCTATGAACAACCAGTCCCCTTGACGAACGTTGCGATAGTCGAAGCCTCTGTTACATAAGAATATGCAAGAAATTCAGCTGAATCCTTAGAATCATTCGTGGGAAAAAATGAGAGAATTCAATGTTCGGATCTGTAGCAGTTAGGAAATAAATTCTTCGTCATATCGTAGGTTAGGACACTTAAGCTCATAATCACTTTGACTTTTCCAACGCTGATTTACTGAATTGCAAGTTCAAAGTGCACTTTACGTTTGGTAAATCTATAACTTAATAGTATGAGAGCCGCTTCAAAGGTAGTGGCATTCGGTTTATTCCACATCTTTATTAAATAGGTAATCAGTTTCACTTCTCTTTTTTAGTTACATCAGCTATTTGTGTTTTCGTAAGGGGAGGAGTATTTCGAAACCGGAATGTAAACATCAATGATTTATTAACAATCATGATGAACGGGCAGTTCAAGAATTCTATACCGGAAAAGAGTTTTGGTTAATTTTCTCATAAAGATCGAAGAACACGTGATACAATCATCAAATGTTAACATTATAGAAATTAACCCAATTTCAAAGAATATAAGCATTTCGTTTGAAAAGTGTCCTAGGATCGATTCGTGGCGACTCAGGCCGTATCGAACCATTCTAAACGCAGTTAGATCTCTTTCTTATAGCCTCGAAGCTTCATTCGCACGGCAGATTTTGATTTAATCGATGCCTCGTATGAAAATTCGACTTGATCATTCAATCAAGCCTTGTATTTTAATCTTAGCATTGGCGGAAAACTGTTGTTAGACGTTAGGGGCATTGTCATGTTTAACCTCTTAAGTTCGGAGTCCATTTGAAGGGCAAATTAAATGTACATATAGTAACTTAAAATGTGTTCACAGCGTTAGCTAATTATTTCTAAGTATAAGTAATATGTTCTACATGTTGCAAATAAAGTTCGGTCGGTTATCGGCAGGATTTACTTGAGGATGCTTAAAAATTATTATCATAACGGTATGCTTTAATTATAAAATTGATAAAATATTATATAGAGAGCGTTTCAGTTTCCAACTCCATTCCTAGGATCTCTTGAAGGACATAAGTAAGAATTAGAAACTTCACGACGCGTATAATAGACCATTCGAAAATTAATTCCCCATAGAGTATCGAGTGGCATTTCAGCTTGCTGCCATATGCTACCGAATTAAAATCTATTTCTCAAATTTTTTATTCTTAAGCAGCATCTTAAGGAATACATAGGTTCCCATTATATCTTTCATATCGGAAGGATTCTGATTAGCTTTCCGATGATACTTGGCTCGGTCCGGACCGGAAGTCGATTAAATACTTGTTATATTTAATATTAATTCGGAGCGGGCGATGGACTATTTTAGTGATGTTATTTTAATGTAACTAGATTTTCTAGCGTAATAATATCGAATGTAACACTTGAATATAAAACTATGAAAATAGATTTCCGCCCGACTTTGACTCTAGTAGTACCTATCTGTCAAAATAAAAACTTATTTCATTAAATTTTAAATGATTTCTGATTACATAATGAACAGTTTCAAAAATCATAATTTGAATTATGTCGCCCTTTCAATACAATGCTTTTGTTTAAATCAATTATTTCGATATTAGGAATATCGACGTCAATGCAATGCTCAGGTCTCCAGTGAGTGGACACAAATAAATGCATGATAAATATGAAAAAGCAGGATGTGCGAGAATGAGTGCACGATCGCTTTTATTCCAAGACCAAGATCTGCCCTAATTTAGATGTCTAAAAATGTACTCCTTATGCAGATAGAAGTTTACATTTTATTTACCTTCTTGTTACCCCGATCGTAACCAATGAATAATCCTACATTATAAAGAAAACACACCCTTCGCGTTTATCGATGGCACAGTACTATTTGAAGTGAGAAATTATATTAGAAAAGTCATAGGATTCACACCATGTTGATACCAAAAGACATGAAATTTCATTAGTGTTACGTTTTGATGGATGGTCGTTTTTATTGCTTATAAAAAGTGCACAGTTCTATTGACTCGACGCTAAATATCTCTTAGTGGGATTAGTGGATGTCCTGATGGATTTCTTTCACTTATTCACATTTTAAGTATCGGATCAATAATGACATTTCATTCCTCCTTTAAATTTTTAAAGTTGACTCTATAAAAGGAGATGGGAACCATAACTTTCACTTCCGTTGATGTACTTAATTTAATAATTAAACATAATATTTGGAAGAACATTCACCATCCATCAGTAAATGCCATCAATAACACATTGACATTGTTTGTTTTTCTCATACATAACTAAAAGCTTCGAACGATTGTCACATAAGTTTTTGATTGCATTCAGCCCTTTTATGGTAATCCGATGTTTAGGAAACCGGTTAATGTTAATCTAATGATTCGAGTATTATCTCAGGAGCCTCTCACTTCACAACTGACCAAAGAATAAAGCCCACGGGTTGCATATGCATCATAATTTAATATCATCAACATGAACCATGTCTAAAATTCCACCGGAGATTAACTTATATTCAATTTTCTCTATAAAAATCTGAAAGCGATTAAAATTATCTATACTCCTTTAACACGTTCTGTTACGCTATGACTAGTCGGATCGATCGAGGCCCATTATCACAATAAAGAAACTTCCTTTCTTTCGTGGGAGACGACGTTTCACAATTTGCGTGAATGTTATGTATTGAATGTTCGGATTTTTTTCCGTGTATTTAACACCACACTCGATTCACATTATAGAATAGCAAAACTGCAGTTGATTCTAAACGTCGCACTACTACTACTTATAGCCGGAACTTTTGAATTTCATTCTGTTCGATTTCGAATTCTATATCTACGGAAAGCTAAAGTTAGAATGAATCTTCGCACGAGCTGTAGTGAAGACCGTAAAAGAGAGCTATGCTTGCAAGTTTCATTTTATCATCTTCGGTCTTGGGATGCGTTTCCACAAAAAGTTGTCCTTCAAAAGATTCAAATTTTCCCATTATGATACTCCTACCTCTTTTTCGCAGAGAATGTGAGGGTACTTTCGTACATTCCAACAAAGAACCATGAACAGAATGTGTCTTTAACGATCGATTGACTATAAGTAGAAAATATTCAGCCGCAAAGTTGATACGGAAATGTACATGAATTTAAAGTATTCGAGTTGAGGCAAAATTCTCCTCAGAAAGATTCCAGAAAGAAAACGATTTTCACGCATGCTCAGAGGATTAATGTTCATTTTGATCGCCTTTGAACTCCATTGGCATAGCCAAATAACATTTTGAAATCATCGTACGCATTTCAGAGCAAAAATCAATGTGCAAGAAAGTGTTTTAGATTGATAGCTTTATGGTTGATAGCCTTGAAATAAGTACTACTTCAATCGGCAGTGTGGTTTCTGCTGGATATATTTTTCGTAAAAAGTCCCTCTTTGAACTATGCTAAGGTAAGAGAAGCTAGATCCATTTCTGGATCAAAAGTAGAGCTATAATAACCTTTTGTTCATTTCCTCTACTCGTAATATACTTGTGGACGAACTACTCTAATTTCCCAAAGTATGGTGCTCTTAGATTACCACCAAGAATACATTAATTGCACGACTTCTAACATTCATGACTTTTGAATCCTCTTCCTGGCCCAATAATCTTTTCAGCTACCAAAATGTCCCCAGTTCGATCATTGATAAAATTGACCGTTCTCATAAGTAATATACGCGTACTTCTCATGTATCGGTGGTATCTTCTGCAAAATAATTCGAAATGATTGGGAAATTCCATCGAGATATAGGATTATTTTCTGAGGCTATGAACAACCAGTCCCCTTGACGAACGTTGCGATAGTCGAAGCCTCTGTTACATAAGAATATGCAAGAAATTCAGCTGAATCCTTAGAATCATTCGTGGGAAAAAATGAGAGAATTCAATGTTCGGATCTGTAGCAGTTAGGAAATAAATTCTTCGTCATATCGTAGGTTAGGACACTTAAGCTCATAATCACTTTGACTTTTCCAACGCTGATTTACTGAATTGCAAGTTCAAAGTGCACTTTACGTTTGGTAAATCTATAACTGAATAGTATGAGAGCCGCTTCAAAGGTAGTGGCATTCGGTTTATTCCACATCTTTATTAAATAGGTAATCAGTTTCACTTCTCTTTTTTAGTTACATCAGCTATTTGTGTTTTCGTAAGGGGAGGAGTATTTCGAAACCGGAATGTAAACATCAATGATTTATTAACAATCATGATGAACGGGCAGTTCAAGAATTCTATACCGGAAAAGAGTTTTGGTTAATTTTCTCATAAAGATCGAAGAACACGTGAAACAATCATCAAATGTTAACATTATAGAAATTAACCCAATTTCAAAGAATATAAGCATTTCGTTTGAAAAGTGTCCTAGGATCGATTCGTGGCGACTCAGGCCGTATCGAACCATTCTAAACGCAGTTAGATCTCTTTCTTATAGCCTCGAAGCTTCATTCGCACGGCAGATTTTGATTTAATCGATGCCTCGTATGAAAATTCGACTTGATCATTCAATCAAGCCTTGTATTTTAATCTTAGCATTGGCGGAAAACTGTTGTTAGACGTTAGGGGCATTGTCATGTTTAACCTCTTAAGTTCGGAGTCCATTTGAAGGGAAAATTAAATGTACATACATTGCAATATACATATTCATACCCTTTAGATAAATTTATTCAAAGGAAATTAAATAATTATCACATACAGTACAGTCCTCTGCACTAAAGAAAAATGTATCACATGAAAATAAAAAACACTAATATGAATAAAAATGAATTAGCGCAAGCTATAAAATAAAAATAAAAAACCTGTTACATAAAGTGATAAATGAAATAGATGAATGAAATGGAAATGGGCCCTAAAATGATAAAATATATCTCAACTTAATGACAAAAAAGAGACTGCTTCAAAATAAAAATGTAAAACTTAAGAAATGGCTTCTGCTTCATAGTAATAAATAATTTTATATAAAAAAGCTGCTACTTTAAAAATAAATAACAATTGAAAACAAATCAACCATAGAATATCCAAATAAAAGATACGTATGTACACTTATTTCCAGAGGTTCCTTAATCTGAAAAGATTATACAAAATATTGTACCTTATGTCCAATATATGGTATGACAGCTAAGATCATGATTTTAAAGCTTATATATGTAGAGTATGTTTCTATCTATACATTTTTTATTGTAAATAAGTATTTATATTATATCCATGTATTATTTTGTATGTATGACCTTCCTGAGTATATCTGTGTGTCCCAGTATATGTAGAAATGGCTGTAATGATAAATAAAAACAGAATGGAATTGAACAAGGATATTTATAAATCTCCTTTCCTTCTAAGCCTTAGATAATGTTCTACTATCCTTAGATATTATCATATCATTCCAAACAAAGTTCACTTGCAATCTATTTTCCCAAATAGTTAAGTTAACATGAAGGTATAGGGTTCATCTCCAATCTTCACATAGGAAAATTTATAAAACCTTATCAAAACTCATCTTAAAAAGAATTGCTGTTATCAAGTCATCTGTAGTAATAAAGCATAGAATGCAATTCCATTTTAGTGGAGCAATTAACCTTTTTGTGTAAACCTTTCAAAGGTGGCAGAGTAGAGGAAGATGTTGCCTACACCTCACAATGAGGTGCACTCTCACTGGAACTAGACACATCATGAGATGTGTAAGCAACCACTTCCCTCTGCTGGCTAGATACCCTCATGCTAAGAGCTTTTAAATGCAATATTAAAAATTATTGATTATTTCCAGCAGCAATGTAAATGTACTTAGAATGTTTTGATCAAGGCATTGATAAATACCTCAGCAAATTTAGTGATAATTTACAATCATACAATATGATTCAATGGGTACATAGATTGCGATTATTCGAAGTATAAACGAACACAATTGTGTAAAATATTACCACACATTTGTTTCAAATGCTCAAATGCAGGAAATTAATTTACAAAAATTACTGTTTATTGGAAAGCTGTTTTTCTCTGCTCACTTGTCTCTTAGGAATGTGTGATTTCTTATGATGTTTCATCGTTTCTCAACTGGGATGAGGAGTGACGTCATACCCAAGATGGATTTCTTTCCACTTGGAAGTGTGAAACGCACAGAAGTTGGTAGATGGATTACTTTACGATTAACTCGGATTGAATCTGTTGCCACCAATCTGTGGAGACTCAGAAACACCCCCCTGCTCTTCTTCAGATAGCAATCAAAGAGTCCTGCAAATTATCTTCCATATTTTGCATCTTCAATGAATGATGAAGAATTAGACTATCCTCAATAATATTACAATAGAGAAATATTTACCTTTAGTTTTCTTAAATGAAATTTTGAAATTTTCTTAATACTCCTTGCAATTTCCACAATTTTTACATCTATCTTTAATTAGATGTTTCTCATTTCATGAGCAGGTCCTTAAACATTTATAAATTGAAGTCTTGATGTTTATTGTATTAGTTATTGATCCCAAGTGTATATACTAGAATCGTGATCATTAGGGCGTACCGAAAAACAAAAATTTTTAGCAGCGGGAACGTAATAGGTTGGAAAAGTTGCCTTTTAGGCTCAATAAGAAATGTGCAAAAGATGGGCTCTAACAAAGTTCGTCTTGGGCCTGACCAAAGAGCTCAAAAATTCGAAATTTTAGTGAAAATTGCGTTTTTTTAGGTATGTTAAATTTTTGACGGAGCATACATACAATTGATTAAATGGCTGTTTTTATTCGTTTTGATCGAGGAACAATTAAATTAAGCCATTAAAACCGAATATGACGAGATATCGTACTTTTAAAATGTTTGGAAACACCATGGAAAGTGGCAGCTCATCGCTGGTTAGGCTGCAGTGAGCTACCCAGTACTCTTCATGAGGTAGAGCCTGCTAATCGAGTCCCGCCCGCCTACACACCCGTGGAAGCATACCAGACAACTAGTTGATGTCTTTGAAGGCTGATTTTGTTCCAGTTTTTGGTATTCGCGAGAGGATCATCTCTCCTATGAACCCGTCTCTTGCATCGTGGCCGTATACTGAACGTGAGGCCTCTGTGACTACTTTTACGTTTCGTTCGACTGCTTGAGAATCATTTGGGAGGGCAAATAATGCAGCAAGCTGCTTTATAGGTTCTTTGGCATTATCTCTACTGCTTTGAAGATCCTCGGGAGAGTAAGTGGTGGCTTGGTGACAGTGACTTTATCCCAATCTATCAATTCTTCATAAGAAGGCACGTCGAACTTCTGTTGTGGGATGATGCACTGATAAACCTACTCCGCTTGATGGTTAATTCAACATAACACCTACGCTCATCTATAAAGCGTTTTGAAACATAAAAATATTATTGCGGTACATATCATGGTACTCCACTTCAAAGTTATCACATTATTTATCCCGATAATTTATCATACACATTCATAAGCGATCGTGACAACCAAACGATTACTGGGCGAGCATAAAGACATTATGTTGAATTACATCTTCAACAAGTTTTCGTGTTTGCAAAGGAAGGTATGGTGTATCAGCTATGGAGTTTTACGGCTCTATCTTTCACTGTGTGATTTCTCTTTATGACATACCACATTGGAACGTAGACATGCATGATAAACTTCGAGTTATGATTGCTATGTTTACTGATAAGCGACCTATTATAAAAACACAGGTAGGACATAGATTCATCAACGCAGGAAACCATCAAACGGAGTAGATTTGTCAGTTCATCATCCCGCAACAGAAGTTCGACGTGCCTTCTTATGAAGAATTGATAGATTGGGATAAAGTCACTGTCACCAAGCCACCACTTACTCTCCCGAGGATCTTCAAAACAGTAGAGATAATGCCAAAGAACCTATAAAGCAGCTTGCTGCATTATTTGCCCTCCCAAATGATTCTCAAGCAGTCGAACGAAACGTAAAAGTAGTCACAGAGGCCTCACGTTCAGTATACGGCCACGATGCAAGAGACGGGTTCATAGGAGAGATGATCCTCTCGCGAATACCAAAAACTGGAACAAAATCAGCCTTCAAAGACATCAACTAGTTGTCTGGTATGCTTCCACGGGTGTGTAGGCGGGCGGGACTCGATTAGCAGGCTCTACCTCATGATGAGTACTGGGTAGCTCACTGCAGCCTAACCAGCGATGAGCTGCCACTTTCCATGGTGTTTCCAAACATTTTAAAAGTACGATATCTCGTCATATTCGGTTTTAATGGCTTAATTTAATTGTTCCTCGATCAAAACGAATAAAAACAGCCATTTAATCAATTGTATGTATGCTCCGTCAAAAATTTAACATACCTAAAAAAACGCAATTTTCACTAAAATTTCGAATTTTTGAGCTCTTTGGTCAGGCCCAAGACGAACTTTGTTAGAGCCCATCATTTGCACATTTCTTATTGAGCCTAAAAGGCAACTTTCCCAACCTATTACGTTCCCGCTGCTAAAAATTTTTGTTTTTCGGTACGCCCTACTGTACATACATTGCAATATAAATTTTCATACCCTTTCGATAACAAATTGATTCAAAGGAAATTAAATAATTATCACATACAGTACAGTCCTCTGCATTAAAATAAAGAAAAATGTATCACATGAAAATAAAAAAACACTAATATGAATAAAAATGAAATAGCACCTGCTATAAAATAAAAATAAATAACCTGTTACATAAAATGATAAATGAAATAGATAAAAGTAATGCACAAAATGGAAATGGGCCTTGTAGATAAAAAATATATCAACTCAATGACAAAATGAGACTGCTTCAAATTGAAAATACAAAACTTAAGAAATGGCATCTGCTTCATAGTAATAAATAATTTTATATAACAACGCTGCTACTTTAAAAATAAATAACAATAGAAAACCAATCATAGAATATTCAAATAAAAGGTACATCTTCAAACTGTTTTCCTGAGGTTCCTTAATCTGTAAATATTATACAAAATTGTACAAAATATTGTACCTTATTTCCAATGTATGGTATGACAACTAAGATCATGATTTTAAAGCTTACGTATGTAGAGTATGTTTCTATCTATACAATTATGATCAACAGAAATAACCATAGGTCCCCATTTTGATGGAATTGTTTTGTACATAAAATAAACTTAAATCTCTTACAGTATGATGGATGCAGATGGAAAGGGAAAACAATATGCGACCTAACAAAGCTCTCAATAACTTTTAGCTTGATGTAGCATTGAAATCAATAGAGGATAAATGATCAGGCTTTTAGGCACCTGTAGCTGATGACACCAGGGAATATTTTTATAAGCTTATTTGAATCGTCATAAATATAATAATTTTATTTTTAAAACAGTTGTTTTGGAAGGTCATAAAATTATGATTTAATGGAATATTCTACAAGTAAATACATTGATTCTGATTAACAAATGAATAGGTAATTCATGAGGTTATAATCACTTGTCTTATGATATAATTAGCATAGCGTCTGTCCATCTGTCTCCCTTTCATTTTGGAAACAGTTTGATTCAGAGATTCGAGATAAGTTGCATAGTATTTCTACACATTAGAAATGCCTAGGAAAACTATTCCCATCACCGTGAAGGCCTGGGTTCAGGTCCCAAATGTCTGAATTTTCTCATAAGGTTATATTGCATGAATTTTTGATTGTTATTTAAGATACTTCCTGGTAGGATAGAGAATTCAAAATCATGGAGGCCGGAGATGATCTGGTCTTCTATAGCAGGGGTGCTCAACTTTTCTGTATACAAGATCTACTTTTTATCTTAAAAGTGTGTCGCGATCGACTTATTGTCATAGGCGTAGTCTAAGAGGGTAGAAGGGGTGTGAAATGAATACTATGTTTATTCACTGTGTTTCAGCATAAGGTGCATTCTAGCGATGTCTGGGTATATAAGTAAAATATATGTTCAAAACTATTTTTTATTTTTAAATCACTTATTAAGTTTTCGAGACACAGGCTCCTGAAGAAAATAAATTTCCAGATCCAACTTTTGACAGCAGCATTCCGTACATGCGGTACCTAAATATTCGATTTTCCGACACTTTTTCTAGATAGATTTTTACTAACTTAAAATGCAATTTAATTTTTTATCAACTGCAATGTATAAGTTGTTATACTATTTGTTCGTAAATATAAAAAAGTTGTTATAAAAATTCACAGTATGGCTGATAATTTGATTAAATATTTCACTTACACGTTTTTTTTTGGGCCAAGAAAATTTATCATGGGAGAATATTATGACTTACTTAGCAGTTGGAAGAGACGCTGTTTGAGGGAACTTCCTCGAATTGAATTAACAATTATAAATGCTATGTCCATTACCTCTTTTGTGTTTAGTCTCTAACTAGATAACACTTGCTGGTGAATTATGCAGTGATAGCTCAAATAGGCTGGGAATTCATCTTCAGTTTGACAGAGGGCTATAAATCCATTTTTGCAACCTATTATTGCAGCTGCGCCATCCGTTGTTATTGAGACTAATTTGAAAAGTGGTACTTTCAAATCATAGAGCAAGTATTTAAAGGCTTTGAATATGTCGACACCTCTAGTCCTTTCCTTCAAAGAAATTATACCCAACAATTCTTCTTTAGATGTAAAATCCTTAAAAATCATACGAACGAAAACAAGTAATTGTGCTGTATCACTTATATCTGTCGATTCATCACACTGAATGGAAAAACAAGAACATCTATTAATATCATTAATTAACTGCTCTTTTACATTCCCACTCATTATTTCAGTTCGCCGCACCACTGTGTTTCGAGACAATTGTAGATCTTGAATTGCAGCAACAATTTCACTCTTGTTCTTAAAATCGTTAAAAAGTGAATCTTACATTTCCAAAACTATTTCCTTTACAAATTCACCATCGGAAAATGGCTTGCATTTTCTTTGCTAAGAGATAGCTTACTTTGAATGATGCAGTAGTTACTGCTTGTGACTTCAACCTTGGCTTTTTAAAAACGCTTTGTTGATATGTTAATCGAGTTTTAAGATCCCTAACTTTATGTTTTCTCAGTTCAGAATTTGGTGGATAATCTGTTTGATACTTGTTATGTAAAGCAAAAAAATGTCTATCCAGATTTCCCTTCTTAGCAATGGCTACCGAAGTAAGGCATATTAAACAACAGCGAGAGATCGATGATCGACCAAAATTGGCCTTGCGATCGACCGGTCGATCGCGATCGACTTGTTGACCACCCCTGTTCTATAGTACCAGCAGAAAAAAATGTCACAAAATGAGTGTTTGATGAAGTGGGTGCAAAATTTTTCTCTTTAAAACACATTGCAGTGATTTTTAAGAAGTTTTTGAATAGCTTCCATGTAGATAATACCCAGCATGTAAACAGAGTTTATAATTAAATAAATTTATATATATGCAGTTCACTGTTTCTCCAATGATCCTTCCCTCGATGCCAGGGTGCCATTTTGCATTCTACCATACATTTTAATGCCAATGCATATCTGCCATATTGTTTTAACTGCAATGCATCATGGTTGTGTTCATCACCATGACACATTACGATTTAACTTGATTGTAAATTTTAAAGCCAAGGCGATCGTTGAATTAAATCAATCAAGATTGTAAATATCACAGAAGACTTGAAAGTGCATTACAATACGGTTCATTAGAGAAATGGGTAAACTATATATTAAATATACAATATAAAACCAGGGCTCATTGTGTTGCTTGAAATAGCTTTCTCAATTCTAGAGACTGGTAGTAAACCTGTAAATTGAAAAAGGTGAAGCAGCAGTGAATCTTGTTCATTCCATTGCATGAGTTACATTTTCCATCTTTCATTTTGTTCAGAGTCCAGTTAACTGCATATAATATGCTATTTATCACTTTTACCCATTAACATTCAAATGGCAGTTCAGCTTGTTTCTATAATTTTAATATTTCCATTAAATGATTTGGTAATTCTGCAGTTTAAATTCCTTGGTTATTATTACCATATAAGCTTGGAACTACTTATTAAAAATTAAATCAACAAAGATAATACATTTAATAATTTTCAAATATGAGTTAACAGAAAGTTTATCAAATGTGAAATGAAATACAGTTTAACAGTTTGTGAAATGAAAAACTTAACCAACCAAATTCATTCAGCTTTGTCATAATGTAAGGATAATGAGGCCATAATTTTCTTTCAGCTCTTCTGCTAAGATTTTAAGCATGAATCTTACGATCATGTGGATCTACAAAATTATGATTGTGATAGACTACCCAGTGCTTTTAATTACCATTTTTTATATTTTATATTGATCAGAAGATGCTTTTATTCGTCAATTATTTAGGTTCCATGAAGGGTATGAAATAGGACTCGTAAATTCAATACTATCTGCACAGTGATCTCTCACTTCAGTTAAAAAGTTTCAAATAAAATGTATAACTTTGGGTTAGTGCCCCAACACAGTCGTCATAAACTAAATATGACTATAGAGTTCATAGTATCTATGGATATAATGTGAGGGAATAATTTAATGCATGAAGTAATGAAAATAATAGATATACAGGACTTAAGCCCCATAAAGACTTATTTTATTTAGGAGAAAAATTTCAACACTAAATAACAGTTGCTTTAATATGAGTTTAACACATGTATGTACTACAATGCAGTAGCTTCCTTACAGGAATAATTTAGCATTCTATAGTACACAATTACCAATGGTTCTTTCATTCAAGGTAATCATGAGTTTTCCATCGTATTCTTCTCCTTTTGTTTATTTATTACCTTCAAAAGTAATATTTATGACAAAATAGCAGGGGTGTATCTCCTATCATTAACCAAGGGTGCCATGTAGGATTGATGAAGATGAAGGAATCTGGGCATTTGACTTATGGATCATGAAATTCTTCACTTAAATTTTTTATGAAATGGTCTAATTTGGTGGCAAAGGATGAAGTCATCATGAAAGTGAGTGAGCATATCTCCAAAATATAAGAATTCACATTGTATGCCTACCAAATAATCCAAATTGCTGGGTGTACCTAAAAGAGGACAAGATGTGGTCATGATGATTTGATAGGGTAGGACTGCTCCTGGCCCCACTTTAGTTACATTCTGGGTAAATGATTCATAGTTCATAATACTTTTAAAATGAAATAATATAGCAAAACAAACATTCTACTCACTGTATTTAAGAACACATCAGAGTTATAACTTTATGTATAACAAACCAAATGAAATCTTTTATTTGGAAGGAATTTTAGGTCAACTTATGTTTCAGAAAATGTCAAACGTGGATAAAAGGTATCTTATTGAACTAATTACAGAAATACGTCGTTCTTAATTGTTGAAAATTAAATTGTTCTGTTTGTTTGAAATATGCCCATAGTAACCATATGTAATCAGTGGAAATCAGGATAATCGTATTTGATATTATCTTAGGATGGAAACTTATCAATTCAAGCCAGGTTTTTCAAAAGAAAAAACGAAGGTTTGGTTGAATTTTGAGGATGTTAAATAAATTTCTTCTCTGTCATACATTTTCATACATGTTATTTTCAGCAGATTAGTTTGTCTTTTAGCGATGGATTATTCTCTCGAATGAACAAACCTAAGCGTCGAACAGAAAATGTTCTTCAATCTGATCTCGAGAATTGGTTCAATTTTTCATTCATTATGGCATCATCACTATTTGCGGTGAGTATCATAATACAAGTTTTCCCCGCTTAACACGAGATAAACCTTCTGAAAAATTGTCGTGCAGGAAGAATACTTAAAATCCCAATATATTCTGTTACTGTATAGTTAGTTCGTGTTCAATTGGGTAATTTGTTCGTGTTAAGCGAATTCGAATCTTGATCACATCGCGTTAATGCGAAATTCGTATTAACTAAACTCGTGTAAGTTGGGGGTTACATTTGTATGCTAAAATGTATATACTTTTTGTTTTGAGTTTCTTTGGGAATTGTAAGGTTTCTTTCATACCTTATTTCAATTACGGTGAACATTCAGGTTAAGGTTTAATCCCATTACTCAAAGAGAAGCTCACCATGCTTAAGTCTAATTTCATTTATTATCATTTCCGGAGAAACGAAAAATCTTCTTTCGGAACTAGTTCTATATTTTGGTAAAAAAATTACTCGGTTTGGATCGCTACGTTAGGTTACATATCACTTATTTGGTATTCTTCGTTGCGTATGCCTTTTTTTCTTCCGTTCGTAGTGTTTCTATTTCCATGGGTCATCTCATACGACACTGGAGATTCGCGGGGTATAGATCTAAATGCACGAAAATCTCGCCAACCAAACCAAACTATTCCAACTCTATTTCAGGAATAATACTAAATAAATTAGTGATTTTAAAGTATAATACATTCTTAGTCACTCTGAAAACTTTATTTCCGCAGATCTTTCAAAAGTATTGTCAACATACCTGAATTATTCGAATCTCGTATGTCTCAGAGTGCTGAAGAAGTTTCGTGAAATCACCTTTGTCTTGTGTTTAAGAGTGCGTATCGTGGTTTTATTTTAGAGCAGTAATGAGATTTACTGACCATTAAAATAAAATGCCCCTAAAATCAACCGAATGTTGGGGTAGTTTATACCTGTAAATGAACCATTCGAACATTTCAGTTCGTGCGAATTTTCTCATTAATGTAAAGTTACTAGTGATTTGATCGTATTTTTAAAATCTATGTAAAACTACCTTCACTAGCGTTCTGTGATAAAGGAAATGAAAAGTTTGACTTTTTTGTATGGGAGCCTTGAATGAATTGGATCTGAGATGTAGATTTACCTATACACTGAGAGCCACCAGTGACGTATGACAAGGACAGACAAGGAGTATTTTATTTTTATTATTTTTAAGGGGATTGGATACCTCGAGACGGGATTTAAATCAACGGTCGGCCAAAATAGTTCGTAAAACCTCCACCATCCGGAGGGAGAGGTGGAATGGGGGAAGGACTACTAGAGAGGGGTGGAGGTGGGGTAGTCTCAATACATTGTAAGATGAGATAATTGCTGTTCGTTTTGAAGTGTAGAGTGACAAGTGGGAAAGGCGAGGAAGAAGAGATTTCACATGTAGTCTTCAGAAGTGAAACAAATCCGAAGGTGCTCGAAGTGCAACATGAGAACTTTGGTTCCGCCAGTTCGACGCCAGACGATCTTTTGCGCGATATTTTGAAAATTGTTTCGAGGCCATTCTCGGTGCGATAGAGAAATCGAAATCACCGTGTTTGCAGATGAGGTGGTCTTCTATACTAACAAAGGAAGAAATTTTACTAAATTAGTGTTGTTTAGACGCCATGTGGATGCTAAACTCTTCCTTTTAAAATGTTTTTTTGGGATTTTTAAGAATTGTTTGGAATGCTTTCGCGATAACATGGAAAAATGAAATCCGGAATGTGAACAGGGACACATATACGTATCGGAGAATAATCGGATACTTACGGTAAATTTTAACCGATAATTGAATACTGCAAGCTAATCGGTGAAAATTTATCATAGGTGTCCGATTATACTTTGATGTATATATATGAAACCTGTTCACATATCGGATTTCATCTTCCATGTTATCGCGAAAGCATTCCAAAGCATTCTTAAAAATCCCAAAAATACATTTTAAAAGGGAGAATCTAGCATCCACATGGCCTCTAAACAACGCTCATTTGGTAATATTCCTTCCACTGCTGCTACAGCAGATATTTCCGCATCAACTTATCTATTCTATTAGATTCTCGAATGCTCTGCAGAAAGAACGACAAGAAGTTGCTATCAGTTTTAACGATTAATTTATTGTACTTTTGTCTTGTCCATGTCTCGCGGAATTCGCACTCATTGTTTACATTTAGACGAAATAACACCAAGGACCTGGCAATGGGCAGAAAACTCCATGATAATGATGTTGACTACTCTTAATCTGATCGCCTCTCCTGGAGCGAATTTCCCCGAGGGGTTTTATCAAGGCCATAACTTTACTGTCAGACCTGAAATCTTCACTAACTAAGCGACCTGTGTGGGACCATCTGCAAATCAGTTATTCACACTACACTAATTGTGTATTCCAAATCGGGCATTCGAGATTGGGTTGAAAAAGAGGTAAACAAGCTCTTTGTTCGACTCGATAGGTATCCTTTCAGGGTTCTTGTTAATATTTGTATTCTATGCGTCTTTGCCATTGTATCTCGAATATGTTCTTGGAACGATAAACTACTGCTAGTAGTTTTGACGCACTCTTAATGAATGAGTAACCCAGCGATTCTATGAGATATCATGAAATGTAATGTTCTACGCTAATGACGTTGAAAGTCGTAGTGAAAATCATAGCTATGTTAAAATCAAGCTGCACCGACTTGATATAAAGCTCAAGTGTGATGGATTGCACGGTTTTTGATGGCACTTCATATATCCTATGGAATGTTGAAAATAATTCCACACCGACTAAAAGTTATAAATTATTTTCCATAGGAGGGTTTAAAGCTCTTTTTATAGAAAATTGACATTGCTTTCTATTATGCCTCTAAAATCTGTGGATCACTGCCTATCCGATAGCAAACCAATGTGATTTATCAACTATGCCTGAGGCGAAAAACTGAAATTAATTTATATTTCAACTTTTCAGGCTGGAGGTCTTGTAATCGGTGGATTAGGAATTTGGAGGATGGTTTGTCGTCGGTTAATTCCACTGCCTGAACATGTTGTTTTCGTTGCTACGCCTGTTATTGCATTGGTTGTTGGCATACTCTCACCAGTCATATCGTGGCTTTCCTGTCTCAGCTATCGTCGAGGACGGAATCAGAGAACCCAAATTTTATTGGTACCAATTATTACTAATTTTACGTTTTGCTACGCGATTACCTTCGTCTAGAGATTGATTTTCCAAAGAAAAAGTCTGCTCCAAGTAATGGCAAAAATTTATGATTTGGTCGTATCATTTTCCTAAGTTAAACAAAGTATTGCTCGAATCGCAGATATATTTTTGGGTCGTCAATGCAGAGTCATGTAGAGCGAAAATAATGTAGTTAACATCATATTAAAAATAGAGGTATGTTTAATTAATAAATAAAGGCTAACGATTCGAAAAAAATTGAAGCTGTGAGTTACATTTAAAACGTTGAAAAGTTGGGTGACTTATCCGTAATAACTAGTTCTCACTCAGTTTCATTGGTGTTAATTTCTGTAACAGCAGCCATGGCCTCTGATATAATTCCATAAGCTACAACTCGTACCAATATATTCCGTTATAGAACATTGTCTTTCTTTTAAATCGATTTATTTAAGAGCATTATACTATATTATCGTCGAATCTTGAACAGTAATGACATAATGAATAAGTATCTAATGCATAATTTTGGTAGGGACAACGATGAATATAAAATTAGTCAAATGAATACCAATTATGAATATAATTAAATAAACATTCACAATTGTAAATTGAAGTCATAGTGTATCCTGAAATCGGTTAGTCCGGTTGATTGTTTTGCAGGAATACACCATGGCGACTCTAATGGAATAGTCGTAGGTAAAATAATTGATTAATTTTTATCCTATAAATTCTTAATTTTAGAAATCTTAATGGTATGATTAATTAATCAAATATATGGCAGGTGTTTCTTACGACATCTAGTTTTCATAAATGCTTGATAATTTTGAGTATAATTGGTAGCAATAGTCAAATTAAGTAACGCTTACCTTCATGTACCTCTTACTTTGTGGTTATATTGTTTTTGCGGAGAACCTTATTTACCGTTATTCATCTCCAAAATCCGTTATCTATGTAAGGAAAAGCAAACAACACTGGTCGTCGACCGAAGGCAAACAGGGCAAGTAAATTTGCATCGCAATCAGCTAATTGATCATAGGAGGAGCAATTCTCGTTTTTCTTTAGAAGTAAGAGGAAAGTGACAAATAGTAATGGCGAGTTACCCTCAGACGAGATCTACTCTATGAAGGTTTAGCGGTAGCGGAAGTAGATCAGTAGCAGTATCAGTTAGAATTGCGTAGGATCGGGTTTGCTGGAGTATAGCCAAGGCGCGGAACTCCCGTGAACTAGGCTCGCCTTCGGAGTCCGGTGCTCTGACCGTGATACAGTTCATACTCATTTGGTAAAGAGGCTGCCCTTAGGAAATTCGAAGAAAATTTTTGTTAATTACTACACCAATCTTTCAAAATAAAAGGATTTCCGATTAAAATGAATGAAATGAATAAAACTCAGCGGAAATTACCGTAAAAATATGCTGAAAGATATTACAATCATGACCATGCTGGCCATCATCAGTCTGTCAAGGATATTTCTTTATATTTATTGGAATTTTTTCAGTATTTAATTCAGAACGGAATTCACTCACTTAAGAGTTTTCTATTCATTAACAATGTAAATATCCTAATAGCACCTGTACAATGGCGCAGTGAAGTGGGGGTTTAGGGATTCAAACCCCCTCAAAAGAGATTTATTCCCTTAAGGAAGATATCATTCCGACCTCCTGGAAGGTAAGTTTTTTTTTCCTTCAACTTAAGATCTTGGATCCCCCAATCCTGGCTGCGCACTTGCATCTGGATATATCCATTTGATCTTACGAAACTTTCGTTATTATCACTATTAAAACCGTTATCATTGTTCTCAGTTTACCGTAAAATTTCCCATAATTATGTCTTTTTATGTGGTGTAAATTGCTTAAGGTTCGAACTTCTCAAAAGACTGGATAATATAGTAAATTGTTAAGTATTCACATTACTCTTCCCTTAGAATGAAAAATTAACAAATAAAGACCGTGACAATTCAGGGTGATATTTATCAAGCGGATTATCCCCGAACTGTAAATCTTAGTATCACAAAATTTCTAGACCAAAAATAGTTTTATTTTATTGTATTTTCTTCCTTCTCCTTTGATCAAACAACCTTAGTAAAACGTAGCCGATTTTACTATGCTTAAAATCATATAAACTACAAATATAGCCTTGTTTAGCTTTTTAATATCACATGCAACCACTAGTATTGACGTTAGTATGATACGATTAGACCAAGGTACAGCTAGTTCCAAAAAAAACTTACCACCTAAGCCGCAACCCGCATAACAGGCAGTGAGTTTCCTGCAAGCGAGCCTTAAGAAGTGAGAGAGAGAGAGAGAGAGAGGGAAAACATGGCGGAGATGGTCTGCTTGAGTCATAACTCCGCCTGCAGAGTTGAAATGGATTTATTTGCGTTATTGATATTGCAAAGATTTATTAGTATCCTTAGTTTGGTGGCATTGGCGTAGCAGAATAGTATTATAATGATATGGATGTTGTAATGCAAGAATTGAGTTATTATAAAATGGTTAATACGAATCAGTATATATTCTAGCTTTGCTTCTCGCAAAGAGGGAACCGTAGCACACGAGGTCCCGTTATCCCGAGGATACCGAGGCAACCCCTTTCCCTTCCCTTCCTGTCATAAAATTCGAGTCTGAGACGAAAGGCACAAGGAGGATGAAGGAAATTTTCGCAAACCCTGCCTTTGAGCCGCTCTGAGCTTATGTTTTGGACTGAGATGGGAGAATGAAAATTTCCGCGCAGTTTGAATCATTGTCGGACCAAAATTATATAGACCTCGAATTTGACGCCTTCGCTTGCAAAACTCTGCGGTTATAATGGGTTATATTACATAATGTAATAGTAGATAATATTATACATCGTTCAAGAGAGCAGTTATTAGCCTTTAAAATTATATACGTAAGGAGTCCATATCGATCACCTGTTTTATCACAGCCTGTGTGAATGCAATCTACACAAGTAAAGTAAGGCAAACTCATGGACATATCTAGGCTATTACTTTAAATACATTTAAAAATACTACAAGTAAATATGTAGTATGAAGTCTCGAGGCATTCTCTGTGTATTTTAGATAAATTTTGTTTCATTTGATAAGCATCGAAATTAAAACTCGATCGGTAAAAAATCAGTAAATTTTATCATCTATGCAGTTGGAATATTTACTATACCGTCCAAATCAATTGAGAGAAAATGTGCAAGGATAGATTTTCCTGAACGAATAAAGATGACGGATACAAGACTACCATCTTTCACATTAATTTTGAATTCATTAATTAATTTTTTCAGTGTCATTGAAGTGTGAATCAAATAAACTTGATTTCTCCTGTGGATTCCTCTTGAAATGGTTGAAGTCACAAACCATTACGTTCTTAAACATTCTTCTCGCTATATTTATCACCTTTAAAAGTTCTAAAATACACAAAATGATAGTGCGAATGAGGTTTGGTCATAATGCTCATTGAATGCTACTGTTAGCTATGAATGTAAAATTTTCAATTAATTTTGAATGTATACAAAACAACCTACATTATTTATATTTCAATTATTTATTATAACGTTTACAATTATTATAATGTAGAAAACGTTAAAAATACGCAAAATAATAGGGACTTGGTGAAATAGTTTTTCCCAGGGCCTTTTTACCTGTAATTCCAACCCTGTAATATCACATGGGGAAGCGCATATGAGGCTCATGTTGAAATCTTGCTCCCCTCGGTTTATGGCTGGCCCTGCGTAACTCTCATATTTTTCGACAGAATTTTAATGATTGAGATGAATGGGTGGTGGTTTGGTATGGCTAGTCTATCGACATGTTTATCGCTTGGTGATATTGAAAATATTCCTTCGTATTTAAAATGTATTGGCTATGAGAAACTTTTTATCTCTCCACATTCCATGACAAATTTGAAAAGCAAGATACAGGAGTGATTGGAAGAAGTGAATAAAGCAATGAATTCACCAGGACTTCAAGAGGGGGACTGTTTTGATAGAGATAGGGAAGTGAGAAGCGACGGAAACAGTAATACATACACTCACATGAATTTAACAACCGAAAGTGTAAGAGGTATGTTAATTCCAAATTTTTGGATAAATCACTATAGGTAATGGCAATTCTTGCGTTCCTCGTCGACCAATTGGTTACTTTGAGTAGGAGACTTTTAAAAATATAACCCACTCACTCACCTTCTCAATTTTCTCATCGAACATATATTTTTTCCGTTTATGACTGCCTCCAGAGAAACTACTTATTTATCCAATTTAAGTAATATCTTAGTCAAACATGGTTAACATTCAAATATACAGGATATAACGTCAATGGCTTATCATACTTTCAGAAATTTCCTTCTGATGCATCAGTTTATTCCCAGGATCTCCGAAATTGTATACAATAGCGATGTTCAATGTTTTATAGCAACCTCCTTTTAGTTCTATAAGAAAGTTCGAGTAGTTCACTAAGCCAGTACCTAAATCATCTTCTTATCAGCAATGTATTTTGGAAAGAGATTTCGGTCTTTTCAAACCGATAAAAATTGCTAACATTAGTATTACTATCTATGCAAGCCAATGGTTTATTCTAAATCTTACCTAACTTAAGAGATGTAATTTATCGGTAATCGGCGTATAATCTTCAAGTTTCTGCGACATTGAATATGCGGAGTGTCTACAATTCCGTATTTACGTTTCAATTCATATTTTAGTGACATTATAATAGAAACATTAGCCGATCTAGTAAGATCATCTTCAACGCTCTATCAACTTTGTATCATAGATGTTATAAGAGAAGTTAAACGATTTGGTTCTCGTAAGCGTAAGGAATAAATATTAGATGGCATTTCTCTAGTTCATTGTTCATTTCTCAAGTTATTCTTCCATGACTCCTTTTACCCATCATTCATAATTACTGATAGTGATTTTTCTATTAATTATTATACATATTATGCACCATTCAAACTATTCGGGTTATATAGCTTACTTGAGGCATTCAGAAACCGAAGCAGCGATCATTAATCATTAGTTTAACTTTCACCTAGCGCATAGTTCTGAAAATCATTTCAGTATAACATTGGAAATCGTGTTGTGGGTGTTTTCACACCCCCTGACATACGTCATACGGCAGATCGCGGGCTATTAATGTAAATATAAATAAACCAGGTGTTAACGTGTAAACCTGCAATATGCAAGTATAAAAAAACCTGGAATTTATATGCAATATGCAAATCAGTCTTAAGGTTCTGATTTGCCATACTAACTGTTGTTTCTTAACCATCTTAAACTGTATTCCTTGCAAGAAGTCCTGAAAGGTCGTCTACCTCAAAAATAGAGTTGAATATCTTCATTCCCTAAGGGAATACCCGCGGCGAAGATTACAAATCGCGGATCCACCATTTCCCACCTTACTTGTGATCGGTCGCCGCCACCATACCCTAACCTTAGATACCTGCTCAGCAGGGGTGCGGTCGGGAACCCTCATTAGCGCTTTCCTATTCGCTACCCCGGATACATACGACCATCCACAATATGCCGAAAAGGGGTTTTTCTTCTCAGAGCTGAGTTCACCTTCACCCATCGGCCGTTTTATGGTTCCTTTGAGAAAATAGACAATACCTTTCGATGGACAAAACAAAAGGAAAAGAAACAACAAAGGAATGAATAGGGGATACTCCTAGGGCCAGGGTGGAGGGAAGGAAAGACCTCCTTTCTCTATGGAAGAATTAGTGAAACCTCAGACGCGAATTTGTCAGAAACAGCCAAATCTCATCTCAAAATCATAATGCTTCATCTGATACCGTCATCACGAATGCCTGGTGGAAGTAAGAACAGAGTGGCATGTTGATGCATACATTCTGAAATACCTAATGCTCAAATTATATGCTTCTCTGTATTGCAGAATAATTCAACTGCGAAGAAATCGAGTCAAAATTTGCACCACGGGGCAAGAAAGAGATTTAGCATCATATAAAATTTGGGACAGCATAATTTTGCAAGGAACATTAACTTGATTTAATTAAAGGGATAGTTTTTCTGGGACTGGCAATGAACAATATTTTCGGAAAAGTGTTACGAGATGCTGGCGTTAATTTTGTGGTAAATTAATTTTTTATTCGATGCGTGAAAAAATTTTGTAGCCCTCAGTATTTAAATTAAGAGTGCTACTATTCTAATATCTATGTTATTTTCTAAAATATTAAATTAGCAATTTGAATTTTAAACAATTACCTTAGAAAATGATGATAGCACACCAATTAATATTTTACTTTCTATCATATGATTTGATGGTATTTAAAATTTTTATAATATTTGATGTAATTATCTGATGTAGTTGATCGTAATTTACTTGGTTTACTTTATTGTAATATGTTTTGGGTCTAATTTTCAGAGCTCTCTACCAGGTTGACTTAAAATTATTCTTTCTCGGTGTATTCGTCCAGATAAAGTTTCTTTTCATCTTTTCTTTCCTCAGTAGGTTTCGCAGTTTTTTCATACTCCCCTTCTCGAAGGCATTTTTCTGCAATATAAATTAGTTGAAATACAGTTGATTGTGTTCTTATTCCTAATTATTCTTTATCTCCTTGCAGAGTTTTCGTTCATCTTTCTATTTGAGTCATAGTCGTGAATTTCCTCTAAATAAATTTAAACGATCGTCCTGTAGGCGTCAAGAGCATAAAAAACGTAATAATATAATCCCTTTCTAATCTTGCAATGACATAATTTTTTATTGGATAATTGAAGCAGCTAAGGTAAGTTTACCCGATGCCTCCAGAAAAAGGTGAATTACGCAGAAATTTGAGGCCGAAATAAGGAGATCCGATTTTCATTCATTTTTTAATACTATGCTGCTGACATAATAGTAAAATGTAACACTAAATTTAAAGTAGATTTCGTGCTAATAAAGACGGTACAAATACGTTCAACGCGTTTCACAACGGTTTAAAAAGGCGCCGTCAGAATGCTTCTCCTTCCAAGAGCCAATAGAATGCGTGGAAAACTCTAGACTCGCTCTCATCGAGCTTCACGTCTGTTGTGCGGGTTGCGGCTTAGGTGGTAAGTTTTTTTTGGAACTAGCTGTACATTGATGATGAAAACAACATACATTCCCGTCCCATAAGATGCCAGAATTTTGACATGAACCTTATAGAGCATGTAACATATTTATTATCTAGCCTCTGTTATGAAAAACGAAGTATTATCGATTTTTTATACTTCTCGTTACGTCATTACCGTAATTTTCAAAATATAAGTTGAGTTTTCTATTTCAATAAAATAAACATTTCATATTCGTTTCGTCTAGAGATATAGTAAAACCATCACTTACGGGAAATAAATTCTTCATGTTTAGTCCTAAACTTGTTTATCATAAGTGTCTATATATTTGTATTATTTTCCAAAGTTTTGTCACAAATAAGAAAAAATATTTTATTTCCTAAAAATTCGTAACGGAGTTACTATCTTTTTGCATCAAGCGAAGACATCAAGAAATATCCTAAATATAAGAATGGATATTGATTCTTCCTTCATCAAATGAAAAATATTGCATTAAGATTAATAGTCTCTCTAATCGGAGTTGTCATCTCTTTGGGTTTCACTCTCATTCTCCGGGTTTGAGAAAGTTCCTTCGGGTGAGAGAATAAAATTTCTAGGTCAAAATTGATATTCGTTTCATTATTAATGTATAATTTGATAGCGTAGTATCGAAAACATGGCTAAAATTATAGGGATAAAATAGACAAAAGACGATCCAAAAATATAAGAATACAAAGGAACCTTTCCTAATAACTCTTTGAATGTCCCTGGGTTAATAACGGAAATCTCCAGGATAATGCCAATTTTGAGTTGGTAACTCCAACTATAACAGACTTGTCCAAGAATCTTTATGGCAATGAATAAATATAATGATAAAAATTTGTTTTTGTTGGCTTAAGGAAACAGTAGCACTCAACACTTAACGATATACCAAAATAGCGTTTTGTTTAAGCCTTATATTTTTCGTTTCAATCTTCTGAAATTTGATTCAACTTATTTGTTATGTTAACTCATAATTATATCGTTTTTTTGTCATTACTGACGATGAACAACGTTGTATAGCTATGTCATACACAGAAATTAACGAAATCCGTCTCATTCGTTACATCGAATAACTATGGTTTTTATGGTGGTCCTTAACGTCGCAATTTGTGTAGTATTTATGAATCTTTATTTCAGTGTTCAGCGAATGAGGGAAAAGTCTGACAGGATCTGGATTCGGAATCTTCCATTTTCCTGCGATCCTGCGAATTGAGTAATCTTGCAAAAACAATTAGACATTTCGTCAGACGAAGCACACGCTCTTGCACGAGAGGATAGAGTCCGGCTCCAGTCAGACGTTACCCATTGTAAAATATTTGTTAGATACAAGTAAAGGAGGTATAAATAAAATCTACATGATCAGGCGTAACTTTGTGGACAGCCATTATGGTACAGAAGAAAGACACTGGTAATTTTCCACACAGTTACCAGTGTCTTTCTTCTTTACCAAAGAAGGTATAAATCTGAAACTAAAACGAATGAGTGTGTGTGGCATTTTTTGTTGTGTTGCAACATGGTTAAATCAATAAATACGAAATAATCTATTTTTCCTTATATAACCTCGAATTTGTAAACAGAAACCCACCATTTTATATTATTAGAGCACGGCTAAATTTCTTAGAGGCTTACTAAAGGTTGGATTTGATTGCAGAATACTGAATTCGGTTTGGTGAATTTGGAATGCAAAACCTATATTGGTATGGCGAGATATTTTTGTGTGTGCATGTTACTAAGGTTATCACTAATTGATTCATCTTTATTTCCTTATACGTTCACCGCAGCCTTCCGCATTGGGATTCGCAGCTATCATATTAATGCTCATAGGAGCAGTCCTGTGTTTCCATTTTCGAGCTTCCTTGTCTAAGGACGGAGTTAACAAGAGTGCCATTCTCAAAGAACCTTGGCGCCGAAATCTGGAGATTGAGTTGCATCATATGCTTAACAATTCAATACGAGGAAGCAAAGAAAGAGAATTTTGGGACACACTGCAACTTTCGGTGAGTCATAGCATTCCGAGCGAGAATATATTATCTATTCTTCAGGCGAACTTCAGCACCATTCTTCTATAAATTAACCCGTAACATATATAGCCATCATTTTCTCAACTCTTCTGTTCTACTCAGTATTTCTCAGTAATACTATCGCAAAAGTAGATCAATCGCATTAATCGCAGATCAATACATCATTATTATTTTCAACACAATATCCAATTACCGTATTTTCCGTCGTATGATACGACTTTTAACCTAGGAAAATCTTCTCAAAAGTGGTCGTCTTACACGTCGGGTGTAGTCTTATAGGGCTGATGCTGAAGCTTGACTGAAGGATCTGCGGTCGCCGCATATGGTGGAGTGAGCTCAAAAACGGCCTTCCCCGCCGTATGCGGACACCTTATGATAGCATTTGAATTGAAATTTCCTTATTGAAATCAGATCTAATTTTTTTCTTATTTGATGTGCCTATGAAAAGTCTTAAATAGCGGGTATATCCCAAACTCCATTGGTTTCTTAATTAGAAATGTTGAGGGTCGTCTTATACGCCGGAAAATACGGTATTAGAACATGCAGATCGACTTCAAAACTGTTGTTGTATCCGTTCCACATTTAGTTGACAGTACGTATTCTTACGGAGAATCGTTTCCCGTGCATTTCTCCGTAAGGAGCAAGGCGCGATGTTGTCAAACGTTGCGAAAAATTGCTTTTTTTCTTTAAGACTTCTTTACTGATGCAGAAATAAAGGATGCATGGTGTGGTAAAATTTATTTCTCAATATTAAAAAAATAAGATTGATACAAATTATTTCTCTAAATTTTCGTAGAAAGAAAAGAAAATTTTCTTATTTTATCTTTATCACACTGTTGTGAGCAAAGCCTTCTTTCATTCAAGACATTATTGACACAGAATTATCTTCATGCCTTACTTTCTGTATCGGTGAACTTATAGTTTTATATTACTTCGTCTGAACGCCTCCTATAAAAAGTATAAGATTCTTTGAACCAAAATTTTAGAATTATGCAAGCCAAAAACCCATCGCCAGCTAAATCACGTTCTCTAAGAGATACTCACAAACACTCTACGTATGAAATTTGAAAGGAATTGGTAATATCTATTCATAATGAAAGGAGGGCTTTCTCTTGATAACAAAGGGATTTATGAATTTTTCAGTTTGTAGATTTTTTCCGTGCGCCAAAATTTGACAGTACTGCCCATAGATGCCCGCTTTAAGTTATAGGTGTGAAGGAGGAATAGGCCATATCATGGAAAATCGAAAATAAACTACCTTTTTAAGTTTTAAAAATGTTTATACTTCAATCAAGCCACCCTTGCAGGTAATGTTAAAATGCCCAGAAACAATTTTTGTTGAGTTAGTAATTCTCCAATTCTCGTAATTTTCGCGAAATAGGCGAACGTGGATTATTTCGAAGAGTCATAACTTATGATCAGAGTAAGAGATCTGGAACTTTCAGTTATTGATATGGATTGCATTTATCATATCATATGTATTCATCAAAGCTCCGAATATTCTTTAAAATTCCTAAAAATTTTCAATTAATTATTTAATACAGGGTGTTAGGAAGATGTGACACTTCATCTCATATGGTACGCAGCTTCAAAGGATAGTTTGTGGGAGAGGAACTACAAAACTCTAATAAAGGACGGCTATGAGACATCTGAGCAAACGTTGTGACTCTTCATTCCTGGGAATTCAGCGTTAGAGTTCGTATTTAGTTTGCCTTCGGATTCTCGGATTATAGAAGTGGAGTGGTGTCGTGACTTGTCGAACGGTGTTTTTGAGATTTTTCCCAATTTTTATTTTAAACTTTGGTGTATGGTTAAATGGTTTATTTAAACTTTGTGCGATCATCATGTCTGAAGATAAAAGATGGCTAATAGAAGCAAATTGTGAAGCAAACCATTTACGTTTATACCTATTTCAACAAGTCTCTCGGTGCTACCGAATTCTGCGAAGAAGCCGCAAAAGGAAGTCAAAAAAATACTGTAGAAAGAAAAAAGCATAATGAGGAACGTAAATTGCTCGACCAGAAACTGAAAAGGTTACACAGTCGTATAATTATGCGATATACTTGATTAACTTGTGATGAGCTTGGTGTTTTGCCCTCCAAAAAAGGATTTTTAGTTTAATGAGATTATATTTATATTCTGCCAAAAATTCATAACTTTGTGTATGCATGATCAGTATGAATGCTTTGTAAGGAAATACTAATAAAATTGTTCTTGTCGCCATTGTGAATGAGAACATTCAAGATATCTCATACTTTCTGTAAAGCAGTTTGCTATTCTGATACTTTCTGATTTGTCTGCTAATATTCTCATCATTTTATTTTCATTTTCCTTTTAGAAAGTGATCTTAAGATATGGTAAACTGCCAAATGCCTGCCAGTAATCCATTATTATTCTCTGAAAAACCTAGTTTAGAGAACTTTATATGGTATTCATAACTTTGATCTTTTGCATAAAATATTGCATATAAATACTGTTTTTTTCTTAAAAATTACCTTAGGAACTTTTTAATATACTTTCTGTTAACACATCCGGTAGCCAATTCAAATTTGGCACAGGAACCATGAGGGGAGTAGACTGTGGGTAAGTTTGGCAGCAGCGTTTGCCATAAGGACAATACTGTCAATTTAATGAGGAATGCTCTATACTCATAGAAGTATACTTGAAAGTGTATTGACAGTTGAGTTAATTTTGCAAATATGGGATCTTCATGGATATCAATCCTGGAACTGCTTTCACGAGTTGTGAATCCAGCCCTTGCTTGGCTTCCTGGGTTACATTTATTGATCATATTGGAGAAGTATTTCATTATAGATCTATGATAAAGTTTCATGAAAGCATAAGTATCTTTTTACTGAACTGAAAGTAACCCCAAGGGTTAAAATAAAATGAAGTTTTTATCACTTAGATGACATGCTGTGGATTAAGCGACTTCAGAGACTGGACTGCAGCTGGAGATGACAAACCTATCCCAAGATCTTGCTGCATACCCTACAAAGAGGCACTGTATCTTGCTTATAATTACTCTTTAGAGGCAGACATCCTCTGCTGCTTAAAGGATTTTGACTGCCCTTTAGCAAAGTGCGCAGAACCAGCCCAACAACACAAACTATATGTGAGTACATAGAGTATTTTTTCTGTGGGTATAATGGCTTTGGTTAATTGATCATCTTTTGAATTCAGCTGCCTAGTGTAGTATCTGGTTTACCTTAGTAACTCTAATGGTGAAATATATTTAAACTCTCTATAGTATTGAAAAATTTTATATATTTTAATTTATTTATATTTAATTTTATATTTTATAAAATAAGTTCATTTACCGTTTCAATTGAATGATGATTATAAGGAAATTGCATTTTACTGTTTTTCTCTTTTTCTACTGCCTTTTACCTTGGAAGCAATATTACTTCAATTCCGAAATTCTTTGTTTTAAATACACAAGAAAATTGATATTGAAAATATCATGTTGCATTCTAACTGGAATGAAAATTAAATTAAGGTTTTACTTCAAATTTATTCTCATCATACAGTTACTTTCAAATTCAAGATTCATCTTGTATTATATAGACAGAATTATGTTGACAAAATAGGCAAAATTTAGACAAGGGGCCATCCTCAAAGGAGTCACAGCATTTTTGGGGCTACTATCACCAGTTTTAGGTAGTTTTTGAATATTTAACATAGATATACATGCATGGGCTTACCAAAAC
Organism: Pachydiplax longipennis; assembly: GCA_036926295.1. Taxonomy (NCBI): domain Eukaryota; kingdom Metazoa; phylum Arthropoda; class Insecta; order Odonata; family Libellulidae; genus Pachydiplax; species Pachydiplax longipennis. The sequence goes on along the minus strand of JAVFKF010000035.1, from coordinate 1,347,830 downwards.
AATCGTAGCAGGGTTGATGAGTACCAAAATCATTTTGGTTATGTATTAGGTTTCTGATTGATATTGAAGCTGCTTGTTCGCTTGTACCATTCTGCACTTTTCAGAATGGAGATAATTAAAAACTGAAACAAAAGAATAAATAGAAGGCTATATTAATTCAGAATTTTTTTGTATATTCTCATCTTGACAGTATAGCCCGAAGTGTAATTTTGGAGCAATCAATCCGATGGGCTGCTCAAGGAAGATTGACTCAATTCTGCACCAGGAGACATCAAAGTTAGGAAGCTTCTTCTTCGTTTGCATTGCTATATACGTAAGTCTGTTACTAAAAAATTTTTGTTAATACAGGGATAAGTTACCCTGTGGATCAATGCTTTAAGATTGACAAGCTGAGTAATTCATATGTGGACCTTTTGCAAGTAATAGGCTAAGAAACTGAGTTTTCTTAGTGTTCACCTTGTTTGCTGTCTACAGCCAAATTTAAGATCCAGTTAAAAGTGATGGTAATTCATTTCTTTCTAAGAGAGGCCTTTTTGGCCCGCGAGAGAGCTTTGTCGTTATATTTTCCAGAAAAATAAACTCCCCAAGGTTTGTATGCTTATTTATTTTTTCTATTCGGGTTTCAAATCCCTATCCTGCATTACATACAGTTGTAATATTGTGTTAACTTGAAGTATTTCTCCTGTTTCCATCACATTTATCATTTCATGAAACTAACATATGTATTTGTTTGGACTACTATAGCCTGCATCCGACTTGAATATTTTTCCAATTGAATGAAAAGATTTATGTTATTTATGGATTTTGTAATTACAGAATTATTTCAACATTTTAATTACACATTTATGGTACATTTAACATCCTAAATTATTGCATATTTGATTCTTAAGTTTAGGTAAGGTTAAAAGAGAACAAGTGTCAAAGAAATTACATTTTTGCTTGCATAAGTAACACCTCCTGGTGTGTTTATTTGCTATGGTTTATGATGTATGCTTTACATTGTTTAGGGAAATTGCCACTTTTAGTGGTATATGGGATTTATAAATTTTAGGATTATATTCTTATTCCTAAGTAGTATGCAATCATTTACTGCTGTCATTTTCCATTATTTTTCTATATAAATATCCTCTTATTATTCTTATTTCAAAATTTGTTTGGAAACTTTGACATGAAATGAAAATGAAGTATTTCATGACCCAACATTGAAACTATATTCTCATTGTAATGAATAGATTACAGTATTTCTTTGAATTATTCTAAGAAATAAATTTACTGTTATCACTACTATTATCATATCAGACATTTAGAAAGCAGTTTGGTGAACTGGGAAAATTTTATGAACCAATTCACATGAACCGGCTGAATTCCACCACTGGTAGTTGCTATCAGTTTATGTTACTAGAAGGGGTGTATGTTTAATTTTCATCATCTGGTTTGTATCAAAGGTATTACAGTAAAAATCTTTACTCCTCATTTAACATAATATGATTCATGAAATTATGGCAATCACCTCATAGGATGTGACGTTAATGTGTAAAATGACTACCTAAAACTCAGCAGATTATTATGTTGTGAGTGAAAAATTCAATTACTTAGATGTCAACATACTGTAGAGACTATCAAAGAGCAATGGCCATCTCCAAGGATATTTTTGAGGACAACAACTCTCAAGTCAAATGAAAAATGATAATCAATGCATACGCTGATGTTTGTCGATGTAACTGACACATTTGTTGCTTTGTCTTCTTCATGTTGAATTATGCAAGAGTTGTTCTGCTTTCATCTGGGAATTCAATCACATTTTTGTGCTATTTCTAATAAGTACTTCTTAGTGCATGGCATGTAAATTATACTTTAGATAGTTTCCATGTGTAGCGCACTTTTACTTACACCACTGTATTTTATGGAAAGATCATTGGCAATGAAAATTTATCCAAGAGATGGACATTTTTTGTGGATGACATGTTGAGCTAGATTGCAGCTATGACAATGTAACTATTATGTTACTCTCTTCTATCAAACAAAATTAAATTAAAGGACAAATTTACCTATTTCCGTAGTGCAAGTCAAATGTCATAAGGCTGAAGAAACTATAGAAGATGGATCATGGAGTAATATGCTGCATCCTTATTAAAAATTTCTGCATATTAGAATCTGTGGTTAAAGTTTAATAATAGTTTATTATATAATTTAATTATTTTAGGTAATATGAGTTTCATATGTGGATGTATTGTGAATAGAGGTAGTTACCTGTCAGTAATTTATAAAACTTGCTTGCATGGTCTGACTTGTTCGTAAATACATCAAACTGAATGATAATAAATGAAGCATTATCTTTTCAGGTAATTGCGGAGATTATCATGGGGATATTTCTCTTCCTTTAGCCAAGATCTGAGTAAGGATTATTTTCTTCCAATGAAATCCATAGATGTTAAACGGAATTCACTTTATGATATTGTTTAAAATATTTTGAAATTGTATTGACATATGAATTCTTGAAAGCTAGAATTATTAGTTATCTTTAGTGATGACTCTGTCGAGCAAAGTTACTACACTTCTTGTGTAGAGGTAAAGTGTTATCTTCTTCAAACTTGTAGATTACTTTGCCAAACACCCTTGAGAAGTATTAAGTGGATGTTTGGCCCTAATGAATCACTTTTGTCAATTCTGAGTGATTTTTTTGTATATTAAATTCATTGTGAAAACTAAAGATTGTCTTGTTCTATACAGAGGCTCAGCCTTAAACACTTACAATAGAGAAACTTTTAGAGCAGGGATAGTGAATATATGATGTATCCCCTAGAAGTGGGCCATAATATAATTATAATTGGCGCACTTAATCTAGAGAATAAATTTAAAATAAATTTTGTCATAGAATAAGTACATACTTACTCTATGATTATAATAACATGTGTAGGGTCTATTGTATTTATCACTTATTACAAAACTCCAACCCAAAAACCTAAAACTTGACCGATATTTTGTATTTGAAATTTTTTTCTTTTATGTCTCTGAATCTAGTGTAAATTACTCAGTGTAAATTAGTCATTAAGGAGGTAAAAATTAGAGTTGACCGGGATCACTACACGAAATGGGGAGACTCCTTGTCAAAACGGGAGGCTTCCTAATATAGCATTCGGATTTGAACTGTCGATTTGGCCTCAAAATTATGAAGTGACCAAGCGTGCTTTTCGATGTGCAAATGGTTATCCCACAATCTCATTTGTTCCATTGATTATCTATTATTTTTTATGGAATCCAGCAATAAGCGATGAGTGCTGTATTTCTTCATTCTTATTTCCCCATTGAAACTACGCGGATATTTCAGCTAGTATCGAAATAAGGAAGATCTTAACGTACTTAATTGATTCATTTTCGTCAACCGCAGAACATACGGCGTTGCGATATATATGATGTATAATTGAATAAGCTTTATTTTGATAGCTCATCGCTCTTATAGGGAATCCGTTTTAAGCCTTAGACGGCTGCTTAAATTCTGCAATCACCAAGGAGTGCTCTCACAGAAGAGACCTCTACGGTAACCATGTTGACAGCGCGGGATTCAAATTTGTTCACGTCTGTGAACTTAGGAGAAGTAGTTTGGGTAGCCGGAGCTGTGACAATATCCATCTGCGATGTACATTATTACCCCGAGTATAAGGCGATTCTAGATTTTTAGACCGGATTTTTGGATCTCGCATCCAATATAAATTAGTATGTAAGCCTAGTTTAATAAGTGCATCAAAACGAGACCAAATAAAACAAACAAGAAATAAAATAACGCAACAGCTATTATCAACGAAGTCCATATCGCGGTGGACTGCCTAGACTATATTGATTGTTTTGTTCAAATTTATCTAAGACTATTTCATAAGTCACACAGTGCTTTTAGGCAAGAAATAATATGAATATTATGAAGGAATATGGCCGAAAAACCACCGATTACAAAACTGAGTTTCTAATACAGAAACATACCTTTATCATGATATTCTATTGTCCGTTTCAAGCTTCCAGTCAGTATTGTCTTATGGGAGAAAGGCAAAGACTCGCGCGCCGGGTCGCCTTTATGCGGAGCTACGGATTCGTACGAGTATAATTAAGATTCATAGTTTACATTGACCGATTCAAACTTTTCTGATGAAATTCGACTGAAAATAACTTTATCAACACAATAGTGAAAATTTTACGCTCTTATAGCAAGAACAACAAAGTTAAAAGCGAAAATTGAATGAATTGTCGAGTTTTCACCCGTGAACATTTTTGAAACTGCCATTACTCTCTTACAATACAATACAATATATAGTACAACATAAAATGCTGATTTTTTCTTCCATTGCTCATTGTATCATCTGAATGCATAAAAGTTACATGAGATTAATCTTAGAGCAACCAAATCTCAGTAAAAAATTATTTAGTCGGAACGTAACTCAAGAAAAAATTCGTCGTGCAGTCCAATTTATACGACGCCTAAAACTTTTTGGTTTCTCACGTGAGGAAGAACTTGTCTCGAGAGAAATCGAGATAAATGTTGTAATTTTCATTTGCAGTTTGTTTCGATGCGATATCTTGAATAGAACATAAGGTTTTGACTTTTAAATCTACGAGCGTAATTCGCTTCGCGCTTCGAATCGCCGACGCTTCGAAACCTCACTAATAAAACAACTAACCGATGAAAATAATTGAGATTTGTAGTTCATAGAAGCATTGGTAATCTATATCTGAGGATGAGACGGGGTCTTCACGTGTTTCTGCAATTTTGGAAAGAATTATGGTACAGAAGATTCTGACTGACGAAACTTATACTTCACTACGCCTGACCTTCGCACCTCTCAGTTGTTTGTCTCGTTAAGTGGACAGTGTTCAAGATGGTAATATTTTCATTTTCCCTGCAAATTTTAAATATCACCAAGAGTGTAATGGAGTTTGTGTAGTGTAAATTTTGTGTTATATTCAGTGATTTCCTTGAAAAATGGATAAGTGGAAAACGAAGGATTACAATGTCTCTAGTACATTAGTTTTTCCGAGTTTGGAGTACTTTTAATGGCGACGCACAGTGGGCTAGAATCGAAAAAAGCTGGCCAAAAATACGAAAATGCTTTTCTTGAGTGCGGACCTCGAAACTTCGCATGATTGATTATGAATAAATCCTGCAAACAACTATTGAAGTCATTTACGTTCGATCCTTAACATTAAATTTATACAGGAGGTCAAAGTTGACCAATTTTTGCGAAAATTTCCCGTTTCCGATTTTTCGCGAAATTCTTCAACTTCGAGTCGATTGTGAACCCAAACTAGGAAAATCATCGGGTAAAATATGATGCCATATTATAAATATGTTCTTTGTCCTTCGTGAGACTTAGTATCAATGAGTGCTGTTTAATATTTATATACTTTACATTACAAAATGGCCGACCCTTATTTTGGAACAAATTTTTACATAAAGCGAGGAAAATAGTAGATTGAGACACCGTGTGACACGGAGTTATTTACACCACGATAAGCAATAAACCTTCTTTAATGGGAATCTGAAATAAAATCTTGCCCCAATTTGCCCCAATAATATATAAGTCGACTTTTCGACAACGCTGCAAGGGCCAAATCCGCGCGGCGGAGCACCGTCCTCCGCTACGCTCTCGTGTTTTGAGAGGAACAACGAGCAAAAACGATTCTGTTTCGTTCTTTTTGTATATTTTAAGCATTATTATACTTCGTACATATGTTAGATAACTATGTTTATGATTTTGATACTGAATGTTTCTTCACTCTTACTTTCAACTATACTGAAGATTTTCTCACAAAATCGGTACAAAAAGCCATCACTTTGTGTAATTTCATAACAGTAATGAAATATAAGTTGTGATATTATTAAAATGGTGGCATATAGCGTAGCATTTTCTTGAAATACAAAAATTGCCCACAACTGGAGTTGTTTTGGAACGGGAAAAAGTTTGCGAACTGAATGAAAGCATTAGAAAATTTTATGAGAGTCGTTAGTGAAAATACATTTTACGAAGAGAAATATTTTGCTCCGAAATTACCTAATGCTAATTTAATTTTAAGTTGCTAATTTGTGACAAAATAAGGTAATTTGCTCCTGTGTGACCAAAGTACGGGATAGAGCCTTAAGAAATGTCAATCAATCTAAATTGAGGTCACGAACTTCTTTCGAAATACAAATGGAATCAGAATGGCTAGTATAGTGAGATACCTCTACTAACATAACTTATTTCAGTAATGAAAATGAATGCAGTTTCGAAAGTCAAAGTCATAGAAAATCTAATCTAACATATTTTATAATTATAAATTTGAAAATTTATGCAGCAGATAACAATGTTGAGCAATAGACGAAGTTTGAAAACTACTACCTATATATTTTCTTGGAAACAAACAGAGAAAGCATATCGCGTTTTGAATTAGATACTCTAATTGTAGTCGAAGTGAAAAAACACTGCAAATAGAACCGAAGCATTTGAAGCGAGTTGTAAATTGATGATTGATAGGGATCATGTTAAAACACAATGAATGGCATATAGATTGACCGCATGAAAAATAAGAATAAGGATAAGTATGTTAACCTTGTTTGCTCGCGAAAATTTACTAGAAACTTGAACTTCGGTATAGACTCGAAAGTCAGGGAAAACAAGGCTATTTCGGTTGCTTATCTCTCATAAGTGAAAGCTAATGAGAGCCATCTGTCCTTGGGATAATAGGGAAGGGTTTTCTAAGTTATCAATGTATACTTCTCAGTCCTCTCATTTTCAAAGAATGTATACAAAAGAGAAAAATGATAGTGCTTCTACTTTTTGAGGATGTGAATGAGAGTAAAAGTAGCTGGTTGCAGATACCAAAAGCGGATAAAAGAAACAAAGGGTAAGATCACAAGACGCCGAACAATTATTAAGTCTTAAAAACCTAGGTGCAAACCCGCGAGAATAGGAAGTTATATATGCATTTAAGAATTGTAGATTCATCCATAGCATGTCTTTACATTTCAAGATATGATTGACTAAAGAGATCACATTATTTGTATAGCCGCAGACGTTAGTTTATGACATAATTTAATTGGAATTATAAGTCAGGAAGAAATCAGAAGAGGATTGATTAGAGCGGGATATTTATGCAAACCCTGATTTATATAGTCTATCATCACTTTAGATCAAAAAATAAAAATACTAAGATCTTAATAAAAGTTACCGATTGTTCAGGAATTCAGTTCAGTTAGTTCAGGACTAAGAAATAAATATTATAACTATATAAAGCTTTGTATGGGTTCTTGGAAGGAGAACGAGTCTTACCAGGACAGTAAAGAATGAGGCCTTTTATTTCCTCACTGTGCCATAATTTTAGGACTGTCCACATAAAGTGAAACAGTGAAGCTATGAAAAGCACAATTTATATCAGGAGAAAATGGATTCAAAATCACTCATGACTCAGAAGATTTCATTTACCATAGCCTGAGTAAATTCCAATATATATGTGGGATAAATTTTCTATATGAAACCAGATTGGTAGAAGTTCTAACCTACCCACAAATAAATATTACAAAGGAATCTAAATGCTATTCAATAAGCAAGAAGGTGAAAGAAATGTGAAATCAAATGATTCCCAAATTGCTACTCATTCTTACGTTCCTTTAAAATTTGCTTACAATTATATTAATAATGATTCCCAGGCTGGAGTTCAGATTTTGAAGTAAATCAAGTGGTTCACAATTAAACTCGTACACATACATACTCTGCCTTACCTTACATCAACCAACCCAGTTAGCTAATGAAATAAATGACAATACTCCTATATTCCCTAATAAGAATAATCTTACTTACCTATCTATCCTATATATTAACGGATTAATACGTGAAAATGCACGAAGAACCCCGTATTCATTAATCTCCAACCAGATATCCATTCATTCGATGGCATAGTAACACTGTTGAGTTACAGACATGGAATTTTGCAGAAATAGTGCAGGTTTGCCTACACCTTCGTTTCACATAAGAAATCCAAAAAAAATATAAGTATCAAATCGAAGACTGTTTCTTTCACTGCCATATTTTGACGAAAGATCGCCGATCGTAAACCTTAGTTTCTAATGCACAAACACACTTTTATCATGTTATTCCACAAACACTTACAGCATATGCCAAACATACTGCGATTGATATTCCACCATGTAGCACTACCCCAATATTTCTTAAAAAACTTGCTAATGTCAAATAATGAAAACTTGAAGTTCATGGAAGCCAAGGTAGTCTTTTCTTGAGGATATCAAGAGGTCTTCACGTGTTTCCGCCTTTTCAAAGAGAATTATGGTATAGAAAACTCTGACGAACGAAACTCATTCCTAACGCCACGTCACCTTCGAATATCTCAGTTCTATGTCTCGCTATGTGGATAGTGTTCAAAATGGTGTCATTTACATTTTCCTAAGGATTTCAAATATAACCAAGAGTGGAATGGAGTGTGTGTAGTGTGAATCAAGCGTTACATTCAGCGATTTCTTGGAAAAACGTGTGAGTGGGAATCGAAGAATTACGGCACCTGTAGTGCATTACTTATTCTGAGTATATTCTTGTAATAGTAAAAGAAACAAGAAATAGTTATTCGCCATCTTTGAAGTCCGTTCCTAGGTAAAGGCTAAGAAGTCTGAGTCATATCTCGAAGAGGTTTGCAGAAGCTTTAAAACAGCATTACTTCGCAGAGGGACAATGAACGACAGCTTTACAAGCGTTTGAAGGTGAGTCAGAAAGTATTCGTGCATCCATACCCAACATTCTGATTACAATGAGAAATAACCAAGAAGAGTTGCAATGGTTATTGTTTTATTCACTGGGTAAATTCGATCAAATACCATCAATATGACGTGTCAATAGGAACATTACGATTACAATTGAGCCTTATTGTATTATAGTAGAGTATTTAGGGAATTAAATAGTAGCAAATCATTCACTTCAAATAGTAGCAAATTGTTCATAAGTTTGCAAACTTAGACATCAGTTTCAAACCTTAAATAATGAATACGCAGAGCAATAAAATGCAGAGCTTACACCAAAATCATTTCACTCCTCTCCTCTCGAAATAATATTTACTATTTACTCATTCATCTTCAGTCCCTCTCCATTTGTACTCTCCATTATGGTTTTTTGGCCGATAGAAATACTTTTATCGTTAATTTCATAGTACCATATCTTTTATCGTGATGTGTCTAAAAGAAAGGGAAATATCGAAGGATGTCGATATCAACGTCAGATAGTTATAATTAATCTCAAATGCCGTTTCCTTTCAATCACCATCACCAACATATCAGGATTAAACAATGTTTAAATCATGTTTTATTGTGAATACTATTTTGTTAGTATAGCTAACAATCTGAAGTACATCCAGATACTTTTATCTTATGAGAAAGAGAATATTATAATAGTACCCCAAATAATATTTGTTTAAATTACACGAATTTATTACATTAATTTTTTGTTAATTTAATCTCGTCGTTTCAAATACCATTTATTTCGTTTTCGCATAAAATGGCCGTACGTCACAATGACGTCACACGTATCTATAACATATTTTACGTCAAGTTTTAAATACGTCATTTTAGAAGAACGTGATATTTTATACATATTTCAAATTGAAATTAAATTATGTTGAGACCAATAAAATTTTAATTTAATAATAATTAATAATTACGAAAATAGTAACAAATATCTCCAGTAGGGGGAAAAGAGGGGGGTAACAGTAACAGCGATAAAGTGACCAATCAGAACTCACGATTTTGTTAAACCGTAGATTTTTGAAAATAGATCTCTCTTTGATCTGGAAACTTCGTCTGGTAGGACGTATGGAGGAATTTTTCGAGAAAACAAGTGCGAACTTCTACGATTTATGTAGATTTCAGATTCGGTGATCGTGAAGCATAAGTTTAGTTTAACGTAATAAATTTTACTTCTTAAGTCAAGATTATTACAAGATTAAATTATTACTTACAAGATTTAATTAAATTAAGGATAGGGAATTTTCCGACGTCAAGAGGACCACGGGACGTCTTGAGGATCCTTTTAGTTTTTGTAAGTATAATATATTACTCCAATTTTAATTAGTGACATATTCTGCGCTTCAATGCAATATTTAATACCGTGAGCTGTTATTTTCATATACTTAATTATTTTCCGGTGTAATCATAGTACATATATTCATTCGTGACGCACGTTATTTTTCTGAGTAGCTACCAATCATGCTTTTGGATCATTCATTATTTATATGATCACATTTCTTATTGAAGAGCAATGAATCACAGTTATGTAAGTATAATTTTATCCGACTTCTGATATGTGTTGATATTTTATGTAAGAAGTAATGAATCTAATGTTCGGAATATATAATTTATCCGCGGGATATGCTACGAAATTTACCAGCAACCGGTTTAAAAGCGGTTAAATCTTCAAATATTCGCCGTTTACATACAGAAGAGACTTATTTTTCCCTTGTAGCCAACCGGTATTTCAACGGAAATTTCCGTTTGAATTTCTAAGTCTAACCTTGCAATTAGTTTTTAATCAAATCAATATCACTGTTTCTTTCTTGTGAATGCGATTTCATTTCGAGATAAACCTGTGTTTTGTATTTAACTTCGATTTTGAACATTTTCATCGAATTTATACTTTTTTAATTAAATATTGCTATCAGACTTATGGACCAGGAAGATTTTCTCCAATTAAGATGAAATTGTTACAATTATATTGTATTAGGAGCCATAATTGGAAGAAATGTCTACTTTCTAGTGGAACTTATTCTCCTAATATTTTAATAAAATTTTTCAGATCAATCTTTGATGCTTAAATCGAATATGTAACAGATTAAGTATTATAATTTGATATTTGAAATTCAGTTCAGCTTTAAGTATTTGAATTCCTTAATAATCGATTTACACATAAGTTGCATCTGATTTCAGAAACAAATTATCAGTAATTAAGTCAGTAGCTTCTCGTAAGTGATATTCGGGATAAAACCATTAGAAGGTTTTTTTCCCGATGGTTATTTAATACTCACAGTGTAATTCAGTAATTAAAGATGCTTTAAATGGAATTTGGGTATTTAATTTCAAAATTTAAGCATATATTTATTATTTTTCAAAAGAATTCCTTTCTTGATTATCAAACAGTGTTTATTAATCAATAGAATAAAATGTTAAAGTTTAAAACATTTATTATACTTTAGGCGATGTGGAAAAGGATATTTACAATATGGTTACAACCAAAATCCTTACTTGAATCATTATCATGGTCAACCTCATGCTTTTATATATATGTACCAATTCTATCCACTATTGATTTAATTTGGTGTTTCTATTTATTACAGACTGTGACTTCCTCATCTTCTCAGCACTTTTTCCGTATGAGTTCCTCCTGTGTGACAGTGGAATGACACTGAAGATGCCAAGAGTAACCGGAGATCAACAAGTGGTAAGATATTCAAATACAATTAATAATAATTAATTTAACAATTAACGATATATATTTTCTTGTAACTTGTATTAAATCCAGAAAATCCGAGTACGGTGGATGAAGCTAAAACAAAATAAAACGTAACATAGCATTCGTGACTTCTTCAATCTCCTACAATTTTCAACGTATATTGACTCGTAGATAACATTCAGACGAGAAGACAGTTTATTAGAAAATGGTTTTATGACAAGGAGGGAAATATAAATAAATTATATGTTTGTTAGAATCCGTATTTCAATAACGTTTACTATTGTTATCATTTCCAATAATTTAATAATAAGATGACTGATGATGATTAATGATTACAATTTTCAAATGCATTTAATAAATTTTAAAATATGAAACTCTTTCCTTTGAATTATGATAAAATATCCAACTTAACGAACTCCAATCGCGTCATCAAATTATTCACTAAATACAAAATTCGATTGTCGCGACCTTTTTAGATTCTTCCTGTATTGAGTGAATCAATTCCAAACCTTTTGTTTGTGAATATGTGTGACTTTTATTAAGATCTTAGTATTTTTATTTTTTGATCTAAAGTGATGATAGACTATATAAATCAGGGTTTGCATAAATATCCCGCTCTAATCAATCCTCTTCTGATTTCTTCCTGACTTATAATTCCAATTAAATTATGTCATAAACTAACGTCTGCGGCTATACAAATAATGTGATCTCTTTAGTCAATCATATCTTGAAATGTAAAGACATGCTATGGATGAATCTACAATTCTTAAATGCATATATAACTTCCTATTCTCGCGGGTTTGCACCTAGGTTTTTAAGACTTAATAATTGTTCGGCGTCTTGTGATCTTACCCTTTGTTTCTTTTATCCGCTTTTGGTATCTGCAACCAGCTACTTTTACTCTCATTCACATCCTCAAAAAGTAGAAGCACTATCATTTTTCTCTTTTGTATACATTCTTTGAAAATGAGAGGACTGAGAAGTATACATTGATAACTTAGAAAACCCTTCCCTATTATCCCAAGGACAGATGGCTCTCATTAGCTTTCACTTATGAGAGATAAGCAACCGAAATAGCCTTGTTTTCCCTGACTTTCGAGTCTATACCGAAGTTCAAGTTTCTAGTAAATTTTCGCGAGCAAACAAGGTTAACATACTTATCCTTATTCTTATTTTTCATGCGGTCAATCTATATGCCATTCATTGTGTTTTAACATGATCCCTATCAATCATCAATTTACAACTCGCTTCAAATGCTTCGGTTCTATTTGCAGTGTTTTTTCACTTCGACTACAATTAGAGTATCTAATTCAAAACGCGATATGCTTTCTCTGTTTGTTTCCAAGAAAATATATAGGTAGTAGTTTTCAAACTTCGTCTATTGCTCAACATTGTTATCTGCTGCATAAATTTTCAAATTTATAATTATAAAATATGTTAGATTAGATTTTCTATGACTTTGACTTTCGAAACTGCATTCATTTTCATTACTGAAATAAGTTATGTTAGTAGAGGTATCTCACTATACTAGCCATTCTGATTCCATTTGTATTTCGAAAGAAGTTCGTGACCTCAATTTAGATTGATTGACATTTCTTAAGGCTCTATCCCGTACTTTGGTCACACAGGAGCAAATTACCTTATTTTGTCACAAATTAGCAACTTAAAATTAAATTAGCATTAGGTAATTTCGGAGCAAAATATTTCTCTTCGTAAAATGTATTTTCACTAACGACTCTCATAAAATTTTCTAATGCTTTCATTCAGTTCGCAAACTTTTTCCCGTTCCAAAACAACTCCAGTTGTGGGCAATTTTTGTATTTCAAGAAAATGCTACGCTATATGCCACCATTTTAATAATATCACAACTTATATTTCATTACTGTTATGAAATTACACAAAGTGATGGCTTTTTGTACCGATTTTGTGAGAAAATCTTCAGTATAGTTGAAAGTAAGAGTGAAGAAACATTCAGTATCAAAATCATAAACATAGTTATCTAACATATGTACGAAGTATAATAATGCTTAAAATATACAAAAAGAACGAAACAGAATCGTTTTTGCTCGTTGTTCCTCTCAAAACACGAGAGCGTAGCGGAGGACGGTGCTCCGCCGCGCGGATTTGGCCCTTGCAGCGTTGTCGAAAAGTCGACTTATATATTATTGGGGCAAATTGGGGCAAGATTTTATTTCAGATTCCCATTAAAGAAGGTTTATTGCTTATCGTGGTGTAAATAACTCCGTGTCACACGGTGTCTCAATCTACTATTTTCCTCGCTTTATGTAAAAATTTGTTCCAAAATAAGGGTCGGCCATTTTGTAATGTAAAGTATATAAATATTAAACAGCACTCATTGATACTAAGTCTCACGAAGGACAAAGAACATATTTATAATATGGCATCATATTTTACCCGATGATTTTCCTAGTTTGGGTTCACAATCGACTCGAAGTTGAAGAATTTCGCGAAAAATCGGAAACGGGAAATTTTCGCAAAAATTGGTCAACTTTGACCTCCTGTATAAATTTAATGTTAAGGATCGAACGTAAATGACTTCAATAGTTGTTTGCAGGATTTATTCATAATCAATCATGCGAAGTTTCGAGGTCCGCACTCAAGAAAAGCATTTTCGTATTTTTGGCCAGCTTTTTTCGATTCTAGCCCACTGTGCGACGGTAGCACGAAATTATTCTTTGGCTCCTATGCAATGGTTAATATGGAGAAAGCTAATAAGTCTGAGGAAGACAGAAAGAAGTAAGAAGAAGCTTTTAATGGGATTTCTTACCAGTTGGTCAATTAACGTTAACCTTAAAAGGATATAGGAAGAATTAAAAAGTGTTCGTGTATCCGGATGCAATATTATAGTCATGAGAAAAATTCCGTTTAGAAATATATTTCAATATGATAGGGGAAATTGGTAGTAAGACTATCCTATGACGAATTAATATGAACATGACTTAAAGCGTTCAGTATTCTATGTATGGAATTAAATTGTGGCAAATCATTCATATTATTTGCAAATTTAAACATCAGTTTCAAATCTTTAATAATGAATACGTAGAGCAACGTAAAAACAAAATGATTTCTCTGGGTCTTTTCGAAATTATCTTTTACCTGCTTTCCTCTGGCGCCGCTTCTTTCTTTAAGTATCTCGTTCATCTTCTGTCCTTTTCCATTAAGGCTGTCAATTCAGGTATACGTCTTCTTTTGAAACCTTCACCTCTTTGAATGATATGATTTTTCTCAAACTTTTATTGTTATACTTACGTCTACACTAGCATTCAGACTATGAAAGGAAAGACAATGCACGTTATTGCTCATCTGGCGTGGTAAGTTTAATTTTATTCCAGCAACTCGTAGAAAGCTCCATATGGTTATTAATATCAAGACCTATGTTTGTTACGTTTGGATGAACTACTATGACATATTGTTACTGTAATATTTAAGCGTTATTTCATTCATTATTTGTCATAATTTAAAAGTGATGTTGATAAATAATGTATTCTTATCTTTGTAATTAAAAATTTAATTTCTGTATTCTAAATGGGTAACCGGACGGGAAATAAATCTTTTTGAATATCGTACATGCATTTTTCGACCAAACACCAAAAGGCGGCCTCCAGTGTACTTTTGTACCCGTATTTCATAAGGTCGTAACATGACCGGTTTCCGGCTCATTGAAGAAAGAATGGAAAATAAATTCTTCCTCATTTAGCCTTGTAAGCTTCATTCTATTTTCAAATAGGCCTTTTTCTGAATACTCAAAAAACCAATTTAAGGTGAGGGATAGTGAATTAACAACGCAGAATTTATTTTGTCTCCTCATCTAAGACAAATGTATTATTATGCAGGATTCATATTCGTTTCCATCGTTCAAAACAATTAAAGAAAATGATGTGAATTTATACATTGTAGCATAGAATGGGGAAAACTATTACATATTTTTTAGACTCGGTGTAAATAACTTGTTTACTAATCCTCTACATCGAATGAATTTTCTAAGCTTTGGATGAGAGATATGCCTAAATTAAATATAAAAGAGTCTTTGCTTATCTTGAATATGATGAATAGAAATAATCTTTTTGATGGCTTGGCGTTGACGATAACGTGAGTCACCATAATTTTTATATATTAATCACACGTGGTTATTGCCTTAATTACTATTAAATCCCATCCCGTCGTTTCAAAAATCGAATAATTAAAATTATTTCATTTTCATGAACCATTCGTTGAATTACGTCATCATTACGTCACATGGAACAATCGCTTATTTTACGTCGGGTTTAAGTACGAAATTTTAGAAGAACCTAAATCTTTCAATGAACGTCGAATCAAATTTATATTATGTATAGATTAATGAACATTTAATTTAATGTTAATTAATAAATATTACAACAAAAGAAATTACAATTTCCTCCTGTAGGGGGAGAAGAGGGGGGATGAACAAAATAGTAACGCGTCATCGACCAATCAGATCTCGCCGTTTTGCTGATCCGTTGATTTTGGAGGGAAAATCTTTTGTTAATTTGGAGACTTCGACTGGTGAGGACGTATTGAAGAAATTTTTTTCGAAAAAAACGTTAAGAATTTGAATTTGTTGGACTTAAGTAGATGCAAAATTGAGTGATCGTGAAGTAAATTTTAATCGTAACATAATAAATTTGTAACTTTTAAGAATCATAATATTATTAAAAAGTAAATTAGCGGAAAGGAAATCTATTTCAGGCATCAAGACATCCGTGGCGCATATTTGGGATTTTTTTAGTTTTGGTAAGTAAAATAATTTAATAGTATTTAAGTTACTCGAGTTACTTCTCAGTTTAAATAAAATTATTGATGCCCAAGGTTGTAAAATTTTTACTTATGTGACAAGCGTTGGAGAATATGTAATACATTACGTAAGACTACTGATTAGTTAGGAAACGGAAGTTAGGATGATTCATCTCCTAAGTGCTTACCTTACTATCATTTACTGTTCGATGATTTCCAGGAAAGTCCGTCTTTTTTGTCCCTGGCCGAGATTGATATTTAAGAAATGAAACAACGACTCTTAACTTCTGAAAACGTTATCCTACGAATGCCCCTAATAATGCTTCGAATCTTTTCCGCTTCCAATTTTTATCTTTAGATATTCGCTTTATTTAAGTACAAAACAACATTCGGCAATATTCTTACTAAGGTGAGTAGAATATACTGCTGACCCTATCGTAACGGAAATCTGCGTATGAATTTTATATTTACTTTACATTTCTTAATTAATTTAACGAATTACGATAATTCTCTACCAAGATATATGATTAAAATTCGGCCTCAAGCCGTATTCTATATTATTTCGATTGGGAACTCATTATTATCAATAAACGTAATTTATTCGGACTAAACCTCGGTTTACGGGCGTCGTAGAATTTGCTTTTTGCCCTTTTCATCGCCGATGAGTAATGTATGATAGAATTAAAAAGAGAATTGAACTAAAATAGTGTTTTTATGTAACTGAAAGATAATGCTTATAATATGTTTCAGTAGTAGTGATGTACGGTTAGCGATACTGCATATTGGAATATTATTTTAAATAAACGTCACAGAATCAGGCGATGTATTGATGAAGTTCAATTTTTTGAGTTTCTTCTATTATTTTAGAACTTATATTTACATCCTATCCTTGTGTAACCTTTTCCTTATTTATTAGATTCTATACTTCTAATCTGTACTTTAATTTAACTCATTCGACTATTTAATACAACATTGGGACTATTGTTTAGACTATGAGATTTAACGGAAATTTTTATGGAAATTGACTTTATATTTAAGGGCTTCATGGTCCATTTAGATTTTTGACTCAAGTATGACATCCATCAGTAAAATTCGAATTGCTACTAATTTGCGATATCTGAATTTCTTAGGCTCGCTTTCAAATGTTAGCTCACAGGAAATAATCCTGAAAATTGCTCGTAAGTAAGGGTAGAGCTGAATTGGTATGAAATTTGAATATAATTCAGAAATTATTCAATTGTAATCACTATTCAGTTTAAAATAAAAAACGGTAATTGTAGATAAATTTTAGATCGAATTTCATAATTGTCGCAACGGATGTTCATTTACCCTAACCTATGGATATCTATTTTATTTCCGTTTGCTATATATAGCTTGCATTAGAAGTATTACGATTTTTTCCGTATGACTTCGTGTTGAATTAAATTAATTGAATAAAACATAAGAATAATTCTACTATAATGTATACGGTGTGGAATAGGACATTGTTGAATATATTGGGAACCAAAATTCTTATTGAAATCTTCATCATTGGCAACTCTTCGCCCTTGTATATTCAAAATACCATAATGTCCCAAGTTGTATCCCCTACTCACCAATAAAGTTCATTTGATGTTTTTGATTTTCAAGATTGTGACATCATGCACTTCTACTACTTGGAAGTTTTCCTGTGTGATCGTGGAATGGCGCTGAATAGGAATGTGCTGGACTAAGGCTAGCCGGAGAACCGCGAGTGGTGAGCAGTTATGAATTTTTCTCTTTTGTATTTTCTCATTGGATGGAACGGTACAATTGCTGAAACTTATAATTTAGCTCGTTGTATTTTCGTTTGTTAAATAAGTAAGCGATGAAGTAGAAACTCACTGACATTAAAGCGCATGACACGAAATACCATCATTGTCCCGTTCCTCCCCGTATAATAATTATTAATTCGTTAAAAAACACTGGACGTGAAAGGACGCTTAATATCCCGCAGGATATATATTCCGCTAAATTCTCCGGATAGCAAGAAATAGCATTCATAAATATCTTTTCACTATATAGGACGATAAATTTGAAATACTAATTGGTATGCAATCAAAGAGTAATTGAATGAATAGATTTCAATATTTTCATCATTCCTCAATTATTATATAACCAGCTGAGTGATGACCATTCATGAAAATTATTTTTAAATATGTTTCATTAAAGTCTACTTGGGCCCTCTTAATTTTTAATTACGTCAACTTTTCCTGATTAAGAGACTCAAATTGCGTTATCAAGTTAATCTCTGAAAAAAAATTCCGATACGGCCATCTCTTTAGATTGCGCGTATACCAATTTCCAAACTCTTTGTCGTTCATATTTAGGAGAAAATTTAGATTGTAGCCAATGGTTCTGTAAATTTCTTTAAAAAAGCCAGAAATACTTAAAGATTCGAAGCATCTGTTGTAGCTATCGAAATTCGAAAGCTATTTGAGTATCCACTACATCTTGTCTTCGTTATCATGAAAAATCGTTAACTTTTATCAATACTTTGATTTAAATTTTATATTGTGATCTAAGATAACGCTCTACCATATGAATCAGCACCCGCATAAATTTCCCAGAATAATAGATTATTTCCTGATTTCGCACATCTTTTTCTGTAATTAAAATCATATAAAAGACTAAAACCTGCACCATTACAAAAAATGTGTTCCCTTTAGTAGACCATCCCTTGCTTGGACGATAAAGATATGAAATTGAGAAATCTATCAATATTTCAATGCATAAATATTTCGAGAAGGTGATCATTAGAATTTTTTTTTAAGCTTTCGGATATTCGCAAGTGGGTATTTTAGATTCAAGTGGTTCGGTGTCATTCGAACTTTCCTTTCAATTACTTTGTTCACATTTGTCCTATCCTGCCGGTCACTTTTCCTCTTACTCACTTCCAATTACAGACGAGGCCCTTTCCTTTTCACCTTTGTTTACATTCAATGAAAATGTGAGGAATTTAGGATAACGACTTTTTTATTATCCCAAGGACGTATGGCTTCCCTTTTCTCACTCTTATGACATTACCAACTGAAATAGCCTTGTTTTCCTGAACTTCGGGTCTATGCGAAATTTCAAGTTCCTTCTCATTTTCATAAAAATCGTCGGAAATATTACATTTATTGTTGTCCTCGTTCCCCCTCCAGCCTGTCCATAAACCATTCGTTAGTTTTTAACTTAATATCGCTCACTTATCATTTGTAACACGCTTCAAATCTTTCTGTGAGTCCGCAAATCAATATTTACAGACTATTACTTCTAAAGCATCCTTTAGGTCTAATGCAATTTCGCAAGATTGTAAAGCGCAAAATGAGGCTTAGCAGGTTACCTACATGTAAATGCGCCGAGTTTATTCCGGATTTCATTCCATGGTTCTTCACTTTGAATAGAATTCGCAACAATTTCACTAATATACGATTCGACTCACGTTCTGCACTGCCCTTACGTACAATTCCCAAACAGGAGTTTGCTTTTTCTTCGTCTCTTCCTTATGATCATCATCCGCTGTATGTATTTTCACATTTAAAAGGAAGGAAAATTTTAGAGTAGAGATCCTTTCATAACTGCAGTCACTTGCATTAGAGAACGTGTCTTGGCGTTCTTACATAAAATATGCCATGAAAATTTCATGATCAAAACTACCTTGACGCCATACTTTCGTGTGCATGCTTTTCTCACGTCAATGATAATTCGCAGATTTCATAGCATAATTATTGTCTTCATAACAATGTATTTTCACTAACGACTCTCATCTAATGTTATCATGCTTTCATTCCCTTCAGATAATTTCCGCTGAAAATGTATAATGTGATTTGGAAGCTTTTTGTAGCTCTATAAATACAGCCTGTGTAGGTGGCACAGGAACTAGTGCTGTAACTATTGAGCAAACATTCTTTTAATGTTCCACACTAAGAATATTAAAATTTTATTCCCTAGTTCTATCAAATGGATCCTTGAATACATAAGGGGAAGTCAATCTATTCTTGAGTTTCTTTTTTTTTACAGGATGTTTCGCATCATCGATTCCTGCATTAAACGTGAGTACTTAGTTTGTTTTCTGACCAGATAATCTCCAGCTTAAGTTCCCCTAGTTCATCAAACAAATGTTTATATGAGAGGATATTCACGAAATAAGTGCGCCTTTAAGAATATTTACTTTCTCAATCTTATGCCCAGGCGCTAATTTTCAATCTGATTTAAATATCCTCTGTATTTTATAAAAACACTTGAATTAAATCATTGAATTAATAAATAACTTTTACGTTCTAAAACTTCTATGAACTCAAAATGAACGGTAGTTTATTGAGGACAGATGAAATATAATGTTTCAATGAATTTATCAAAGTTTGCAGTTGTTTTATTTAGACGTCCACAATAAATGTACTAACCACCTGTTCTGTAGGGGGCGTGGGGAAGGCATTCCCTACAACTCTAGCCTACTTGTAGGCCTACAGACTCAGGCATCTATTTCAGGGGCCTTTCTTTCACCTTCTTCTGCAGGGGTGAGGTAACTAAGCACTCACTTCTCACCTGCTCGTTCTTTCTGTCTATAAGGTCGGAGCTTCTCTTTGAAGTTGTGGCAGAGGGCCCTCTAGGCATAGAGGTGAACCTTATAGCACGTCACAACAACACTGAGGGGTCCCCTCGCCAGGCTCTAGGGCAATTCCCTCCCACGCCCTCCCTTCCCTCCCTCATCAGTTGAGACAGGAGACCCACCATTAAAGATGGTGTGCTGAATCTAGGAGTAAGTTATGGTGTTGCTCAAAGCACAGAACGATTGAGAAGAACCAGAAGGAATTTGAGAACGTTAGGAAGAGTTAGGGATACAATAATCTTTTAAGTGATTTTCATTTTCTTCTGAGTTTTACATTAGCGAATCATTGACAATACAATAGTTGGAGAGAATTCTTATAAGAATTTGACGTCAAAAACTGATATCGAAACACCTAACCGAATTCGACTACTAAGAACTTTTCGGGATGTAGGAATACACCTCACCTTAAATCCTTATCAGATTTGCTAATTAACAGCTTTAAATTGTTAATATTATTTAAAGAAATTCCTTTATCCATATACTCCCTCTTCGCGATGAACATTGTTCATCAAAGATTGCTATCAATTGATTTTTAACCATCGCGAAAGTATACAAATACCTTTAAAATAACAAATTTTATCCAGATAGAGGAAAATGCTATGTTTTCTGCATAATCCAAACTCACCATAAGACGAAGTTAAGAATGTATACTTTATACTGCCTTTAAGTTGAATTGATACCATCAAAGTCTATTGGTGAAATCACTTCGCATTAACATCATTAGCTGGATTTACCACATGACAGGACAGCACCATATATAGAAATGATCAATATTCTCGAGATAGTTAATAAATATTCTATTTGCCTGATCTATTTTAACTTCCTATCTTTGTCCAGATCCTTGATCTCATTCATAGTACTTATACTTTAAAACGAAAAACTGTTCATTAAAATAATTTACATTATACACAGTGTGAAATCAATAACAGTCTTATTCCTCTCATTCCTGAGCGAATTCTTTTTGCTGAACGTTCTTCTTTTAAGTAGTACAGCATAACATATGAGATGAAGTAGTATGTACTTGTGCGATATAATCTCAAATATATATCCGACTCATGATATCCGTATCGCATAAACAATTCAAAAAGAAATAAAGAGGCGCTATAAATTTATCAAATATTTTAATCTTTTAGGATACAGGGTTCAGTCCAGAAGTATCTTCACTGGTATTCTATAATGTTTTAAAGCCCTCCGATGTGTATAAAATTATTACTCAATACTAAGGGATCACCTATCCATACTTACTTAATAATAGCAGCAACGTTAAAGTTCGTTGGACGTCTAAATTGGAGTATTTGTCGCGTATCCGATATTACTCAAGTAAAAAACAATGAAGAGAGCGTAATTCTTAGAAATTCTAAAGCATATGTAAACCAAAATAACGTCCATAAGCACTCAAAAGTTTTTCTCAACTTCCTTCCTTAATTTTACAAAAACGGTATATTTTATTTAAGGCTCCACTTTTTAGGAAGATAAAATATTGTATGGGAACCTCCATCGCATTATGATAATAGATTTCGAACGACCACTAATGCTTGTTACAAGTCTACCACGAAACGATCAACTGTATAAGATTTCTTTGGTTATTGTCATCTCATTTATAAACTAAGAGGTATGTTTACACGACGTTGATTGTAAATATCATGGAGACTTCCTAAAGCATACTTAAGCTGCAGATCCATGTTTCTCTTTGAAGGACCTTTTAATGTATATCAAGTTAAACTGTATCATTCTCCGAAAATACTGTATTATCAAACCGAGACATAAATATAGAACAATTTAAATAATTGATTATTATATTTAAGATTATTAAAGAGAACGGGTTCCGTGGTTTAACGTGTAAAATTTCGATTTCTAACATATCTGTCGCCATCGAAGGCTGAAATTATAAAGCAAATCACCTTTATTAGCAGTGTGTGACCTATAAAATAGTCGTAGATATATTTGATCAAAACAATCACAGTAGTCTAGGTAGACCACGGCGATATGGACTTCGTTGATAATGGCTATTGTATAATTTATTTCTCGTTTGTTTTATTTGGTCTCGTTTTGACATACTTATTAAACTAGGCTTACATACTAATTTACATTGAATGCGAGTTCTAAATTCCGGTCCAAAAGTCAAGAATCACTTTATACTCGGGGTAATAATGTATGTCGCTGATGGATATTGTCACAGCACAGCTCATGAAAATATATTCCCCGTGATACATTTTTCGCGTGTTTTCCCGGTATCGAATTTTATCGGCTAACGAAGATTTATTCCCGGTTTCTCGGTTTCTGTTACCTCAGGTTTAGGTCACTCCGCTGCTGCTATTTTACATAATACATAATATATTTATTTATTTTGTGGATGAAATAGTTCCGTAAAAAATTGTTGAGGCATGTTAGGCGTTTTTTGGCCTGCTAAAAACTACCTTCCTCCTATATAACCCACCAATCCAACTAAAGAATATGCATTTCCTTTTTGAACCAAATACTCACAGATCATGGGTATCATTTATCATAATCATAGTAATTAACATATAATCGTAGTATCATTTATCTTTCTCTAGTTTTTTAGTATCTCAAAAAGCTATGTATGTAACCGAGAGAAAAATCCTATATACTCTATGAGTAATATTATATTCCCGAATAATGCGTGACACAATGGCGTCGAAGAGTACTTTGCGGCAAAATGTCCTATTCCTGCTTTCAAAAATATTTCCAGGTGCTAAAGGAAAATTGGCTGCAGCATATTCTTACCTTCAAAGAATAGAAAACAGCAATTTTTTGACAACTTTGTCGTATATCCTAGGATTTGGAAGCTATGGGAAATAGAATGTTGAGTAGCGAGCATTATTCCGATTTTTTTCGTTAGCCTGGGTTCCTTTTGAGCATAGAAAGATTGATACTGCGTCGTTTCTTAATGTAATGAGGAATGGAGATTGAATTATGTTTTTGGCACTAAATGAAATTATAATTGTCATTTTAAAATTTCGAGGTCAAGTAAATAAACCTCGTTTACCTCGTTTCTTTCAAACGAAAGAATCAATCCGCCGTGAAAGATTCTTATCGGTGACCTCTGCATCTCTTCGCAAGGTGTAGGCATTGACTTGACTTAGGTCAGGTGAAAGGAAACTATTTTCACCTTCACCTAAAATAATAAACTTCAAGCATGTGCTGTGACCAAGTATGGCTGACGTAGAAGTATTTATTGCAGTGACGCGTAAATATGAGACAGTATTCTAAGGATGAAATAGAGCAATATTCGTTACTGTATTAAATTATGTTATAAAGGATTACTAATCTTTTATGAGTGAGCTTATTCCATAAGAACTTACGACAGGTTTCGTCAGAGAGCATTTCTCAACGAATTCCATTAACGCTACATATTTTTCTGTTCGAATATCAGAAAGAGAAGTGCGACATTTGAAGTTGAATATATCATATCGGGCTAACCTTTCAGTTCTGCTTTTATTCGAGAGGTTTGCCTCCTCGCACCCCGTTAATTCTTATAGCTATAAGTGTAATAACCATAGCAGTATATATTAACTGGTCATTTTCAAAGCGTCATTCGTTTGAAATATTTCCTTCCAGTTCATAATATATGAGGCGAGTTTCATTAGATGTGTTCTTAGTCTTTAATTCAGCTAAATAACGATGACAATCATGAATTGATGTTTATTGTATGAATTCCAGTTTGAATTAAGTAGAGCGGTAAGCGAGGTTCCCCATCATACTAGAATTCTGCGTTCAGAAATTCTAGTGCACACGTTAACAGCGATGTGTCTATCGCTCAAAGAGATAGTTTCCTCAAGAGAAAGTGACATGATTAAATTGGTTTGGTCAGGAATGGTTAGTTTTTGTCGCCCTTCTACGAGTATAGATGGACTGCGGAACCATATTATATTAAATAATCTTACGTGATTCCGTTAATCACGTCGATTGTGCCTTAGTCAAGAGAACGCTGGAACCTTCCTCCTATTGTATCTTCAGTACCTGTAGAGAATCATAATTACACGAGTAATTAGATAAGGGATTTCTTATTAAGCTTTCGAATTGAGAATGGGATATATGACTTTAATTTTTGGTATCACACTGAAATTCAAATATATTCAAAGATAATAGTTTTTAGGGACAATTTTGGGGGGTTTATTGTTTTAACCCACTCTATTTAACTTTCTTGAAATAAAAAAATAGAGTTAATATTGCAACACAAATTTGTGTGCCTCTTAGCTTCAAGTTTGTTGATCTTTCATTTTCTGTTTTCCCGCCCCTGAAAATTATTTATGACTAAAAAGTCTGATAAATCCAATAATAAAACGGATAAAATTAATGAGGAAAAATGACTGAGATTTGAAAATCAGAAACCTTCATAATAAAGGACGTATAGTCACTCTAGGTCCACATCCTTTTTAGTGGATTTTTACCCGGCAAAGTCCTCCACAATTAATTTAATTCCTATGCAAAAATTTGGGGAAGAAATTAGTTTTAGTCTGGGAGAGACGCTTTGTTGAATATTTAGGAAATATTCACGAACCATACCGATAAAAGCTCATAGAATTTGAATAAAGAAAATTTCTGCTGACATTGAATCTGGGACTTCAATGCTCCCAATTAAAAAAGTCTGTGGAGGAACTTTTTAAAAGTTTTGAAAAATGTACTTCTCAGCAATTCAGTGCATTTCAGCGTATTCCAGATAAACTTTACGGCATAAGCTGCAAGCTATAGGCTTGATTTAATACAAAGCTCAATCCATTGTCTCAGCGAAGTATGCTCTGGAATGCTGCCAAACTTTTCCATGCATTGATCCACTCAGCATACTCACTAATTCAAGGAGGTATTCGAGTGCAAAGCTTGCATTGTCAGCTAAATGAAGTTTCCTCTAGGTAAGACGGAGGCTCAAAAACCATAAACCAAATTGGAGGAACTTATCTCAGGTTTTCATGGGTTTAACTCCCAGCGTTTCTTCTGCCTCCTTCATAGAATTTGAACTCATTCATTCAGTTTCAATTTTCAAGGAATAGTTTAATGTAGGGGTTTGGGTTCCTTCATTTTTTGCAATTTTTCCTCCGTCTTGTCCCCGTTCTTCCTACGCAATCTACTTCCTATATTCCTTTCTCTACGTCTCCTTTTATTATGATCTTGGAACTTTCTGTTCTTTATCAGAAAATATCACCTCAGCCCTGAGGAAGATAACAGAGTTCGTCATTGAAACATTTTCCAGAACTTACCTGGATGGAAACCCGAGAATCTTTTATACATTTAATTCACTAGAAGAGTTCAAAATCCTTAAAGGGAAAACGAATTTTATTAGATGACATAGTTTGAAGTTGGGGGTGGAGGAAGCAGCCGAAACGCTGTGAATCGATGTTAAACTGACTAATTGTTATTAGAGCTCGTGTGTGTTCTTCCTGCGTCCGGAAAACGTTTGGAACTTTGCTAACTATGAAAGTGCTATCTTCTAAAATCTTTATTAGAAGTCGGAGCTTAAAGATTTCTTATTTCAGCGACTTCTTTCCATTTCCTTTTTTGCGGTTCTGTGTCGCTACTCACCAAAATTTCGTATACTTGGTATGCTAATTGACACGGAGCTAGCCTTATATATATTGCCATCTTTTGTGGCTATTATTCTGGGTGTTTGAAGTGAGTTCCAGGTTTTTATGACCTATATCTCTAAAGCAACGATTTCTAAACCCCGCATCACTAAGTACATAGGTTAATTGTTAAGTTTATACATATAATAAAATAATATTTATTTTATTATTAATAATAATTAATTATTTATAGTAAAAGGGTTTATTTATGAGCCACAGTGGCCCTCCGTCACACATGAATGGCGAGCTGGAAAATGACTGACACATCGTTTTAAATAATGTGATATTTATTATTTTTAAATATATTTTTTACTACTCGACTTGAAAGAGCAACACAACAACATTTACAATCTCAAAGTGACAAAATCCTTTCAAACGACTTCCAACAGTTTAAAATGCTCGTCTCAAAATACAATCTCCACTTCTTCAACGACATATAACTCTGTACACAGCCATTATCTTTTGTAATTTACGCACTCATTACCCTTTCACCAGATTTCTCATGAAAACAGACGTCACAAATCTTTCTCTCAAGCCACTCAGCGTCCTCCTCATTTTCCTCAAGCACAATAAATAAAATATACTTATGACTTCGATAGCTGCAAGTTACGATTTATCGATACAGGTTCTTCGCTACGCGAAAATAATTTAAACGCCGTTCCCTTGGTGAGGAAGCGGCATAAACTTAAATATTGAAAGCTCTAATACTTCTTCGATCGATGCGGACGACCACCTGAAAACAAAATGGAGACGGAATATTCATTGAAACATATAAACATCTATGGCAACGAGAAAACAATCGGAGTCATTGCCCCCAAATCTTTTTCTCCGTTGCTTAAAGTCCAATCAATGCAACAGAAAACAGAACTGAACGAATGGGAACAAAATGAAAATCGCCTCCAATCTACGGGAAAACAAATCCTAGTATAACGACCGTCTATCATTAACAGAGAGCGGCGAATTGTCAAAACCCCGCTCCGTCAAACAGATCGAGTAAAAAAACCTGCGTTTCCAATCGGAGGGACTTCACTTTCACTACTTCCACTCGTTAACTCTCATTCCGCCATTCTTTAGCACTAATATCATTTCTGTGTTCACAGTTTCGACTTTTGTCCATTCCCAATCCCGCAACGACTGAAAAAATAATGACATGATTCTTTGATTAGTCTCTCTCGACAGAACAGGATCTCCATCAGCACTTTGCGTAATTGAGAGCTGATCGCTCTGAAAGTGTTCAACAGGAGATCCATAAAGTTCGACCTATCAAAAAGAACACTAAGAACCCTCCAGGGTGACGTCTTCGTGGGAAAAGCTTTGTCCTCTTGCTTCTTAGCAACCGTTCCTCAAGTTGGCACTGGAGATATCGTTACATTCGATCCATTTTGCTATCTCCAGAGGAACCGGCGGCCTCTGTACTACTCCTGCTTCCATGACCGCAGGGTTTCCGTTGGGCACAGGGCCTGATGGACTGCCACCAGGTGTGGGAGAAGAGCACTTCTTGCCGGTGTCCTCACCAGCGAGTATCAATTCTCTCATTACGTCTTCAGCGTTGGCCTTGATGACTCTTTGGCGACAAATAGCAATGGCTCGGACGAATCCATCCTTTGGTGTGATGAAGCGGTGCTCCATGAAAACAGACTTTTCGTCCCAGTAGACTATCTGTAAAGGAAGGATTTCAGTTAGATATTAAAAACTCGATAGACTCTCGGTTACCCGAAATTAATTTTTGCCGACCACGTTTTACCGACGTCTCTTATAACGGGTAGCTACGTTTTACTATTTCCGCCTTATGCAAGTGTTTTAAAGTTTCATGAGTTAGCAGTGACGTTAAAACAGCTTGGTGCCGTGCATCACAACTATATGGATAGTTAATGTAAAGTGTTAGATTAAGATGGAGATGTCACATTCTTTTCTGGATATCGAGAACGAATATTTCATTAGTTATTACCATTCTCCTCTCGGAGAAGAACAGAAATTCAGTTAGTTTATACGTAAAACAGTATGTAAATGCGCATAATATAAAATAACTCTGCCTAGAATATTTTTATATTTTATATGATACCATTTGAGAAAATCAAATTTAAATTCAATTAGAATCCTATAAATATATTCTGAGACAATAAATTTAATATAGTTTCATAGACATTATAGATTGAAATCCTAGTTGTCAAGAATTAGGAAGTCAAGAATTAAATGAGGCCGAGGAAAAATGGATGCATGAAATGAACCAAATACGAGCCTCAATTGTCTTTGGTTCCTTTTGCTCACCGGTAAAATCGTTTGTATTGTTTTTGAAATATTAAATTACCATAAATATGATGCGGGAAAATAAGCGATTGGATTTTTTCTTGGAGTGCCTCAAGTGGATCGTAAAATCATCTTCAAATTTACTGCTTAATTTTATTCTTCCATGAAAGCATCACCCAGCCATGATTATTTCGATTTTCATACTTGATAGGAAATGGCTGAATGGAAGATTCTTCTACAGATGTGATTGAGAAATGAAGATTTTGATAGTTATAAGGTAATTTGAAATTAATAATGAAAATTCTGGGAAATCGTAGGCAGATGATGCGGGAGGAATGGTTTCGGTAAGCAGTAGAAAATGAATTTTCTTTGAAAATTTTCAAAACAATCCCACCAACTGAATCTGAATATCCGAAATACTTTTGTTATTACAATATTCCTCTACCCTTGACGACTTATAAAATGAAGTTTTAGCGATTTACATGTAAATTAATGCAGCATCTGGTGCGACCTTCTGAACGTCAACTGGACACATTATTACGATATATGATTTGAATTCTACCTTGTTATTCGATATTTATTTCTGTATAATACACTAAAATAAGAGGATTCTTGGGAAATTTTCTATTCTGTCTCACTTGCAGTTTTAGTGTACAATTCTGCGTTTCTCTCATGGCATCGTATTCCAATTTTTGCTGATAAAGCAATTCGTACCTTACCTCTGCACTCGAGAGAACAGAACATGAAAACAGTATCCTTTTTTGCTGAGGAATTCAAATGCTAATCATCTTTCTTGCCGCGTGACTTACCTTAGAGGTGATCCTATAGAGCGTGAAGGGTCGTAGGAAGCGCCGATAGCGTATAGTGGCAGCCCCTTGTACTACAGCACCTCCCTTTTCCCGTATCTTCCGGTAGAGGCCGCTTCGCTCATAGAAATCGACGCGAGCGAAGTCCAGCTCTCTGAGGTACCTCGCGTTGTTCATGTGATACAGCAATGTGTCTATGTCGGTTGTGATGCACATGCCTGAAAGAACCAATGATACAGAACTTTGTCAATAATTCACTCAATCAATTTTCAGTTTCAATCTCGCCGCAATATAGACCTATAGATAACGAAAAATTTATCACATGACTTTATTTTCTTTAATACCGCTAGGCATTTACCATTCAATTCAATTGAATGTTAAAGCTCTATTTTCATTCAATCCTCTTTTAATTTGAAATAAATACGAGAAGACGTGACTCGGTGAAATGCCATGGTAACAAAGGAGAGACATTAATTTTTCCTCAATATTTATTTTAACGCCCGAAAATAATTTCGCGGAATTGAAAATCGTCGCGTTAAATAAATACTGTGGAAAATTACCAAGGCTCTTCTATCATACTCTTTTAATTCGCACATGAGAAGGTAAATATTTCTTTTGTATAGAAATATTTTGCAGGGGTTATTGAACTGCATTGCGAGGTTTTTGTGATGACAAAGAGCACTAGGTGGATTTTCGCTTAAAAACTCACACTTACTACCTTATTCCAACAGTTTGGGAAAAGTAAAACTTTCGAATAGATCGTAGAAGAAAATATTCCTCACGATTTCGTTCAAGGAAGGCGATGATGATCCAATTCATAGCATAATTCTACGTGATTATTTCGTAGAGCATAATTTAAGATATAAGAACTCAATCCGGAAGTCGTACCTTCTAAATAATCAACCTAAGGTTTTATCTAAAAATTATGGGTTTATGTTAAACACTCCTTAAAGTGAAGGCAAAGAAAAACTGCGTTACCCATACGATTTAATAAAAATACAAAAAAGACGGGTTTCGGTTAAATTGCTATCCTCAGGTAATGTCCAAAAAAATTCAAGCCTTTATAAATATTTCATTCAAGAAACTGCAAATAAATAATTTACTAAAGCATTTATATACAGTGTTGAAAATTCTCGATAAATATATTTTTGTTCATTACATAAGGGTTACTTTAGCCGAAAACAGGTCGGTTTTGCTTTCCTTAATTAAATCGTCTAGAAACTTTAACGCTTATTTATCATCATTTTATTTTTACTTTACATAATATTCTTCAGAGTATCTAGATAAACTAATAATCCGCCATATTTCTTGTCGAGAATCGATAGCAAAAGACGTCGTAATATAAACTAATATATTTTTACAGTAGAAATATTTACGGTTGTGTATATATTCTATTAATATAGTGATAAAATTCTATTTCTTTCCACTATTAAGATCCAATTAATAGTTTTATCTTCATCACCGCGCTACTGTTTTAAATTTAGAGTCAAAGTTTCAATTCTAAATCAAAGTTTCGGAAAGCTTCCTAATTAGATCTTCCTTTGTTCTATCCAAGGAACGAACTCGTAACTTAAAAATGACGAAGTCCATTTTAAGGCATTTTAGTCAATCGAGAGAAACTTCAAGACAAGTAAACTTTGGACACAATGGCTCACCTCAACTGTGATGTCTGAAGTTTCTTTGTGTTTAATCGGTTATTGGTCTTTAATCGATTCACTAGTTCAACGGATTCAATAGAGCAAACTGACGCAATAATTAATGGAGTTTGTTCGCTTAGGAATCTTTATTCCATGCACTGTATAGCTTCGCATACTTAATACTGGTGAAGGTACTGGGATCTTTACATTGTATTCAAGGTTCTTCATTGATTTATAGCGTGGGATTCAAAAGGGATCCATGTTCCGCATTTACGTCGTATGCATTCTTCATAGTAATTCTTTTAGTCAGCGATTTTAAACAAATATCTAACGGAAGAATAGTGGTGGAAGTAAATATACGTTAGAGAAAATATGCTAGAAAAAGTTTTGGTTTATTAGGGTTACCATATTCCGATGATATGAACGAATGACTGTAGAAATGTAGTAGTCATGTTCGTTGTCCGTTTGTTTTAGTATGAATGTAGAAATCATTCATTCTACACTGAGCCCTTGAGGGTAATACCATGGAAGTTGAAATGCGAATTAGGTGATTCCTAGAAGTAGGTAATCCTGGCCTTCTCTATTGCTTTTAGTATCTAGATAACGCTGGTCCTAAAACGACTGAAATAGTTTTTTCAAACCTCTTAGTGGAATTGATTTTTGTGACGAAAAATTATATAATGTATTGAATAATTGTATAATGATAATAGATCAAAGGATGGGATACGGTATCACCGAAAACTTCTAATTCCATTGATTTACATAAATAATCTTTGTGTTTAATTTGACTGAGACAGTAAGAACATCGAATCAACCAAATCGATAGGAGTGTTTCGTGGAGCTAATGACAAGAATCGATTAGAGCGACTTTTACATCCTCATAACCGTTCATTCTTTTATTGCCCTCCCGTCTACCACATCTTCGCAAATTGCAGATAAGTGTAAAGTTTAATGTCGCCGTAAATCGGTCCTCACCGTAAACAGAAGTGGGCGAGAGGATCCCCACTCTCCTTTTGCACCTCGCGACGAACACGCACAGGAACATCCTGAGGAAGTAGTGCAGCTCGAAAGCGGAATGTAGGAAGAGTAAGAAGAGGAGGAAGCCGAGCAAGACGTAGCAGGCCATCTCCATCGTTTGCCCTCCCAGCCTCCCAGTGCTTTCCGCGTCTCCATCCATCTTGTCTGGCTCCGCTGGGAGGAACAGCGAAGCGATCTGAAATTGGCAGAAAAGAAATTCGTCGTATTCAAAATTGCGTTCGATCAGATTCGTTGTACATTTAGCGAAACATGCACAAGCGATCTCTTGATTTAGAGATTGGATTCGTTTACCTCCATAAAATTTGCTTGAATATATTTTACGAATTTTAATACACCGCTCAGATAACGGTAACTCCTTCCAATATTTACGCCGTTGATGTTAATCATCATTATCCAAGACACGATTTTACACAAAGATAATAATCGGGTTATCTATTCCAGCTCTTCTCCACAAACATAAGAAGTTAAATATGCAGGTAAAACTCGTTTAAATTCTTCTTGAAAGTTTTATTGAATCCACTATCTACCGAGAGACATCGCAAACAAAGCCTGCGACGTTAAGACGTCCAAATAAATTTTTCATTACAGTCACTTCTCGTTAACCTATTAGTTGTTAACCAAGATCGTCGTAAACCAAGGTACCGCAGTTGTTTCTTAGTAAACGTGGCCTTCCGATTAACAATGATTCCTCACTCTTGGGATGATCAGATGTGAAGTCGTCTGGCAAGATCTGGACTCAAACCTAGGTCCTCCACTTTCAGGATCGGATTCATATCTAGGTTCGAGTCCTTATCTTGTAAGACTTTTTTCATGTCCGGTTCTCCTTTCGGTTTATTGCGAGCCTTTACCGAAGTTTTGGCTATCCGGGAGTCCAGGGATCGTTTCGAATCGAATTTGCTGTATGGAATTAATTCGTATTTAAATACAATATTCGATTTGATGTTCATTTAAACTGTTATATACCGAAAAATATTTTTCTTTTGATGAATATGTTAAATTTCATGCTTTCGAAACACTAATGCGATATATTACTTTCCGATGGACTTACCGAATACCCTCACTGAAATTCGAAATTTAGTTGAATATGAATGAAATTGAATCGGATAGTAGTACGAATAATGTATTTCCTCATAATTAATCATTCAAAATGCATTCTCTTATCTTCATATCATTGGCGATGCGTTCGATTCGTTTCATCACCAATGGCTAGCATATTATTTTAATAGCTAGCCTATAATACTAGCATAATATTTTCATAATAAACGGTGCAGTGATATAAATACATTCCCATGGCACAAGCAAAAAAACGACTCTCAAGATAGGGACATGTGAAAAAGGACGAAACAAACTATGGGACGAAATTTTATTAATTTTTTGCTGTTGAACATAAATCTATTGGTACATCGAATGTTAAATAATGGAATCAATAAATAATGCATATCCTCAAAAGTTCGATATTTAAGAGATTTTTGGGATCGTTTCCCTTAGTGATGTTAATCTGATATAATACTCGCTCAAGGAACCAAGTGAACATAAAATCAGCAGATACCGAAAATTCTCTACTCATCTATATTCACTATTCCTTTTCGTCTATCTCAACAGTTTACCGACTGAATAATCAATAATGGTACAAAACTTGAAATAAGCAACAATCAATAGTTCGGTGGTGAAATTTTCCACATTTCCGTAAACTTATGGCTCACAAAAGTTTAGAAACACTTCGCGGCACACTGAAAGTTTTGCATATACTCTACCGTCAAATATTTCAAGGGATTGTAATCACCTCTCGCGGCACTACTGCGCAGCTGCACACTGTTTGAAATACACTGAAACAGACGTTTCACTAGCTTACCACATTTTGCAGTGAAGAAAATCGCAGAAACGTCGTTCCTGGACATCCTAGGCTAATACTGGTGGTGTAACATGTTTTAACGACAGATACCTCCTCTGTTTCCATGGTCAACGAAGTGTCACTCAACACTAAACAGCCCTTTTTTCGTTTATCTCCGCTTGAAATGACTACGATGAGTCGTAGGAGACGTTAAATCACTTATGTGTATACACATTGAATAGTATTTCGATCAGCACTTTCACGTTAATTTTGCAGCCAAACAGCTTAAGTTTCTCAACGCACTGATGAGAGATTTAACTCTCATCGAAAGGGCTGATTAAAAAGTGAGAAAGCCTTCAGGGACCGGAAGGAGATCTGGCACAGGTGAACGATGACTCTGAAAAGATCTTACTCTCATAAGAACTGGATGGCCTAGGTGATAATCATTCTCTTGCTAATCGAATGTGAATAATCAGACGTGCTAACGGAAAATGTTTGGCTCATACAAGCATTGCGGTTCTTGACTTTTCCGCAGTCGTATCTAAATGAAACTGACCTGCTTTTATTTTTCATCACCCTCCTGCAATTGGTGTATGAGGGGGAGGAGCCAATCATACAAACAACGGGCCAAATAGACTCGCAGGAAAAATATAAATATTCGAAGGTTATCACGTCTTTCCGAACAGCTGTTTCTTCCATTCGCTGCCATGATAAGTTAAGAGTTAGGAAACTTTGATCACTGATCTGGAGTTAATTTTTAGATAAATAGTTTTGAGTGCTTTATTTAAAAAGAATTCAACAATTAACGGTCTCACGCCATGGAGTGGATAGCGTTCTTAGCGTCCCAAACACAAGATCCCAAGTTTAAGTTTCAGCTAATAGGATTTTTCTCATTGGGGAATAATTGTGTGTACAGTAATTTAAGGGTGATTTGGTTATTCCTGTTTTCGCCTAAGAAGTTATTTTTATATCCATTCAGCTGTAAATTTATCTTTGCATATAAAAGATAGTTATGTAGACTATCCTTTACACAGTCCTTGGAAGGTTAAATAAGACGCAGGTGGGGCCGAACGATTGGGTATTTATCCAGAATTTGTGGATCCTTGATCTATATTATTTCCTTTGAAATGTTTATCTTCTAATTGGACTGGACGTTGGAAAATAATTTAAAAATCAAAAGATGCAAAGGAAGGACGTATTACATATAAATCCGCTGATTTCTGTCGAAAATAATTACTAGCTCGCAGAAGATTTCATTGTAGTAAAATTATTCGTATTAGTTGGGCGTATGAAGATTTTTTGATTGATACCATTTGCTAAGATCAATGCGGAATTCAGTACTGTGTATACAGAGCTTTGTATTTTTTCGCGTTGGTTCTTTGTAATTCTTTCTGAAACATTTTTATGATGTGATGCAGCAATTAATTATTAGAGAGAGAGAAGCTCATTGTAAGAGGAAGATAAACTGATTTTGATAATTATCAACGTTGATGAAAAAAGGCGAGAAAGTACACATCGTAGCATTATTAAAATACGACTTATACCTAGGACACATATCAAGTAAATATTCGAATGTATGAATTTTCGTCTGGAAGACACAATATTCAGTGGAGAAAATAAATAGTATCTTTCGTAAACAAGACGAGCGAAACAACGATTTTGAAGAACTCAGCAGAAAATAACAAATAAAGAATGCACTTAAAGACCTTCTACTTTGGAATATATACATGAGTCGCTGATAGAACGGTCGACCTTGCATTTCAAATGCCTAGATTGGCATTCCTCATCGGATAAAGTGACTCACTGCATTTTCATCGAAGCCGTAACGAAAGCGATGCGTTTCTAGCCAAAAGATTATAAAATGCTCCGTACCTTTTTGTTAGAATTTTCTTTTCTTTTACATTCTCTTATTCGCTTTCGAGATGGCTTAAATGATGTTCGAAAACATATTCACCGACTAGTCTTTACACTCCCAAAGAATAATTCGATTTGGCTCGAGGTCAAATGATAAAATGACAGGTCATTCGTCTTTCTTATAGTGCTGAAAATAGCGATCAACAAACTAATTCAAGGTAAATGAACATTTGGAATGCGTTCCATTATTGCATCATCCGATTTCTCAATGTTGCGTCACCATTCAATCATGCGTTTCATGTTTACTTTAAGTTAAATTGATTTTAAACTTTTCAATACGGGCAATATATGTAAAACTGGGTCTGTATTTTTTCAGTATAAAATTTAGATTTCCACCCTGATTTTAATTTCTATGCAATAATAGCCTAACGGGAAAATAAAGGTCGATATATCGTACTATTTGCGACTTACTGCACTCTGAAGAAAACAAAAGAAAGGTAATGTTACAACCGAGTCGGGTAAATAATTAGTTACACAGCGAAAAGCACAATTAGTCACTTGATTATTTTTAAACTACGTTGACGGTTCACTTCCTAATACATTGAAGAATTTGTAAGCGAATGATATGGCTGAAATTCGTAAAAAAATACACAGAAATCGATTACATAAAAAGCTAAAATTATATAAGATAAATTCATAGGAGATAATGTAAATACACACGCAGAGTCGTTTCGAGACGAGGGCGAGGCCGGCCGTAGTCAGAGGCACCGAGATTTAGATGGCTTATTAGGCTAGTCCAAGGTTTATATAACAGTCGCGTATGATGTTTTCATTATGATATGGCACCTACGAAAGTACTTGGTGATTGTTCACTATACAGATGAATCTCAGAGTTTTCTCAAGAATTGATTTAATAGTTGACGAAATTATCAAGCATTGATAAAAATTATACGTAACCGGAAATTTTCTGGTGTTTTCTTTCACGAAAACATTTTGAACTCATTTAGAATAATAATTTCATGAATTAATAGACCTCAAATGATACCAACCGCCGAGTTCTAGGGCGTATTAGCTTCCTACGAATCAATATACTTTCTTAAGTTTTCATATAATAGTGACGGTGATCAAAGTTGTAATTAAGTTATGTTTGTTATAATAAAGTATCGTCATTGTTAATATTAATTTCAATGAGTGACAAAGATTAAGAACTTGGAAGAACAGTGGTTTTAACTATTATAAAATATATATTTTTATTGTGTCTATATGAAATATATCTTTTCAAGCTCAGGATGCTAATACACTTAGGGCCAGTCCTGTCCATATTGTTATAAAGGGCTTATTTATAAACGCTCCTAAATGATCGTAAGCTTGAATCAGAATTTGTCAACGTTACTGCAAGTACTAAAATCTCAGAATTGTCTTTTCTTCATGGCATTCCTAAGGTTTTGCATTTACGTGTACTTATACTGCTATACTCTTGTGGTAGTACGTCAAACGAAGTTTTTCCTGGCCCAAAACATTACCGTAGATACTTTTTAAGTGGGTGTCCATCATTTATTCTCATGTTTCTTTTGCGCAAATATCGGAAAAAGACTTACGGGAAACAGAAAGCAACTACGTTCTCTTTGTAACATTGTATGTACTTTCTAAGTCGGTAGGTCAATAAAAAATGGTTATATAATCGTATCGCGAAAATTTAACATATGGGAAAATTCCACAAGGACGCTTGAATAAATGTAACTTACAAAAGTCGACTTTTTTAAGAGTGCGTATTTATGGTTTGCTAGCTTTCTCTGGATGCAAAGAAACAGAATGCAGTTCCCGAGAGAAAGCGGTGAATAAACTCTTAAGTTCATCATTAATGTGTAAGGTACGTATGTGCGTAATATTCGTGGGAAGGAAAAATCATAATATCTGAGGACTTCAACCACGAGTTTTATTAAAGGAAGAAAATAATTTGAATAATGGGCCCAATTTACATTTTCCTAGAACAGACTTTCAGGCCATTTTCCAAGAATAGCTTTTTAGAGTTTTAAGTTGGCCTTCTTGTGGACTATGTTTTCGACTTCTTAAATTACAAAGACCATTCACGAAAGTAAATTGATTCACCATAAAGAGGCTGGGCGAGAAAGGAGATGCTTAGAATAAAAGTCTGATTGAAGAAAAGTTCTTCAAACAAAGGAGAAGCTATTAGGGCTTTCTTTGAAATCTAAGAATTACCTTCGTTGAATTAGCATACCATCTGAACTTCGCTCAAAACTAAAAGAGTGAGTGGAAATGGCAGGATTGAATTATTTGCCTTCCGTCGCAGAAATGGAACGAGTGCGAGGGAATCGATCGAGGTTTTCAAGAGAGTGAGAAATTTTGTCTTTGATGGATCTATTCTACTTCTATGGAGTGGGTAGATGGATGAGAAAATGTCTATGTTAGATCTGCCTGAATTTTCCAAGGGTAAATAAAGGGTGATGTTATGATAATAACTAGGAACGGAAAAGCGTAATGTATAAATATGATTAATTCGCTAGTATTCTTTGCATTAGATAATTACGATGATTAACACAAAATACTCTATTCTTACGATGAATCACCAATTTAATATTGATTTCCTTGAAAATATTAACCAAAGAAGGTTGAGAGTAAAGTTATCGTATGTGAAATTCTTGCAGTACAAGTAAATAACAGCGATTTCACTCTTATCTATAGCATTGACGATTGATTCTTCACAATCAAATAAATCTTTGTTTTTCGCACTTCATTCATAAAAGTATCTCCTACAAATACATAAGGATATTACACATTTTTTATCATTCTCGCATTTCGTGGACAAGCTCGACGTATGTCCGTTTGTAGTGTTTGCTAGGGATTGTGGATAAGGTAGCTCAGTTAGAGGTATTTTCAGTTTTTTCTTTGTATTTGGGTACGCTTCAGCTGCAATCACGAAGAAAATTTCGGTATCCTCAGGATTTCATTTGGGAATTCAATTGAGGAGGGATTAAACCGCGGAAATTGGGGAATTGATTGCAATCTCCTTATGAAGGCCGGCCTTGACTCGGGAATCGAGGCTACTTGAGGAAAGAGTGGATTGGGAGAAATCGATCGACTTTTCAAAGCCACGTAAAGCATAAGTGAGAGTTGAACGAAATTCGAAATATAAGGCACATATTCCGAATTTTTAGGCGCTCTATTGGTAATACTCTCAGCTCCGGGAGACAAAGATTTTTCCAATATATATTCTAACATTTCTTATGTCAATTTCTATTTTTCTATGGAATTTCATTACAAAAAGACAGCAATATCTTCTGAAATAGCTCATCGGCACTCAATAATAAACATTACTTGCTATATAGTTCTCTGAATTAAAACACATTAAGTTACAAATGTTGATTGATTTCATAATTTCAAGGAGCTTTTTATATTCTAAATTATAAGTACTAAAAAAGATGTTGACGTATCATATTATTGAATCGATTTGTATGATGAACGATTTTAAGATTCCGTGTCGCATGCGGATTAGCATGGTATATGAGGTTGCGATAAAAGCTATTCCAGCCACATAATCGCTATTTATTTAGTTGGAATCAAGTATTTAAATGAAAGCGAAGCACAATGTGTATGGAGAGATAATCGAGAAAAAAGGAGCCGGATAATTTGATGAAAGTTTCCTTGAGAATCGATCGGAGAATGAACTTAGTGCGTATTCCAACAGCAAGTCTATTTTTACGAAGAGAAAGTTCTTCCATGTGTAGCTTTACCTAATAAGTTATGCAATTTAACGGTAAAAATAAAAGACCTTCATCAGTTAGTTGGTAAAAATCAGAACTGAAGCTGGTATTGATATTAGAAGATGAGTTATAGAGTATAAATTTAATAACAGGATTTTATGATTTCGCTTGAATCCCTCACTAAACTTTAGAAGTAGAAGTATAATTTGAAAATATAAATGGTTAATTTTTTGTATTAGTATTATTTTTAAAATCGTTCGACAGCTGAGGTCATTTTGCATGTGGGCTTCGATTGGGAATCGAACCTAGGACCGCTTTTATCAAAGTCGAGCGCACTCCGTACATGGCTATCCGGGAGCCATGTCAATTTTTAAAGGGGATTTATAATTATTTTCAATGTGATATTTTTTTACTTTCTTAATGTGATTTGTTAAAATTGAAAATCGGAGGGTAAAGCACGAGAACTATCCAATTACTGTGAAGAATTACGCAGGAAATGCCACCAAATAGCCATCATGCTAACTGCTAAAATCCTAAGGTTTAGGAAGGGGGTTTACATGGGCTCCTTGAGCATTATCTTTTCTTAGTGGGACAGATTATAATAATCGATTCCATTCTAGAAAAGGTATATTTTAAGGTACTACAATTGTTATCTATGCAGATAAAAATATCTGATATCTTAAATCAGATAAAAAACTTTTATGAACTGCGATAGCTATAATGCATGCCGGAGATTTCTTTTTTACTATGTATTTAACGTATATTTCTGGAAAATAAGATGTAGCCAACCAACATAGCTTTGCTTATGGAGAAATTGACTCTTTGGCAGTGAAGAAATTCCTTCATGTATAGATTAGTTTACAAATTTCAAATCGTTAGTAATGAATACAGTGCGTGATAACTTATTTATATTCTTATATTATATGTAATTCTTAACTTTCTTTATGCATACGTACATCTTAATAAGCGAATTAATATGTTTAGGATAATAAAGGGGTGAGTTTTCGTGTTTTATTCTTTGAAACATTTAAGGACGTGCCCTTATAGAGAGTATAAAATGTTTCTATAGACTGTTTCTTAGTAGGAGTAATACATCATTCATTATATAGTTTCTTTATGACATTCAATTCGTTCTTTTAAGTATTTTTATACTCGAATTATTAGATGAGTATCATTATTTCTCTTCATATGAATGTATCTATTTGAAGATCGGCAGAGAGATTTACATGGATGATTTGTCGATAGGAAAGCATGATATCTCGAAAGTGCTCTTTGCATGAGTACGAAATCTCAGTCACGTATTGGCGCTCGTTGAGAGAAGTCTAAGGAAAGTGATTACGCTATAGAATTTGTAAGGGTACGCGAAACCTTATGGGACATCCGTGTTCCACGTGGATGAAGCAAATGACAAAGGGAGGTTTTCCCAAGGTCGGTGTAAGAAAACAAATGAGTGAAAGAAATGGTGCGACTGATGGGAGAGGCGATGTAGACGCGGGAAATTAAGGACCCACGTAAATGAGATTCAGACGGCGCCGTGCCAAGGGTTCTCAAGGAAATTTCGGAAGTAGGCAAAGGGTATTCGAAATGGTAATTTTTTCCTTCCCTGAGGTAAGCAAATCGACGAGAGTCTTTCTGACGTGGAGCACAGGTTTGAAAGTCGGAAATCCATTATAAGATTCAGTCTAAGATTTAAGTAAACATATCATTTGCTTTCTTGATGAATGGAATATTTTTTGAATTTTGCAAAAATGCGTATCTCATTTTCTCTCGTCTCTGCAATTGCGGCTAGGAAAGAACTAGCTTTTTTGTCTTAGAAAAAGTTATGTTCCATTCCTTTCTGATTGATTCTTACGATTTTAACGGAAGAGTTTCACGGTTGATTTAGAATGCGAAATATTTGTTCAATATTGTTAA
The DNA here is from genome assembly GCA_036926295.1 of Pachydiplax longipennis. Lineage (NCBI taxonomy): Eukaryota > Metazoa > Arthropoda > Insecta > Odonata > Libellulidae > Pachydiplax > Pachydiplax longipennis. Next base: position 1,306,349 of record JAVFKF010000035.1, on the reverse strand, counting down.
TATATATGTATTTTCTTTAGTCTTTCGCTAAGAGGACCAGTCATACGCATATTGTATTTCATCGCTAGCTAAAGTCGGACGAAACTAACCTTGACGCTATATGTCAGTACCTGTCGCCACCTACTGAAGAAAACATAAATTTGTATGCAACTTGAACAATCTGCAGATTTGAATTTCTATTACATTTCATATGTCGTTTCATTTCCTTGTTTTAAATCTTATAATCATTTTTCTTTAATGCAAGGAAAGAGAGAGTTTGAGATTACGGTAAAAACATTCTGATTTGATTTATTAAAACATTTTACTTTAAAGATAATCAATATTAGATAAAGCAATTTTAAAATAAAAATTTAAAGCAATTTTTAAGTACTAAACCCTCTCGGTAAGGCTCAAAATGTTAATGGCACACCAATATAATCTTGTATACTGAAGTCCTATGACTCAGATTTTCAATTTCTTTCTTACGTGGTATGAAATATTGATCGCTCTAAAAATTTTAATTGATTCGCTGAAGGTAAAAATTTCAGTTCCTGATCATCAGAATACTGGCAACCTCGATGAATTTAATTTTCAACCTTTTTATTAGTGCTTTTTTAAAAGTGCTTCGACATCTAAGGGCATTTTGCATATATAGACCCCCACCAGGAATCGAACCCGGAACGGCCTTCCCAAAGTAGAATGCGTTACCCATTTGGATATCCGGTAGCCCACGTTTCTATTATAGTTCGAATCGTGATGGAGATCCTCGATTCAGCATTCAATTTAGATATAAAACATTAACAAATAAATTAATGTATAATCGGGCGGACATCCTTCGCTGCTTTAGAATAACACGAATACCAGCAGCACCTATTATCATAGGGAACTTTCTGGAAATCTACATCCAATAGTTTGGATTGGCAGCTGTTTTTATGTCGTAAACTTATACATATTTTTGTTCGGCTGTACTTGAAGATTTTTAATGGGATTGAGCTAGATTCATGTTACGCCTCGGTGAGAAATTGTTGGATGTTGTTCAACCCATGCTCGATTCTGGATTAACCAATTGCTAATCTCCTGCAGACATATTATGCGACCTTGTTCCAGAAGGGATTAGACACGTGAACAGTGGGCAGAATGTGTAAACAAATTGGTCAACAAAGTTCAACGATTCTCTAAGAGAAGGTAGTTTGGTTCCATCTTATTGACCTTCTTGTTTTAAATTATAGGCATGATAATGATGTGTTATTGCTAGTCGATGAAAATGATAGTGGGTTGACGACTGAAGTAAAAGGAAACTTCTGATGAAATAACTTTCATGATAGAAAATCATTCCACTAAACCACAAAGATATTACAACATAAAGACTAAGATTTCATGGCAGAGCTATATTGTTAGGTGACAAACAAATTAAAACGTTCGATATAGATAAAAGAAATGGGAGAATCAAAAAGAAAATAGGATACAAAGTAATAGTTAATAAAGGAAGGAGGGAGTTGAAACAGTTAAGTGACAAGAAATCAAATAAACAGTCACTTAAAAGTAATTACAACTAATTTACATTTGTATATATTTTTTTATATATTCATGTTGTTGCAGTGATCTAAATAAGTATTTAAATGTTATATCATGTTTATGTGTATATATTTGTAAATTGAATTCTTTTAGTATGCATGCTGTATATTACTATACATTACGGACTCTGTACTCGGATGTTGTATATAACTTTATATTTGTATTGTTTATGTATTAGATAGTGTGTATAAATCTCTATCGTATAAACGTCGCCACCTGACATGACGTCTATCTGCGACGGTTTTGTGTAATAATAAAAATAATAATGAAAATTAATTAAACAAGAAGCGTGCTACAACAGTAAGTTAAAACAGCCAAACAGATGGTCCAAAAAGAGAATGGGAAAGCAAATGGAGGTGGAGATAGAGTTAAGATTAAGAATTAATGGCTTTCAATATCAAGGATATAAATCAGAAATTCTTTAGTCTTCGAACTTCTGTTTGTCACCAGACGATTTAGCTCTCTCACGATACCATGTTCGTTGTTTTGTAATATATTTGTCATTTAATAAAAGGCTTTTCATTCATGGAAGATTTTTAGAACAATAATTAACATAAGGTTTACCCTAAATCTACATCGTTTTCTGATGAAATGTAATATCTGAATGAGAGGATTCTCTTTTGTTGAATATTTCTCTATACTATTTAATGAAACATTGGAGAAATTGAGGAGAAGGTATCAATCTAAATGAAATATACTCTAGCGATAAGATATCCATTCAGGGACCCCGCATTGCCAAGTGAGTAAAAAGTTCGCCTTCGAATAAAGTGGTATCGAGTTCGATTCCTGGGGTCCCACTTATGAAATGATCTCAGCCGTCGAAGCCCTTTTAAATTACTATTATTAGTCATGTCCAGAATGATCCAGCACCTTTGAAATAATATCCTGATATATATTCCAAGAAAATCGTAAGAAAACTTGTCCCGTTTTTTTGATAGCAAATAATTCGTCTTGGACTCGCTGGGGTATTGCCAGCATGCTTTAATGTTATGCACTCCATCTAGGCATAATAAGGCATGGAATGGGAATCCATTTCTGCCTAAGAAGATGTCATAGAAAATCTAATATGCACCATGTGACATAAATTCCTCAAAACCGGGACAACTTGAATCTTAATAGAGCAGCTTAGCTGAGATATATGTGTTTCTACCAAGTCAAAATTTATAGCAAAATAGTTTTAGAGATCGCAACCACAACAATTTAATATTACGTCTTCGTTATGAAATCCGTTTCTTTATGGTAGCAGTGAACGTAATGTACGAATTGTGTTTGAATTAGAAAAGGTTAAAACGTTGGTAGCACAGAATCATTTGTGCCTTCTGGTAATTGAGACTGACATGTAAGATATCTGTTCAAGATAAGCTCTTTACTGCAATTCGCGGCTTCCATTTGAAAGCTTTATGACTGAAAATGACCCTTAATTCTTGTGAATATCCTTCAAGCGACCCAATTCTCCACTTTCATCACATTCGCCAACCGCGCATTAACTTTAATTACCCGAACTAGTTTAACAGAAATCTTCAAAGAGTATTGACTTGCGGATCATTGATCGGCTAAGGAAGCATTCAGATGCATTCTCATCTGAAGGTGAACAGTTTATGGAGTACATAAGTCTTTCACGTACGCTAGATAAAAGAGATGAGATTTGCATAAGATTAATAAGCTGATATTTCTGAATGCGTATATGAGAAGGCAAAGAGGATTTCAAGGTAGTCAAGAATGTATTTCAGCGCAATAAATGTGAGCGCATTCCGTTTGGAGAAATTTCACATTCACCTTGACAAAATACGTTAATCTGTTCAACTTAGATTGAAATATGTGCAATAAAATATCATAAGGTGTTGGTGCTTTCTTTGTAATATTTGCATACTCAACGGCAGCGCGACCTAGTTTATAGCGACTACCTCGTTTATAGTGACCGCGACTACTACAAGAAAACAAGGGAGAATATAACATTTTCGTTTAAAAATTGAGCGTAAATACTGACTAGATTGTGATCAGTGACAATGTCATCAGAGATTCCTAACTTTATTTCTTCGATAGAACTCGAGATTATCAACACAAACCTCGCAAACAAAATAGCACGATACTGAGTTTAAATAAAAAGAAGAGACAACGGCAAGGGTATGATACAATATTCCATTACCATGCTTAATTACCGCTACTATATTTGCAAAGTTAAGCGTATTCCTAACGCGAAAACTGGAGTGATACGTTGGAAAAATAAAAAAAAAAATAATATGAGTAACGAAGAAAGAAAACACTCATTATCCAAGATGTTAATTTTTTGAGTTGAAAAAGGTCCCTTTGCAATTTTAGGATCAATTCAGAACTAAATTTCTGTAGAATCTTAACTCTTTATCTCATTTGAAATAAGCGTGCATTCATCTCAATTATTAAATGGTTAATGATGTTTTTGGTCTTTGGCGTAGGCAGTTCAAAAGGGCCTACATGAATTAGCAGTACTAGCTAATTGCCTAACAATGAGGACTGAATTAAAATCAGATTGTGACGCTTTTCCGCGGTCAGTAAACACCTACTACATTCATTAAAGCAAATGGCATTTTAAAAGTTAGTTAGAGATGAATAATAGTCTAAGAGACAAAGGTTCTCCAAGCGCCGAAAGCGGCGACCGTCTAAGGGCGATTCCCGGGAAACGGATAATCGTTTAACGGTCCCAGTTCTTCAGAATCCCGATGTACATTTCGGAAAAAATGCTTTCATCTTCATAGGGGGTCCAATGCTGAAAAAACTGGGACCGCTAAACGATTATCCGTTTCCCGGGAATCGCCCTTATACGGTCGCCGCTTTCGGCGCTTGGAGAACCTTTGTCTCTTAGTTCATTGACCGCCGAGTTCCTTTTTTCTCTCTTCTATGAATAATAGTGTTTTTAAAAGCTCAACAGCTGAGGTCATTCCGCTCATGTTGGCTCCCATCGGGAATTTAAACCAAGTAAGCTTTCACCAAATGCGGCCGCTCTGCCAACGTGGATATCCGGGAAACGTTGAAGATGATTTCATTAGGAAATCGTATTAAACTGTTCCTCCCCTTTGCACGTTTATAGATCCGCTCCTGTTTTTCGGTTATCTAAATTCTAGAACATTCTTATTGCGCCGGTTTCTTTAGTGTATTCTCGTATTTCGTCTAATAGTAAATATACAATCCAGAAAGACTTCCCCGATAATGGATCCGAGGAAATGAAAGGTCTAGGATCCACAGCCTGAATTAAATCTTTTCGACCTGCCCTCTTTTCCATGAAAAGGCCTTCGTTTCATTCATTTTTTCGAATTCGTTATGGAGTTCAGACGTTTCGAGACGGGCAAAATGCTGAATTGAGATGAAATCCGATACAGTTGATAATAGAACCCAGCGGATCTAAAAGGAATTCCCATTAATCCCATCTCAGAAGAATGTTTTGGAAGCAAAGAGGCGTTCTCAAGAAACTTGGAATTTTTGTGCTTTCGCTCTCGGGTTTCGAGATTATTGAATTGAAAATCCGTTAGTTGAAATGTGAGAGTACTTTTGTGTCGAGATATCAAAATTTTTCACTAGCTAGATGTAAATATTGTGTATGTTTGTGAAATATTGAGTCTACTACTAATATTTTTTGAATTCATCAGTAAAAATTTAATTGTTTGCTGGTAGCAATGAAATTGCTGTTTTTGAATGCTCATCTCCTTCGCCAAGTCTGAAATTTTTTCCGTAAGGTGTAATCATGTCTTAAAATGTTATGACAAAAGCTTTATCCAATGAATACATCAGCTTATGCCCATCTCAGTAATACTCAAGTCGCCCTAGGTAAAATGAAGTTTAAAAATTATTTCAGACACAAAATTCTCAATAAAGAAGGACTTAGTTCATCACCATTTGTATGCAGATGGAACAGAATCACATACACGACATTTTCGTCTGTAGTGTAATAGTGCTACAGTCATTCGGGGAAATAATTGGTAGATCCTGGTCGGTCTCTTTTGTGGTCATATTTTTCTGTCCAAATTGGTAATACTAGTTCACAAAAATCCTTTAAAATACAGTAATGATATCCATTTGGAACTCAGTAATAATAATGAAAAATTCTTGCAGAGAAAATTTTGTTTAACCGTGCATTTTTGACGATTCTAATGTCGCTCATCTATCATAGAATCGAAAAAGCTTATGTTGCTTGGGTTTTAGTTTTAGTATAACTTCACTATATAAGATTTAGTATAAGGTATTCAAACAGACAGAAAAAGGCGTATGACTAGTGTATAGATGATGTGAGAGGGATAGAAAATTTGAGAGAAAGCTGGTGGCAGAGATTCTACGGAGAAGGGACACTTCAAATCTGAAAAATATCGACTACGCCCCCTCTCTGTGAGCAGCAAAAGGGGATAAAGAGTCCATGCATACCGAAGGCTAACACCTTATCGGCGATGTGAAAACACCATACATACACGTGCATGCGAGTCTGACCAGGACAATTTTCGCGCTTACGCATTGAGATTCCAGAATATAATAATCGGTTTACCGTTAAGCCTGCTGACACACTGATAGAAAGAGATTTAAAATTTTAAAAAGAAATATCGATGTATCAGATATTAAAATAACAGGATATTATGGACGAAAAGCAGGTGCATATTTCTGTCAGGCTTAACTTGGTGGGACGCTTCGCCGTTTTGAATGATTTTTCTATTTGTTCGATTAGCGAATAAAGAGTAATAGCATATGGGCAAACCGTAGATTCAGTAGCTGAGGGCTTTTTATCTGCGACGTGAAAGCACCAAAATTACCAGTGCAAGTGAGTCAAACTTGTTAGCTGTAAACTTTCATTAACAGTATTTGAGAATTTGGAATATATCGGTTAGCCACTAAGCCCCTGCTAAAAATCTCTATTAAAACATGATCCTTTTTACGATTTTCTAGTTAAACCTCACAAAAATTCAGTACATTGAACACTCACCGAACGGCTGGAAGTGAGAACATTGTGTGTAATAATGTGTCGAAATTGTGCAAGAGTTGGGAATTATTTGAAAACCAGTTTTCTTGTTTTTATCGATAAATACTATGAATAAAGAATGTTCATCTCTCACTCATCCCGAAAAAAGGGTAAACGTTGCGAATGCGCGTAAATTTAGTACATTGCTGTTGATTGATTGTTCGGAACTGGATTTTTCTTCTTCTGTGAGTATTTCGAAAAACTGATTCCAAAAGAACATCTGATAGTAATTTTTCTTCTAATTCCGTGAAATTCTTCCCTTTGGGAAAATACACCACCAGACCGAAGTACCGAATTCTCATAGAGACAATCGAAAATGAAAGTATCTCCTTTGATTTCCGCACGACTCTGTCTTTCGTCTGCTGTCCATTTCCTGGATGAGATTTGCATCGATTCTTGGCGTCTCCCAGAATCAATCAGATGGCGAGGAATATAGGCGAGAGTCTGATTGAGTGACGGAGATGAGATAGACGCACTTGCGGAGATTCCAACGGGTTTCCGGTTCATCACCGCTGATGTAGAGATTTCATCCCCTTGTTCATGAAGCGGAAAGTCTCTTGGAGTGTCTCACCCCTGATCCCGGTTTCACATGAATTGTTAGTGCCATTGGCGTAGGGATACCTATGAATCACGTCTTTAGCAGAATAATTCTGTCGAAAACGGGAAAGAATGTAGTCCTGAGAGGGGGTTGGTGAAAGAAATTTCGTTACCAGGATGAATGTAGGAAAATTATCGAATTGAAATAATTCTTGGACTTTGCGTTCCTCAAAGCAAAGAATGGGAATCGATGTAAATTTGGCTGTCATAAGCGATCTTAATTCGTTTTACTGGAATTAGTGTGTGATGCTTCTTCGTAGACGTTGAATAATTAAGAGATCTTTAACTTAAATTATTCAGTGTACTGTTTCGATTCATCTCCCTATCACATTTAACTGATAATTAATCATTAATATAAACCGCTTGAACCTGATAACAGGTTTTTTATTGTTAGAAAACGATCTAATTCAGCATACTAAAATCGATGCCGCAAATATTTGATACTTATTATTATTTGCGTTTTCTTAAAGAAAATTTGTTTGAATCCACGAGCAAACCTTCATTTTCTACCACAGAACCCGGGATTTATTAAAAAAGGTTTATTTGGGGACACAATTGTGGTGCTGTTTTTGCTACTGATTGTCTAAGAAGTAAGAAAGAAATTGGTCTTTGTTAGGTTTGTGTATTTCAGTTAATACTGTGATGATTTAGAAGACATGTGTTTGGCCTTGATTAAACACTTCATGCGGGAATCGTGACTGGAAAGTCATTCGCTGGAGAGAGTAATCGATGTACAGCTATTTATTTACTTCGCCATAGAGGAGTTCATTTTAATGCGAACCATTTAAATTTCAAGCGATTACGCATATACAAAGCCTTTTCTGTTTTTGTAATTCTTTCTGAATCAACTCGCTGCATGACTCAAAAATGTGATTAACGACAAGTCGTGAAAACTGTAAATTTAATTACGATCACTTTCGATCATTTTATGTCAAAGTGATCGATATTGATTTCCTTTGGGTATCAATAGAAAGAATGTACATAAAGCATCTGAAAGATTTATGACCATCTATGGAAAGCTAATAATGCCTCGACTGTATCAAATCAACATCAATCTAAACCAAAGGAAATGTTCTAATTAAGGTGAGGAAATTTAATGGAGAATCAATATCATATCGTTCCCTCGAGTGTTTGCTATAACATGCCTCCCTTTAGTACCAAACAAGTCAAAATATTCTATTCGTTTGATAATTTACATAATTAATCGATTTTCTGTTTGAATGTCCTAACTCTTCTTTTGCTTACTTCCATCGTGGTCATTACGTTGCCAACAATTTCATTGATTTATCTCCCTAAAATGAGATATAATTGAATATGAACGCTATTATATTATAATAATAAGCAAATCATTATTTTGAATAGATTGGGTTCTATTCAAGGTTTTTTATCTCTTCATTTTCTCGTGAGGTAAAATATAAGTTAGAGATTTTAATTTCAAGTTTTCTGACAAATTTTAAGATTACAAATTTTAGAATTAGTAAGAGTCATTCTTTCTGTAGGAAAATAAATTTTGAGCTGCCATTTGCATTTCTAAAGATTTTGCAATCTCCTATGAAACCTTATATGCAATCATGCATTTGTACAGAATCTGTACGAGCTTCAAAATTTGTCGTTTGAAAATGTACATTCTTTCTGGATCATCTAAAATTATAAATTTGGTTAATAAGAAATTAAATATTACTGGACAACCAAAGTCGGAATTCAATAATATATGCATAAAAATTCATTCTAAATCAGCCACAGGACATTTTTGCATTGTATACGATGACCAAATCAGAAATCCCAGAACTAACTAAAATAATCCCAGATCATTTCCACTCTCGATAACGAAATTATTGCTGTCAACGTATGACTTGCATTTTCGATAGTTAAAGTGTAAGACAAATTCTCTATTCTCCGTTACATTTAGATAACAGCCGTCATCGGGAAAATTTCATGTTTCAAAATTTTAAAAGTCAGTTCATGACAGGTGCTTCGGGTGACAAATACTTATTCACTTTATTGATCACTATCCTTGAGAAATAAGATTCTAAAGGACGGCGAAGAAAGCTTGGGAGTCATACTGCTATCGTATTAGGTAAACTACACAGGAAGTTCTGCCTTTATAGCAGCTACCTTGACGACTATTCTATGCAAAATCTAGGCGTAACATTCCGTATCTAGGCAACAGAAGTTCTTTAATATTCCAAAAGTGTTTCCTTTCCAGTTGGTGGAAACTTTATATTAAATCAATGCGCGTTCTATGTATTTGAAATTAAAAAAGCCTCGTGTAAAAGTAATATTTGTCCTTCTGATCTATCCATGAATGAGACGACGGGCTGAGAATTTGGATTGGCAAATTAAAAAAGCAGATACTGACATGCTGGAATTGATTGTGCTCCAAAATACTACTTCACCTTGTAAACTCTTCCACGAAATTGCATTGGTTCCCTATTGATGTAATCTGAATTGCTGATTAATTTACCACGGAAGATCTTTGGAGGGACAGATGTGTTAGTGATTGGAATTCATTCCTCTTCTCTTGGCTCCTATTTTATCTTCTTCGATGGAATATGGTAATTGCTTCCGCTCACGGAGGATTCAGATATTTTAAAGATGCGTTTAAAATCGCACGTTTTTCTGTTTACAATGAGGGGCTCAGGAATTCGATTCTTATCGTGTGGGTTAATAAATTATAATTGGTTAACCTACAAGCTTCTGTTAATCTGTCGAAGAGAATTACATAATGTATGTTTGTCTAAATTTTTACAGTGTTTAAAGAAGGAATTTATTCTATCTAGACCTCAATATATTGATTAGCCGCTTCACTGAATGTATAAGTAAAATTTTCATATATCAGGAATAATTTTATAATATCCGCTTCGCAAGTTTGATTTTTGATAGGCCATAGAATCATCTACATCTACAGAAATACCCTGAAACCTTTAATCGTGTATCAGGGGGTATCCTTTCCATTTATGAATTATGATTGCAAACGAAGACATACCTTCTAAAATTTATTAGCATTATTTTCTACTGAAGTTGCAAATAAGAATCATAATAATTTAGCTAGTGCGATACCTTCTTTTTCATAGTTTATAATCAGGATGTGGAATATCTCGCAGAAGGTCTTTCATAAATTAATCTGAAATAAATCTACTTGGCACTTCATTCGTCTAAACAGCGATTTCAATTTGTTTCAGAAGTTACGTGCATTCCGTAAACGCGAGCCTCTTTAATAAGCGTTGCCAGTGGCGTCCTTGTGCTTTGTCAGGAATATAATATGATTTCTGTGCATCACTCAGATTCAACAAAGAGCGATTAGGATTCTTTAGAATAAAAAGGCGCTTTTCAAGGTGAGAGATTACCCATCTGTACGTCAATGAGACAATCAAGGCTCACCAAAAGTTTGGGGATTTAGAACGCTTTAAAAAAGAACTCTCTTACAATTAGTAAGAATAGGAGGTAACAACCCATATAAAACGTTCTTCTTGCAGTCTTAAATGTTATTCCGCATCTCGGCTTATTCATCAGAAGCTTAAGTCGTTTGTATTAATTCCTGAGTCTTCCACGTTGACAATATTTATTGTATCTATCCTTGTAAAATATTCAAAGATGATGAAAAAGTTTTTATAGTGCGATATTACGTGATAGTCCATTAATATCAAACTATACGTCTATGATAAGGTGTCTGAGAAGAGATAAAGAAGTTTCATAGAAAGGAGAAATCATTATTATTATTTTAGTAAAATAAGTACTCCATTAAGGTCTTAAAATGTCAATTCGTACTTTTGATTCTGATAAGGTATCAAATTTAGCCACGATAGGTTATATTACCTTAAAAGTTGTCGTAATATTCTCGAAACTTGGGGATTGTCATCTTAAATATAGGATGAAAGAATGCTTCGTATTGTCCACAATGAAAATAAATATTTTAAATTACGGTTTAAACCCGGACGGTCCTCTACAAAATATCGAACGCATGACAAAATTTATTCCAAGGATTTTTGGAAAATTTTACATTAGAGATAAATCTAGATTTTCTTACATTTCTGTTATCCATTTTTATTTCCCGAAAAATACCGTGCCTGTCGACAACGGTCATTCAAAGTAAATTTTGAATTGCGGATACTGAGTATTTATACTCTCTGCATAAAAAATATAGTCTTTATTTCTTGTTTCTTCGACGATCAATATGCTGGGAACAGAAATTGCGGCTTTAGCGAGTGAAATATTAGCACAAGTCATATTCCTATTCGTGGAATAGGCGACGAAGGATAGAATTCTCAGTAGACTCGAAGGAGATTAATGTTACAAATAATCTTTTTCTTCATCCGTCTTCCTACATTCGTTTCGAATTTGCGTGCGACAAATACTGTTCATGAAGCGGGCAGTGGCCAACGGCATTGCGTAATGCCTTCCTCTTCAGATATTGACGTTTCCCTCACGGAGATCCTGACGCATTTGTTTGCGCATTGTTAAACCAACCTTGCGTTTACTTGGTTCGTGTCTTTTGTGCACTTATCGTGACGCTCATAGTTATTCCTTTTCTTAGAGAAGTCGCATTTTGCGCGCATCTTCCTCAACATGCAAATCGCCCTCCTCTTTCGATATTACCATAGGATTATGTTTATTCTTCGGCCTTCAGACCAGCACAGGAAATCTTGACCTATGTTCATTATTTTTGAATAATTCTCATTTCTAATTCATACACAGATTACGTTATTCAAGTACTCTTTTTCAAATATCGTTCCTTTCGTTAATATTTTAAAATTAATTTCCTACGCTATCTTTTTCTTGCGTTCTCCATCGAATTATTGTGAGTGATAGCTATTTCTTGTAAATAGTCGATTTAATTTGTCGAAATTTCCTTCGAATATGACCAAAAGTTACTTTATATATCTTCGCATTTACTATCTTTAGTAATGCGCTGGTTTTCGCACCTCATTCAATAACAGTGTTTTGCGATGGAGGATATTTTCTCCAAGCTAAAGCGAATGATATTTTTAGGCCTATGACTTCCGAAAATATTCTCTCTCTCATTCTAAGTGCAAGTATAGTGCTGTAATACATCATCATCATAGACACTATCATAGGCTAGATAGAAGAACAGACCTTCTTTCCTCAATTCCACTTTAGTAAAGACCTTGATGCCCCATCATAATTTATACATTAATTACAAAATAGTTTGAAGACTTTATATCAATATGATTAATTTAAGAATAAAATGATGGAATGAACCTGTACATTTTCGATCGAACGATCAGTAAACTTTAGGATTGATTCTTCTCTTATAAAATCAGACTTTAAGAATGGTGAATAGATAGATAAATAATCAAATTCAATTATTTTCAAGATAACTTCGTCATTTATGGTAGTGTTCTGGCATATTCAGGAAATGACCTTTCGTAAGAACCGGTATAATACAAGAGGTCTATCCATATGAATTCAATCGATTCGATCTTTAAATGAGTGTTTATTTATCAATGGAAGTTTGTATTGTTTAATGATTTAGAATGGATTGTTTGGGGTAAAAATATATTTAACATGGCGAATCAGGGAATAATTATGATATTTATACCAATTATTACTTAGGCTACATATGTGTATTAATATATTACCCACCAATTAACGTATTCGGAATTATTTATACACAATTTTATTTATTGTCACACAAATATGGTCTCTCAGTATTCGCATACAGCTCGGTTACTAATTTCAAAACTGGTCCGCTTGGATTCGTATGAGTAATAAAGATTCATAATGAGGAAACCCAACGAATTTTCGGCGAGCATTAATGCACAGAGAGCATGAAATTAATTAATTTTCCGCTCTATTTATCAGCTTAACTTTAGTATTTGATACTTTGAGAGGGCGGCAAAATCCAGTTCTCATGCAAATAATTTTTCAAAAGAGTTTGGGGCAACCTTTGACGTCGTATATATTGAATTAATTAAATTAGAAGTAGGATTTATCGGGAAGGATGAAAAAATGAACAGGCTGGGGAAAATGTAACTTTCACACAGTAAAGGAAAATTCAGTCTTTTTTCTTTTTCACCGTGGACCTATTGTGTAGGGGGTTGTATAAGAATAGGGATACCCTCATGGTAACAGAGTGAAGGTAGTCCAAAAATTCAGGAGAATCTTCTGAAATTGATGATTATAATATTCTACAGCGAAGTGGAACAGAATCGAAGCCGGAAAGCAAATATGCAATCATAGTTTTGCATATATGGCCTATATAATTCTTACGTAATCTAAAATGGTTCATTATTAAGCTCATCCGGAGGTTCTTTGTGGAGCTGAAAATGTCGGAAATTACAGTCTTCAAAGTAAGATAAATAGCATCGAATAATTTCTAGACATTCATGAAATTTGTAATAAGCTCCGGAAATAAAAATCAAGAGAGTAATAGCGATCACTTTTCAATCCCTGAGTACTTTCAAGCATTTATAAAAGGGATGTTCCATTAAGAAGTTGGTTAGATTCTTGAAAGAAAAATTTACCATTCTATACAGTTGAGCGGGAAAACGGAAATTAGAACTTTTGGGTATTATTTTTTCCCAGTTTTTCGGTTAATATTCCTAACTGTGTATCATTCTAAGATTATTAATTCACAATTATACTTTCATATATGATTATATTCCAATATAACTCGAAAAACACGTCATTTAGCCCCCAGTTTTAGTTCTAATTGGTGAAAGTGAAAGAGAAACAGGCTTGACACGATGATCATCCTTGTTGCTTTAACTAATTGAGGAAAGGATCCCAGGAAACAGATAAATTGAGAAAACAAACTAAAACACTTCGTTAATTTGAGTGTTTGTCGAACTAGCGTCGGCCAAATGTTAAGAAAATATTGCCTTCTTAGAAAAACATCCTCGTTCTTTGTTCTCCATTCCTTTTTGAACAAGTGTGCATTTCCAGTCTGCAAGTCTCTTCTGATAGTGCTTATAGTCACATCTGTCGAAGTGAATAAAGCTCGCTGAAGGAGTTATGTAATGTGACATAATTAATTTTGAGATATCTTATGAGAAGTTGGAGTTGCAATGCTTTATCCCTGTATTTCTTATCTATGAACCTCTTTCGATAATTTCACTTCTTATTCCTGCCGGAGATATATTTCTCTTGATATGCAGTAATGTAGAGTGTATGTAAGTTTCAAGTTTTGTTTATCACTTATTATTGATTAATCACCCGTAGTATTTTGATAACTGAAATGGACAGAAAAGATAAGAACCTATAAAATATTCTATTAAAGAATGAAACGGAGCTGTAACGATAAATATTGTGAGAGGAGAGTAAGAAACATTCGAACGATGATTCGAACATCATTGGGTAGTTAATCAATGGAATGAAAGACTTAATTATCACGATTTATTACTGTTACGATATATTAGTTTGGAGAGTGCTATATTAAAGTCTTTCTGGATGCCTATTTAATTGATTTAACAGCGGCATCAATCTTATATACCATTCTTTTTCCCGGTGATTGCGAATTTCGTGTGGTTTAAATTACTCGAAATGATGTCCTTATAAACAAAATATTCCTAATTATGTATTTTGGTGAAAAACTTAAAAATTTATGCCAGAACAGAATCATTAAATCTCAAATTACTGCATTACGGTTGTGGATTCGAAACAGCAAAATGTTTGCTTGATAGATCGTCGCATAAACTTCACTTAACTTCGTTAACGAGTGATACCTCGAGGCAAGAGGAATGTGACAACGGAAGGAATGTTTTTAGGTTGGAGTGAAAAAGCTAAAGGTCATCTCTGATGGGATCCCAGACACCTCTTATGGAAAAAAGATGCGCGGGATCGATAGTGTTTTTTTCGCCAGGAGGATTCTTGGTTTTAGTTTAAAAGCATGTTATCCCACTCAGTCTCCCTTCGTAAGTTTCCGGAGTGGATTCGTTTTAGCGAAGCCTCGTTATTTCAACATTCAAGGGATTAAATTATGCTGTTTAGAACTATCCGTGTTATAATGTCTATAAAGAAATCGAATAGTCTGTTGGTCCGTCATCTAAAAAAAGCGCAAAATTGTCTGTTCTTTCTGTTAAATTATAAACACACTGGTTTAAATGTCTTGCTTATTACAAAGATGTTATATTATATTCCGAAACAAAATTGTTTTCCGTTTTTTCGATGCACATTGCATCCAAAACAAGATAGAAAAGTAATATAGAATATTAATCACTTGTTAATTTGGCACTCAGATCTTTTAAAATCAATTCATGTAATTGCCATGGTAATATAATAAATATTAACTGTGCTATAATATAAAAATATATGCAAACATAAGACTAAAAACGCTATAACACTATGACACATAAAAAAGTAAAAGTACTGTTTATAGGTATAATTAAAAACGCTTAGAAACCCTTGTAAATATGCAATAAGTTTGAAGATTTATAATTAAATGTTTTATTAAAGGATTACTGCTTTGAATTTCGGGTGCATTTACGTAATTACTTCAAATAGTTCAAACTGTCAAGAACGCAAAATTCTGTTCCCTTTAATTCTCAGGACTTCAAATAATGCTATCGATCGAATCTGATATCGAAGTTGGAAGACTTTTTCGAAATAACGTTTCAATATAGATTTTCAGGGACGAATCCACGGAGATATTTTCACTTTTATGGGATGATGTAGCTTAATGGCGATCCATTACAAAAAGATGTTTCGATAACCGAAAGGCAGCCTTCATTAACCGGCCACTTCCCTCTTCATTATATGTATATTTAACGAGGCGAAGGTAATGTTCTGTTTAGCACCGTACCTTGAAAGAAAAAGGATGGGCGCCATTTCCTCGTTTCGTAATCACCTAATTTATTTCGAAATTAAGGAGTCTTTTCTGTCCAAGTCACAACATTTAGTGAGGAGAAAGAGAGAGCGGAATATTTTATTTACGGTTACGGAAAACATTCGCCTGTTTTCAATGCTTTTTCGATATTAGCAAGTATTTGCGATGGAAAATAATTATCTATATGGGAATCACACGAAATTCAGTTCGTTTCTTGTAGTTGAATATTCGGTATTAGAGCCTACTGTAGTCTATTACTGTCTACTAGTCTACTGTCTACTGAAGCTTATTATATCCGACTGAAGTAGCTAGCAGACAGTCCTATTTTTCCTATTCTTTTTGTATTTCAAACTAACCGTAGGGAGACATTACTGGAAATATCAGATTAAGATTATAAAAATATTGAATAATAACCTGTTTTGCTTCATATAGAACGCAGACAGGGAACGAAAAATAAATTATGGTTTTGAATTTGCAATAAGCTGAGATGTTGGCCGTATTTCAAATATAAAGATTTTTCAAAAAATACTCGAAATTTGAAGCTTATCGTATTGCCGATTGCTCCAAAATATTATTCACCGAGAGAATTTAAGACTTTTGTAATTATTTGCTGTTGTAGCAAGGAAAAAATGTAAAATATGTAATGATACTTTCCTATACAATGCAGCAGCAACATTATCTAAATATTTAAAATATGCGTTAAACTAGACTTGTTTATAATCAATTCGAATATAATTATAGTTCATTACCCACTGATTTAGGTAGTCGAAAAATATAAGCTAATAATAGTGTTAAATTCAAATAATATATTTTCATAATGTTAATCTTCGCAAAACATTCATAACAACTTTGATTAAAATGCAATTTATTTATTATTATTTTCAGCGGGAATTAATGATGAGTGACTTTAAATTTATGTCTCTATAAGGTAGCATAATATATCTCAGTTCGACCCATTAACCTGCGAGCTGTGATTATCTATTCCGATAAACCACTACTGCGCAAGATCATTTACCAACACTATGTAACGTATAATGATAGTCCCAATCAAGCCACCTTCATCGGCAACTCTTAGATGGAAAGTTACGTGATTATATGTCCTTCTGAGACACTAACTCATTCTACATGATCGTAAAATGCTCGCAATTCCTTATTCGGCCTATCGTTCACGGAAGAGGTTCTTAACCTACTGCTGCACGCAACTATCGTATAAAATATTGCTTTTGAAGTGAACATATTTTATGCCCTCTACATGCATTAGCGAGCTTAATTAATGAATTCCGCAGAAATTATGCCAAGGAATAACGGTTGAACATCTGGTATTGCTACAATGACTGCATTGTAACCACAGATTTGCTTATTTTAGTTTCACTGGAAACAAGTTGGGTATTATTTGCAATATTTTGATCAACCTGTATTATCTAGACCATTTTTAGATTTGTCATAGTAATATTGACACAGTGATACCTTATTCAACAACGCAAATTGTCTTGTAGTAATAATCGTTAGCCAAAAACAAAAATTGGCTAAATACTATTAGCCGATTTTCAGTTTCATATTCGTCCAATCGTAATTTACACGGAAAAATGCCAATAAACAAATATCTCTTCAGCTATACCTCGGCTGTCAGGTAAATCGGCCAACAAATATTTCTGCTGGCTGAGATTTTTTCGCTGTTTTACTAGTTTGGCGAACGGATATGGATTCGGTTAAAGAATGTTTTATCGAATGCAAGTAGAGATAAGGAAAATCGAATAAATCGATTCACTCTATCCTTACAACAAAATGGTTTTATTATCTTCCTCATTCGTTTACTCTATATCTTCAAATAAGGGGAGTATCCAGGACGAATTGACCGATTTTCTATAAAAATGTATGACAGTAACTATTCTTGTTTCACTAATTGTCACTTTTGTGAATGTGCACGTGTATGTGCAAGAATCTGTATTGGATAGCTGAGTCGAATAAAGAGCAGAAAGAAGCAGAAAAATTCGTTTCCATGGTCACTCAACTGATATATCTTTATACGGTGACTTGAGGTCATTATGAAACCGCCGGAAGAGTTAATTACTCCCCTTTTTGTCTCTCATAAATTTGAAACTTTTAGTCTAAATTGCTACTTTTGCCGTAATATGAACCCACGACCGAATCTCCTTTAGTATTTTGCAACAATTTTCGTACATGGAGAGAACCTATAATTTCCATTTTTCTGTGAATTATTATGAAAAAACTCGAAGATTTAAATCTAGAACTAGCGGTAGTCGTATAACCAGAAATAACACATTGAAACTTCTCTCATGTCATTATGGTCCGTTTACGATATCAAACTTGAAAGATACCGTTAGATTCACGGAGATATCGTGAACGGAGTTTAGATACATATTATTATTGAAAATCGAATTCAAATACATTCATGTATCCAGTGTTTAGGAAATAATTTTTTAGTGCTGTCTTTCTTTTACGAGTAAACATGATCCATAAAATACATCATTGTGTTCTTGACATGCGATTTGCTAATGTTAAAGTGATGAACCATTGTGTTTAATCGGTGAAGCGTTCAGATTATTGATCGATCGTTGGGCCCATTTCCAGCAAAATGTTAACGACACGTCAAAGACTTTCATTGCTTTCTTTTTCCCTTTCTTTCACTACAAGGCCGAGTTTTCCGGCCCGAGATACATTTTTCCGATAAAAACAGAATAATGCGAAACTCGATACAAATGCATGCATTTTGCTTCCGTCACGAACAGCTATGATAAATGACGTGAAATAGAATGAGATGCGAATTTCATACTTCTGTTTCATGGAGGCGTTTATTCTTATTATTCTAAGAATATTACTGTACTTCATCTGCTGTTTAACGCATTTGATATTGGAATTCAATACATTTATTATAACGATGAAAATGTAAATGGTGAAATAATTGCGAAAAATTAGTTATGACATTAGCAATGAAAAATTTTTGAGTCACTGCATTTTGGGTAACAAAACAATATTTGAAAGTCATACAATCAGTCATAAAATATCTAAATTTTAATAAGCGCAGAGTATAAGTATTCGTCCAATTTGATCGATGTTTATCTAGGCGTCTAGGCGAAAAAACAGTAATATCCTCATCATTTATGTCATCAATTACTCCTCAGCTTAGTGCGGAGGCTTTCTCAAGGGAGTTTTTTAAGTTGGATTGTGAGATAAGACTCTTTCGATAGCAATTTCCTTGGGACTAACAAATCAATTGAATCGAAAGGCGGAACGGCTTAATAAAATATTCAATTGCGTTCAACCTTTGGAAGTAGTTTTTGCGGCAACTGTCAAGGAAAACGGAGTGAAATATATAGAAAAAGGCGCGTGTGAACAGGCGAAGACAAAGAGCATTGGCGTCCATCGTAATCAAATCATGTATTCGAAGGAAGGAAAATTATTTACTTGAAGAATAAGGAAGAGGTTTATGGTAAATTACACATAAGAGAGTGCACCAAAGAAGAATTCCAAGGTAAAATGGACTCGAAAAGAGTCTGCCGGGACCGGGAATCGATCATAGGATATTCTGTTACCTAGGAGGCTTCTTTTTCCAGCTAAGCTACCTGACCAGAGCATTTTTCAAACCTTTGAAGGCTAGTGTGGTTTTGTCCGGCTGTGCGGCCACGACCTCATGGAGACACCGAACTTTACTTAGAGACACTACTTTTACTTTTTCAAGACCATTCTTCCTTGCTATTTTTCCTGGGTACCTTTATGTGCAAAATTACCCTAACCCTTTTTCTTGTGTATCTTTAAAGGGTGTTCTCCTGAACACCTCTTTGTATGGTCGGTGCCTCTATGAGATGGCGGACGATACCGTACCACAGGCGAAACCACACCCTTCAAACCAAAACCCTTGCCTTCAAAGTACTCTAAATGGTTTAAATGAACGTTCTGGCCGGGTGGCTCAGATGGATAAAGGCTCTTGGATAGAAGAAGATCCCGGATTCTGGTCCCGGAAGACTATTTCAAGTCCGTTTTTCCTTGGGATTTACTCAAGTATGAGTTAAAACAAGTAATACGCTACCGATGCTCACGTGCAAAAAAGATACGAGGTGTCAAGCTTGATCAACTTTTATAGGAAAGGGTAGTTTCCGATTTTTCGGATATTGTATATTCGACTCGATGTACAGAATATTGAAGATAATCATGCGGAAAACAGCTGTGCAGTATTCTCATACGATTCTTTGCTTTCTGTTGATTTGTAACAGTACTGAAATTTTTGTAATTTTATTTATTTAACGGCGGATCCAAGAAAGGAAAATTATTGATAAAAGCCGAGCTATAGTCTCTTATCCCACGGCGTCCTTTGAAATGTCCGGAAACTGACTGTAGAAACAGTTCGGGTAAACTTGCTAATTTGCAAAAACGATTAACTTGCCGGAAAATCGATTGAATCGATAACTTCTCTGCTTAAGTCGCCTCTGTTGAAGGCATTTATTTTGTTTGGTTTTTATTTACTATACATATTCAAATTGGTGAAATACCGAGTGAGCGTTATCGTCTTTGAATGCTCCATTCAGTCTCTTTCCACGCGCTTCTTAATTTTTTTCCCCTCGGAACTTATTTCCGGAATCGATCATCGCTATTGGGAAACGAGAATCTCTTGTCCTTCTCTCTTTCGGCGGTGTAACGAAGGTCGAATCCAGAAATAAATTAACGATCCACGATATGACCTTTTTCACGGTGTATACGACCTTACCTTAGGATTTTTGGATGCTCGTCATTCGGAAAAGAGCTTCAGGAGGATATCATTTCCGTGTTATTGCGTCAATGACATTTTTAAAGCCGCAGAATCTACGTCGTATCAACGGGGCTGGATGGAGATTTAATACGAATTCATTAAAGCAACAGTGTAACTCTCAAGATGACCTTTACTTTTTTTGGAGCCAATATGAAAGTTCCTTTCGTTTGTTTTAAAAAAGAGGATGAGGGAGAGCTGCTGACATCATTGATCAAAATGAAAGTTTAACTTTATTTTTACGCACTATTTTAATATTATAATGACTTTAAAAATGCGGAAAATCCGTTTGTATCTAATTATGCCCAAACTTTTGCTCAATTGTGGCTTAAAGTGAATTGTTTATATCCATCCTTAAAATGTAAGATCATCAAGTTAACAAGAGTGTTAGATCATTTTGATGTTTTTCTGTCCTCTATTCTCTAGCATTGTTATCCAAACTATGTTCCAGAGAACGGTAGTGTTTCGCGAAAAGTAAAATTAAGTAAATTAAGCTAAGTAAAATGATGAACATCAATTAGCTTGGTTTAATTTTCAATGGTAGATGAAGTTTAAAGAGTTTGAAACCCCGGAACTGTTCTGTTTGCATATAGATTTTGCTATCACTGAATTCCTGAAACTCAGTCGTATCAGTTATATCTATAATCTAATATAGGAATATAATCTAATATTATATAAGTAAGTAATATAATCTTTTATATTTAATCTCATCTACCGCCACTAAATAGCGACCTAATTGTTATGCTGAAATCTTAAACTTAGTGAAGTGTTCTATCTGAAGGAAAGTTTAGGATGCACTGATCTGCGGTATTGTAAAGAATAAATGGATGAATGAATAAATGAACGAACGGAATAAATAAAATTTAACGGTTAAAAAAAGCTTAGATGACGGTTTCATCTCCTTCTTGAAACCAAAATTTAATTTCTTTCTGGAATCATACAGGCATAGATTTTTCCTAGGATAAATTTGCCCTAACTCATAGAATCATCTTCAAGAAGGAATGAAGTTTTAGAAGGAAGGTAATAGGAACAATTCTTCTTACGAGAACATGTTCTTAAAGCCCTTACAGGACTCTTAGAATAGACGATACTTTTTTATTGACTTGGATAAGGCGGGTAAGTGGGGAAGTCCATTCAGACTGGTCGATAATCGACAATCCTTTGACTCTATTATTCGTTTGAGGAGCGTTGCTGAAGATCGAATGAGAAAAATAAATTCAAGCTTTTAAAAAAGTGTATTTCTCCTATGTTATAAGCATAGCTACACAACGTGAATGCTCTAGGCCATTCCTTCATATTAATTACAACATTTGTTTAATTATCACTAATTCCGAGACTTGCAAGCCAACACTCCATTCATATCATCTTCATTCTCATTTACTAGTAGGTCTTTTCATTGAAGCCTATATAAATGACCTATAAATACGTCTCGATGTAAAGTTTATCTCACAAAATTGGAAGATTTGCCCAATTAAATTCTTCACATTTTCTTTGATATTCTCAACCGTGATACTAATTGTTTCTGCAAACTTCTCACAGTTATATTCTAGATAGAGGAAATGCGGGACATTTTTATTTCACAATATTGATGCTGGTCTGGGGAATCCAAAAAGAAATCCCAGTTGAAGATCAGAACTCTTCCGTCTTATAACGAGCTAAGTTCCTTCATGCCATTCCTTTGGGAGAATAAAATGGATTCATTTTTCGCCTCTTTAAAGCTTAAAGCGGACCTATCACACTTCTGGATTCCGCTGCAGCGTAGAAAAAGTGATGCTAATCCCTATATTTGGTAAAATTAGTTAAATTCAACGGGTAGGTCAAAAAGTAGTGGGATCATATTTATTCAACATTATGCCGAAAAACTGAACGTATGAAACAGAAAATCTATTCAGAAAGAGGGCATTCTTGTTATAAAGAGTATGAATGGGAGAGTAATTAATGAATATGGATTAAAGTAAAGAATACCTCTAGCTAAAGGTGAAAGGTAACTTTGCAAGTAAAGGCGTGCACGTAGAAAAACTTGGAAGGGAAACAGACATGACAAAATCCAAGAGAACCGCGGCTCGAATCCGAATCTTCAACTTTCGATTGGATACTTTGGAGAAATATCACTCGAAAAGTGGAAGACCTGGGTTCTAGTCCCGATCCTTTTAGACATTTTTTCGTGTCAGTTTATTTTCGGAATAAAAGCTGCCTGAGATAGAAGCTGGCTAGCAAGATAAGGATGTTTTATGTTGACTTCCACAAATGGCTGAAACGAGAATGGATGGGGGAAAAAGAACTAAAATGGTGAGAATAAAAAGAGAATGTGAATAGTATTGAAGGAAGAGCAAAGCCAATCGAATGTTTTCTGGCTTAGAGAATGAAAAGAAATTGATGAGAATATTTAGGATTGGATCTGAAGAGAAGGATTTATACAAGAAAGCGAGATTGCTATGGAGCATTATCATCAAATATAGTAAATAATGTGAATATCAGAAATATGCAATACCACGAAAAATACGTAAGATATATATGTGTATGTCTGCATTAATCAGTTTCGTTTACTCAAGGAATGCCGCATAAAATGGATATTTAGCCAAACTTTTATTTATGAACAAAACACGCCAGAGAAATATGGAAGAATGGAATTATTATGAAGCAGCATGTGTGATCTCCAAAATTAATTTAGGATTTTAACAGACAAAAATTGCTATCACATTTATATGTATGGGAATGTAATTCTGAAGCGACTGGTATTTACGTAACATATACTAAGTCGAAGGTCTCAGTAGCAAAACTGATTGGACACGCCTCGATTGGTAAGTTATTGCAGGGATTGTGTGGAGGGATATCACGTGTGATCTTAACCTATCCTCATATCAACTGTCTCTCTGGTGTGACCTCGACTAGAAGGTGTGTACGTCGAAGGGGACAGATCGATATTTGGACTCCCTTCAAAGCATTTACGGTTAATTCGCTAAAGACGGCCCTTTCCCTGGGGAATTCATACGGGTCTTTCTCGACTGACCGACGTGTATTAGCCCCAAACCACGTATGACCGACAAATATGAATCTTCTTGCCGGTACCTCTATTATTTGAATCTTCTTATTCTCAAGTTTGAATACAAACAGTGTCATTGAAACGGCTTAATTTCTGCTCGATGTAAGGAAATAAGTTGTAACAAGAGAACCTATATTGTTTTTCATATTTAGAGGAGTACGTTTTTGAACTTTTCTTTCAAGGATTATTTTTCTGATTTAGAAATAAATTTTATGTAATTCTTGTTGAATTTTTATTCACTAATACAAACAAAATAAACATTCTATAGAAAATTTTATGATACGTTATGGAAATTATAATTTAAAATAATTTGAAATAAAATAAACAAATGCCGTGAAATCATAGCAAGATACTACATTACTATATATATATTTCGGAAGATTCGGAAGAGGTTTCTCAAATGGACTGTCGGTCATCAGAGTTTTGTTTTAATGAGAGGATCTTTATGGATTCAGAGCTAAAAAAAGTCCAAAAGAAGAGGATTCCAAAGACCAAGCGGAACTGAACAGAACAAATAAGGGTGAGGTCACTTTAAAGGGAAAAATATTTGTCGTCTTTTTGGACCTCTGCAGTAAAGATCGCAGCGACGTTTGGTCATTACACTAGAGGTATCTTTTAGCTCAAGGTAACATTAACCCCATAATTATCATGAGATTAAGCATATCGATGAATATTACGTCTTCAATGATGTTTAATCATTAATTGTAGAGATCACATAATGATTTACAAATATCGAGAGTTCTTATACTTTATGTTACCCAGAGAAGTAGCATAAAATAGAAGTCTTAATAAGCAGTCTTAATCATATGTTTCTCAAGTTATTTTCGATATAAGGTTAGTTATGATTTTATGCTCTTAAGCCCAGAAAGCAGTATAAAATCTGCAATTTATTCTCTGCACCAAAACACAGTAAATGAATTTGTTCATAAAGTTGTGGAGCAACATGACATTAAATTCCACTATTAATCTCAAAAAATTGTACTAATTTAAGAGGTCAGTTTATACGTTATTTATATTTTCCGTTACTTCGCAGAATGATAACTTTAAATCGTCTCAGTCAGGAAAAGGAGATCGAATGAATGCAGGCGGGGTTAGAGTTCTATGTTTATGTAATGTTCAAGATTCTCGTAAACTGTAAATATTTTCTAAGGACGATGCCAATGGTCTACATGTGACGTCATCGATAATGATGATTAGTTTGAATAAATCGTCGATTTTCACTTGTGTACATTGTGATTAAACTTCGCGAAGAGCAGAACATGTAACTTCTTCAGTTGTGCTCATTTTAAAACTTAAAGTAATCTATCCTAGTTATTCTTTCTTCTTTCTTCGCAGAGCTTTTCCGATACCACCCCAGTCAGTAATACATAAGCGAAATATTCTTCTATCGCTTGTATAACTTTCGAGTTTCCAGCAAAGCGAATGACCTTCTTCTCCGCTATATTCATTTCCTGGATTCCTCATATCTTTTTCCTATACGACCTCTCTCGCGTCTGGTGCCTTTTGTCAAGATATCAGGTGAACTCATGTTTGCAGTTTTGTGTATTGAAAGGAAAAGATTCTGTCAGAGGAAAATTTTCTAGTAAGAGCGTACGTATACGAGAAAACTGCTGAGAAATTCATAGGAGACCCGGTGAAGCGTTTCTTGCAGCGGCAAAAAGAAGAAAACTATTCATCATCGTGAGACACTCTTTTGTGAAGTTATCAATAAAAGAGTCCTGCTTCCTAGAAAGATGTTTTAGACTTAAATTTACATAAGCCAGAAGTGCTCAAAGTACAAAAGTCTGAGCAAACAATATCGTGCCTTTTAGTAAATAAATTTGTTGCATCTTTCCTGTCGATTTTGAAGCAAAATCTTTGAACGTTTCTTCTTGGAAAGACGCTTTGCTCCTCTTGAAGTACAGAGGGTACATTTTTATCCATTTTTATCCAAATAAATGTGTCCACATAGCAAAATGAAGCAAGAAAGATAATGAATTAAGAAATAGCAAAAAATAATAAACAAGAACGTCATGCACAAATTACATAGGGTATATCACATTATAGTGTGTTCCAGTTTTTCTAGCCAGTACTGATGGTTATACGGGAATTAAATTCTATGTTTTCCGGATTACAAGAATAGCCTCATTCCAGGTGGTCCCTATTTGGTTTTCTTTAAAGTTCACGTTTACTAAAATTAATTTAAAGGTCATCAAAGGGTTTATATATCCTTGAATATTGTTAACTTGTCAACATTTTGATTCTTCTCTATTTCTGAGTAAATATTTCGTGTGACATTCTTCATGAGGCCCGTTAAAGGTTTAACTCATCTGTAATTGGTATAACCGTTTAGAAGTTTGGTTTTTTATAAATAATAGAAGAAATATTCTCATTAAAACAGAAATAAATATATTTGTAAATAAATAAATCATAAATAAATTAAAATTAAAGTAAACATTATCATTATGAAAAAATATTAAATGGGTGATAGGAAAAGCTTGTATGGTTGCATCAAGATGTCATTTCATTTGCACACATATCAGTAAAACATACATTTCTGCAGTAATTTAGAATGATTGCAAAAGGCAGCTTTAAATTTCGGTGTACTCCATGAGTTTATGTATAGGTAAATTTCCGTGTACTACATTAGTTTACACATAGGTGTAAATTTCGGTGTACTACAATTTCGTTGGATCTTATCCTCTTTCATATTGCAATTCATTTCTTGTATCGAAAGAGGTCACGCTCTGAAAGACGATGATTCTAATCCCCAAAGAACGGGAAGCAGGACTCATTAATTGATAACACTCGACTGGAGGAGAATTTGAAAAGGAGGGATTTTTTGGAGAAATGTTAATGCCAGCGCTGTGTATGAGATAAAAAGGTCGAGAGCACTGGGAATACAGAAAAGGGTGAGTGGAGATAAGGAAAGCAGATGAGGGTAAAAATAGCGAGAAAAGTGCTGTTGCCACTATATGGTATGCATTTTGGCTTCCGGAAAATTCCAGTGAGTGAAGCCAAGTAACCTACTGCACTCCCTCGTAATCTCCAAGAGTTATTCCAGAAGAATAAACTGGGTAACATATCACTCCATTTGTGACCCGGATAGAACTCTTAAAATAACCGCCTTAATTACAGAATCAGTTGATAATATCTGAGAGAAGTTCCCTCTCATAATGACGAAACCCTTGTAAGCACTCAAGAATAGCCTCAATTTTCTGTGAATACGAACTCGCATTTAGTTGAGATCTGCTGAATGGGATAAGGCAATGGGTTCATTGGTCACGAAAAGAAAGTTCATCTAGAGATGGTGGTTCAAAGCGTCTGGTGGTATAAAATTTGTCAAGGTTTTTCGTAGCAAATATGAAGTATAACTGTTTTATATTCGGGCAGAAAGTCATTCAGGTGGATATTGTAATAAAAGAAGGCATCTTCCTTTCCTTACTATTTTCAGTATTTCTATAAATTTTTTATGTTCAAACAAAATTTTTTGGAAAATCCGAAGTGCCATTGTTATTCAGTGAAAGGTATTAGGAATAGAATCTACTTTTTTATTCTACCCAAATAAGTCGGTGCCTAAAATGTGGGTGACGAAATAGTAGTAAGATGACTCACGAAATGTTTCACTATTAAATGTTGTTCATCTAATGAATTATTTCAGGAATTAAGTAGAGTTTTACCTGTCGCAAAGGAAGTCCATCCGTATTTTAATTGCTAATTCTCTTACACTTGAATGTGAGGTTTTTGTTGGTAGATTATTGAAAATGAAATAGCAATTGGAAAAGTTAAACGATAAGTGGTTAGATGTAATTGAGCTTGAAAACACATATAAAGCACATGTATTATGTATGTACCAAATGAAGAATCGCTTTTAATTTGGATCAATAATGTATTTCCAATAACTAAATGTATTGTATGTATCGAAATACTCCAGAAATCCTTTGATTAACGAGATAAATCTATATCTTACCCAAAGAAGAATTTATTCATACTGTAGCCATTTCTCAATTTCGTGAGCTATCAATCTAGGAAATCGGGGAAAATACTCGGGGATTAAAAATTCAAGATGAGATAGATGTCAGCATACTGGAAATACGTATGTAAAGGCGTGATGTTGAATAAACGAATTAATATTTTTCCGTGATAAAATCCTTGCGCCTTCATAATATAGACTGGAAAAACAAGTAGCTTTCTTTTGAATACTCGATTCTCCAAATTGACCTGTTTTCAAAGCGGTATTCCGGAATCACTTCCAATTGCAAATATCTTGTGAAAGGGCATGTACCCCGGACACAAAGAGATTTTATATTCCAAGGAAAACACAAATAGGTTTTTTCTTA
The DNA here is from genome assembly GCA_036926295.1 of Pachydiplax longipennis. Lineage (NCBI taxonomy): Eukaryota > Metazoa > Arthropoda > Insecta > Odonata > Libellulidae > Pachydiplax > Pachydiplax longipennis. The sequence goes on along the minus strand of JAVFKF010000035.1, from coordinate 1,278,314 downwards.
CGTATTCCGAACGGAAAATGACGATGATGTAGATGTTGCAGAGTTCGCAAAAGCTAAAAAGCATTTTGGCTGATGCTCTGAGAGGAAGAGAAAAGGTACAAAGCGATAAAGATCGATGACGTCAGCGAGAAAAGGAAGACTCCACCCTTTTTTCGCGATGATACACGTAACTCTTGCATTTGGATGTAATGCGAGTGAAAGGTAGGAAGGAGCACAGTGCGCATGCGCCGGAAGTAAGATCCTAAATTGACTTCCCATCCATCAAGGGATGGATGTACTACGAGGAAAACACACAGCGAAAGGGCGGAGGTCACAGCGGAAACTCATATTACGAGTAAAAATACCCTCTATCAAAACAGGAAGCGGAAGGATGTCTCGTTTGTTATGATACCCTTTTTGAGCATTTATTACCATTTTGTGTTGAAAGGAATTAATTGAAACAATAAAAAGATTGAATGACGTCGTTTAGAAGTGTCATCTAAAGGAGATTAAAGTAATGGAGAAAGAAATGTGAGACCCGGATGTCTTATGAAAATAAACATTATTTGATTATTTTAGGAGATGTGGAAAATGGTAAGCTATTATAAGAAGAAGGGGATGAGGCACAGGTAAAGAATGGAAATATTGTGGAAGGGTTACAGGGAGAAAGGATGAAAATCATGAAACTGCCCCGAGAAATGAAAAATGCACACAGCTGTTATCCAGGTTCAGGGAAACTCCGGGCACAAAATAATTACCTTTAACTTCGTATATCATTCCTAAATAAGGAATAGGCTTGAATGAGGTTATTTTCTAAAATGTGATGATACGGCTTAGAACCAGTTAAAGGTCAACTCTCTATTCATCTCAATTTTAATCCCTGCTCAGAAATTTATATGATGTAACTTTTTGTACGGCTTATGGATAAATTATTTCTCTTACCCTGTTGGGCTGAACGTCCTGAGGATGTGTAGCCCTTATGAATTTTATACATTGGTATCTCATAATATATTAATTAATAATTTCAGGCATGATAAATATATTTCAAGAAAATGATCATAAGATTGTAGCAATATATATCTTCATGGATAATTCTATAAATATTGTAATTAGAAGGTATAATTTATGAATTCAACGAAAATGTAATATAGCGGTACCTTGGTTAACGAAGTACTTGGTTAACAAGTGACTGTAATCTATACATATCTTGGATAACGACTCAGGCTTTGGTTAACGATAAACGCCTAATCGATAAATGGCGGATTTAAATAAAACTTTCAAATTTGTAAAATTATGGATCTGTAAAAATAAATCGATTATTATATTTGTAGGAAATCGCCCCTTGGATAATAACGATAATGGTTAACGACGATAATCTTGGAACGGATTACCGTCGTACCGCTGCTCTTAAATGAAGAAAAAGTATTATAACAAGGTAATTTAGAAAGCAGATAATTATCTTCTAATGTGTAATGAAGGCGAATGGATACTGTTGAGCAAAAGGGTGTCAAGTTTTGAGGAAATGATGACTTATCAGACGATCTGTAAGAAATCTCCAAATTCTTTTTAGTGGTAAATGTGAAACTGTCAAAGGAGAGTTTAAAATTCATGAGGATTGAATGCTTTAGTGGATAAAAATATTGCGGATGTCAAGAAATAGGAAAAATCGAATTTGTCTGAGAGGAGTTGGAAGGGACGGAATGCTTAATGGTAGAATACCTCAGCCCGACAAAAAGTAGACTCTGATCCATTTCAGCTGTTACTCTTGAAAGAAAGGTCAAAGACAGGCTGCACAAGAAATTCGCGCGAAGTTGCAAACCCGGCAGTTCAGCAAGATGGCTAATTTATGTGGCTTTATGTGTGTCAATCATCAATTTTCACGCTCTATTTCTGTGCCCTTTTGTAGGTTTCACTCGATTACGAAGCGTTTCTCACGAAAGACCTTGTCAATATTTATGTTTTATTGGATGAATAAAAATAGGAATTAAACTTATCGAACTCCCAACTGGAAGGGTTCGGAAAGATATTATAATCATTATATTAATGAATGATATACATGACTGCTACACTACATCAATAATATACAAATAATTCAGTCATAAGTATTACTTGCGTCAATTCCAGTGGGTTCAGTTGGACAGTTTTTCATTAAGCACAGACATTTGAGTTACGTGAAAGTTGATATGTATAAACATTTGACATATATAAATTACCTACAAATATTTATATCTTGAAGAATAATGCCAGAAATGCACTGGGTCTCTCTTCACAATTGCGATAGTAAATAAAGAGTTCAGCTTATTATATATAGACTCCCACTTTACCTGAGCCTAAATATAAATCCGTCTCTTGTATGAAAGATATTAATAAAGAACGTCAATTGCCTTCATAATTGAAAATTCTACTGCGTAATTTTTCTAATGTTAATATGAGGAATAATTTCCTAAAAAATTCCAAATATATCTTACTATTCAAATGATAAATTCTAATAATTCTATAAATTCCGTAATATTCGATAAAAAGAGTAGGGATTAATTTTTCGCAGTATAAAGTTATGTACATAGTATTATTCCTCATCTGAATATTAACATTTTTATTCATATATCGCCACAAGTATACAGAGGATTAGATTAGATTTTGAGAAAGATGATACTTTTGAAAAACTGAATCATTATTCACCTCTTAAAAGTGGATCCAGCTCATTCCTATCTTATTACACTCCTTCCATTGAAAATTCTCTGAAAGGGGTGTTTTTTAGCCTTTTCATCTGGATTTAAACATGAATAAGTTCCACCAAGTATTGTGCGAATTATTCATTTACGATGAATGGTTTTTGGCTAAGTGAAGCGAGTCTCCGAGTCAGCGCTTTTCCTCACGGAACAATTTCTGAGAATTGAGGAGTGGAAGTGACGCGCTTCAAACTGCATCCTGCCTGTGTATCCTTTAGCTCTGAACGATGCGTTAAGTGGTATTTTGAGGAAGTGAACGGAAAGGAGGGCCATATTTCAGACTCCTTTTGTTTGCTTCGTCATCACTTCGATGCACTGACAGCGTCGGTAGGTTGCGAAAGCAGGTTAAAAACACTTACTCATCAAATGCACTCAAACTTAGAAGTTAAGAGATGGCGTTATTCCAGGATTAAATAAAACTTCTCCGTACAGTTAATAAGGTGATGTAACCTAAAATTTTGACAGGTTTCCAGTTTCTGAGGGTATTTAATGATTTTTAAGAAAGGGTTTGGCTATGGTATGTACAAGTCACAGAAATCAGAATTACTCCCAGGTCCCTTGTTATCCTCACATTCCGTATTTTCAATATATAAAAGTCATAAGTCCTTCATAGAATTTCCGTAACAACAACCCATTGCATTTTTTAGAACTGGGACCACTGCCTACATCGAACGCGGAGAAATATGATGTGGATAATTAAAAAAGTGAATTTATCGAGTGATCATCTGGTATTGTACAATATCTATTTCTTATCCTATTAAAATTTTAAAATAAAAAAGCTTACGAATGTCACGTTGAAGATATATTCTTGAAATATTTTGTTATAAATTTTTATTCCCAATGAATTCGTTATTTTCTATGTTACCCTTCCATTAATTTATAATCCAACTTCAACAATGCTTGAGGTCATCAATGTACTCCTTTTCAAAGCCGCGAAATTAGTTTTGCGCTAAACTTAGTCTAAGATCTAATCAAAGAATAATTGATTTCAAGCCAAATTGTAAATTTCGCGAAGAATAGGAATCTTTTTGGTATTATTGCTGTATCAGTGCTCATGGTTTATAGAGTAGTGGCATAGAGTTAGTGTATTAATAATTACTTCATATCAATAATAATAATTTGATACTACTTTTATGAAAATAAAATGATTCTGTTCTTTGTGAATCGATCTTATGGTTATATTTTTATGGAAAAATGTAGAACTTCGCAAGGTTGAATCTGGGACTATTAAGTGAACCATAAGTGACCAATGTTTTGTCGCTTGATAATACTTAATGATTTCCAGAGGTTAAAACTAATCAAACAATGGCTCATCAGTCTCACGTAATATCTGCGGAACTGTAGAAGGTATAAAGCCTACTATCGATCTTTTCCAATATTCCAAAATAAATGTCCATATCAGGAACTGTTTCATCCTTAGATGTAGAATAATTCATAGTATCGTAGGTGAAAATCATTTTCGTCTTTAATAAAAAGTTTCTGTGGAATTCTTCCCTGATTAATACCCGGACGTTTTCTTCCTTCACAACTCCCCGATATCCGATGAAGTTTCGTAATAAAAGGAAGAACTTCACGAGAGAGGATAAATGGAAGGCATCAAAACATGTATTTTTTCCAATAGCCTAGACCGAATACGACCGTGAGTCCAATTACACGAAATCGGCGCTCTAGAAGAAGAGCTTTCATTATTTTATTTCCATCACTCCGAAAAAATGTGAGCTTTTGTTATCGAGTTCATCCGGTGAAAGAATAACGATAGTAGAGTCTCTTTCCTTGAAGTACTTCTTTCGAGCCAATCTGAAATAGTCGAGTAGTTTTCATTACGGAGAGAGACATTCACCTTTCTTTTCTAGGAATTAACGTATTTTTCCTCTAGAGGAGAATAAAGTAAAAGATAGGAAGAACCTACGGTTTTTCCTACCTTTTATTTAATTTTACTCAGGCTTTGAAACTTCACTTCTATTTTATTATCACGAATGTTTCATCTACACCAGAATTCACGAAAATCAATAGCAAGGGATATAAAAAATTTGAAAAATGCCTATGTTTACATAAAAATGAACATCTTTGACTGCACTGTAAATTTTTATTGAGAAGTGATGTATAAAACAGTTATATAGATGCATTTATTTATGACATGCCTCAGGAAAACATGGAATTGTAACGTAGCTCTCGGATTGTAGTTCCACGATCAGGTGTTTAATTATGGAATGGATCAAAACTCAAAGAAATAAAATTCATGAGGAATTTACAAAGAAAATTTACCACAATAATGACAAATATTTGTATTATTCTATCGCCTTTTTTCTTTTGACGGAAAATCTTTTATCAAGAACACTACCATTTAGTGTAATAGCATGTTTCTGCTACGAATTATACTAAGCATTTTATTTTCTACGAGTTATTTTTATTGAGCGTTTGATTGAGTACGGTGGATATAAATGATATAAGTTTTGATCGGTCCGTAGTTATCCGAAGAGATGCGCCGCACGATTGCCGTTTATCTTCATAGAGTTCCTGTTTCCCATCGATAAAATTAATTAAATCCAAAACGATGGGAAATCTAGTGACCTTTTATAGTCCTCTCTTATTGGATGGAGTCTATCCAATGAAACTCTGATCGACGAATGCTGGAATCGCCTGGCTCTATCAAATGGCTTCGGAAAAGTGTGCATTGTTTGGATGGAGATTTATCAGCACTGCTTAAGACCAAGGAAAATAACACAGAGCTGGTGTCAAATCTATAACTGAAGGGAATGTTTGGACCTAAAAGTAATGAATAATAACAAATTTTTTAAGATTATTATATCATTAGCAAAAGTATAATAATTGTACAAAATAAATGTTATTTTTAAAGGAGATAAAAATAATTAGATTTCAAAGCATATCTAGAACTCTTACTTATGTCAAAATGCAGTTGCCAGCAGTTATGATCTCTGATAGGAAAGAGAGCATTTGCTAAATTGACAAGTATTCTACATGAATTTAATACCATCACAGTAAAATAAAAATCATGGTAATCAATTGGATTAATAAGTTAAAGTTTGAAGAGATTGTAAGTGTACAGTATTGTACTTCTTTCCAGCTGGTATGAGGCAGGAAAATTCTTTTTTTCCCTTAATGTGTCATACTATGGTGCTAGAGTACCAACTTTATTACTTTACTCTATAAATACTCTTTATTTTTTTCAGGTATCTAAATAATTCAGTGCGGATGCATCATTATAAGTTTCCGTGCTAAACTGCACTCATTTTTGTGGTTTTCAGTGAATGCGAAGTTCGATTGTAAGTCGTAAAATTATTGCTTATCTCGTTGTGAAGCTTGAATTATAAAGCTAATATGCAATTTAGGAAGGTTTGGTGGCAATATTAACTGGTCGTTAACGCATTCTTTGATTTTAAGAAAAAGGTTAGGGCTTCAAATTACGTTGCGACCTTACTGAGCGCGCTCGAATTAAGTTTAAGAAATTTCATTTTTTATTTATTACAATTAATTTAGAAGCATTTCTTGGCTCTTGCTTTTAGGGACATCTTAATATTTTCAATTTTGTTCCTAATTCTAGCAAAAGTTCGACAAGAAGCGACTTTTAAGTTGATAAGTATATCGTAATTGACTTTCCTACGAAATTAAAAATAAAATAGAAAAAATCTTATAGAAAAATATTCCCTAATTCTGTAGAGTCCTTCCTTTCACCTTTTGGTAATTGACTCAATCTTAATTTCGCCCAAAATCCTCCCACTTTTTCCATCTTTTGCTCAAAATCCTTCCTTCAAGGTTCTTTCTTCAATCATTCTCTCTACCGCTCACTTTCGCTTCCATTTTTATCCTTTAATTCCGTTCAGCTTCTTCCCCTTTTTAACTTTATTCTCGACGGCAAAGATACTTTCCCTAATCTTACAGCTTTCGGGTTTTATAAGGATTTTCCATACGTTATCCTGAAGGAGAAATTTCGCAAGTTTACAAGACTCATTTAAAGGTTAACTAAGTGCAAGATGCCCAAAAATCTCTTTAAAATTGCAAAAAATATTTAATAAATAATAAAAAAGAATGGATGAAACATATCAATAGCATATGTCTTATTTAATCTGCCGTCATCAAAACAAAAGTATCTCTGTCTGCTTCTATTTTGTAATAATTTCCACAGACTTATCTATTAATTTGTCTCTTCGAATAAAATCTTGAAATTATAAAGACTTTTTGTGGAGACCCTGTGTTTCAGTCCTAGTTACAGATCTATTATTCTAATTTGAATTCTTCGACAGCTAAACATTTGGAACCTGTAATAGTTTTTCAGCCTCTTGAGAAGGATAACAATAGATATTACATGTTGCTCTACCATGCTAAAGGAATTACAGTGAAAAACATATGGTTATAAGGCAAAGGAACAATGGATATAGCGCGCAATATACACATATGATGACATAATCACATTTTGATACAGGATAGATATGACAACAAGGAATTAGTAGAGCAAGCTTATCTAAACTATTGTTTCAGAGCTCGAATCCCTTGCTAAGCTGAATCTACTGACTTATTATATTCGAAGAAAAAGCGATACGCAATAGCTTTCAGACGCAACAATGGCGCAGAAGTCGCGCAATAGCATTTATATGTAAAGAGAGCGCTATTATCAGTTGGGATGCCAATCGATGAGTTTCGATAGTCATTTGACTGAATTTGGTATTCATCCTTAAAAATACTCCTCGTTATTCCGTTATTCAAGAGATCAAATGATGCTATTACAAAATAATCCAGATTTAAATTCGAAAAAATTGCAAATAACTTATTAACTAACAAAAAACCGTGGCTTTCGTATTCTTCTATTATGATACAAAGCATTAATAATATTACTTAAACGTATTTGGAATACGTTCAGGAAGCTATCATGTTCTTTACGAAAAAGCATTCAAAACATTACCTAAAACTAAGGTAATGTCAAAAATAAATTATTTTGCTTATTATACATTTAATAAAATGAACGTTAAATCATGTGATTACTGTTATGCATGGGCGGATGGAAATAAAAACAAATCGCTGTATTGAAGCGACTCAAAATACACAGCAAGAACGATTCCTTGTGGCTAAAAGTAATATATTTCATGTGATACACGGAACGGCACATCTGGGGTCGGACCTGAACAGCGAATGTACGTCGAAAGCGTCGTTTCAATCAGTGTAATTAATTATGAAATCCATACACAGGATTGGATTTCATAATAAATTACATTAGATTGATTGGTCGCATGTATTAGAAATGCAATCATCGCTGCCTGCAAAAGGTAATCAAATATGAAATAGTTTCCAAAAGGACAACTAGACATTATCGAGCCTGCACGTGCAGATTTGCTAATCAATAACTAGGAAAACCAATCACCGCATTCCTTGAATATTGATGAAATTATATCCCCATGAGGTCATTTTCTTCTAAAGAAAAATGGCAAACATCGATTTATCCGCTATTTCCAATGATTACGCTTTGCTCCAATTGGTTTGTTGTTTGCGGTAAGGAAACAACAGTCAGACTTTCCTGGTCACAAGCTCTTAACTATTGTGAAATTTTGTTTCAATTGCTTGAATATCCACCCATAATGCATCATGATAGAATCATTATCGCAATCATTAAGGCGGCACAGCTATTCATTAAAGTAATAGTAGAGATTAAATAAAAATGAGGCATAAAAGAAGCTTATCAAGTTGTAGCAAACTGAAGAAGGTAAAGGAAAGGCATACATGCATGGTAAGAATGATGTCCCTGCATTTATCATTGTAAATGCAATATTTCCATTAATTTTCAATAACTATAATCAATATATGGACCCAAGTCTTGGACTTGTCCGTGGCTGTGATATTATGGAAACTTCTATGTTATGTGTATTGCTCAATCATTGCATTCATTATTGAAACCTGCGGAGAATAGTATTCCTTTTGCTTCATTTACAAGTGGACTCTAATAACATTCTTGCTTAGCCTCATCTTACAAAGTATAACTCATTCTCTCTTAAAAGATTTTGGCAATGAATGGTGAAGAGATTAAAGATTCAACCAACTAATGACGATAGACAGACCTAATTTTCTTCATCTGCTGCGTATCGTCTTCATCTGCTAAAATAGCATTACAAATTTATTGACATTAATAAATAGATATTAAGATTTGTAAGATGAAGATTTCATTAGATATGATTATGTAATTTTGATTATCTTGATTAGTAAATTAGTTTTACTAAGGTACTAAGGTTTGCAGAGTTTGCTTCGGTTTGGAATTTTGTTTAGTGAAAAAATAATTCGATTTGATTCGAAATCGCATTTTTTTGCACACCTATATTTCTTAAGAGAAGATTAATTGGTTCTGTATCATCCTATCCGGCAGTGCAATCATTCCAATGATATCAATAAATCTCCAACATCTATCGCTAACATTATCTAATCTATTAGTTTCCTACTTTTGTCTAAGGAAATTTAATGCCATCAAACCTAAGGCGATGGAACTCGATTCAACCCCGGAATACAGAAGAAAATAGTCATTTTGAGTTTATTTTGCCGTGTGTCTTCTGGATGCAGTACAATGCACGTGACAAGTGATCCACTTGAACAAATCTAATCGTTGCTATGGTTTCTTGAAATCCGGTCAGCAAATCGAAATCGCCTATCTATATTACTGCTTGTTTTATCTTTGTATCGCAGACATTCTCCAGACATCAGAAACGACCGCCGCTTACCTCCTTAATAGAGATATTGCGCGAGTTTTTATCTCCTATTTTATGCGATCGGGCTGCCCCTGACTTTGGAAGTTGCGATTTTGTTTCCAGAAGTTTTTTATGTCTTTTTTGTTACATCTCTCAATACTTACATAAACGGAGCATATTCATCTGCGTAATTTTTTCTATAATTTTATCTTTCACTAATTTTAAAATAAAGTTTGTTTATGTCGATCGATTCCCTTTGGAATTATATGAGAAGCAATTCAAATCGTGCATTAGTTTCCAAAAGGGTGGTTTGTGGGATAAGCGTAGTGTAATGTATTATAACTAAATTTTATTTAAATGATGTTGCAATTTTATCATGATTCGATTTTAAGCATTTCTATCATGTTTACTTTCTTTTCTTCGCCTTAGTATGATAAACGTCTGTGGTATATTTGGAATTCATCACCGAACTTAAAGTAATTTATTAAATTTTATGATTCTCTAGAGCCTTTTGAACCCTTTTGTAGCTACTTAAATTTCACTTCTTTTAGTTCTTATAACATGTATTCATCATCTCCCACAGATACTGGTCGTTCGTAAACTAGCAAAATTCGTAAAGTAAGGTAAATAGATAGAATGCTTTTATATCGATGACGAATACATACAACCAGGAAAAACCCGGTCAGTCGAAATTATAACCCGGGATCTTGGAGTTTGCATGCTAACATACAAACCTTTCCGCCACTGAGGTAGGATTTAGATAAATTTTTAGATAATGCTCCATCAAAAAACAGGCCTCCGAGGAAATTACTGGGAACGAGCCAATTTTTGGGCTCCCGGTTAGCCTAGTAGACAATGTTTTCAACTTTTATTCAAGTAGTCCCGGGTTCTATAACCGGTAGGGGCCTATATGTGCGAAATGACCTTAGACGTCGAAGCTAAAGAAAGAAGGTGAAGATAAATTAACCCTGCTAGAGCCAAATTTCTATCTATCTCTATCCACTTCACCTTAAGGTATTAGGATTTTATTGAAGATTTTTAAAAAAATTGATCGCATTACATTCCCCTTCTAATTTTGGCCTAGCGATTCCCCACCTAAGAGTTCAAGAAACATTACTGAAATGAAATTCATACAGGGTTTTTATTACCTTGGTAGAGCTATTCCATAGAAGCTGACCTTTTAATTTACGCCTACAGTAATCCAGATTTGAAGGCGGAAGCACTATGCTAATTAGTGCTAACGACCGCCTTTTTTACGTATGCAAACTATCTTCTCCTTTAGCGAATATCTTCTTTAACATGTAGTTACATTTAAATTCGGCGGGGGCGTTATTCCCTCCTCACAAGGAAATCGATTTCAGCTGGTAAAAATACAACGACTCATTAGAATTTTCCTTCTCGCCATTCTCGTGCTCCGTGAATCATTTCGCGTGACGCAAGGTTAAGGCTCTGTCGGTCTGCTTTCATATTTTCACGATCTGCACGGAACGATAGGCCGAATTCCACAAGGTCTCCGCTAATTTTTACATCGTCACACTGCAGTGCTGTACGACTACGAACACTTTCTAAATAAATAATACTGTCTAGATCGACGGAAACACTTCCTACCACTTCCGCCTTTTCCCAGTACAACTCGAAATCTATCTTAAAGTTTCGTCGACAGTGCTTTAATTATAATATCACTCGTCACCCGGCACACGGAAATGTTATACAGCTCAAATCCCTGAAAAGTTTAATATCTTATCTCATATTAAAGGAGACAACCGTCGAGAGATTAAGAGTCACGCTGTCGTAATTAAGTACAATCTCGCGTTTGAGCCTACAGTAAAATAACTAAAGAAGTCCATTTCTTAATGTTATAGATTTATTCCTTTGCAAAACTTGAAGTTTGAATAACGGGTGTTGAGTGTTAAAATTTACATTCATGAATTACATTGTATTGCATTTATTTCTACACATTTCAATTGTACATGCAATGTTTCATTAGCCAATGTTCATTCTATATGTAGTTGATCTCAGGTGTTGAAGTAATTATTGTCTGCAAAATTCAAGATTCAAAATTCATTTTTCCTGAATCCCGTATATAAAGAATTCCAAAAAACGTTTGGTGATCGGAATTTTACTCTCGACTTCTAGCAGCTTATTTCTCATTTGGTTAGTTTGGAATGAAATTAATTTTAGCACTATGTTTTATATCGGTATTACGTTACCGATGTATCTTATCGGTAAAGGGTGATCTTTGAATTCCCGACACAAGAGATAGAGGGAGCTAGAAACGTCCTAGTGACTCTCCGTTGCAGATACTATGCGACTTATACCTCCCCCCCTCATTTGAAGTGGGGAGGGGAAAAGAGGGAGGGGTGCTATAGGAAATACATGTATTCCTGTTGACTGTAATGATTATGACTTACTGTTTTTGATTGATTAGGCGATCGAAACATATATTTGTTTGAAATATTCATACTTACAGTATACTATCGCTCGTTAAGAAATTGTTCTCGAGACTCTCGTTTGGGAGGGAAGAGAAAAACAGGGGAAGATGTGGGAAATAAGAAATGACGGTAGTTAGATATGTTTACATACCAATGGAAATGCAAACTATACAACACGGTCGATTCTTGGAAGAAACATAAACGAAAACATATCTTATCTCTTGTATCCGAAGATGTTTATTGAAACTAAATGTACCGGCGAATAGCTTTAGCAGTAGTTTTCCAGAAATATAACTGAATTTTGCGGAAATTCAATGATCAAAATTGCAAGGCAAAAAGGAAAATCGTAAGTCGGATATATAATCCACATTCATTAATAGGAAATTTAAATGTGAACACATGCAAGCGAGTGGAGCTCTCTTGCTAATAAATTCACTGTCACTATACTACCTTTCAGCCAAATGTCACAGAAATCCATAGTATTCAATTCGAGTTGCAACTAATCCCTCACGATCACGTGTACGACATATTACTGGCAAATTTCCCACGAAACTGGCAGCTATGTTTTAAACCCTGCTAATGATTGCGCGCAGTATTAAAATTTCAATGAAGAAAAATACCTTCGAATGAATCAGTATGCGACGATTCCTCATTTCTTTCGACGACGAAATGCATACATGTTCCCTAGTCACGCGGAATAATTCATTTCCATAGAAAACTTTAGAGGAGAGTATGTGCCAATTACCTGTCCCTGAGACGAAAATGCACGGCACGCCGCTTAATTGATTATTCTGAAAAATTAGACGAGATTTGATTCGTCAGCGTTTGTTTCAGTGCGCTTCATGTCGCTACGAATTGCGCCGAACGGATCGGCATTGTTTATTTTTTGAATCGTAGCACGAAGAGAATGAACGTCATTTCACTCTAGCCTGAAACGAAAATGTACTGCTAGTCACTAGGTGTTTTTTCTATCGAAGGAAACAAATCTTGAATATCTGCGAATATTCGTCTGTCGTTGAGGATAACTTAGATGCGAAAAAGACGCTATCTGCAGTAACGAAGGCGAGGAACGAAACACCGGCACACATGTATCCAGAACCGCTTGGAAAGAACCGCATCAGTCGAAAATGTGACAACATCACAGTGGACCACGCACCTATTTCCTCCGCTCTTCGATCTGGGCGACGGATCACGTGCCGACGGCCGATCGATCCAGTCTCCACCCCCGCAGGGCACTCCGGCCCAAAACCCTTCCCCAACCGGCTCCGTCCCTGCTGCCTTTCTCCGCGGCTCCTCCGTGGGTGCAGAGTCGTCGATGCCGGTGCTGAAGAGGTCTTCGCCGGAGACTCGAGGAATTCCCCGACTTCTTTATCCCAGTGTGCGGCACCCGAGAGAGTGGTGCGGTGCGGTCGATGGGCGGGAAGGGACTGACCATGGAAGGGAGGAGTTGTAGGAGGTAGGTCGGCGCGCAGGTAGGGGAAATGAAGGGGCACGGAGGTAGGGGAAGGAGACTGACTTGAAGAGAGGAATACAGGAGTAATGTGCGAATGAGCTATTGAATCGACAAGTGTCAGAAGATACGTGAGTCAGAGGTTTACGTGAAAAAAAAACACAGCGTTATTCCTTATCCACGTGAACATTTTTCCATTGTAATTGCTCCTTGACATCCAAAGCACTTAGGAGGCTATGTAATCCGGAGAACGTGACGGTAAACGAGCGCATCGCCGAAGTTGTAATGATTTCCTCGGTGTTATTCGGAAGATCACTGGCTTGAAATCCGAGAGCCATGCTTTGCATTCCCGCCGTCCCTTACCGATGTAACTGTCTAAGTGAAGCAGACAGCGTACTCCTTATTCCTGGCTGGGTCTCCACCAATCAAACACTGTCCTTGTTTCGATGGGAAAGTAAATCGCCTTCAGCAAAAGAGTCGTGAGACAAAGCACTTCCAGTTTCCAATACGAAGGTGGCGAAGTAATGAACTTGAAAAAAGAACGGGAAAAGTTTTGGAAAGAGGGGAAATAAAAAAGGAATAACTTTATGGCTTTTATACGTAGGACTTTGTGTGCTTCACAATTTGTTTTGAGGCATGACATATAATACTTGCTTTTAAAATAGTCAGAAGGTGATCAAATTATTTTAATTTTCAGAAAGTGAAATAGAAACTAAAAAACCAGTACATCCCCAGTACTGGCTTCATAGTATTTATATTTTAAATTTCGCTTGGTGAAAATAAAAATAATTAGATAATGGAAATGAACTTCCTCCTCTTAAACACGACAGAATATAACTACGTAGAAAATTAGTTAATATTAACAATAACGGCAATTAACACTAATCGTAATAAATAAATATACTTAATTTTTCATTTATCGTTTTACCCTTGATTTCCGGATCACTTATTTTATTTTATGTCCATATCATAATTATATAGCTCGGTGGCCTTATTGCATTTACTTGTTCAAATGTTAGGATAAGGCGCACTTTATAGTGCATCATACTATAAGTACACAATTAAAGAGGAGACCTAAAAGAAGTTATTGAAGTAATAAGTGGGAAACTCAGAATTCTGAATATTATAAACAATTTCATCGGGATAAATATTTGATTTAAGAGAATAGGAATATAGTCAATAAAGAACTTCATCGAAAGTACTGTTACATGTATTTAATTCAATCAAGATAAATTTCAAACAAATGAAACGACTCATGTGAAGCTCAAAGGAATAAACGTATGATTCTTGATAAATTAAATTTTCGTTATGTTATTAAATGAATCTCAAATTGATACTCGTATTCGAGCGTATCATCTCGTAAAAAATAATGTTTTAATTCGTGAGAAAATAGATTAGAACGATATTTAGTAAGAAAAATATTTTTTTTCGAGAACGATTAATTAAACGGTACGGGCCATTCCACGGGAAATCGGACAGAAATTGACCTCTATTTTTTAAAATCGATGAAAATTTTTTAACTTGCGTACTTCTATCGTAAAACCTTTGTGTCAAAGTTTCAGCTCAGAAAAAATTTTTTTTGCAAAGTTATTAATTTTTAAAATTTCGAAATTTTTGCAAAAAACGGCGAACAAGGGTCGTTTCTAAGGGCTATAACATTTTAATAAAACGTGTTACGAGAATTTTGTTTTCCGTTTTAGATAGCGATTAAATGTATCTTTGAAATGTTATCAATGAAAGTTTCACATATTGTTTATAAATTTGTTTAAATTAGCAACAAATTATTTAATGCAACGTTTAACCACAACTGCCCCCAAATAGCGGATTTTAAAATACACCATCAAATTTATCACTCTTTTTCCTGTAGAAAAACATTTTTTTTAAAGTGGGACAGCAACAATAACATATTGAAAAAATTAAATACATTGAGCGGTGCTCGTCGCGCGCGCGCCTCAGCCTCACGCTTCCTATGGTTACGCGCTCGCTTAAGTTCGTAGTAAGCCTACTGGTAGCTTCGTAGACAGATTTACTCTACACTTAAGCTTAATTACAAGTCGCAGTAAGTGTAATGGTATTCTATGATAATACGTTCTCACAAATAATTACAAATCTGAACTATGTAAATTGGAAATCCGATGGAATATCGTAGCCATTCTAAAAACATATTATTGGAAGGAAATTGAAACAGACTTATGAATTCTGTTGAATTCCACAGTGTATTTCATATTATTTTTATAGTTGTACAGTTTTCAGAAATGTGCGTATAAATTACTAGCCATTCAATATTTAATGAAAAACACATATTATCATAACAACAACAAAGAACACATAAGAACAACAACAAAATTTTCGCATATTAAGGTTATTTATAACAAACTGTAGTTGTGTAGCTTTCTTTATTCAACGAATAAGTTTTAAATGAAGCTTCGTTTCTCGTTAATGGTATGCATGCATGCATAGATAGCGTCCCTTTTACTGGTCGCGCAGCGGTAAACCTTTCTTTTAGAAGGTCTTCTTGTTTTTGATGATCGTGATTGGAAAAATAAGAAAAGAACATTCCTTTAATGTTTGATTTAGCCCATTCATAGAGAGCTTTGGCGGTAAGAATATGACCTTCGCGCAAATGTTGCAAACTAGCCCTGGCCGCAAGACGTTTTAGTGTACCTCCAACTCCATCGCAGGGTCCTTTTCCGTGGGCCGTGGCGAAGTAATGCCATTCGGCTTGAACATTAAAATCCTCCTCATGGTGACAAATGTTAATGAAATTTTTTTTATTCTTGTAATGGGTTGGCGCTCCATCACTGAAGTAAAAAATTTTCCTCACAGTGTCCCCGGAATGATTAAGATAAGAGATCAAAGAATTTTGAAATAAATGAACTGCTACTATGAACTACATATTTGGATGATATTTTAAAGTAATGAAAACCAGGAGCTTCATCTTGCACAACAAAAGCATAATTTTCAGAGAAATCGCAGACAACTGCATACTCTCCTTCCCTTAAAGTCTTCTTCATTTCTCTAAAAAATAACTGTTGCTGTTGAGCAATAAATCCATGTTTCTTCAAAGAAATTACTTTTGAAAGAAAGTCATCAATGAAATCGGGGACCTCTTTCTGAAATATTTCGAGAGTGGTTCTATCGACGGAAACCCATTGACTATAAACTAAATGATCGATTTAAGCTTTTTCAAATGCATGTTGCAGCTGCTCACGTATTTGGTTTGTTCCGGGGCACTCGTTGCATGTACCCAAGTAGCATATTGGCAATGGGGGATTGCATATAACCCTGGCGACACAATCGCGATAATTTTTAATAGGAAAATGGTCTTCTTCCGTTAACTCTGGTATTCGAGAGCAGTCGATCATTAATTTGATATTTTGGTGGACTGTGCAGACACAAACGCAATGGGTACCGGATGAGCCAGGTAAGACACAATTTCGAGGTCTTAATAATGCAAATTTAGAGAATCCTATTTTACATTCTGCATGTTCGTCTTTGAAATACGAATGTAATTCCTTCAAATTGCTTAATAACAACCTTTTTTGAAGGTGCTCCTTAGTTCCATTCTTCCATATGGTAACAAAATCTTTTTTTCCAGGCATAATCCTGGAAACGTCATCCCTTTCATAAAAGGCTTTGACTAAATTTTCCGTTTCCAGCGCCAACGGATTCCCTTTTTTCCTATTGGGACGCGACAAAACGTAACCTGCCCTAGCGCATTCCTTCGCCGCAGTGATCATATGCGTCGTGGCATTAAAATTCTCTTTAATTTTATTATAAGACCAATTTATTGGAAGTACCGTTAAAATCTTTATCTTCTTATCCCTATCTTCTGTTATGTTAAACGCCCCCTTTAAGTTAATCAAAATGGAATTTTCGGCCTCATCATTGCTATCACTTGAATCTATCACTGCCTGATTACGGGGAAATAATCGTCTAACACTTTTTTTACCTTTCTCAGCTTTTCTTTAACATATTTCGTTTGACGGAGTTTCTTTTTTGAAATCGGTGTTTCACCAATATGCGTTAAGGTTTCATTCAGTTGAGAATGAGAGGTCTCTTGAATAATATTAATGTCTACCTCACTACCACTTTCACGTTCTTCTAATCTGGATGTTTCTGAAGCAACACTCCCTTCGCTCTCACGGATATTGTCACTGGTCGTAGACACTGATGCTGTTTCTTGCTCCTTTTTGCTCAGCTTCTTTCGGCAAAAGTCACAAATCCGCATATTTGGATGATATTTTAAAGTAAGTCCCCACTTATGCAGATTTTCCTTTGAAATCTTCCTCAATTTCTTGGCTAGAACTTTCTTATGAGGGCGTCCAAACGGATTGATACAGCGGCTACTTGTATATTTTGGTCCCATCTGTATATGTTTATGCATAACATTATCTTTCGTTAATAGAAATATAGAACAAATGTCACATCATGCATTTCTGTTCTTCACACCTTCAGGCTGAACGGTATTTATCTCAACCAATCCTTACCTTAATCTCGAAAATATATCAGTAAGCAGCAACGCCTGAAAGTAGCTTAGAATTTCACAAGTACCACAAAACTCTTTAACACTGTGATTTCGGTTAGGTTAGAACTGTGAGGAAACAAGAACTGAACTGAAAAGGCTTCGTATCTTTCTCTGCTGTGGAAAGTGAAGCATAATGTTTATGTGATAACTCATCTGTCGAGTAGCACTTATCTCATACTGCTTTCATTCAAATTGGAGGAAAACTTAATATACCCTAAACCAACCAGTGTCGAGAGGCAATAAATTTTAGACCATAGGTTCTGGTATTTCGTACTTAGGAGAATATTAATTCATTAAAAGTCCTGTAAGCGAAGCAGTGACAGGAGAATGGGTGCATTGAAGACTATACTTCCCTTTGTCCAGAAAAGAGAGCGTTGATGAAAATGCATTAGGCTCTAGCTCTTAGTCGATGTTTACAAGAAAGCTAAGAAATATAAGCTATACAATCGTGAAAACGTCAGAGAGGCAAGCTATGCTTATAGATAAATCATAAGCCTGAACTATCGAAATGAGACCAGTTTACAGGTTTGATTTCCAGAAAATTGTACATTATATAAATTTGTATATTATATGTATTTATACATTATAGGTATATATAAATTATATATGCATATATAATTCAAGCGTTCCAGTGAAAAGATTTTTTCGGAAACATATAAAACTTAGTCTTCATTTTTCAACGTATATGATATTGAAATGAAAGAGGATTATTATATTGTAAATTAAATATTGAATGGCTAGTAATTTATACGCACATTTCTGAAAACTGTACAACTATAAAAATAATATGAAATACACTGTGGAATTCAACAGAATTCATAAGTCTGTTTCAATTTCCTTCCAATAATATGTTTTTAGAATGGCTACGATATTCCATCGGATTTCCAATTTACATAGTTCAGATTTGTAATTATTTGTGAGAACGTATTATCATAGAATACCATTACACTTACTGCGACTTGTAATTAAGCTTAAGTGTAGAGTAAATCTGTCTACGAAGCTACCAGTAGGCTTACTACGAACTTAAGCGAGCGCGTAACCATAGGAAGCGTGAGGCTGAGGCGCGCGCGCGACGAGCACCGCTCAATGTATTTAATTTTTTCAATATGTTATTGTTGCTGTCCCACTTTAAAAAAAATGTTTTTCTACAGGAAAAAGAGTGATAAATTTGATGGTGTATTTTAAAATCCGCTATTTGGGGGCAGTTGTGGTTAAACGTTGCATTAAATAATTTGTTGCTAATTTAAACAAATTTATAAACAATATGTGAAACTTTCATTGATAACATTTCAAAGATACATTTAATCGCTATCTAAAACGGAAAACAAAATTCTCGTAACACGTTTTATTAAAATGTTATAGCCCTTAGAAACGACCCTTGTTCGCCGTTTTTTGCAAAAATTTCGAAATTTTAAAAATTAATAACTTTGCAAAAAAAATTTTTTCTGAGCTGAAACTTTGACACAAAGGTTTTACGATAGAAGTACGCAAGTTAAAAAATTTTCATCGATTTTAAAAAATAGAGGTCAATTTCTGTCCGATTTCCCGTGGAATGGCCCGTACACAAATTACATGAGAATCGGAGATAATTTTATTAATTTTCCGAATGAATTTTGGCTTCTTGTTAAGGATATACCTGTGAAAATTTAAGATTCTATTTGTGGATTAATTAATTTAAGATTCTATTTCTGTTTGGCGTAGCTTTTTGAATGCAACATAATCTAAAGGATTGAATGAATAAGAAACAATGCCACCGAAAAATATTAATTCTGAACGGAAAATTAGTCAGCAATGCATTTATTGATCTGAGGAAGTAGATAGAAAAATTAATGGAGTGGGTAAAGGAAGTGATGCCTATCGGAGGATAGAAGGAACGGCCCTGAAAAAAATATGTACGAGATGTGGATTTGAGATTAGGAAAGAAGGAAGGTAATGAAGAAAAAAGTTAAAGGAAGGAATGGGGGAGAAGAAGAAAGTTGAGAGAAGGAGAAGAGTAAATGAGAGTGGGAAGGTTATGAAAAGATTGGAAGTGAAAGTAGGAAAAGGAGAAAGTAAAAGAAGTTAATAGGGGAGGAGAGGAAGTGCAGAGGATAAAAAAGCTAACGGAAGGAACAAGGGAAAGTGAATGAGAGCAAATTAGAGGAAGGGAAGGGTTTTAAGTTATTGGTGGAATATGTAAAAATGAAAAACAGCAAACGAGAGGGAGTCAAAGAGTAATAAAGAAATAGAGGAGAAGGATTGAGTGAAAGAAATTTAAAGAGGAGGGAGCGAAAAGATAAAAAAGTTAAACGAAGGAACAAAGGGGAGTAAAAGAGAGTGAATGAGAGTATGGGAAACAGGCCAAGCAAAGGTAAGGGAGGAAAATGAAAGGAAGGAATAGGGGAAGTGAAAGGAGCGTGAGTGAAGTGAGAGAAAGAAGGATGTGGTGATAGTACAGCGACAGCTCTTTTCTTATTCGGTGACAGAGTATGGATTCTCCAGGGGAAGAGAGAGAGAAATGTGAGAATCGATGGATAGGCACGGGGCGATAATGAATGCGAGAGTGCTGAAGCTTAAATGGATCAATAAAAGAGGATATATAAAAGTTGGTAGAGCAAGAGTGCTTCCGAATTAGTGGCCGAGATGGCTCCAGTTTTTGATGGATAATAAAAGTAATGCTTCAAAATAATTTAATGACAGAAAGCTTCAATGGTAAAAGAGTCCGAGATGAAACATTTGAAAGTTTGACAACGATTTGGGAGAAAATATTTCAACTACATGCACTGCTGAAAAAAACTTTCTGTTTATTTGGCGTAAGCAACCTTATAGTCTGTACTTCCCTTTCTACTTTTCTCGAATTTCTCATTTGTTTCAGAAACTTCCGTTCTCTTTGTGATATGTTGTGTTTTATTATTGGCATTATATTATTTGTATTGTATTTATTATTACTACCTTAGTTTCAGGTTGATACTCAACGGGGAAATAAAAAAATTGAAATACCATACTCGTCGTAGGAAGGAGTTGTTTGCAACCTCAATTCACAAAATTCATTTATTTCTTGAAAAATCAGGTTCTAATCAAAGAGAGAAATATTCCATTAAAAAACTGAAATTATTTATCTATCCCCTAACTTTGGTACTACTTCTGATTTCGTGCGACTATTCTCTCTAATTCAAATTGCAAACGAAAGAAAGCATTCGAAGATAAAAATGAACCTATTATAACTGTTCCGCCAACTCAATTGAGGTGTTTTTTTAATTTATTTTGCTTTCGGATCAAAAAACTCGCAACATTTTCATATACAGCTTCTATCAATTTTTTTCTTTTCTTGGATGCTTTGAATAATTCTTTTTCGAATATTTAGTCTATGTAAAAAGTAATCCGATGGATGGATGAAAGGAATACTTAATTACTGTATGTGTCCTTGTTCCAGTCACATTTCCCTTATCTTCTGCAAAAGCACTAATTTTTCTTGAAATATTCTGGTTTTCTGCGTAGAGATTTAAGTATATTAAATCAGGAATACAACAATATTTTGCGAGAATATATCATTTAGAATATTTTCAGAATAAACGAAGTAAACGGAATGACGTGGGTTGTTTTACATATTTATTGAATTTCTACCCATTAAAACTCATAATAATAAATGAATTTTGCTAGAACCTATCTAAAATACAAATTTATCGGCTGTTTCGCTTTATTTGTCTGACATTTAAATTCTTCTTCAAGCTCGTCAATGAAAACAATAAATCTAAAAAAGCATTTAACTCTGGTCTTGGAAGGAGGCTTGAAAAAATTAACACGTGCTTCATTACTCTGGGTAGAATTTGGTCCGAAGCCAAGTGAATACAGAAGAAGTAGAGAATGCCAAATAAGAGCAATGCATTGCTGCATTGGAACCGATTCGATTTTTATTGCAGAATTTAATTGAAAACTAGTCATGAATGTCAATCTTCAAATTATTCATATGAGGATGAACTGAAACAAGAAAGCCTTCCTTGAAAGAATTGAAAAGTAGAATTAAAGGCCCACATTATCTGAGGAGAATTTAAGGCCTAGATTATCATAAATTTAAAATTTCCGGTCTTAAAAAGGACATATAGTTTTAAATATTCGTTTCTGAATCAGGAGGTAATAGAATATAAAAGGTTACCTAAAGTAATTTTGGATCCTATTCTCCCTCCCTACAATTTTTTATGAACAGAATCGAAAGAATTTTCAAAACTGAGAAAAGGTGAAATTGTAAATTGTAAGTTGTGGATATTAATGATTGCATGATAAAATTTACTTTTAATTATATATAATACATACAATGTAAAATATTTGAATATTTGTGTCACATTTTAAAAAATCTTGATAATTTCGTATTAACATAGTCGTATGCCGTTGTAGAACGAGCTGCCTTCCATCCAATTAGAGTGAATACAAGGCAGGGATTTTATTTTTATATTTCTTCTAAAGTGCCTACAATCTGGCTTATTGCCTACCTGTAATCAAAACATATAAATAAAGTAAAAATAGAAAAGAGGCAGTTGTCAGTTGTTAAAGATTCGATGTCATCGAGTCAAGTGGATGAATTCCCATCCTTAGCTGATACCTTGGATGGTTATTGTTTATGCAAATGGATTTACGCCAGTCTTATTTAAGGATACTTGTTCAGAAGTTGAGCCATACGCAGCCTGATATTAAATTGCACATTGCGTGGGGAGAATCGCTAGAGGTCGCCGAACAATCACTCTCACCGGTAAAGTAATGATCGCTATTCAGAGATAATATCGAGCGCGATCTCGACTTTGTACTTGAAGCACGGAAAGGTCTCCACACTTTTTATCGAAGCCTTGACAGCCGAAGAAGGGGCTTTTCCATCACCATGAAACATGCAACAGGAGTTCTTAGCAATGCGAAAAGGACGATGGGAAACTTATTGGAAGAACGCTGAGGGGAATCGCCGCTGTGTCTGCAAGCGGAAGAGGCAAAATGAAGATATAAATGAATCGGACAAGGAGGACCTCGGAGAGAAACCTTAATGCCGCGGAGGAAGGAAATGGTAGCGCGATGTGTCAATCAACAGGAAAGACGTCACGCGCTGCAATATCCGCCAACGAGTTGAATCTCGATCTTTCAATTTTCCTCGATAGTTACCGTTACACGTCAAATTTTATAAGTCACTGGGTGCATTGAGGACATGCTGAAGGAGAGGCGTAGACTGGTTTGTTTTTAAAATGCATTTTGAGTGCT
The DNA here is from genome assembly GCA_036926295.1 of Pachydiplax longipennis. Classification (NCBI taxonomy): domain Eukaryota; kingdom Metazoa; phylum Arthropoda; class Insecta; order Odonata; family Libellulidae; genus Pachydiplax; species Pachydiplax longipennis. The sequence continues at coordinate 1,255,296 of JAVFKF010000035.1, read as the reverse complement.
TTCCGCAGTACAGTTATAACTAATCAATGATAGTCTCCGGAGTAACCTTCGTTATTCGAAGTGTGATTTTTTTCTATCTATTTCTCAGCCCCAATTTCTCAAATCACTATCATAACGAACATTGTTCAGCTTCAGAATAGCTTTATTAGTATTCCGTCTACTAATTTTAATTAACTCATTTTCAACTCAAAATATAATGTACTGAAGTTGAACGTAGTGGACTTTTTCCTAATGATAATATAAGAACGGAATTGACGCGGTGGGGGAAGCCTTGAAAGAGAGGAGCTAGATTGAGATTGCTTTGTAAATTTATAGACATCCCGTTTACAGAGGACGTAACTGATATTATGCCCCCCTGCTTCTTCGATAATGAGAATAAAATAGGAGAAGTAGACGCTAGAACATGTCGTTTTAAGGATTCATTCTTTCCGCGATAACAATAAACTAAAAAAGTAGCTAAATCGTTCGGTATTTACACCCTCTGCCACTCACCGAAATGAAGCTTACATATTTAAGTAGATGTCTATGCAGAACTATGCTGGTATATAATTATACTTACAACGTTACAATTGGCAATTCATCGTAATTAAGAAAAGCAGTGTCCTCATATTATAACATCAGAAAGGCGATGAATCGTAAATATTTTTACGTATATATATGAATGGTAAATTATTAATGCATTTATTGACTTGAGGAACAAAAAATGTAACTACTCATCAGTTTCAAAAGAATTTCTCATAGTCGTTTACTTCTGAAATTTTCCTTCATCCGCCATCATGAAGTTCAACGAGATTTTTTTCTCTGTGAAGTCTCTCTGTCTAGAAGTTCAAATAAAATAGATCATTATTTTATACCACTAATATCATCATTTTGCAGTTCGTCAAGGCATCGCATCTTGCACTTACCAGTCACTTCATGCTCTCTCATTTCCTAACTTAAAACACTATCTCTTACTTGCCTTTCATAACCTCGTAACAATTAAGATCAAGCTCATCATCCTTTTGTAGCTTTCCAAGGAATCGCAAGGACATAATTTGGTATTTTATCTAGGTCCTCCGCTGTAATTATTGGTTGAGAAATCCGTTGATGACTTTCTTGAATTAAAATTGAATTAAAAAAACGACTTTTTACAAATAAAGTAAATAATAATGATAAAATAGCTCATATAGGTTTAGCGCCCATTTTGCTAAGAGAAGAAGATATACAACGAAACATGTTAGTATACACAAGAAGAGAAGAGGAGAGAAAGATGATCTAAGAAATCGCTCTATGGTTACTATTAAAGAAGTATTCAGAAGCCTTGCAAAGATTAAATATTTATGTATAAATGGTTAAAACAGGGCAATTATTCCCGAAAACAGAAGGATTTTGATTTCCAATACAAGAAAGTGTGATAGCTACTAGGAACTACTGCTATTGGAAGTAAATTCTAAAGGAAACTATAGATTCTTGTAAGAGTCTTGTAGAAAACACCATCATTAGAAGATAATACGAAAACAAAGCACATGAGTAGAGGATGCATATTGTTGGCTGGAAAGACTTTACGAAATGACACAGCAGCCAAAATAATAATAATCAAGAAATAGCATTAAAATTTCAATTAATAGAAATGCACCTTACTACAAATAAGAAGGTTAAATTATACTGGGAAGCAAGAATTATAAACTTTACTTGGACCGCCCAGTTCACATACATCAAAAAATAGACCAGACCTCACTGTTACTGATAAAATATCCAAGAAAAATTGTTACTTAATCTAGCCGTCCCGAACTACTCTAATATTAAGAAAAAGTCGAAGAAAATTACTAAATACACCATTTTAGAAAGTGGAATAGAAGAGCTCTGGGGACAAAAAGCGGTTTAGGACCAAGAATAATCTCAGTTTCAGGAATTGTGACGAAGAATTTGCATAAGCACTTTAAAAAAATTCAATCACAACAAAACTATTTACACATTTATTCAAGAAACAATTATCCTAATAATAACATCTATAATGAGAAAATACTTAAAATTAGAAAGTATATGACAGTATATAGAAAGTATATGACTTGAATACTAAATTTAAAAATTAGCTTGTCTCATTTCTTTCGTTAAATACACCCATAATAGTTGAATATTTCCAGCAAAAGAAAGACTGAGAAATGAAAATTTAAAAAATCTATTACATCGTCTCCGTTGCTTATAATCTTTACTCTTCTTCTGCTGATAGTCAACGTTCCACAACTATTCAAGAAAGTACTTTATGAATACCCTATTTCTTTACATCCCTTCTTTTTATTTTCTCTGACAGGATTTTCTCAAAAACGTAAATTACCGATATCAATAAAACTCAAGGAATAGTAAATAATACTAATTAGATAAAAATATTCGAACTTATTTCCTTTTGATTATGTTATGGACGCTATATCATAGGTAGTTGTCACCTCAACTTATGATACCAATATCCTTATCTGCATTTTAATAATCATAAATAAAGAGTGCTGTACGGACAAATAACAACAATAAGTGATAGTATAAATTATATTAACCATAGTCTACGGTGATATCATAAATCGTTACAGTAGTAAATATTAGTCTATTAATCTGGAAAGTGAAATATATCGAAACTAACTGAGGCCAAAATTTTCGTCATGTGTGAATAGATCTTTCCCAGGTATTGCTAGTTCTCCAAAAAGACTGAATGAAGGTCAAGGAAGAGATAAAAGAGAAAAAAGTGTCTCGAGTTGGACAGAATCAGTAGCTGCCAATTTTTCCCTAGGATAAGGCCTTCGATTTTATGCACTTCACGAGCTGTTCCACTTTTCATACTCCAGTTTTTTGTCGCTACTGCATCTTTTCGACTGGTCCTTCTTAGTGAGAGGAACGCGGTAATACAGATTTTGTCTGAATTACGAATAACATTTGAATCGAACAGCATATTTAAATTTTACATAAATTTCAATTACCCTGAAACTATTTAATTGAATTCTTGCATTTGAATACCATATGCTTAGCATTTGCTCCTTATTTGAATTTTAGTCTATTGGATAACTAAAGCATTTTTTGTGAATTGTCCGCCGTAGTAATCACCGTCGTCTATGTATTTATCAATTCATCCCGTATTAGTAATTTTAGCAAACATATGTTATTTATATGCCATTCAGGCATTATTTGCACGCTTTATCCTGTGGGTCAGATTAATGCAATTGAGAAAGTCACCGGAGGATCCAAATTAAGTATCGCTTTTACTCTAACCATTGAGTAAGTATTCCACTTTATGCTTTTACTAAACAATATGAGTCCGATAACGGATTGACAAAACCACTGTATGAAATGCATATGAAGTTCATTTTTATCGTTTGTAGGCTCTTTTTCTTTTGCAGAATTTAATAAGAAATGACGACCGAAAGAATTCAAAATACTCGCCGCAAGTAATACAATTCAACTTTAATTTTTGTTTTGATAAATCCACCAAACCAAACCAAACGACCAATCCAAGTGACCAAAAAACTGCATGAGTATTTTCTGAATCTCATAGTTTTTAAACGTTCACGCATGCTAACTGTTTTCAAAGCTCAAGGCCGTAATATGATTCTGAAGGTCCATTTCTTGCGTTCGTGCGTGAATTAACTTCCTGACAACTTACGAGCCTTAAGCATAAAGTAGGGAGGAGGAATTCACGAATATCATATGGACATGGAAAGCCACTATCAAGAATGATGGGATATCAGTAATATGTGATGGCTTAAGCGATCAGCGAAAATTATGAGAAACTGGAATAAAACTAGGAGTACGAAAGAAAAGAAGGAAAGTTCTTCAGATCAACGGAATGACTACTAAACATATCTCATTATTTTGCAAGCAAACTGTACGCGATAGGAAAAATTGAAGGCTCAGCCTATCTAAAAACATAAAAATCAGTAAAAGAATGCAGCCGAACAAAAATTTATTCTTGCAGACCTTTTTTATGTATTGCTATCACATCAGTTTTAGCTATCGGCTATTGCGCGCTTGCCTGAGTATTCTAGTAAAAACTTCTCCACGAGTCTTAGAAAATTTTCTTCTCCGTAATACAGCGTAAGTATTATTGACACATCCGAAATCGTCACTTCGATAGTTTCATAGCTACAATAAGCAAATTTGCCCTGTTTTCCTTCAATTAATTAAGTTTCCTTATGACAGAAAGATAAACGACACTATCAGGGAAGAATTAGCTACTGGTCTCAGGGAATGGGCGAAATCGCCGCTTCCGGCCCAAGATTCGCGTGTTGAATTCTGTTCTACGACAATGTCCGCCCACAGAGGAATATGGACCAGGGGAGGCAAGAATATTATGGAAAATTTCGGCGGCATTGATTTTATTACAAAAATATAGAGATGTAAAAAGAAAATACTTAATTTGTTCCAGTATTTTTTTATAGTTTTAAACTATAATGCAGCTAGAGATAGCGTGATAACTCTGGTATGAAATAATGGAATCAAGCTGACGTAGCGAATTCCTGGAACTTGTTTTGCAGGAAGTGTACTATGCTCTGAAATATTACGTAATTTTTATAAAAACTTACGCTCTCATCTAAGGAAGGATGACACATTGATTAGTTGAATAACTTTTTATGACCGCACCGTTGAGGTTACTCCGATGTGTTATGAAGTTGAAAGATATCAAGATGCAGGGTTGCCTTATTCTTGAGGTTCTCTTCCATTTTCTCTCTGTCTCCAAAGAGAGAAATGCACACAATATTTTATGTGGAATTGATGAAATCTTAACTATTCCTTTTTATTTTCCAATCAGGTAACTTGCTGGGCTATGATAGGCATATTGGCGGCGCGTTCGACTTTCGTGAAAGCGGTTCCTGGTTCGATTCCGGAGTCCTCGTGCCAAATGACCTCAGCTGTCAAAACACTTTAATTTAATTTATTCTTTTCTTAAGAAAATTTCCATCTTCATGTAAAATATCTTTATTATCTGCAATATACCGGGAAATTATGTGATAACATACTTCATTGATATTATTTCTCCATATCTCGTCTTATTTTAGCTTTCTGATAAACTTCTGTTCAATGGATCTATTTTTATTTTAGTAATGTTGTAATTACTTGTTTGGCACTGCTGAACGACAGAATTTGATGTCAGAAGATTAATCAATATAGTTTAGATAGAAGAAGAGATACTATTCGCTTTCCTTCACGCTTAAATAAAGAACTTTGTTAATATTACTGTTAAAATTTCCTTTTTATCAACCCATCAATGATTCCCTGTTCTCTTTTCCTCTCTTAACTCCAATGTATCTTCTTTATTTATTATTTATGAATCGATTTTTGGGGATTTTAAGCCCAATCCAAGAGTCCAATAAAATAGATCACACACAAACGAAGAGAAAATAAAATATTTAAAAATGTCGAGAAATAAATTTAATGAAAAATAGGAAGATCTAAATATAGCAGGCTATAACTTGGGAGGAGTAGTCACAGTAAGAAGTAAGGGGTTGTGGAAATTCTTCACGTAGAATGAAGGGAGACGTTGTCCTTTTTCCACTAAATAATCTTTTTCTTCAATGAAGAATCACGACTAGATTTGGATGAGTAACCCTCATCATCAGGAAATCAATATCCGTAAACGTATTTAAAGAAACAAGGCCATTGGAAAAATCAAGAAGTAGGAAAATTTGGAAGGAGGGAGGTTGAACAATCAGGAAAAGGAAGGGTGAGGTGAGGGGTTTGGAAACAGTTTGCGGAACAGCAGGTATAGTAGAGAAATACTGTCAGTGAGTGGTGAGATGCACTGAATCAATGCATAGTCTTGGAGTCTTTAAATACATTCACGGATATTGCTTTCTCACTTCATGATGACTATTACTTTCCGAAACTTGATCGTGTTTCTTCATTAAAGAAAAAATATTTTATTTATTAATTTTCTATCGGAAAAGGACTCACGCTATTTTATTCTACAAATCAATGTTTACGATTGTATCTTCATAGCAAAATCAATTCACTAAATTCACAAAATTAATATATATAAAACAGTTATATGAGCAATACTGACTTTTGGGGAAGATGCGATAAAAACTACAGATGAAAATCATTTAAGGATATTTGGAAGAAGGTTTGAGAAATACGTATGTGGGCCTGTCTTAGAAAACTATCACTAGAGAATTTTACTTAATGATAAAATGAATCAATTAATTACGAATGAGAAGATAGTACGGTTTATAAAAGCACAGAGGATCAACTGGTTAGGACACATAGAATGAATGATGACAGAATAGTAAAAAAGACATACTAAAATAACTTGGATGTTGTAAAAAAAGGGGAACCAAAGGAAATATGAAAAAATATGTCATATAATAAATACAATGGGTGTACGATGCTGGAAGCAATAAACCAGAAACAGACAATCCTGGAGAGATACTGTAGAGGAAAACAAGGCTCACACTGGGCTTTAGGAAGAAGAAATTGGCCCTTTATTGGCGAAATTAGATCCATGTGTCTTTCCTTCTCATTCATCTAACCATGTATGTCCTTGTAAACTTTAAAGTAGTTACTGAAAAAACGAGGGACCTCATTCAAATATGTTTTCATTACATTTCTAAAAACATTTGCTCATGTAAAATAGAGTTTTTAGTGAAATATGCTTAAATTCGCAAAAATGCTTTATGAAAATAATCATTTTATTTAGAAGTACTCAGCATATACATCTAATTTATTGAATATTTATTTATCAAAAAGAGCTGCGTTACAAACACGCGATCGTGCGTATTTAGGTCAAGTAACGAAATGAGTTTCTCTCGGAAAATTTTTTTCACGATTCTGCTTTCCTTCCCGTCTTTTATGCTTTTGCTTTGGCACGCGATGTCGCTGCTTCCTCAGTCCATCAATATTTCCATCAAAGAACTGTATCGTAATGGTTAATCGATATTTATTCTATCTTCCTTAGTTCATGACAATATTCTGCGGAAATTTTGAGTAACAAATTGGATGCTATGGTGCTAGAGTGTATTAAATTGCTTACAAGCATTACGTATTCGCGTGTTTTGGAATACGATAAATTAATATTATTTGATTCCTTATACATGTGACAGAACCACTTTTACCACACGAGTAAAATCTCTATGGCCTATATCTAAGAGTATTGTTGCGTAAAATATTATAATACTTACTGATAATGAAAAATTGTTGAAGTTCCTATTATTTAAGCCTTAAAAAATTAGAGAAGTTTTTAATATCTCCCAAAACTGTATAGTTAAATGCTCTGCGTCTAATTTGAATTGTTCAATAATTTCTAACAAAGCAAAATAATGGCGATATTCAGAAATTCGTGCAACTAATTCAAACTTGAAATTTTGAACATTTCAGTTTTGAATTAGCCGTATGAAAGTATCCTTTTCATAAATTACATTATAATTTAGCAGGCATACCCGGAGAAGTATATCAAGAAGCACGTATCAAAATATAAACTTCAACAGATTATTAATTTTTCAGATTTTTCTAATACCTATTCGACTAACTAGGCAGAGTGCTTAGATAGTTCTTCTGTAATTCGTTAAATATATTAACCGAGACTGAACTCGGATAATATTTTTATCCGGTTACAAAGTCTAGTCCTGCTATATGAAAATAAAATCCAAATATTTTTGTTTCTTCTCCGTAAATTTTATTTTTCCACGATTCTATTTTCCTCTGATTTCATAGCCTATTTTTGATAATTTCAGAGGTCATTTAACTCCTTTACTTCCTGCTCTTAGCTACATTGTATGCTATCTCAAATCGAGCGATCAACATACGCTAATACTTTATGGAATCGCCACTAATGGAAAGATTACGCAACAGCTGCAGTATTGATTGCATGTATCCTTACGATGAAAAGGAATCGGCATCCAGTATGCACTTTCCTGCTAGAGAAAGCGTTCACCCGGTTTGTGGGCGACCGAGAGACAAATTGCTCTCTTCGCCAGGAAACCCTCGCTCTGAAACCGGTTGAAATTGAATTAATTCCACTAGACGATTTCAAAGTATTTGCAAGTTTCTTTTTCGGTAGAGATATCTTCATTCTCCAATGTAACCTAACCAAAGGTATTACATAAGATCGCGATTAGAAAACTTGCATACATTCGTATTTATCATGCTAATCCCTTCAGCACAAGCTCCTTCTTTGTATTGTTTATTTCCAGCACTTCCTCATACTTCCATAATTTTTCCAAGTGCAAACTTTGGTTTTTAAATCCACAAAGTAGTTTTCTTCTATTTACTGCTTTGGATTCCAATATTATGAGAATTTTTATAAAGCAAACAAAAATTTCGCGACATTTTGCGTTTGTACGTACGTAATCAGTCACATAGAACAATCCAAGTTACATAGGCCGGAATGACATAGTGAGTAAAGGGAAATAGATGCTAAAGCAAGTCGGTTCTAGGATTAATTTTTTTATATTCTATTAATGAAATGGAGTGCGAGCCCCTCCTACCACACGTCCAAAAGGGTTACGCGTGTAGATGATTAAATGAGATAAAAGTACCCCATTCATTCATTTGATAACTTAGGGGATTGCTTTGGTGAAATGTTCAAGCTGTGGTAACGCGTGATGTATGAAGAAATGAGACGAAATTAGAACAGAAGTAAACGTTTTATGCATTTTGGAGCACGATGTATACGAAAATTATAAAGTTGTAATGAATACCTACATTTCTATGTAATTGTGCGTCATTAAAATAAACAATTGAGTAACCAAGTCAATAATTGAATTATTAACACAAGGAAGCTATGGAAACGTCTTAACTTCTTGTGAAGCTTGTTATTGTTGGCAGACCCGAAACTTATTTTCAGGAATAAAAATTTTTCCTAATCAGGATTCGAACCAGTGAGGATAAAGTTTTGGAGTAAACTTCTGGAGAAAACTTTAGTATACCAGACACTCTAACCATTCGATCAGTTTGATGATGATAGGTCGGTTATAATTCAACAAAAATGTTGGTTAAGTAGATTACTGCATGCCAGATAATGACAAATAATTGCCAGATAATGACAGATACATTTAAATTAATCTTTGGCATTTTACGGAGTATTTTGACAAACATCAGATATATGCGATAATAGTAGTACATTTTTCTATAAATTAAATTAATTTCTTAGTTTTTTGGCGGGGGAATTCGCTAATGTAATATATTAGCTAAACGTTGGATATAAAGCTGTCGAATAGGCAAAGTGATTCCATTCAGGGTGTCCGCGGCGCTCAGCCGAACTCAACCGCACCGTAGAAAATTCCGCCACGTTCCTAGGATGGTGCGTGAATTGAAACAGTTTCTTCAAATTCAATATTCAGAAACCTCAGACACTTTCGTAGTATAAAAGAGTTGAGTTCAAAAGTCCATAACGCTTTTTCTATTTGTTTTCCTTACTTCATATCAAAAATTAGTGGGTAAAGTTTTCGTCCATAATCTAACATAAAATGAGCAACAACTCATATAATCATTTAATGATAAAACATCGTCATTTTTCCAACCTTTTCCATCAAAAGTCTCTAGTTAACAGCTCACAACCTAACAAATTTCTCCGTAAAATCCAAAAAATACCCTTTTACGAGGAAATCGGTCAAGTTGGATGCCCTGTATCTATTTAATGCGTACAAATTACGAAAAATAACTAACGGAAACGTAAAATTAAATCTCTTTAAAAAAAGATTTACAACCACTCGGCCAGATTTGTTGTCCACTGTGCGATCGTAAATTTTATATTCAAAATGTCCTCTTTGGTGAATCTTCCATAGAGAAGTTTCCAAAATGGCGAGCAGTAAGAATGGTTTTTATTTATTTAATTCATCATCGGGATTTTTTGAGATGATTAATGGAGAGACGTTCTGATGCATCATTAATAAGAATGACGAGGGAGCTCAAGTGATATAAATCTGCGCGTAAAACTTGTGAATGTGACGCAAATTAATGATTCAGCAAAGTATTACTCGATCAAAGAAAAGGAACAGTTGAAAATGATTGCATTTTTTGTATTTTACGGCGGTTCCTTGAAGTAAACCGTACGTTCCAGTCGTAAAAACCAGAGTGGAGAATGCAGAAAATGTTGATTGATTTGATAATGGAAGGCTTATTTGATTTTTTGTCATACCGCTTATATGTCTTACAGCTATCAAACTATACCTATATTACGGTCGAAACTGAAAAAATTAAAAATCTGAAAATTTACAAAACAATTCCAACTTACCTTGGAAATATACGCTTTGCTAGATTTCCAAATTAAGTTGCTGGAATTGTAATTTACAGTCGAGTCTCGATAAGTCGAATCTCAAGGTACGGCCGAAAACTTTTGGTCGAGTTGTTGTGGTTTCGAATTAGTGAGGTTTGGAGATATCGAGTTTTCTACTTAAGAAAGTCGACTTATTGAGGTTTGTATCAATAGGTGTGGTAATATTGTCGATTCTTTAAATAAGTCAATTAAAACCTCAGTGTCTAAACGAAAAGGGCCAAAACAAAGACGCAAAAAGTCTTGATATACATTTAAGTATTAAACTTTTGTAAAAAGAAAATAAATAGATTTACAAGAAAATGCGAATAATCTCCCATACTCTAACGATTCCCAAGAAGAGCCTCTGAAGAGAAGGAGAACGGAATAAGACAAGGAGAAAGGTGGAGATACATGATTAAAAAAGACATCAGTAGAAGAGTGGAAGAAACAGAAAGAGATTGGGATAAGATGTTGTGAGAGGATAGAACAAGACGGCGGTCGCTGGTCCACTCTATCCTGACGGAGTCGGGAATAATGGAGAAAGGCTGATAATTTTGGTGTAAAATACTCATATCCTTAATCTTTTTTCGTAGCATTACATTGCATCCTCTTCCCCTTAACAGACAAGTCTTTGAAACAAGTGGAAAAGAACGTTTTTTTGTATCTTTCATAAAAATGCCTGACCTTCTCAGTGTCAGACACAAGCAACTATAACTCAGCCCTTGGCATTTACCACATTCATTAATGAAGTGATTGAGCGAAATCAGCCGCGACGGCCGTGACTTTACGAAGATTGTAAGAGGAATAAATACCGAATTTGTAGAATATTATATAATACACAACGATACTTTAATTCGACAATTGGAAGTCCCTTACATTAATATTTACCACGAGGAAATTCATAATCTTTATCGGTCACTGATGAAATATAATATCCGGAATTGTGCATGATAGGTTTCTCTTTTTTAAATATTAGTACCTTTAGTATTGTAGGAAAGATTAGAAAAATCAATAGGGAAGCAATTCTTCAGTCAACATTTTCAACTTGTTGAAAAAATCTCGCTGGATTAGATGGGATGATCATCAGAGGCTTGCCAAGCGTTCCCTTTGATGAAAGCGATCCCGGATTCGATTCGTGGTGACGGTATGAAATTACCTCAGCTGTGAAGCTATTTGAATAATACTTATACGGCGTAATATTTTATTCAAAATAAATTATTTTTCGTTAATTAGGGTCTTGCCATTATTGCTTCCTTCGTAAATGAAGACATAATTTTAGTTACTTTGGAGTACACTGTGAATAACTTTAAGAGGTATGTTTTATTATGCTACAGAAAGGCAATATCGTTGTTTCACGATAGAGTGCCGGAATGATAGAATAATCTAAATTTTACTAATCCGTTTGATTCAAATCCTGATATTTCGAAATGGCATTTTTGGTGCCTCCGATTTGGAAATCACAAAGTTGCACTGAATTTAAAATTATTAATTTTTGTGGCAGAATATTTTACCAATTGCATAAAAAATTATGAGAACTCAAATTTATATGAATATCGTGAGTTTCATATATGTTTTTTGCAAGTTAAGTCGTGTTGTAAACCGGAGCTCACTTTGCGCCCAGGGATTAGAATTTCGTCTAATACTTTCATTTAAGTATCTGACTAGCTATCACTATCGAGATTTAGGATAATAAATGTTTGTATTTTTAAGGATTTTAGTAGAGGAAAATATGTTGATTCTACGGAATCTGATATAGGGCTGCATGCAGTTGGAAATCCCTTCTACAAGCTATATAAGACATTTATGGTGTTTCTGGAAAAGCATGAAGAGGTTGTTTATCTGCGTATCTTACTTTCATTATCCTCTGTGGGAAGATGCAAAGAACTATGAAAGGTAAAAGCAGGAGAGAAACCAGATGATTTTTTTAAAATAGCAGTTCCTGCTCGATTGTATGGCTCAGAGCGTTGGGCAGCAAAACAAAAAGAGATAATTCGAATAGAGTCATTAGAAATTAACTTTCTTCGAGCTGTGAAAGGGTTACAAGGCTAGACAAATTAAGAAATGCATCTATAGGAGAAGAGCTTGACTTTTACCCTAAAACAGATAAGTTAATAGGTACAAATAGGTGAAAAGACATGTGTTTACGTCGAATGTTCAAGGAAAGTTATCCAAAGCAAGCTTTGGAGTATAATCCACTGGGTAGAAGTGTCAGAAGATAAAAAATGAGACAGTAAAGTGAAGCCGGAACAGGCTATACCAGTAAAGAACACCTTTCTTGCTCAGAAAAAGCTGTGATTAAGCCAAAGCAGAGGGAGATTTGCGTCTTCGCCTTTTCTACCAGTACGAGTATCATTGATTGGTCTGCAATTCATTTGTGATCGAATACAAGGTCACAACTCGTGCAGAAATTAATCCTCGGAAAATCCGCCGTTTAATTCTACTGGTTTAAACAGATAATAAACGTATGATATAGTATCATCATCTCTTACTCAATAAATAATGAGCTAAAGAAGATAAAGATATGTTCCATCTATGCAAGTAATCTAAGGTGATTGGTTTTTAAAGAGGAATTTCATATTCGTCTCGGCTATTTGCAAACTGAGAATTATTGGTAGTTACAACGATGAGCCTTATTTGAGTTCTAACTTAATTTCAAAATCGCTTTCGATGGCATTTTTAATAGCTCCGACCTCGTATATTACCATATCTCTTTCGATTATCGTAATTCACCCACGCTTGCAGTAATTACATGATCCCAGCAGAGGCGATTCTCGCAGTGAAATTCATCCTTCTCTCCGTTAATCTCCATATCTTTCTCAGCTATCTCCATCACAGCTATTCCATCCCGAATGATGTATACCATTAAATGATGATAGCTTGGCTGATTAAAATTTTAGTTCTCTTCCTATTTTCATAACTCTGTTATTTAGAATGACGTTTAATCTCTAGGAAAATGCGCACTCCTTTAATTACGAGAATTAAAATTGCTGGCATAATTAACAAAGTAATTATTATCTTATAGGAAATATAAGCTTTGTTACTCAATTATTGTATGTAGAATAATGGTATAATAAAAGCGATTATTGAAAAAATAGTAGCGGTTTTGACCTATTACTCGAATATGTAATGTAAATCCGAAATAATGTTATTTGAACTCTAATGCATTACCTTGGATGTGATATCTGTACAAACGATCGTGTGAAATTTTTCTCAGATATGTGGCATATACTTTTCGGTAAAAATATAGATTGTGTTTATGTTTTTAGCGGAACTGTAACATAAGATATCATTAGTAGATAGATTGCAGTTCTAAGCGAAAGATTTTAAAAAGAACTGGAACGATGGAACGATTTATATACTATTTTAGTTTAGAAGATTGTTGAAATAACTCATTTTATCTCTAGTCGGAAACATCATATATTTACATGTTAAATAATAAAAATTCTAATAACATTTATCCTGAGGTCTCGTTTTATATTATTTTTCTCAGAAAAGCGAACCTACGGTAACTGAGGTAGTGCAATGTCAAATTTTTATCTGGATTTCGATTAAAACGAACATTAATCTATTCATTAGAAATCTTTACAACGGTAAAGTATCTCTTTTCACGAAATATTGTGTTATTATATAAAAATAAATGAAAGCAGACCGTTAATATTTCGCAATTTTCCTCACTGTTTGGATAGTGTACAGTATTATGAATATCTTTTTGTCGCGGAAAATATGTAGGTTTCGATTTCTAGAAATTATTCAGTGCTACCGAACGTTCGTCAGAAATTAATATGCATGCCCAAATTTCTAAATCATGCTAATATTAAAATGCTAACGGAATCGTTAACTGAAATGTCACGGTATTTTTTTCTCGTTTTCTCTTATATTGATGCGGTAAGATCAACATATCTCTTAACAGTCGTTGTAGAATTCAGCACAGTACGCCCAATGAAGACGTAATGGAGGCGATAACTTTTGTTACTATTATTATCCTCGGAAATCTTAAACTCTCCAATATATAATTGCAAAAGCTCTCGAGAGGAAGTATTACTAGGCAAGATGAGGATTACTAGGCAAGTAGTCATGCAAATGGCACATAAATGCAGTATTCCAATGAAAAACGCTTTCGATAGCACTCGATAAGTTGAAAACAGATGAATGTTCTGCATCATTCATTAGTCACTAGCTTTCATTCAAGCACAACCATAAGCAGAGCTGAAGCCAAATTAAAGTAAACATAAATGTTCCTTATTTCCTGCACCAAAAGACAAATGAAAATATTCTATTTACGGTAAGTCATAGCCCATATAAGCCATCTTTTAGATCTATTTATATTTTACCGTAGTATTAAAGCGAATTTTCATTGTTTATTATACATCTTATGTGAATTTGATGTGTATAATATTGAACTATCTTCGACATCAAACCTTTCATTTTTACATTTTGTGATGGTGGATATCCGGTGTGAAAGAACTTTAATTAAAATTACACAACACCAGTTCAGGATTACCCCATACGTTATCTAAAAAGGCATTATGCCAGCCGACCTATAAATCCAAGTAAGCGCATGAAAATATTAAAGGGGAACAATTAAAATGAGAAATCGATATACGCTTTATTCTATACTGGAAAATTACGGTGATGAGGTCAAATCTGAGCAAGCGTTACTCCATGACTCGATATGGCCGTGAAGAAAAGTAATTGCTGGGTTGAATGACCACTCATAACAATTCCAATCATAAGTAGCGATTTGGCCTTTTTATTCACATTGACTTTCTGTTCTTGAAACTGCCTGTTATTGTGACTTTAAGTTCTGACTTCAACAAGTTTGTACGGTGATGTATGGAAACTTTTAGAAAAGCTCTACAAATTTTACAATGGAGTTTTGTAGTATACAAAAGAATTTTCTTTTGTATACTACATTTTTTGTATTTTTGTATTGTATGTATACTACGTTATTGTATTATATTTGAATTGCCAGTCTTACATTTCATTTCAATGTTCATTAAATTCCTATATTTTTTAATGCTTGAAGAAGTCTTGTAGTAAATATTTTACCGTAATTAATTTCAGCGAATTATGATTGACCTAGTTTATATAGCAGTTTGAATTACTTTCCACAAGATTTCCTCTTTCCCTTTTTTCTCTAACATTCCTTATTGGAATGCGAAAGCTATCGTCTGCTAGGAAGTCATTCTCTGGTTATCCAATTCGGAAATGTTAACTTCAGGGTTGTTCTATAACGAGTAAGTTAATTAATTTTGGAATTAAACTGCTTAGTTGGTTCTTAATCATCGTTTGATGCAATCAGTAAAGAAATTTACATCTTCTGCTAAATAAACAACTACCTTTATCGGGTAATGAAATCTTAAGTATGTGTTCCTTTACCTTTGTGATATTCCTTCATGGTTGTTATTCATTTTACCGGCTACAAATGTTAATCGATATGTTTGCCTCTTTAGATTAAAGATATTTCTACTCTTACCAGTAAAATTTTCTTTCGTAATAAAATCACAAGGAAAGATAGGAGCGAATGAAGGTCAAAATTATTACTTAGTAACTTATGTTGAAACTAGATACAAACCTTAAAAAATGTTTTCCAAAAGTCTCTGTCTAAGGAATCGTTTTACGGATTGCAAAGTATTGCAGCGTTGTTATTAGAATTACTTCGACATCCGAGGTCATTTCGCATTTCGTGGTTTTCCACCGGGACCACGTTCATCGAATTCGAACGCGCTGCCCACATGGCTATCTGGGAGCCCTGCGAAAGTATTTACAGTATAATTTATAAAATGAGGGTCCTATACTGTAAAACATACACATTTGACTGAATAGCATTTCGATATTCTTACGTGTTGTTTGCAGTTTAGCATAGAGAAATCATCGCTAGTGAATTTATGTTCAGTTTTATTCGAAGTAAAACATGAGTGAAAGTTTTCTTCACTGAAAATTCACACGGCATCTTTCAGCCTAACATACACTCTATGAGATCAAATAGATGAAGCCATTTAAGACTCGTATACTGTTTATATTCAATAATCACTAATAGCACTTCATAAGATTGGGTAATGAGGGGCTGTCTGCAAATTTTATTTGTTTTTTTAAATCATCGGATAAAGAAGTTTTAATTTTAGTGCTAAAACCTCTCTGAAGTGGCCAAATCCGCTTCTCAGGCGTGTTATTTTATTGATTATTCAAAGAAGGTTTTGCTGATTTTAGAAACGAGTTTACTTGAACATCTACATAATTACTTTTCTCGTAAATCTCCTTAAGCTTCCTCATGATAACGTTAAATTGCTTTACGGCAACTGTGGTCAAAAGAATCCTCGAGTGAAAAGAATTAATTACGAATTCTTCGCAGGTGTTATTCATGCGTCATTTCAGCGATGCGTTATGCGTCACTGATGTTGCGTTTTTAAGCTAATTAATTCTTAATGCCGACTCAACGGAGGGAAATATTCAGGAAGAAACCTCTCTCTCTAATTAATCGTTGCGAAGACATAAACCCTATTTTATTTATGAAAAGTAATTCTTAGTTCATTTAAGCAATAAATTTTTCCTGCTTTTATACTTCATAATAATTCTTGAATATAATAAAGGAAAATTATATATAAACTGAAACATCAGGCTTATTTACAGCAGAAAACAAGTTTTATTATCACCCCTACATTTGCTGATCATCTGTTAGCAAAAAGATGTATATAGAAATATTTTCCGTTTAGAAAAACTGTCCGCTTTTGGAAGAAATATTTCGAAAAATGGACAAAAAATGCAAAAGTATGTGTTTAAATTTATAAGCTCCCGATTAAGTTTTGGATATATTCTCCGTGAATTATGAATCAGTATCCAAAATATATTTCATTCAATAATTTTTGGTTTCCTTCATGATTTACGACGGTTTCTCCTAGAATTCGCTTGAATCTGCGAGATATTTCTTCATCGAGAAATTTACGAGAAATTATACAATATTTTCTGTGAGCGACTTTTCACAGTTCCTTATTCTCCTTCAGGCCTTTCTTAATTGTGAATTCTGATTCTAAATAGACTTGATTAATGCATTACAAAGCGTTTAAGATATTTCTGTGATATGTGCAACATAAGAAAAACAGCTGGTAATTACAGCTTAAAGGAAACAACTGAAATTTAAACGCGGTAATAGCGTGGAGTAGGATTCAGCGATTTGTTAATTTTTGGATGAAATCGTGACTGCGTGTGATAGATCGCTCACTTGAGGGGCGTGGCTAAGCGTGCCATAAGTGTGAAACTAACGCATTATCGAACGGCTCATTTTTTTCTAGGTCGCCTCTTTCATGAGTGCAAAGACGTCATGGGATTCTCCACTGCAGCGTGAATATTAGTTATAAGTGTCTGTTGTGTATATATGTGGGCGCGCCATATATGCGTAAATATTATAGCCATCCAACCAGCGGCGTGGTATCCATATGTCACCTTCACGTAATTCTGAAAAAGTTTCAATGTGAGTGTTGAAATATTTGAGTGAGGTTTTCTGTCCTTCAAAAATATCTTACTTTGTCACCTCTGGTTTGAAATATATGGATTAACTATAGAAAAGCGACTGAATATTTATAAGAAAAGCATTTTTCTGCAAATTCTTGCAGTGAAGCACCTTAGTACCACCATAATCAATGATTTCTTCCCCGCTTCACGTATTGAGCAATTTGCCTGTGTTGAAACCCATCTTGGACGACCTAAGTTTCTCCTTCCAGACATCTGAAATTCATTCTTTTATTGGTAGTCTATCCATTTCATTTCTTTATCATCAGAGTGCTGGGAAACAAAATAAAAAGAACTTCGACAAATTGAATTATAGGGAATGAAATTCCTTACGATGGTGAAAGGATGCACAAGGAAAGAGAGAAAAAAATATAGGTTCAAAAAATACACAAAAAAGAAGATCATATTCCCTCAATATTTTTTCAATGTAAGGTTTCTCTCAGTTCTGATCATAAGTTTATCTTCCACCTACTTCATTGTCAGGCAATATCAGAAATATTAGTTGAGTGCAGATGTAATTGGAAAGATCACATACTACGAATGCCTAAAGAGAGGCTTCCAAAGATGGCTTTGGAATATAAGCCATTAGGAAGATGTAATATTGGAAGAACAAGGAAAAGATGAAGTGAAGCCGTAACAGGCTTAAAGCCAATTCCTAGATAGAAGAATAAGAAAGCGACGAGTATTACCCGCTGAAGACAAACGAGCACAACCACCTTATAAGCACTCACTATTATTGGTACTGCCACTGGGATATCCATGAGTATATTATGAATGTGAAGACTTAAGTATCTAAATTCCCTCCATTTGCTCTATCAATTATTCCTCTCAATATTTCAATCATAAATTCATCTTCTGACTTCTCATAGTCTTCCTTTTCGAATTTTGGCGATTTGCTCCCATTATGTATGCACCAGATACGGATTTACCATTAGGCGCCAGCTGATGGCCCCACCGTTATAGGGGCCGAAGATAGACTGTTTTTTTTGCTTCTTAAGGGGAATAATCTCTTGGTGGAACCCCAAAATTGCCTTCTTATTACTTAAAATAGCCTCTGGTATGCAACATGAATTTTGTATACTGTGAAGCAGACTTCAAAAAACCAGCCATCCACCATCGGTCATCGACTTCCCTTTCTCAGGACAACAGCCATTGCTGTCTAATTAAATTCTGACTTAATTTCCCATTAAAATGATAACTCAAAATTGTATTCTCCTTATACACCTTCATACAGATGAAAATCGTATAATTAACTAAAATACGAATCATTTCATGAAAATATAAATTAGGAATGAGGTAATTCATAATTTTTGAAAAATTATTTTGCCATAAGTATTAAGGTTAAGTAGTTTAGGTCCCAACTTAGTGTTTCTCTTTGAAAGCTAAGCATTCTTATATTCTTTTAGATGCATTCGTCTTCTTAATGGCTAATTCTAATGGGTAATTCTAAAATATTAACTAGAAAAAAATCTTTCAGAAAATTTCCGGGATGAAATAATCCAATGAGCAAAATTCGCCTCATTTAAAAATCTGAGCGAAAAACAAACAGCATGATTGGCATTAGTAAAAGAATACAATGTAAATGCACATTCATGCAACAAAACACAGATAGGAATAGATGTTGAACGTAAATTTCAAGAAATTTGCATAATGAAAAAGGATAAACTAAAGAAACAAAACAAAGAAATATTCAAATAATATTGAAATAATAACAAAGTAATGGAAAGAAGTTAAACTTACATTGTACTTATAAATATTTAAGCCTTTACATTCATACTATAGACTCGTAGATACTCGTAGATATACTTGTGCAATACAAATATAGAATTCTTATGAGGTGGTTGTACTCGTTCCTTTTCAGTGAGTAATTTTTGTCTGGGACCCAATTGAATTTGCAGACTCGCTGAAGGACGGTTTTGTAAACGCTTTTGTAAACAACAAGGTTTAATATAATATACACTTCACATAAAATCGTCCAGTGATCTATCATAGTAGGAGAATGGGCATTTAAACTTTAACTAAAGTAATAACCGATTAAAGCGTCTTGAAAAATAGTCCGTAAATGTCCAAACACTTTATTCAACCAATTCTCTTTAATGTGCTCTAGTTCTTGCGAGATTCCATTGGGAAGGCTAGGAATGAACACAATTGATTTTCCTCGTAATCGAAGAATAACTTCATCCGTGAGGAATTTTCCGTCTCCCCAGCTCCAGATTCCTCCGGGTTTTCAAGTTCTAGGTCGACAAAAAGGAAGCGATAACGCAGCGCTCCATCGCCAAAAAGAAACAAAGAGAATTTGCTCCGAGTTTCGGATCCAAAAGAAGCCGTACGAGTGGCTTTCCATAGGCCTTTCTTTTCTTGCGGCACAAGTGCGTTGCCATTGAAGAGACCGGAGAGTTCTCCGCAATACATTGGAAAATACGGCCAAGGTCAAGTTGAATTCGCTTGTTTTTCTCCGTTTTCTCCTCCATTCGCTCGCTTACTCACCTGTCTCACCTGCTACGACTTTCCCATCGGTGCGCGTTCTTTTGTTTCCCCGTTTAATTTTGCCACAAATTGAGGAACCCCAAGCAGTAAACAAGTTAATTTTTTTACGAGTTAGGCAAGTTTGTACACGTATTAAAAATTAAAGAAAGAGGGATAGTGAACATTGGTCGAGTTAAAATTTTTCCGTTTAGCAATTCCTTTCTCTACACGAAGAACTCGGTCATTCTAAACGGAAGACGGTTCCTGGTCTGTATCTTTCTCTTAAGAAACTTAGCTTCGGAAAGAAAATAGACAGGAGCGAAAAGTCTGTGAGTATCATTTCTTTGTGTTAGTTAGACCTCACTATAAACATGCGGAATATGGGACCATGCAGACAAGCGTTGCATTCGTGAATTATAGGTCCTGGTTAAAGCCGTATTATGTTAACAATTGCTTCGACGAATCAATGAGTTTTCCATATAAGAAGAGCTCGACTTGAGATGAGTATAATTAGTGTAAAGGATGTTAAATTTAAGGTTTAGTTTGCAAGCTAAGATAGATAATATGTTCTCGGGAGACAATAGATTTAGCCAATAGATTGCCCATCCTTATGCATAGGCCATTCAGATACTGCAAGAACAGTAAAGGGCTTATGCTAGAGATTGCCACTTCAAAGATGTATTTTTCCCAGAAGGTTACGCGACAATAATAGCTGAAAGTAATAGGCTCGTGATGAACGCACTTCCTGCCAATCGCATTTATTTACTTTTATGTACAATGCACCTTGCGTTTTGAAATCGAAATTAAGTTTTCATTCATTTATTAAGTCAGTTTTAGCTGAATTGGTTGTAATTGGCTTTTGTAGCGACCTTTTCAATCCATGAATCACCATGGGAACCAACGTTCGAAACTCACTGATCTAAGCTACAATGTTTGAATACATACTATCAGCCAAAATATACTCATTTAAGTCTATGTACTTGGTATAAAGTTTAAAATTACTTCGTAAAGGAGTTTTGATTTTAATCTAAACTTTGTTTCAGTTTTCCACAATGTCAGGCTGAAGCAGATTGATAATACACTTGGTATAGTTCTTAGCAGCTGTTGGGCAACGATCCATTCATATTGCATATTCAATATAACTGATAAATCAGTTGACGTATTTTGATTGTTTCGCAGTTAAATTCTCAGAAAATTAATAAGTTGTCTTGCAATATTGGAAAGCTTGAGGTCACGTGTCTTCGCGGCTGTGAAGATACGGAAATTAATGCTAAGTGCTTCTTCGAGGTCAAGTACATAAGTTATTTCCCAGAATTAAATGTCATTCTCACATTTTACTACCGTGTTCTTATTCGCTTGTTCTTTTATTGATCTCAATGAGATGCGGCTTAAGAAGAGACAAAGTAATTCTTATGTTTACACTGGTTTTCATTCTTCAAATTGAATTATTTATGTAATCGGCTATGATATGGGTTACCAAGAGGTGAAATCGTAATCTCCTACAATAAACTGCATTTTCGAATGTACGTTAAGCTCAGTTGAGGTTTCTTCAGTTTAGACGATTAAAAAAAAAAATTCAACTTATTATAGACATGCGTCAGTTAAATAAATTTTGGCTGTTGATCAGCTTGATAGATTAGCATATATGAATTTCAGATGAGTACATTATACATGCACCTATATTTTCAAATATATATTTATCTTCTATAAAAGGAAATGTCCAAAGATATCAACTCTTTCCGAATATGGATATGCAAATAAGGAAGTAAAAAATGTTGATGCATTGAAGGTTTGAATTCCTTGGATATTTCATGTGTATGACGTTTGTTTATGTAAGAATTCCAATATATGCGTTAAGCTTATTGGTAAACGAATAAATTCACGCGATAATTATCACGCTTAAAGTATCTGTCGATTTCTGCGTGAATTGAGTTGAAAAGCATAAGGATTTTCAATAATTATACTACTCTACTTTAAACGAATTTTATTGCACATAATGACTTAATTAGGTTAAGATAACAGATGCTAATTTTATTATAATCTCGGATTCTTCAATCTGTAGGCCTTGTGAGCTTATTATTTCATCACTACAGTCGCTGGAACGCTAAATATTGTTATTAGTATTAATTTCGTTGAGATTTACCCAATAATTATTACCTAAGGTCGCTGTTGGTAATGAATTGGTAAAAAGACGATAAAAACCGGAACTCCCTTATTTCCATATACAAGTTTCTCGATTCTCTGTGATGATTACCTAAAGAGATTCAATGAAAGATTACTACGTTAAACGGAAGCAAATTTATTAGTAATATGCTATTTTTCTTAAATGAAATATCTGGTAGAAATCATGACAAGCCTGCCTTGAAAGTCGATTCAATGTCAATGAGTACAATATCAATTACATATGTTTTTCTATGAATTTTCCTTGCCTTACCTAAGCATCGTAATTCTAGTAATTGGTTAATTTTTTCATTATGATGGTGAAGGCTGAATTATTATAAAATGTTCTAAACACAGATTTCCTTGGCAGTAATCCACTCACATTTTTGCTACCATATCCTGGTGGGTGCAGCGATTTTCATTTATCTTTCGTTACCAGACAGAGGAACATTTGTCTTTCACTTTCTTTTGTCTCAGAATGTTCACAGATGTGAAAGTATGAAAGCTATTTAGGAATGACTGGTGCTTAATAATTGAATACAAATATAGGCAAACAGTCTTCTTAATATTAATTCACAATACGTAAAATAACGCATAGTAATATTGCGAACTTAGCTCAACTTAGTTCAAACGAACAATCAAATGAGTAATGAAGAAGTAAACTTGTAATTTTCCACACTATTTTTTATTGACAGCCGGTTTCGCTAGCCTGAAAGTCTAGATTTCATACGAACAATCAAGTGATTATGAAAGACAAAAAACTCAATAGCATTTCTCTGGGTTTGGAAAAATTGCGTTGTATTAATATATTCCCAGCATCACTCAGTACATGATATCGTATCTTGATAAAAAATAAATTTTCTCTATCGGTACTGGATGGAAAAATGACTATTCTTGAGATTTGTCTCGAGTTTTTTAGTGAACCTGATTGATTGTAAGTGGTTGGCTAGAATCAAACTTCATCCTATTTACTCCTTATTGAATGATAAGAAAAGTGTTATTTATGGAATCATTATGCTGCAATTGAATTATTTCCTTCTATAAAACTTTGATTCATTGAGAATAGCAATCTCAAATACCGCATTCTTCATTTTCTGTACTCGCCTCATTCACTCTCTAAAGATTTTTACAGATGGAAAAGGAGGTTTGTGTAATCTTTGGACCAATGCTTGAACAGATGTATAATTTAATCGCATAATAATTCATTTTTATATTCTCATTGAAAACATCGATCTATTCTCTAAAATATCAAATAAATTTTCATTGATTTTCCAATAAAGTTTTTATTGCGATAATAGTAAAGCTTCATCGGTTTTTCTATCGGCCGAATTGATTCGGAGTTTGTGCACTTTTATATTCTGTGGGGTTAACTTCCCGACATCTTTGACTTGAAAAAAATTAATATAAATAATATGAAAGAAGTCGGCTTGATGAGACAGTGTACCCTGAGAAAATTCATGCAAGTCTTTGATCTCGGTGAAAGCGCGCTGATAAAGGAAAACGACTATTTAGGCCTCCAGGCACATTTCCTCCGCATTTCTTATTTTTAATACCAAAGTATTTTAAATTCACGGACATACTTCAAATCTAATCGGGCGTCGATCCATGTGTTGTGTTACGAAACGGAGTGGCAGCCGTTTTTCTAAAAATCGAAGTTGTCCGCAGCGTAATGCTCACCTTGGCACACTACGTGTTGTTCTAAGGACTAAGGCCAATTGCTGCCGGTTTGATTCTCAGGAGGCATTCTCCTCAGACTTTACTATCCGACCATCGGCGTGACACAAACTTCCGCGTTTTTAACGAGGCCTCCAGCATTTCCTCGCGTAAATTCATTCACTTCCTCTACCTACTCACTCGTACTAAAGGTCACGTGTGATTGATTCTGCCCTCCGATATTATCCGAGGTTTGTTAGTGACTAGTTGGATAAAGGTATCCCCTATGATTCTCTATTCGTGATACATTATACTCCATAGTATACAATATGAGAATTTTTATTTCTTTTAAATTTCTTTAAAGAAATAGGGATTGATCGTCTTAAAATGGGTTGAAATAGGGTTGAATCGCTTATATATTCACAAATATGAATTAAAGGTATATGAGTTGACGTAAAATTTATTGTTTTTATTATTAATACATACGTAACAAGTATGTGAAAGTTTGGCGGAAACATTGTAATATAATAAACAACAATGACTACTAATAATTGCTATTATTATTAAGAAGAAGAGATTTATTCTTTATATTTCTTTTCTTGAAAAGAACATGGGTTGAATATCAGTCAGAAGAAAACCAAAGCAATTAAAATAGGATGAACCAAAGAAATACAAGTAACTGGTACAAGTGATAATGTGCAAGTATTTGGGTACAGAAGTAACTGAGAGAATGGGAGAGAAAGAGAGACTGCCTGGAGACGTTTTTGAAGGAACAGTTAAGGGAAATCAAACAGAGGAAGAAAGAGATTTGATGAAAAACTTTTGATGATATAAAGTAAGGAATGAGATTCGTCGTAAGGATAAAAAAGATAAAGAAGGTTAGAAAAGCACCAGGAACAATATCAGACCACAGCTGATGATTAATTAATTAATACTACCAATTACTTTATTATTACTCGTTGGTTTACGGATTAGCCCTAAAAGGATTCATTTCAATGATCTTTAAAAGAGAAAACTTCCGTTTGCTATTACCGTTCTGTCTGCAGAGACAATTTCCGTCAATAAACACCTCAGTGTCGATTTCCATTTTCGGAAGGTGTTACTTACCAAATGTGTTAGGGCATGGTCACGATATTCTGATGACGAAAGACCGGGAAATATTGAATTCCGAAGACAGCTACACTGCGATAAAACCGATATGTTACTATAATATTTCGTTTCAGCCAACTATTTGCTTTTTTTACACCTTCAGTTTGCGTGTAGAGTCAAAGAAGCAATTATTTTTCATCTTTTAATAATTTTTGTCTTTCATCTCAATCTCTTGATGCTTTTTACATCGAAGTTTGTCTTTCCAATTGGGCGATGATGAAAAATTGGCTGCACGATTCCCCCAAACAGGTAAAGTTTAGGCCAACAAATGACGTTTGGCAATCCCATGTAAAGGAAGGATTATGGCACCCTCTCTATCCTTACTTAACCTATAAGTCATCGCGTGGTATCTGGTTATATAACTAGTCGCGTCAGGTCATTTGAACCGATACTTCAAACAGCTTTAGAACTCTTTTTTTCTAATGAACTTCATAAAAATGCTATGCTCAAATTAAGTGATTTATTTGAATGGAATAGGAAGAATGACGGTTATACAGCTCAACTTCTGTTCAACATTCGTTGAAATACAATTGATTTCCATTCGTTGGCACGATGGATTTTACATTAATAATGCATTAATAAGAGTTTATGTAGTTATCAAAACAATGGTGAAGAAGTGTGAATTGTGAAAACAAATTGGAACTTAGGGCAAATTTAGAACAGTGTTTGCAGTAAACATTTTTTATACCTTAAGTTATAATAACGCAACACACTATGATCGGGTTAAACCGTAATTTTGGATATGCTGCGTACACTTTCGTCATTTTTACACTATAAGATAGTAGATAAGATCAGATTACGTTGATCTATTTTTTACACTAAACCTACTAATATAAAGTGTTTACAAAAAATTTCATTCGGGTCAGACAGTGCCGAGGCGACTGCTTAATATTAAAGGTGAATTACTGCTTGCACATGTAATTTGTTAAATTTTCTAAATTTTAACGAAATTATATCCAGAATGAAAGAGGATTTAAATTCGTGATATCCATCCCTATCTCAAAAGGCGAAAACTTCTTAAATTAATGTTTCCTAAGCAGGCTTACACAATTATAATTTCCTAATTCTGTTTGACAAAAAGACCCCCATGAAGGATTTTAGTTTTCAATTCTCCCTAGCATATGGAAAACTTTGCGTTGTTTAGATGAGATAAATGTGAAAATTTTCAATAGGAAATAGGAATAGTCTTAAGCATATTCCTCCTCAGTTTTTTTTTGTTTGGTGGCAATAACATTGGAAAGGGTGGTAAGATTACGAAGCTGCACCGTAATTACTAAGGACTGCAAACTTAAGATTTTTATAAGGTTCATAGCAAAATGAATTACGTGACCCCATGCTAAACTTCACAATCAGTATGATAAAAGAATTATCGAAAACTAGAACTGGAATACATTTATCTTCTCATTAGATTGGTCGCTCGAGAAAGCTTTTGTTGGTATTTAATGAGAAATCGGGCGACCACCCAGGAGCCCAGCTTACTTTGGTTCAAAGGATTCGACCATATCTAGCTAGATAACGACATACCCTTTTAATATAAATAGCGACGCAATTTGCGTAGCAGACGTTGTCAGTGAAAGTTAAGGTAGAGGAACTGGCGTCCAACTGGTTGAAGGGCACATATAGAGTTGTACTTTCGCTTGGATATATTCAACGCCATATTCAGGCCCTTGAAAACATAAACAAGTGGGAATTTCCGAGGTTGGAGGGTATTACGTGAGTATGAAGTGTATTTTTCCTATTCAGATGTTAAGGAGTTTAAAGGACGATCTGTAAGAGTCATTACTTTCCCTCTGCTTAAAGCTCTAGCTCTAACAAAATCCCTTGTATTTAGTATTTCTTGTTTTTATTCACTAAACGCATCTAAAAGCTGATGAATTTTTAAAGTTATGTGGCGATTCCAATATAGCGAAGAGCATTGAAGTCAACGAATCCCATTCGATTATCGCTACAAACAAGGTATATCGAAATGGAAACGGATACAGAATATGAAGGTGTGTATTTTTAGGTATGTTTTAGTGTTTGTGTATTCGTTTGTAGCGACGATTAGAGAGTTTATTGTAATGTATTTGGGTGGGGAAACTGAGTGTCGGTGGTCGTTTGCGAAATTTTCGCACGGCGCAATAGTTTTTCAATATTTTTAAACATCTTCCTTTCTGAAATTTGCATAGTGACTGCGTTAATTCATCTGGTGTCACAATAAAAGGAGTTCATTCATTCGGCTGGATGGAATAACTAGTGTACGCAAGAAAGACGAGGAATTACTGTAAACATTGAGAAAAGTGGGTTTTTTTTAAGGAAGAATGAAAGTGTAGGCAGAGGGAATTGGTAGGTCATACATTGAGAGAATAGACACTTCAAGGGATAGCAAGATAATAAAATGCAAGGAAAAAGACAAAGACACGGATGATGTAATGGAAGGGTT
This sequence comes from Pachydiplax longipennis, assembly GCA_036926295.1. Classification (NCBI taxonomy): domain Eukaryota; kingdom Metazoa; phylum Arthropoda; class Insecta; order Odonata; family Libellulidae; genus Pachydiplax; species Pachydiplax longipennis. Next base: position 1,227,730 of record JAVFKF010000035.1, on the reverse strand, counting down.
CATTCATCATCAAGTAAATCAAAAAGAATAAAGTAGAAAATTTTTCTAGGCATATGAACATAAAAACGTAAAACACTTATGCATATATATCCCACTTTAAGCCATACAGATAGGTGTTGCGAATTGCTTACGTTCTACGTATTCTGTTTATCGGTCTCCCTTTATAATATCTCTACTTCATTGAATAAATTATGCCTTTGCTAGGAATCTTCCATAGAGTGATAATATGTGGATAACAAGTTAACGAGTGACTTCGGAAACCTCCCTTCATACTCATGAAATATTAGCAGCAAGTTAGCCATAAGTGCGCAGAAAAGTTGTAGTTACCAAGGACGACATTTACTTTGAAGTGAATTTAGAGAAATCCTTAAGTTCCATTACCAGTAAATATGTAAGTGTATTTCACTAGATTGATCTAATTTATATCTCCAGAAGTCATTATCTCATTATTAGGAAATGATTCGAAGTTTTTCAGTCTTTTTTCAGTTTCAGTTTCTTTGTTCAGATTCAAGTATTTTTAGGAAGTTTTTATGGCAAATACTAACCGTATTTACGAATTTCTCGCTTCGAAGTTCTGTGATTAGTAGTTATGTTGGAAAATTTCACCAGCAAGTAAAGTAAGTAAAGTGTGTAGTAGTAAAATTAGTATTTTAGCAGTAGCAGTAAGAGTATTAATAAATTTTAAGTTACTATAAGTGACGGATAATAGATAGCCATTATGAAAATTAATTAACCTCACTTTTAGACTTCTCATGTTTAATTGCTTCAATAGAAAACTTCCATAAATCGAGAACACTCCGAAAAGGTCATTGAACACCTTTCACTTTTTAGGAAATAGCTTTAAAGCACCGAAATGTTAGAAATTATTTCCTATTTAACATTTTGAAATTTCCATTCGGAAACAAAGTTTCATGAGAAATTGTGCGTTAAATTGAGTTTCTCTTTTAATCAAGGTCATACGAGCATATTCATATCAGTGTAAAATACCATCTGATAAAGACTAATCCGTCAAATAATTTTTTCAAGACATGCATATAATCGTGTGTGTATATTCATGATATCCTGCAATTTAATCGCGATTACCTGATTTAAGGATCTTCCTTGACATAGAAACGGTAGAAATAAATTATGGAAAGTTCTTTGTTCGACATTTTACGGTGAAAATTCCAGCTGCGTAATTAACAATGAAGGTTTTAGATTAACGACTAAGAGAATACTGAAGCAGAAGAGGAAGTTATGGAAATGGTTAAAGAAACTTCTTATCTTCAAAATGACAATGGTTGCTTCGAATACACATAAAATACGGGTAAAATCTATAGGATAGGTTTATTATACGTTTGCTGCCTGTGGTGTCTGAATGGTTAGTGTGCTCGCACGTTATAGCCCCAACCCCACGATCCTGGGTTCGAATCCCGCGTAGTCAGATTTTTTCGATTAGTGAGTGGTCGTGTATGATTGTTCATTGTTATTGTTTTCTGAACGTCCCACTATAAGGTGGAAATGGAAATATGACGTATATGGGGTGTATGGAAATAAATAAAAAAATTAATGAATAAAATTTTCATTTAAGATCTTTATTTTTAAAGGTGAAAAACTCAAGGTGAAAACTTCAAATTTGAAAAATAAAACATGACTGGAACTCGAACTAAGATTCCCAAATTTCCGAGCAGGTGTTCCAACCATTAAGCTACTGTGTCGACTACATAAGATCTTGTCATTACAATTTTCAAAAATATAATAAATACTTGCGATGGAAAATAATGGATTCAAAGGAAAAATTAAAAGGAAGTGAAAGATTAATAGGCTGTCAACTTGCAAAGCTAATGGTTTCCTTCGAATCAGACTGGCAGAGAATATTTGATAAGCGTAATGTCTACATCATTAATCATCATCAGTCTACTCTACTACTACATCAGTCTGTCTACTATTTTTAAACCTTACCCTATTAATTTTTCTCTGCGCTCTTCCTTCCAATCCATCATTTAACATCAATTTCAAAAAACAGTCTCCCTTTAATATATATACTCAATTCAATTTTCAAAGTAATTATTTTATTACTCATTTACCGGCAATGTTGAAGAAATGTGATACCATCTGCATCTTCTGTCGTGCAATTAGAATTCCTTGGCAAAAGCCAGAAATTCGTGTATTTCTGGCTTGTGAAGGATTCCGTCCCATGAAAACGTTCCATTTCTTCAAATCACACTGAATCGTTAAAAACACTCGAGGTCAACTTTCATTCGCAATGATTTATAATAACTGGAAAACAATTCATCTACTAAAAAATGGAGTAACTTTACGTGGGGTGCAGTTATCCTGGAGGCTGTTGTTTAGCATCGATTTGATCTTGTTTATGCCTTATCTAAAAACTAAATTCTGCTACGCTAAAATATGTAATTTACGTTCAAGAAGCTTTAGTAAAGCTCTCTTTTGTATTCATTTTTATAACTGAATTTATTTTATACTCATGGGGGATACTTTCTGGAAATTTTTGCGACATTTTTCTGGAAAGCTCTTTGAGTAAATTTCCCTTCTTCCATCCCTTTCCCATCTTTCCGAAGCCTTGGAATTTGAAAGTCAGTCTCTTGGAAAGAATCAAAGCCTCAAAAATTATTTATACTATGTATGGTCTTCCAGCTAAATGTTTTCGGGTTGAAAATCACATAAAAATTCGAAAGGCCCTTTCAGTGAGAAAAAATTTTTATTCAAAAGGAATTATACAAATACCTATACTTTAATTTTACCTTATAACTAAATGTACATCTACTGAAACACGACTTCCAGTAGAGATTCCTTGAAGCGATTTTAGATGTTTTTCTTCCTTAAGTTTGTGAAAAGATACAAACGTTTACCATAACACCGAAAATAGTAATAAATATCTCTAGGAACTAATTTAACATTTTTCTCTTACGCCAAGGTTAGGCAAAATTGACCTTTCTTCTATGTAACTACTTAAGTTGTATATGATAATCATAAAACATTACATAAGAAACGATTGACCTCAGTTAGCTATCATTTAGAAAGATAGATCAATACATGCAAACAAAAAGACAAATATTAGATACTAGGCAATCGGTATAAGCTTATAGTTAAAATAATAATATACAAATAAAACAAAACTAATAGGCTCATACATGAAATGGATTCAAATAAACAAAGAAAGATTTGGAATGTGGGGGAATATTCCTCAACTGAACGTATATGGAGAAAATTTCATTATGCAGGAGAATGCCAACACAGGAGAAAGGGTGAATAAAACGCGAAAATCAAGAGCTAATAAACATAATAATGTTTAACTGAATGCGAAGCTTAAATTTTATGCTAATAAAAATAACCAATTCATTACACAAATGAAACTAAGCAGGAAAGTAGGAATCGTCCTGTTGTATTAACACATTTCATTACGTAATATTTTACAAATAGAAGTCTATGCGATTTTAATACTATATAAAACTATGAAACAAGTATTTCATTTAATAATATCAGATAGTTTTACTTTGGGCGAAGTCAAAGGCAAAGTTTGCGAAGAATGCGTTACAGTTGTGACTGTCTATTTTGTAGTAGGTCCGTGTTTGCGAGTGGATGAAAATAGAATTTGCATCTTATTTCGATGTTTTTGGGAAAGCATTCTTTTGTATGAGAGTTGCCCAAAACTGAATGAAGTTTACGGAAGAAGTTTGTTTCTTTACAAGTAAAACTAGATGCTAAAAATCGCAAGAAGAAGAATACGTAATGTGCTCTTCTGAAACTCCATGAAATGCAAAATATTTACGTCTACGTATCGTATATTTTTATACTCTTTGAAATGGAAATTTCTTTCCACTGAAGTTCTTCTTCAATAGTTTTCCCACCTTTTCATGTTTTCCTTGTTTTATCCCAATCGCCAAAATGTAGGTATTATCTTTTCCTGTAGTTTTCCCCTTATATCAATTATTGAATAATGTTTATATTATATCTTTTTCTAGTTAACTTGTGTATTTTCAAATAGTTTTAATGATGTAATTCTCATTTGTTATTTTATTTGTATGTCTCTGATATTTTTCGATTTGAACTATCAATGGATCAACTTTGAACTTTTAGTCAAAGACATTGAAAACATATCCGAGACTATTTGTTAATTTGCGCCATTGAAAACTTTTTGTTCATCTTCTTTGGTTTCTTCGTTATCAACTGAAATGAGATACATTGCGAACGACCTTTAACATTATCCTTAACATCGTTGCAATCGTAATGTCACATTCGCAATGGTTTCTCCCTATTCAAATTAATTCAGTTTATATTATTAGTTTCTCAATCAATTTCCGTTTCCTGAGGAACAGGTAGTTTCTGTCTTTCCATTACTAATTTTCATAATGAGGAAAAACTTTCCTGTTCGTAAGTAAGTTTCTCTCATTATTCTCTCATTCATCAGATACCTCTCCTTAAGTTAATGAAAGATATTAAAAAAAGCGGTTTGAGGCTAAGGTAAAATTGGGAATAAATGACCATGAATATTGCGAATAACATCACGAATATTTCGGCTAAAAAAGCATTACACGGGTTCAAAAGATAGGGTACATTTGGGTAAAATATTACATGCAGTTTAAGTTCTCTTTGACTTGAAGCATAAGTATTTATAGATCAATTTAACTTTGACAACTGAATATCTTATAACATCACTACGCAACGCCATTACATTTCTGTTAAAAAAGTAAAATTCTCAAGACTTCCAAGAGTCGATTTTCCCGGTAAATTCACGTGCGACATATATTCACATTTCGTACTGATGATACTTCATGAATGTCCTTCGACTACTGAGGTCATTGGCGCGTGGGTTCCCGCCGGGAATGGAACCAATTTCGAGTATTTTAGAGTTTAGCATCTTACGGGAATGAGCATTTCATCCTACGATGTTTCCAGCTACCTCGAAGGTGACTCCCCAAAAACATCTGTATTCGCTAAGATATCTCTGTATTTTAAAATCCCAAGCACACAATCTCCCGTCTTTACATATATTCCATGAATGAAAGCGCCTCTTAACCGTCCCTCAGATCAACGAACTAATCAAGCTGGCTAAATAAGCTTTAGCAATTCTCCGTGTAATATCCTGAGAAACTGCAAGGATAGATGATAACTCGAGATGAACCCAATCCGTTCCTTAGTCATGAATGTAACGACTTAGTAAGTGAAGGACGACTGCCTTCATGAAATCTAAGCTGTGTCCTCTTCTTCATTATTTAATGCATATCCAGCCAAGGATAAATAAGGAAATCCTTTCGCGTCATTGGAATTTTAAAAAATCGTCACCGCGATACTATCTTAACTATGATAGAAAACTTTTCGCTTTACGATATTTATTACGCAAATATCACACTTTCCTACTACACAAAAATTCGTTCTCATGTTATTTCTCCCAAATTACACGACTTCCAGCTGTCCGAGTTCAATACCTAGTTCGTTTTTCAGGAAAAGAAATCATGTCACAGTGATGAGTATGGGGCTTTAAATATAATTTTATCATAAAAAATTTACTCGGTTCGCTGAAATAAAGTTGCTCAATCATCGCGAAATTCTGGAATTCATACATATTAGGGTGTCCATTCCCTTTACTCGTATCACCCCTTTAATTCCCTGTTGAACCAAAATATTTATTCTTACGTACGTCTTAATCTTCAATTTGGAAGATATTTGATTTAGTTATTCACTTCACTTCTCACTTTTTTCCTATAGCTATACGTCGAATTCTAATTTATTTATAGAGGTCTTTGATTTTAGTCAATAAGTAAATGCACCGCCTCTTTATCTTCATTCTCTTATTACGCCTCATTTAGGTAAATATGGACGTACGGAATCGGTTATGGGACCGCAAGCGAACCGTAGGTCTCGGGTTGGACACCCCTGATTGTCGATTATTTATTTATCGTATATATGCAGTATGTATATGTAACACGTAACAAAACACGTTGTAAGTATATTTTACTTAGAATTGTCGGTTATAACTGATGACATCATAGTAAATAGTTGTTTGAAAATGTTTATGGTTAAATAGATTTAGCGCCTCATTTTTGCTCATTTCCGCATATATAATTCTTCATTAATTCAAACATTAAAAGAGTAAACATCACATCAAAATAAACATCACATCAATCCATTGAAGGTATTATCTTTATGGAATTAACAATTTAGATGGGTTTCATGTTAATGGATATATTTTAAGAGATGAAAGTCATTTTCATGGATAGTGTAAAAATTATGATATTAGGAAGTTCATTTGTACATTCAATACTTTAAAACGGAAAGGTCATTCCTTGTTGCTCATTCTCACGAGCTTTCCTTGGTGACCTTATTGCTCCCAAGGACGATCATACTAAGAGAGACGTAAAGGTTAGCATCAAACCTGAATGCTTTTATGAAACACTTCTTTGTATTTTTTTCACGTGCATTAATTACATTCCTTCGGATATCTTAAAATTGAGATTGCAAACATAATGCCATGATAACCTCGTTAAGAGTGAGATACTGTTTTATCCGGAATATGATATCGTTTTAATTTCATGATAAAGGAAAATAGAGAAAGTTTATTTGATTCTCTGATTTTTAAATGAGTGTTTTTACCCCTTAAAAGGAAAAGAAATCGTTAGTTTGCTTTATTTGCTACAGTTTAAGATGGGAAATCTAGAGAATCTGTGAGCTATTGCTGTGTAAGATTAGATGCCTTCTCGTCATATTTTGGAAGAATGATCAGCTTTTTAACTAAGAGAGCATTTTGCTTAGTCTCTTAATTTTTGTTACATTCACTCTATAATTGAATAATTTCTTAACATAGACAATTACGGATATTTGAGACAAGGCATAAAAGAGAGAATGGAGGACTGCGAAACAATTTTTGGTCTGTCAAATTATTCAGACAATCTGATAAAGCGGATTGAGATGCATCTGACGAAAAGGAGAAACCGCCTAATAAGCGGTTAGCAGAGCGTCTTAAGCAATATTTTCACCATGAACTTCGTGTGATTGGGAGCGGGGCAGTGAGAAAAGCATGTATTAAACGGGATGGTGTCTTAAGTGGGATCATTTTAAACGGGTAATTTCACTTAGATAAATGGTTTAAGTGAAATTACTACTCGAAACGTCTAGAGAACAAATTGACGTCACTTCGACACTCAAAACTTAGTATCATGGAAAATATACGCAGTGAAAGCCTACGCTTCCAAACATTAATAAATGATTGATGACTCTACGCCCATAAAGTTAGTCTACCACGTGCGCACAGTTTTTTCGAAATAAACGGGCGTAAAATAAAAAAATATATCCCCTTCTCTATCTTTTACACGTGTGGGGTTTTGCATCATACCCTGCAGTAAATAATGCTGGAATTTACTATAATTACAAGCGGGAATGTTCGCTTTTAAATCGTTCGATGGATAAATTGGTCAGTCTTTCTCATGGAATCTGCTAATAAGCCGAGATAACCGTTTTTACGTACTTAAAAGACGCTCAGTGATTAGGGTTTGCGTCACAATCAAACATGGAATACAGAGAAATATACAGTAATTAGTGTATAAATCGCGGTTAAATCAAGTTGATAAAGGAGTTCCAGTGGTTAATCGCAATTTTATATAATACTATAATAACGTGCAATAACGTCATTTTACGTTAATACTAGATGATCTATCAAAAATGAATGAATACTTTGCTGTGGGTAAAACATCTAATGACGATTACAGGTATTTCTGCAGGCATGAAAGACGCATGTGTATCAGGAAAACATATTAGTCCCAACTGAAGCAAATCAAGATAGAACTTTTTAGTTTTGTTACGAAAAATTTCTCTTTTTCTTTTTGCGTTAGCAGTACTTTGGAGAGAAAGAACACCTCTTTTTTCTTTGAAATTCTTTTGTCAATCATAATGTTAATGGTTAATTAAGCATCTTATCAAACTATTCCCTTACCTTTAGCCTTATTTTCTTCAATAGGGATAAATTGGATTCCAGTAGTGGATTTTTGATGTGATTAAGGAACTACCGCTTAACAATAGATTAGTTTCATTTAGCATTTAAGAATTATTTACAAATATGCCCATCGGAGACAATTTTAAAGTGCTTCAATTCAGAAAATTCAGGCGGTAGTAGTTTTAGAACGGACTTGTTAATTAAATCAATATTTTTGCAAAGGAAAATTCGATCATAACTTCGCTATTCGAATCCAATTCATCATTATCGAACAAAATCATCCCATGGCATCACTACGCCGACGACATTTTTTGCGTTTGGTAGGGCTCTTCCAATAAAATTCACAAATTTCTTGTATTTCGAAATATCTTCATCTTTCACTCACTTTCACCATGGAAAACAAAATCAGCCACTCTCTTAATTATTTGCACTACACATCACAGACCAAAACATTAATTTGTCCATTCACAGTGAGACCACATTTCACATATCACACCATCCCTGCTTCCTCGAACCATCATCACTCACATAAACTAGCTCATTTGAATTACTCATTCACAGATAAGTAATCATCATAGTAATCAGATAAGTAATCGTCTGGAAACGATTATTATAACGAACTAACTACCATTCGTGCAACAGCTGTCAACCATGGCTACTCTTCGGCACATATAAATGATTTATTTGAATTTAGAAAGGAATCTTGCTCTCCGTTCCATTTCCTCTCCGCCAACACAATCTAGGTTCATAAACTTAAACTTCATAGGCAATCCAACTTGTAAAATTTGCGATCTTTTTGCTAAGTCAGATTTCCATGTTGCTTTTAGCAACCTAAAGAATTTTAAATCTTTATTACGCAACGGGAAGGACAAAGGAGACCTGTTGAGGCAATTACAGCAGTCACTGCAAAAATTGCAACATTTACGTCGGACAAAGTTGCAGAATCGTACAAATTAGATGTAATGAACCTCATAAAGGAACAGAGTCCCCTCAAGATCTCAATTTGCCCGTCATCTCCTTGAAAACAGTTCAGAATTCACCTCTTCCATCCCTCCCAAAAAAGCCTTAATTTTAGAAACCATAGAGAAGATCCACCTTCTTCCCCAACTTCATCGAAATAATAGTAATGTTTATTTCAGTGGTTCATAAACTTAAGGTCATTTCGCACGTGGGAACCCACCGGGAATTAAAATCGGGACCGCCTTCACCAAAATCGAACCCGTGGTGGGCTAAGCCCAATATCCAGGGGTCCATCACCTACATCATTCATATTTGCTACCTAATGAACATCCATGTACTGATAAATCCTCCAAATCTTCTCATTACTTCCCCCTCATCGCCACTTTCAGATATCCATAAGAAATCCACCGTATATCGTTCGGAATATTGATCTTGAAATGATGTTTTACTTAATTCCTCTATATTGAAATGGCTAATCAGTGTGAGGAGTTTTGAAATTTTATAAATTATATTTGAATTAATAAATTTAATTAATTTATGAAAATAAATAAAAATTTTCTGTTTCTTTCCAAAATCAAATCCTTAATCTTTCAATAAATACCGTCTACATGTGTACATGTTACTTCTGAGATTAAAATCTTAAATTTTTGGTCAATGCAACTTATTTTTTTAGTTAAATCTATAGACTGCACTTGTAAATAACATCATATGAACTCAACATTCTGCTTCAATACTCATTTAGGGCTTAATGTTTTTTCTCTCAAAACTTCTTTTCTTTTCCTGTGTTAGCAGTCTGCTTCTTTTTCTTTTTGAAATTGTTTCATTGATTAAAATTATTATTCTATGAATGTAAAAGATGCTTCAATGCAGATTGACTAAATATGAACTCCGAGAATAGGAGCTCTAAATTCAACAAAAGTGAAGTGCGACGGCCCTATGAATAAGACTCATTCATATATGACAGCCACGAACAGAAATATTTACAAAAGCAAATGAAATACGCGGTGTACTATAAAGTACGCCCTGTACTGAAATGTAAAAGAAAATCGTTTATCAGAATATGATAACAGGAACCGGTTTCACTTACCAGCGTTAAGGCCCAAAATATCTCGCTCAGATGCAGGATTTGGAATCTCAGCGACATCGCCGTTTCTTCTTTAATTTATGGATAATGATCCCGTGGCTTCCGAACTTCTCTATTTCCCGCTTCCACTAATCACTTTACTTCTCACTCAAGATTGTAAGTTATAAGAGCGGGATATAACTCATTTTAGATCAATAATATCAACATGTTTTCTTAATTGTAAGTTTTAGGATGGTCTGATGGGGTGCGGTGATTTGCGGAATCGATAGGCACAACTAGAAATTTTCTTCTAGTGGTGTGAGAGCTAGCTCATGTGGCAGACTGATGATGTTGCTGTCCATTGTCGAAATTGTTAGAACGCGATTCCGTCGTAATTAGCTCTGTTGATGACATAGTCTTATTCTGGCTTGACATTGTTGGTCTTCCAGTCTCGGATGTGCGAAATGAATGTAAACAGAATTATCTCAAGACCAAGATTGAGAGAGCGACGACCCAACAAATGTCGAAATGTTTCAAAGAGTCATGATCATTTCTCTTTTTCCTGGTCGCGTTTCCTGAATGCGCGGAACTACCCAACGAAGGTGACAACATTTCGAAATTATTTCTACGGAAAGGTTCTCTAAGTTCAACTCATTTGAACACCATCGCATCTTATTGTTATTGATTTTCTTCTAAAATTGCTGAATACAAAAAGTTTCAACTTCAAGCCGTGAGTGTCGCTTTAAATGTTTACAAACAAACGTTCTAGGTGATGAGGAAGTCGTGGTATCGATAGAAATTCCGTCATGCACGTAAGCGAGAAAGGGAAAACATGAGCCGAAATTCTTGCAAATTTACTATTAGGAGAGTGAATTATGCCTTGTTGGTTACCATTCAAAAAATAAAAATCGGAACGACCAATACACTAGGCTTTTAAATTCTCATGTCGGGGTAAAATTTTTCATACTTTGACCTAACCAAAAGGTAGAAGTTAGTAACCATTCCCGTGTCCTGAAACGATTATCATGACGAACTAACTACCACAATAGATGCGGACAATGGCTATTCATCAGCACGTATTAGCGAATTATTTGAGCACAAAAAGGAACCATACTCTCCGTACTACTTCGTCTCTGTCACCCAATATGCCAACACAACCTTGGTTCATTAAATTTTACATCATCGGCAACCCAACATATAAGCTTTGCAATCTATTTGCAAAGATAGATTTCCGCATTGGTTTTAGCAACCAGAAGAATTTAAAATCTTTATGATGCAACGGGAAGGACAAAGGAGACCTTCCATTGGAGCCTGGAGATTACAGCAGTCACTGCAATACTTAATAACATTTACTTCAAACAAATTTACAGATATACATATTAGATGTATTAAAAATCATAAAACTTTTCTTAATAGGCCCCCTTGAAATTCCACTACGCTCATCATTTCCTAGGAAATAAGCATAATCCACTTTATTCCCATCCTCCATTTTCCCCAAAAGGCCTTAATTAATGATGATAATGTATACATTCAAACGAACATATCTTTGCTGATAACCCTTCAAATTTCTTAGTCTACCTATTTTCCTCAAAACCACTTCCTCTGGCCTTTTCTTCTTGACCACCACCTCCCTCTATTGGCTACCATAATGTCTCCCTCATCCCTTCTCCTATTTTCCCCTTACTCATGTATATTGCTTCAGATTTCCCTTTGTCTGATGATATCATAATAGAATTATATATTCCTCAGATTAGATATTTAGGCAGTGACCATTTGTTCAAAACCAAGATCACTTTTAAAATATTTATTGTAGTAGTGTTAACAGTGTTCTGATTATTGAGGTCATTTTGTACATTCCGGCTCAATTGAACCTAGAATCACTTTCACCAAAGATGAATTAGCTGCCCACTTGGCTATGTTGGAGCCAATATTTATTCTGTGGAGTCATACAAGTCTTTCCATTTTATTTCTGCATGTTAAATAAAACATTCACCAAAAATCAGTTCTGATTGATAATTGTGTTTTTTTTATTTATACGTATGAAATATTCTACTAATTTATAGTGATTCATATCTTAAATGATAGCTATCATGCAACAATTAATCCATCTAATGAATACTAAACACTTCAAGGATGCAGAGGTTATATAATTAATATACTGCAAGCATAGAAATGTTGCATCCCAGTTAGTTAACTTTGTGTGGAAAAACTTGTAAAGTTTATGTGTTCCACATATTAATGAAATTCTCATATAGGATGAATTAATTGGAAGCAATTAATTTAATGAGAATGTGCAAAAACACATTCTGCAAATCCATGCTCTGCAAGGGTTACCTGTAATAATAAATGGTGGTTTTCTATGCATCTTTGGTATTTTTATATGTTCAAATATTATTTTCAAAGCAGTTAGAAGAATATCAGGGAATGAATGACTGTTATTGTAATAAAAGCCAAGCCAAGAAAGTTTGGATTTGCTAGAAGTGAACTATTACAAAGTTTAGTTCCTAAAATGAGATTACTGAAAATAAAAAGCCATGAGATTATGATGTAAAATTATGATTTATTGAAGAATACAGGGTTTTATGTTCAGCCTTTACATATAAAATTAAAAGTTTTGTTCTACAGAATATAATGATGACTAAAGAAATACGTTCAAGTAATGATCATAAGAATTTAAGAATACCAAAAATATTTCCAAGAAAATTATAAATTAAAACAACTGTCTATTTTAGGTTTGAGCAAAATTAAATGATGTTATATTCCATTGAATTAATAGCAAGTAGTATTTTAGTGAAATAATACCTGACATACATACTGAGAGTTAATGAATATCACAGATGATACAAGAGGCCCACATTCAGCCCACAAAATATTTGGGCTGAATCAAAACTTTCAGCTATATGAATACAAAATTTGCTGCCATTTTTTTCATTCCCAGGTTTGAATTAGGATGAAAATGCATCATGTAAGGTATTCCGTCTGCCAGATCTTGTCACCTGGAGCATATGGTGTAAGTGGAATATCATACGGCAATGGAAATGGAGGAAGATGTTGTCCATCTTCTTTTGAGAGAGGGAAAGTTTTGTTTTCTGGATTTCCCTGAAATTAAGGTAATTTTATGATACTATTACACAATTTTTTCTCCTTACTCATATTTCATATCTAATACACTTGTTTCTTATATAAGTATATAATAGCGTTTTACTTGCAAAGAGGCACCTTGGCTAAGAAACATGGTGGAATCGAGGATAAATTCTGAAATCATTTTAGTGAACTGTAACATTCATTAGCCAAAATCCAACATCCTATCAGGTCTAAAATCACAAATAAGCTTAAAAGACCACTGAAAGCTTCATAAGTATTTTGCTAGTTAGAAAAAATAGGTAGCATCTAATTTATATTGTTCATACTAAATTTCTTGGAGCGCATTTTCATTCATAATTAAACAAAAAGATATTATTTAGCTGAGTATGTACTAATTCAATAATCCACAAAATTTGCTACTCAGATGGCATCAACACAGAGCATCATTTATTCATGATCTATATATATATCACCTTGTCAATACTTACCTGCTCATTCTCAGACAAGAAAAAATGTGGTAAAAATAGAACTCCAGCTTCATAGGACATAATGTATAGGCTTGATTTATATTTGTTGAGTGATCCCCAAGCAGCTTTTGATAGGTTTGCACTGGTAAGAATGAACCATCCTATTCTGCCTAATTTATGGCCAGGACACCAGCGAGTATAGGTCTTGATATGGGGCATTGCCCGTGTTCGGTATCTTTCTTCACTTCTCCACTGACTGGAAACATGACAACATAGTTTGTACTATAAATCTGAACAATCTGGTTCACAATCTCGAAAATCAACTGATTCAGCTAGTTGATTTATAATTATTGAAAGTTATAATCAAATATCCAGTTAACCATAAGTTTTGGATGAATTTTGTCACATCAATTTTAGCTTACATTTCTATGACAATTTCTAAAAAAAAATCACAAAAATGTCTGTAATGTTGTATCAAGTATCAGGTTTTATCACAATTGTGCATATTTCAGAGAGAGAGAGAGAGAAAATAGCTTGATTTGGTATTTTTCTCTCTGTTAATATTAAATGAGAACAAAATTAATCCATCCAAAAATTTCCATACTCTCATAGCTGCCTTTTCTCAATATCAAGGTCCAAAAATATTTTAAATTTTACCATATGTGCTGAAAATACTTTAAAGTTGAAAAATTGTGGTGATAGCAACAAGAAAGTTCTTAGCAATGTTCCATGAAAACTCTATGGAGCCTGATCATTATATTAACTAATAAAGTTAAATTACTTTAATTGCAATTTGGGAATAGCTTTACTAACAGATAAGTACTGGCAATCTACTCTTCTACTTACTGGAGATAGTCTGATAGCCATGTCTGCTTAACATGTGTTTTCATAGAATAAGGGAGACATGCACCTCCAAGCATATCATCATGACTCTGGGATACATTCTTCAAGCTAGGGTATATCTATTAAATGTAAAAAGATTCCTGGGTATAAAAATGATTAATTTTTACTGAATCATCATGGAAATAAAATGCAAAAAGTAAATTCATACATGTATTCAACTGAAAATCTTATTTCACTGCAAAGATTTTGATAAATGAGAATTAATCCTTTTATTAAACATAAATTTAATAATATGAATTGTATTTTTGCTTCACTGAGAAGACACAAACTAAAGCCAAATCTATAATTTATACAGGAATCTCCATGTAAAGTAATTAAAATTTGGAATTTTAAAGCAAAGTCGCTAAAATTTAAGCAGTCTGCTCACAAGTATTGTCAGAAAATATTTTACTTTTTGGGTGCTTACTATTATGGCTGATTTAGATTGATGTACAAATAACTGTCAGAATAGAAGGGGGATGGATATAAGTTTTTGTGATTGGATATTTAATGGTATAAATGTCAATACTTACTAGTCACTACTACTGCCAATACCTAGTAACCAAAAAAGGCGTAATACTTTTATTTGTTAATAATAATATTTTAATTATTTTCATCATTTTATTTTCTTAGAAGAATATAGTTAGAGCCAGTAATTGCTACATATTTTCTATTGTTGAGACAGAGTTTACTTTCCTCCAGAGCCAAAATTTTTGCATATATTGTTATCCATCATCCCCCAAAGTCAATCAAGTTATTTTGGTAATTTAAGGATTTCACAAATGAATACTAAAATATTAACTTCTGATGAGAATTAAAGCTTCGAAAATGATCAACATGTCACATAAACACCTACTAATTAAACTACTACCAACATTGTAAATAATAACATCCTTGAATGAAAAGATATCTTATCAAAATTGCGTTCAATAGCATTTGATGATAATATATTAAGGATGCACCAAATTTCACAGAAGTTAGGGGATGAGTGTAGCAAAAGAGGTAGGTGAAAGGAACTGAAGGTCTCTTTGGCAAAAAGGAAAAAGGTGGTCCTGTTAATCCTCTTCTGTTGTACTCACAACCCCATTGCTGGAGGATGGGCTTGTTGAGAATGAAAGCAGGTAAACTCTCATGCACATTCTTAATTCACAATCACTGTGCAAGTAATAGGAATCAATTTTTAAATTTATAAACCATTAAATACACATCAGAATGGTTTACTTCTGAGAATCAAATGTTAATTTACTTACTACTTTCACAGAAGGAACCCTAAGGTTAGGAATGACAGAGGGTCCTTTTGAACCACCAGCTGTTTCTGAAAGACTGGATCTGAATTCCCCACACATCCAGGTAGAGGAATCAGCACCAAGGGAACCAATTGAGGAGCACTGAATAATCAGAGGCCAGGGAGAAATGTGGGTCTCTCCACGTAATTCATTGGAGGCATAAGAGCGAAGTAAGTGACCTGCTTTCATATGACCCCAGAATTTTAAATCAGGTCCTTTGTGCGAGCCAGGTGAAGAACTCACAAAGCAAACTCTACATAAAAATAAAACAAAAAGAATAAGTTGATATCCTAAGAATATGTACTTTACCAAGTGTTGATTTATTGGTACAAGAAAAGCATCTGGCATTAAAATTTAGTGCCAAAACTGAAATGAGAGCAATGTGCTATTTTAACTAAGATTAATGGAAAGCAACACAAAAATCAGGAATACCTACTTCACTTTCAAAAGAAGTATAATTCCCTCATTAGTTTATTGTTTGCATGGGTTGATGACTTGGAATCAAATGTTCTTATCATTATATATTATAAATAAATATTGTTTGATAGTTTATCACTGTAAAACTTTCATTCACAAAATCTAGTTCTAACTCATATTCAAATTAAAGATCCTCTTAGATTATCTAATATTTATAAATCACATACAAATTGAATAACCAATAATTAATGACAACATGGATAGAAAATAACAATTAAAGGCATAAGTTTTCTTGTGATAATCATTTTATATACTTCTACAAATAATTAAACTAACATCTTAGCATATTCTTTCAAAAATGTTGTCTTAAATGATTATTGTTAAAATGGAGTAGAAAAATAGATTGATGCTCATCCTTCTCAATTTTGTAAAACCTGAATAACTCTCAGAAATCATTAATTACAGAAAACCTACCATTAAGTGCCATTTCTCAGATCAAAATGATGAAATCAAGTGAATTATCACCCCTAAATCACAAGGTATGTTATTTAGTCAGAAATGGTACAGCTTATAGGCTACTTGAATTAACATTACAGGAGATATATATTTCAAAATAATTGAATCTCATTATTTCAGTTTAAAATGAGAGGAAATAATTTGATAATAAAATAAGGCACTACCAATGAACGAAGAAGATGAAAACACAGAGCTTTTCATTATTTTACTCTTAGGTGTGATTGTTAACTGTAAAACTAATAATTTTTTATTACCGTTGTATATATTTGAAAAATAAAGTCTTAGAAATGAGAGAATCAAACACTGAAAATCAAACTTTGCCAAAGAAAAGGAAAGTATTGAAAAATAATAATCCAAGAATTCTAAACTCCATTTAAAATATTAAGATGGTCAAAAACATACATGATCTGGAAATATAGATAAGATGGGTTCACATACAGAAAGAAACCTGAATTGAAAATCTAGCATCACTTACTTGACTCCTGAGAAATCTGTTTTCCTCAGTATTCCAATCCAATCAGTCAGACATGAGAGCCTATAAGAGCTCAAATATCGTATGAGATCCATTCGAAAATTTGTCACTGAATCTCCATCTGATGAATTTGCATTAGAAGGTAAAGGGGGACATCTTGGGCCTACCCAAACACTGTAGATAATGCAAGACACAAACTTCGTCATAAAACAATTTACATTAGGAATCCTAATCTTAAATACATTATTATTTCCATATAATACTCACAAAATATCTAGAGCTTTCCTTGTAAATAAGATGAAGAAATTCCTCTCAGGGTGACAAGAAGGTTATTGAAATGAATAACTTGCTGAAGATGGCTGTTGAGATAGCAGTCATAACATCAGACTTATTTATATATATGACTTGGATGGAAACCTGAGAGGAATTTCTTCAGTACTCACAAAGTGTCATTCCAATATTTGAAATATTCTATAAAAAGGTTAATAGTTTATAGATATTTCAATTTCCACACTATGTACTCACAACATCTTTCTTTAGGATGAAGAAAATAAGAAACATTTTATTGATGGGTCACAAAAGTTTATACAGATTATATTTCCTTAACTAAATTTTGTTACAGTAATCTCTTTTCTTGTCTTAATAAAAACTTACCCTTGCGTTCGATTCATCCAATCTGATTCTATAAGATTAGCAGTATGAACTGCAACACGTACACTGCCATCATCATATCTGAAGATGCTCATCTTTCTGTATAATAAGAACATGATTTTAAACCATTTGCTTAAGAAACAACAACAATATTTCTAAAATATATTTTAAAATATTGTAACACATGACTTGGAAACAGTAAACAAATAACAGTGTAAAATTTAATGATACAGTAGCATGTAAGCAATCACTAGAAATATTTTTCCAAATGTAATACTGGTCCTCTAAAAGTTTAAAGATGTATCTCATTACCAAGTTATTTGATAACTCTTTTACTGGCATTAATAAAATACCTACGTATGATGATGACCAAACGGATGGGGTGGTTTTACATGAACAGCACGAACATTGTTTCTTAAAAGGCTTTTGTCTTTTAGATCAGCATCCTCCACTCCATATAGTATCAGGAGAGGCTTCTCACTAGATGGAAGTTTTGAGGTAAAAATTGAATTTTAAGACAAAATAATCTCAATAATTTCAATAATATTCTCAACTAAGCTTTGAAAATCACTGATTTAATCTATAGTAATGGCATTTATCTAATTTATAAATAGAAAATATATTATCAGAAACTAACCCATTTCCAGTCCTGTGATAATTGCTCAACACCCAATCCAACTCCACCATAAAATTTATTTGTAAAGATGACTCTATTGTACCCAAGGTTTCATCCAGTAGGTCTAAAGAAATATAGTGGAAGCACATCAAAACTTGCATTGAAATCAATATTAAATTTATTGCAGGAATAAAACAGTTTCAAAATATTTCAGGATTTTATGTAAGAATCTACTCAACTTACCTCTGAATGTAATTGAAAGGCCTTCAGATCTTGTCTTAGGTGAGGAATAAATTGTTGTCAGAAAAAAGTTGTATGGTAGCGAGTCTTCCCATTTCTTTAAAAATCCACCACTTTTGATAGGAGAGGTGGATTTTAATAAAGACGAATCACTTCTTCTCTTTTTATGTTCTGGTTCTTCTAATATTACATCATTTTCATTCGCAGCTTTAATATCTAATTTTATTTTGCTACTACACGTTTCAGGAGAGGTTGATAATCGGCTTGTAGATGCATCATTTTTACGTTTCTTGTGGTCTATCTCTTCTAGGACCTTGTTATCAGCATATTTAGTTTTAATATAGGTATCTGCTTTGCTGCTTCTAACTCCATCTGCGGAGGTTGTTTGTTTACCTTCAGAAGCCTTCTTAGGTCCCTCATTTTTGTTTTCAGCCTTGATAACCACCTCCTTAACTTCTGCCTTATCTTCCCTTTCTTCTTTAAAGATCGGTGCCAAGATTTTAAGTTGTTCAAGAACAACAGTACGATCGAGACTTGCTTTCATGGAACTGGGCAGCTTAATATCATCATCAGCTTGATTTTCTAACATTTTTTCCACTGAGCGAAAAATTTTTTGTTGATTATATGCGTTAGGCACAGTAATGAATAAAATAAAAATACTTACAGTGACGATGGCCAAATTCTTTAAAATGATTTGGATTCCTCCTATAGCAGTTTTCTCCATAGTTACATTCTCTTTTACTAGAGAAACCAAGACTTGGGCCTGCAAGAGAGAGAGCCGATTTGTTTTCATTTGTATTCACAGTTATTATTCGCAAAAAATTTCGGACACTTACTTGCATTTGAAGTCATCTTTCAAAATGTTAGCACAATATTTACATTCGAAAATTGAACGATATTCGTGTTTGACGATGATTTAAGAAAATTTAGTGCAACTTCTTATAGAGAAAAAACCA
Organism: Pachydiplax longipennis; assembly: GCA_036926295.1. Lineage (NCBI taxonomy): Eukaryota > Metazoa > Arthropoda > Insecta > Odonata > Libellulidae > Pachydiplax > Pachydiplax longipennis. The sequence continues at coordinate 1,208,190 of JAVFKF010000035.1, read as the reverse complement.
TTATTATGTTAAATATTCAAATTAATCCAGATTATAGTAATGCGAGATCATAAATGATGAAAACAACAATAAACTACATTTTTAAATTGATCCACGTTTGCAGCATTATCGTTTCTCAGTTTTCTCACGCAGAAGAATTTCCACCTTCTGTCGTTTCGAGGGTTTCGAGATCATGTTCGCGCGGGAGAAGCTTTGAAGATTACACAAATTAATTACATCTCTAATTCAGTGGAATTGTATTAGTTGATAAGCGTCTCAAAAGTACAGTAAATACTAAAACCCAGGCTATGCAATTTAAGCCGATCACGGAAACTGAGTGTTTTTTGAATTATGTTGCTTATATGGTGATCTGGATTTGAACTTTTTTGAAATCTACTTATGTTCGAAGTTAAACATTTGATGCATTACGATTTTTAATGATTTGTATGTATCGTGAAGTCGTTACGTTTTTGCAATGCCAGTGATCACTGAGTGGCATTAAAGATTCTTTGTTATTTTAAACAGCAAGGGAAATCATGTTAACGTTTTTTAATAGGCTATGTGGTCATAGTTATTATCTTTCCCTTTCTTAAAAAAGACCAAAGTATAAAACTTGCTCTTTGCCAAAGTGCCCCAGAATGATAGAAGCTTCAAAATAAAGCTAATGATAATTTGTCTTTGCAAAATTTTCTTAACCATATAAGATTAATGCCATTGTATAGTTTTAAGTGCGTTATTAGTTCGTGAATCATAATTAAGCGAAAGTTATATTCTATTAGTAATTTTAATTAAGCAAGTGGGAACGTATGGAGGTTTAATTTCATGTGATTGTAGTTTTATTAAAACGTATTTGATTCCTTTATCCCATTATTATTTTGCATACCATCATACGGAAATTATACAAAGTAATTGTATCATCTTCATTTAATGGAGCTGATTAAAGCTCTAACATTTTTAAATTTTAATGAGTAAATTATTAATTCCCATTTAATAAACTGTTCTACTGTGTGCATTACTCTAGAACAGTGATTCCCAAACTTTTTCGAGCCACCGCCCCCTTGGATCCATAAAACAGTACTCAACGCCCCCCAAGCGGTAACTTTATAATAATAATCAGAATCATAGGCTAAATAACCAGACGAGGAACATTGTAATAATTAAATTAAAAACAATGACTGATCAAATGTTTATTTAGAATCTAATAAATGTATAGTTTTCATAGAACATTTATGCAAAAGGTAAAAACCATGGGAAAAACGACAAACGAAATTCACTGATATTGGAACGTACTAGAATTGAATTTCGAGAAAAACGCGGCCTTTTTAAATATTAAAATATTACGTAGTAAAACTGTTAAAGATGTTATAACGCGTTTACAAGATTTCAAGCAATCCGGAGATCGTAAATTGTATTTTTTATATATTATAAATACTTACAACCATTTAGGTAAGCATTTAGTATGTCTAAATTAAATTGTAGTGAGATTATAGCCACCCAATTCTTAAGCTATTCACGCCTATAGTGACAACTTCAGTGAAAAATCGAATTTCTCTGAAATTACAAGGAAAGGCTCCGTTGGAATTCGCCGGTGAGAATCAAGGGACAAAATTAATAATGTATTGTATTGTGAAGAAAGGTCAGGCTTTCCTATATATACATATCACTGGCGAAGTCATACGTAAATGAATACACGTTAGGGGGTATCGAAAAACAAACATTTATTGTAGTGGGAACGAAATAGGTTGGAAAAGTTGCCTTTTAGGCTCAATAAGTGTGCAAAAGCACGGCTCTGACAAAGTTCGTCTTGGGCCTAACCAAATAGCTCAACAATTCGAAATTATAGTGAAAATTGCGTTTTTTTAAGGAAAGTTAATTTTTTCATGGAGCATAAATACATTTGATTAAATAAAGGTTTATAAAGATCTTATTTAATTCATATCCTTTTTTAATAATGTATCAACCAATCTGTTCCAATTATGGATGAGCTAGTTTTTCTTTATTTTTGAAGGGAATGCATTGTCTATGCTACCAGATGTTTCTGTCTTCAGCTGCCCTATTCATCTCTAAATAAATATGGAAATCCTCGGTCTCTGCATTTATTTTATACATATCCTTGTTCTTCCTTTGTTTTGCTAGAATCTTATGGATAATTAACATGGACTTAGAAGAAGACATTCTTATTTTTATTATCATAGCTTTCACATGATATTATAGGGTATTGTTATTATAATAAGAGTGTTTATTCAGATGTTCAGTGATGTATTCAAGATTACTTCGATGTAAATGATTTAAACCTTGACTTCCAATTTCTATTTCTAATTGAAGGAATTAGAGCACTAAAACTAAAAAGATATGAAGTAAAATATTAATTTAAATAAGAAGCTTAGGGTGGTCATATAATATACAGTTCTGAACTTTTATTGAGCGATAATTACAGTTTCAATTATTTTGAAATAAAACTGACATAAATAGGCGCCGCAAAAAGAAATTTGTCTTATTTCGCATTCATTCTTCGCATTCAAGGCTGTGTTCTAGGACCGTTCATTCTAATTTAATTCAGCAAAAAATATCTGAAATCGATCTAAATCAACTTTACGGTCATTTCTTATTAGAGCAATTCCAAGTCGTCCAGACTCGAACCAAGGATACCATTGGTAGGAAAATCGATATGTGTTAGGTCATTCATCCACTAACCAATTCTTAAATTTCATATTTCTATCACGCCGAGAAGTGCGTGAAATTAATTTCCATAAATTTCTCCCATGCATTTCATACGGGGGTTACTGACATCGAATAAAATATACACACACCGGTGATTATTACGTAAAATTATGAGAGAAATTTGTGCGTTCACACTGGTCCCTACTTTTCAACCATTCTCACACATTTACAGAAGAGTCGAAGCCTTTACCAATTCTCGCTAATGTAAGTGAGTGTTATTCCGTTCTACAAGACATTATCCCGTTGTAAGAAAGGAGTGCGAATTGAAAGCAGTAGAAAAAAGAATGATAAATTTTATACATGACAAAAGCATATTGTCAATGACAAATTCAGTAGATAAGGGATCACAATTATATTAAAAGTATACGATAGGAAAGAGGTTTTCCTCGAGATTTGATGAAAACGTGTTTTTCGATTAATTCTCTCGATTATTTTTCTCTCTTAAAATCACAAAGTTTTTTCAAATATTTATCGAAAACCAATGATAATTATGTTAGGCGGAAACCTATGACTTATAGCTAATTCCATTTAAAAACGAATTCACAAAAGACCTCAATTTACTTGCTAAAAACGAATTTAAAAAAATGTTAACCGATAATCTCACAACCTCATACATGCTTTGGTTCATCTGGTAGTTTCCCCTTAAGCAGTGTATTTACTTATACTTTTTGCTAAAATTTATGGCTGAAATTCTGTTTTGTATAACAGGCAGATTGAATTGCAGCCATATACAAAAAACCATTTAAAAGATTCCTATTTAAGATTCTATCTCGCTTTATATGTGATTTTCTCTGACTTCGGTTTCCTTTATCTAGGCTTTATTAGGCTATTGGCACTGCCGATTGCCTGATAAGACAGATTTTTCCTGTCCCCATTATAGCCAATCCTCCACCTAATTTGATAGACAAAAAATTGTTCATGTTACTATTAAGTTTTGCATTAGAAACTAAAACATAGAAAGAAAATCTTCTCCTCGTGTTGAGATCAGTCAGCCTTTAACACTTTTGTGACTGTTGTCATCTATAGGTGACAGAGATTTTCCTACGCAAACATACAACTGTCATCTATGGATTATGCAGGTATTTGGTGGGTTGGATATAGATGTAGAGAATTGGGGTGTATAATTCTAACTTTTCTTATCCTTTTCTAGGTGATTTCTGACCTTTCTTTCTGCACTAAGCAGAAGAACTCACTCCCTGGGGTATTTCACCTAATCTTTTGGGGCATTGGGCTGTGGCAAGCTAAATCTTATTACAGGTGTTTTACCAAAGAGTTATTTATAGCATTAATTGCTAATATCAATTTGGAAATAAAACTCTTGTATTTTTCTTATTTTGTACAAATTTTGAACAAAACTTTACTGTTAATATTAAGACATTTCGAAGTACATCACTGCCATTATAGAAGCACAGTAAATACCCTAATATTAAGGGTAGAATATAGCTTAAAAATTGTACATAATCAGAAAATATAAGATTTTAATTTCCAAGGTAATATAGTTAATTATAACTATATAATTATAGCTATATATAACTCTTTGGGAAAACGACTGCAATATCATTTAGTTTGCCATCAAAGCCTTCTCTGCACAAAAGAGAGAGCCATAAAAGCTCTTCTAAATGTTTCAAACAGAACTCCTGGACGTCCACTTTTTCAACATTTAAAGTTTCTCACTCTTCCCTGTATTTATATCCTTTCTTGTGCCATATTTGCAAAAAATAATCTTCATCTTTTTCCTTTCAACTCCAACATCCATACTCATTATACCCGTCAAAATAATGATATTTACTCAAAAGGCCTTTTACTGTATCCAAGAATATCTTGGTGATAACTGGTAATCTTACTTTACTTTCTTATACTTAAATTTCTATCTTATGAGTACCTAATTTGTCTCAGTAACCTTTCCCTCCTTTTACATTTCCTTTGATAACTTTTTTATGTATTTTTTGTATAATTGTGATTTTTTTTTAATTGTGATTATACTTTTGTGTTTCCTGTTTGATTTGACAATGCCTATACTATATTTTGTAGTCCTTGGCTTAATAAATTTGAATTTGAATTTGAATATAACTCTTTGGGAAAACGACTGCAATATCATTTAGTTTACTATGGTCCCATACTACGAAAGGGTTGGTGAATTACCTAGAGACAATTGCAGTGGCCTAGGAAAGGGTACAGAGCCCAGCTGAGAAGGGTTCAATTCTATATCTGGCACCATCAGAGCAAGAAAGTTAATCCATGTCTGGAGAAGTTTTTAACAGAATACTGCCTCTCAAAAGGGTTAAAGCATTTCAATGAAACAATTGTCCCAACTTAAGTTGTGATTATTGTTGTCTAGCTTTTTCTCGTCTAGCGAAATTCGAAATTGATTAAAATTTCCAAAAGTCATATATGACCTAATATGTAGATGTATTTCAAATGAGAATATGAGAAAGTAAAAATCACATGTATTGAATCAGGCTTTAATGTGATGAAAGGGTCTTTATGCGAATTGGTTGTAGAAAATTAACTTCGTATTTCCCGGTAAGAGACGCATTTATCGCTGCGATACTGTCTTACACCGAGATTTGTGCGGCGCGTTTTGAGTCAGAATCTCGTGAAAGCTGGTCGAGTTCGGTCTTGTAAGGCACGTGATACCTCTTGGATTGTTGATTTCTTCTTTACATTAGAAGTGTGTTTGCTTTCTAGATATTTCAGGATAACTATAGAATTAAAGTTTCCTTGATTTTTTGGAGATTTTCGAGGATTCACAACTGAAATGATGAGAAAATTTTTATTATAGAGACACCTTACCTATTCCTTTGATTGTCTCGCTCTTTCCCTTTTTTGACATTTTAATTCTTAGTATTTCTCAACAGAATAAATGCCATGTCCCCAGTAAAGATCGAAAATGATTTTCTTAACAAAATCATTTCAATGGTTGAAGGCATTTGAGTATAATTTGAGCATTTTCAACATACTAGGTATGTTCTGTCAAATGAGACAGCGATATGTGATATTTTATTCGAAACTTTGGAGTTTATCAAGAAATGTTTCAGTTGATTTTACTTTTTGATTTAATTCTCAATGGACTTTCAGACGAGTAAATTTATTCGTTTTCTAATATTGTAATGATAGATGTGATTGGCCTATTCTTTCGACTGGATCAATTCTGGTTAACACATGTTCAGTAACTGACAATTAATGCAAGTTTAATTTTATTTATATATATCAAAGTGGTTTATCCTTAATTAATTATTACGAAATTGAAATTTTTATATTTCCGCAGCGAACCTTGGTGAAGAGGGAAGGTATTCATCATTATTCATCCCACTGTTGGCTTCCAGATAAGGAAACCTTTCGGAGACAAAGAGTCATGCAGAGCTTGAAGATTTTGGTATCATCGAGCCGTTGCCCTTCTCGTGCTTTCCTTAGCAAATGAAGACTCATTTGTAGTGTTTTTGTTGGGGAAAGAGGATGGATTCCTAAGGGCTGTGAAGGTGTTAAGGCTTTTTAAATAACCTACGTCGATAACATCTGGAAGTAAGACGACCCAGTGGTGTGGTGAATCAGTGGTGTATAGTGCAAGTGAAGTTATTGATGCGGCAGGCCCAGTTTGCTGCGTACTAAGATGTTCTACAACAAACCTTCGCTGTTGGTGAGTAAATATTTTTGCGAACAAATAGTTCCTATATTTCTTTGTAACATTTTCCTGTAATGAAATCATGCTCTAAAATCTTATGAAATGCATTATGCAAATGGTGCCATCCTTACAATCAGAATTTTGTGCAGAAAGATGCTAGGGTCAGTCAAGTTCTCATCTTTGACTTATTTGATCTCTTCGTAGATTCTTATAGAGAGAATAGGAATGTAATTAGTGGGGTTAATTCTGTTCAACCTTGTTGAACGTTTCTTCTACTTCAGTGGTTCAGTTCTCAATTCAAGGCTAATTTCAACTTATATTTTCATCCTCTGCTATGGCAGTTATGCTTCTTCCATAATAGCTTATTTTTCTGAACGTCATGCATTTAAATTTTCAGCACATTTTCCTTTTTTTCAGTTTAATGTCACTGAACTCTTTCATTCATAGTATGCAAGGTATCTAGTCACATTTTTGTGGCAGATGTAGTTTAATCCTATTAACTATATTAATCTGATAATGTTAACAGTTCTTGTTTTTAACTATTCATAATAGGTACATTTATTACCTTTGAATGGCAATTTCGAATATTTTGTCTTTAGACAAATTTTTTTGCGTGTTTGTTAGTCTCTAGTTCATTAGTTCAGCTTCATTTTTGTCTAGTTAAGTCTTTCTTCTCCTCAACATTATTCTTCTGTCCATATTTTGAAACACTGTTTGGGCACTTGAAATAAAAGCCATGATTATCAAGGGATACTATAGTGGAATCCTATTCCACTATAGTATCTTCTGTTCTAATAATCCTTTGTGCTTCATAAAGACTGTTTATATTACAGTTATATATTATTAATTATTTTGTCATTCACGTACTATGGAAGGGAACTTCTTGGAAAGTGATAAGGAGAACGTTCAGTTGTTTTACGAGAGAAAACTTTATTTGATTGAGAAATCTCATTCCTTTTCATGATTTTCTGCTTATTAATTTGAGTCCAAAATTTTTTAACCTTATGATTGCCTTTTTTGATTCAAGTTATTCAAAATTCAATTTATTTTAATTCCTAAGGATACATTTTTCAAAGAAATTATTTCACTTCAAGAAGCCAAAGTTGTTAACTTTTGTGAACAATTTCTAGTACAGAGTTACAGATGACGGAATGTATATATTTTCATATTCTTACAACAAGTCTAAGGATGCTTAGTTTCTGGGAAATTTTATCACATATAACTTATTTTAGTCAAAATTAACCATATTTTACAAAGGAACTCCTGGGAATATTTCTTAAGGAGTTTATTTAAATCTTTCTGCATTTTTGTATTGCTAGCTAAATTTTGACAGTTTTCTTGTATTAGCATAACAGAAAGAGATTTAATCAAGTTTTGCTAAATGTTTCAACATGGAATGCCAAATTTTTCAAATCTCAATGAAAGCAAGCAGTTTTAAAAAGTAATGTGATTTATGTTGGAATATTAGTGAAACAGATGACCTTGGGAACTCAGAAAGCTTTTGCAGTATTTCGTATTTTTTCGTATTTCCCTGAAATTCATATTTTATGTGATTTGTAATGATTTACTTTTCCAAGAAAATTTTTCTTGTATCTTATGTATTTTTTAAACAGTTACATACTCAACGGCTTGGTGTTGATCTCTAAATGTCAAAATTTTACTCAGCACAATTGATTATTTAAGTCACAAGGTTAATGCAACTGTTGCTAAATAAATAAATGACCTTGGGGATATTAATACTTGTAGATCATAATGTATATTTTATATTTTCTTATTCTCTTATCATATATAGCAGAACTTAATGCTTCTTGAATACTCTTCATGGAGTTCAAATTTTCCTTCTTTGTATGCTTAAATTGCATTTTCTA